>CAWUFW010001041.1:1944106-2592142 GCA_963921515.1 Calotriton arnoldi
CAGGGGTAGTAAGCACTATATAAATGTTGAAATACAATGCAGAACTCATACTGCTGGCCACACTCTAGATCTGTTTCTCTCATCATATCAAAATCCCTTGTTAAACTACATTACATTCTGAGTGTGGGCAGAAATGTGCCTAAGTCCACCTGCTGGGAAGCCCGACCAGCTTGTTCCCATAATGCTTGCCAAGCCAGTCTAGGTCTCGTTCCTTGCCTTGCTGGTCCAGCAGCCAATCCCACTATAATGGGCTGGAACAATGTCTTCTTTTCATCAGCACTGCGCTGAGCCTTCACTACCTTTGGGCAGCATCTTATTCTTCGTCGTACCAGTCTGCCATCACACTAAGGGGCCGATTCCGATCTCGGCCGGTAGGGCTCCGAATCGGATTCGGCTTTACCGGATCCGATTCGGAGCCCTGTTTCCCGACCGAACCGTACGCGGGTCCGGCCGGCGAGTACGATGCGAAATCGCCGACCGACTCGTCCGGGCGTCCCGACCGCTCCGACCAACTCGCTCCGGCTCGAACCGCTCCGACCGACTTCGCTCGGACTCGACTTCGCACCGCGCAATGGAGATGTTTCCCGGCCGGGTAAGTGCGATGCGCGCCGCGGTGCAGTCCGACCGAGCCGCGCACTCCGGCTCGTAAGAGCTGTCGGAGCCGTACTTTGGGGTCCGTGTCGGACCCCTGTACGCGTAGCCGCGCGAGTCGCACACAGGGGGACCCATGGGTCCCCCTACCTGTGCGTGTATGGCGCGAATCGCCGCCGCGTACCCGCTGTAGGGCGCCCTTGTCCGACTCGCACCCATTGAGTCAATGGGAGCCAGCGTACGCGTTAGTGCGACCGGCTCCCATTGACATCAATGGGAGTCCGATCCGACTTGAGTCCGATAACATACGGACGCATCGTACTCGTTCGGTCGGACTGCACGGGTCCGATCGGTCGGAAATCTCTCGGGTCCGGCTCGGTCGGAGAAATTTCCGGCCCGAATCGGAATCGACCCCTAAAACTCCAGGGGTGAAGAGACAGAGGGTCGATTCGATTCGGGCCGAAATTTCTCCGACCGAGCCGACCCGAGAGATTTCCGACCGAATCGGACCGTGCAGTCCGACGAACGAGTACGATGCGTCCGTATGTTATCGGACTCGAGTCGGTCGGACTCCCATTGATGTCAATGGGAGCCGGTCGATAACGCAGACGCTGGGCTCCCATTGACTCAATGGGTGCGAAGTCGGACAAGGCGCCCCTACAGCGGGTACGCTGGCGAAGCGATTCGCGCCGTACACGCACAGGTAGGGGGACCCATGGGTCCCCCTGTGTGCGACTCGCGCGGCTACGCATGCAGGGGTCCGACACGGACCCCGGATACTGCTCGACTGCTCTTACGAGCCGGAGTGCGCGGCTCGGTCGGACTCTCGCGGCGCGCATCGTACTTACCCGGCCGGGAAACGTCTCCATTGCGCTGGTGCGAGTCGAGTCCGAGCGAGTCGGTCGGAGCGGTTCGAGCCGGAGCGAGTCGGTCGAGCGGTCGGACGCCCGGACGAGTCGGTCGGCGATTCGCATCGTACTTCGCCGCCGGACCCGCGTACGTTCGGTCGGAAACAGGGCTCCGAATCGGATCCGGTAAAGCCGAATCCGATTCGGAGCCCTACCGGCCGAGATCGGAATCGGCCCCAGAATATTGAGCAAAAAATATCGAATTGCACAAATATCGTGGCAAAAATATCGTGGGTCAGGAATATTGACAGACAAATTCTCGTGGTCAAGAATATCGATTTTAGGAAAGTTATATCGATTTAAAAAATATCAAAGTGTTTAATATCGTTTGCAAAACTATAGTTGTTAAAAATATAGATTTTTTATTAATGTTATGTATTTTAGTATATATTTTATATGTGTGTGATGTTTGTTTTTTGTATAAGAATTGTTTGTATTTTTATTATATGTGTTTATATTTTAGTAGTTATTACATTTTTTTTACTTGAAATTTGCGTCTTTAGTTCCGTAGCGGGTTGTGGGTTTATAGGGGAATAGGGTGGGAAGTAATTTAATTATATAAAATGTATTGAATAATTTTTATTTATTAATATTTGTTTAATTGAGATGTTATGGTGTTAAATGTGTAAATTAATTTATTATTAATTATTTAATAATTAGTTGTTAATTAATTTTAATTAAATAATTAGTAATTAATTATGGTAATTGTGTAATTCATTTTAGGTGTGTGTTGTGGTGTTTATAGGTGTAAATGGTGGGAAGGGTGGGAAGTGATTTATTTTGTATTGATGAATTATTAATTAGGTGTTAATTAATTTAAATTAAATAATTAGTGATTAATTATAGTAATTGTGTAATTAAATTAATTTAGGTGTGTGTTGTGGTGTTTATAGTGTTAAATAATGTGTACTCAATTAATGTTTATTATCTTTTTTATTAATAATATTTTTTTAAATCATTAATAATTATGTTAATTATGGAAATACATTTCAATAAAAATGTTGAAGTCTTTATTTATTGGTGTGGTGTTATAGGGTAGGAAATAAAATAAATACATTTATGTTTTAAATAATTTGTTTGTTAATATTTGCTCCTTTTAAATAAATATTGTTTATAAATGTATTTATTAATTTATTTTATATAATATTTGTACCTTTTTGTTATATGTAATTAATATTGTAATATATATTCTTTTTATATGTTTAATATATTTAATCGTATATTTTAAAAATATTGTTTATTTATTTTTAAGATTATTTAATTTTTTTCAATTGTTTAAATGTTATTAGTAATTTTTGTTTTCTGCTATCCAACACTTGCCCTACTGTTGCACGCACTGGGTTGGGAATAGTAATTTTTACCCCTCCGCTATCCAGCACTTTCCCTACTGTTGCCCTCATTGGAGTGGGAATAATAATTTTTACCTCTCCGCTATCCAGCACTTTCCCTACTGTTGCACTCACTGGAGTGGGAATAATAATTTTTACCTCTCCGCTATCCAGCACTTTCCCTACTGTTGCACTCATTAGAGTGGGAATAGTCATTTTTACCCTTCCGCTATCCAGCACTTTCCCTACTGTTGCACTCACTGGAGTGGGAATAGTAATTTTTACCCCTCCGATATCCAATACTTTCCCTACTGTTGCACTCACTGGAGTGGGAATAGTAATTGTTACCCCTCCGCTATCCAAAACTTTCCCTACTGTTGCACTCACTGGAGTGGGAATAGTAATTTTTACCCCTCCGCTATCCAGAACTTTCCCTACTGTTGCACTCACTGGAGTGGGAATAGTAATTTTTACCCCTCCGCTATCCAGCACTTTCCCTACTGTTGCACTCACTGGAGTGGGAATAGTAATTTTACCCCTCCGCTATCCAGCACTTTCCCTACCGTTGCACTCACTGGAGTGGGAATAGTAATTTTACCCCTCCGCTATCCAGCACTTTCCCTACTGTTGCACTCACTGGAGTGGGAATAGTAATTTTTACCCCTCCACTATTCAACACTTTCCCTACTGTTGCACTCTTTGTAGTGGGAATAGTAATTTTTACCCCTTCGCTATCCAGCAATTTCCCTACTGTTGCAATCACTGGAGTGGAATAGTAAGTTTTACCCCTCCGCTATATAACACTTTCCCTACTGTTGCACTCTTTGGAGTGGGAATAGTAATATTTGCCCCTCCGCTTTCCAACATTTTCCCTACTGTTTCACTCACTGGAGTTGGAATAGTAAATTTAATTCTTCCGCTATCCAACATTTACCCTACTTTTGCACTCACTGGAGTGGGAATACTAAATTTTACCCCTCCACTATCCAACACATTCCCTACTGTTGCTCTCTTTGGAGTGGGAATAGTAATTTTTACCCCTCCGCTATCCAACACTTTCCCTACTGTTGCACTCACTGGAGTTGGAATAGTAAATTTAATTATTTCACTATCCAACATTTTCCCTACTGTTGCATTTATTGTATTGCGAAATGTACATTTTAATTTCTTTTAATAGTTTAATGTTTTAATTAATTATAGAATGTTTTTTTTAATTTTTATTGTAAATTCTGTTTATTGAATAAAGAACAGAAGCAAAAGATCAAACAAGTTGCGGACACATGTCCCTGTAAGAAGAGGATCTAAGAAGTCCACATTCCATATTACACGGTGAAACAACATAATAAGAACATACAGAGCGTGGTCTAACCCATGCAGGATATCACCAAAACTTCTACTGTAAAGTATGCCATAGTGGAAGAGAATAATACATGCTGAAGCCCCATCCCCAATTATCCTAACAATATACCCACTCCCAAGGGAGAGTAAAGGGGTAAAACTAGAAAACAAGAGGCTCTTCATACTCCGGATACCAAATGGGGTGTTATCATTGACACGTCAATGGATGCTTTGGGGATGTGTTATGCATGACCTCATAATATATAAGTTCTTCTCACTGTCCAAGGGAGCCCTTTAGACTGAAAAAGCAACAGGGAACTGTGAGCAATTGTATAAAAGTAATGATACAAAAGGAAAAACCAGAGAGAAATTCCCTCAGGAAAGGGGAGAGAGAGAGAGAGAGAGAATGCGCTGGGAGGATCTAGACCCCAAATTGGGACCTAAAGGGTCATCAGGGGGCAAGAGAATAGGCCCTCTGATTTAGGTGGGCTGTTCTGGGGAGTCTGGCTTCTGGCCCCTAGAGAATGGTTCGAGGGAGTCTTCAAACAACTGTAAGGTCCGTAATCTGGGGGGAACCAGCTTGGAGTGTCTAGACATGGTGAAGTAGTGTATAAGTGGATGCCAAATGCGGTCAAATCTTGCATCGGCGTGGTTGATGTGGGCTATTTTTTTTTTATTTTAACTTATTGATATATGTATATATTTTATTTTTATATAATTACAAAATTTAAAAATTTAATAAAGATAATAGTTAATAAATTATTTTAAAGTAAATATATGAATATTTATAAATTATTATGTTTGTGTGTTTATATGTTTTAAATTAAGTTTATTTTTTATATTTAGTTAAAATGTATATTAATTTAAATTTATTTTGTTAAAGATAATATTAATATTTTATACATTTAATATATATTATTTTATGTTATTTATATTGTTAAATTGATATTTTTTACATCTATATTTTTAACTTTGATATTATTGTTTCAATATTTTTGTGCTTACCTATTTAAGTATTGGGTAGTCGATATTTTTGTATTCTATATATTTTTTTCGATATAGTTTACATCGATGTTTTTAGCATTGATATTCTATCAGTGAACTTTGTCCTTCTTCATCAGTCCTGACAGTCTGTTTTTCTGGTGACACCACAGGCTCAAGGGTTGGGGGCCTGACTTCCTCACAAACACAGTTACTGAAAGGGCCCTAGGACAGTCGCTTCTCCTAGACTCGCTGACAGCATCTCTCAAGTAGTATCCTAATAAAGCCACCATTGTATCAATCAAAACGCTTCAGTATTATTAAGGATTGTTCTGGATGCCTCAAAGAGCCTTCGTGGTGCATATCCACCATATTGTGCTACTAGGCTACTCCCATTTGCAGAAGGTGCTTAGCTCTTCATCCATCTTTTTACTCATAAAGGAAACGTTTGAGATTGGTGTGTGGTTTGTTAGATGCTGTTGATTAGCCAATGTTTGCTTCACTAAGGGAGTGATAAATGTGATTAAAAGTATTTAGCACTCCCCAGGAATTAAGTATTACCAACTCCTTTTATCTTCAGAACCAGAAAGGACAGGTGCCCATTTAATGAGGCAGTAGGGCAAGATTCAACAGAGATATTTACAGGTTTCGGTTTATCAGCTGCTCTGAGAATTTGCCTCAAGCATCAGCGCTCTAAAGGAATAAAAAGAGGTTTGGTGGTTGGTTGGGTTTGATCTAGTTGCTTTGTATGACCTCTGAACTCTCAGATATGTTGGTCTGTATTTTAAGAAGCTTATTTTTCTCACTCTCTTAAAGGTGGCCACATCTGAGTTGAATGACTTGCTGGCTGTCTTTTTGACAAATTTGGAACTTTTTTAATTTTTGGGGATCACTACATCTGACACTTCAGAACATTTTCACTTTCAAATAATTTTATGGCAACCGCCAGGTCCATAAAAGTACAGACAGATAATAACAAATACATACAAATGTAATTTTGGCAAACAACAGGCACAGTTCTTAAAAGCATAATTACACGCCAAATACTAAAACTAACAGCAATCTAGAAGATGTAAGTGTTAGTCACAACATTATGTGCAAAAATGCCATAACTTTACGGAAGAGAGTGTTGTAATTAATATATCAAAAGGATACCTAATGGTAGTACATACATCAGCATGGCAATGGCAGAGATGAAAGAACCTTTCTCCTGAGTACCCACATAGCACCCAAGAACTTAGCAACAGAAATAGTAAAAACTGGGCGGCAAAGTATGCAAAGGGCTACAGAATGACTATGTACACCTAACAGCCTACATATCGGGGTTAACCAGGTTCTGTGGGGGAGGCATAGCCTGGGCACATGATGAAAAGGTGCGCCATGCTCTCCTCTAGAAGGTTGCAGAACTGAAATGCAGCAGCTCCCCCGCTGGCCCAGTTGGAAGTGCAGAACATATCAATGACCTTTGATGGACAATGCTCACACTGTTGTGTCTGCTCCAAGATCCGTCCTTGATTGGGATGTTAAAGTATGGCGGTAGAACGGTGCCACCCCAAGGAGATCAAAGCCATCTACTTACTCATGTTGTGATTTTTGAATGAATATTTCTTTGCCTAATGTTTTATTAGACCAATCTTGAGTTTGCAACTTGGCTTTGAAGGTGAAGTGAGTGGGTACATTGTGTTGGCCATTTATATTGTCCCTTTTGGGGAGAGGAGTTCCTTCCCCACACCTCGTATTGCACTGAGGGGCTCATAAAGGTAGAGTGAGGAAGGAACTGGATTAGAGAAAAAAGATAGACAATGGAATTAGTGAGGAAGGAGCTTTCTGAATGAAACGGTCTTCATCAATATGATGGTATCTCGCCACATAGAGAAATAGTGAATTGTGAGCCGCCGAACACAGATGTCTGTGTGGATAGTCATTTCATTTGTTCCTAAAATCCAATCTGTAACCTGGTTTCAAATGTAAACCCCTGCATATGTTCGTATATAAAAATATGGACTATGCACTTAAACAAGTGCACTTTGAACCAGTAGTATGAAAAAAGATTGTAATGAAAAACGGTTTGAATAAATTCCTACAATTATGAATAGTTAACTGAAAAAATATTAAGCAATGGAGGTAATAATTGTGAAAATCAGTCACATGATGAAAATGTAATTGTTACCTAAAAAGCCACAGAGATGATTTGTTATTCATTTTAAAATGAGGCCCATTTTGGAGGTTTCTTCTGATGATAAGCCCGTAGCCACGTTCTCCATATTTCAGTGATGCACTGATAAAAATCCCTCATCTATTTTGTGAGGCCTACATAGAAAATGCGGCATTGATCATCTAATATGTCTGTGATAAAAACCATTGCTCGTTCGTAAAGAGGAAAACAAACAAATATTGGATGATTAAATGTCACCAGATGATATATCTAGAGAAAAATGTGTAAACCTAGTTAAAACACTGACACAGAATATTGGTTTTATTATCTTTGTTTTTTCCGAGAATTTCTCATTTCTCATAAATGGTACTATTAGTCTGACAGGATTATTTTGCTGAATTCATCATCTATGCCTCTTCTGTATAATGGATGGTCATTCAACTTACTTCCTTATCTTTTTTTTCTATTGTGATTATTTTCATTAATTTCAGCTGCAGATGCTGTGAGTGAGCATGTAGTAATTATCTTCATTGCTTCAAATTCTAAATTAATGAGCGTGTTTTTAGGTCTGGCTTGATGGTCCGGCTGTGGCCCGTCTATATTTGATAAAAAAGAGCTTTCAGGAGTACTAAAGAGAGGGACTGTGGCTCTGCCCCGATGTTGCTTCGGCTGAGTACAGCTTTTCAATTGTCAAAAGCTGTGTGCTTCCACAGAATGAGTGCTTTCTCTGGAATCAGTGGTGATAATTTTTTATCCACCTGGTTGAGCCAGGCTCTTTATCAGGTAAAGCTATAATGTTTGACCTTTCGGTTACACACACACATGCCGCATTGATGCTATCAAACAAATTCTCCCAGATAATTCGAAAATGGCGGTGTTCTTTCTGCTCTGGTTGCAATGTGTGAAAGCTTATGCTCAATATAGCATGACTGTTGATTATTATGGCAAGCCAAGGACCAAAGCTATAAGCTAGATCTGCTTATTATGAAAAGGTATGATAAATTCAGTGGACCTGACTTATCCATTGTGAAACAGGCATATAAAAGTGAATAGGCATTTAAGGGTGCATTGTTATTATTCTTCTAAAATCTGAAGAGAGTATTTTTAACATGAAATTTCACAGGTTATCATAGTAGGCAATGGTTTTATTGTTGGTTACTCCGACAAACCGTGGGGATAGATTTGCACTGTGCTAATTTTTGTTCGGACCTCTTGTGAGACATAGGGCCAGATTCATAAAGGTAAACTTAAACTTTTGTGTAAGTTTACTACTGTTTGCTATTTACAAAGTTATTTTACAAGTAGTATCTTTACGCCTGCAGAGTCTCAGCACATACAAAGATCGGACATTCCTTGGTGTTGGTGACCTACTCAAACCAACCATAGATTTGCAATGGGATATTACTTTATCAGGCCTCTTAGGAGGGATTTTGACAACAGTCAAATGTTTAGGATAAGTTATGGGAAAGAAAACCTAATTATGTATTTGTATACAAAACCAACCTAACTACACAAAGCTTAGGAATCTCGAAGGTATAGTTATAACCCAAAACTTAATATAACTGGTGCACCTCCAAATATAGAGTTGTGAACTCGCTATGCATGCAAAATGTACTATAACTCAGCCCTCTCCCATGCACAGTCTTCTCATAAATGATGTTATTAGAGATGGCAGGAGAGTTGTTATATATGCTATGATTTCACATACTATAAGTGATGTAATATGAAAGAGTGTAAGCAGTGCATGTGGAAGATGCAAGCAATAGTTCATTTAGTCTGAGCAGTGAGCTCACAGCACTATGAACGGAGTTGATGAGTTTTGGGTGGTGTGCAAATTATTATTTAACTTATAACTATAACTTTAGAATTTCTAAGCTTTGGGAAATGTAAGTTAGCTTTGTGTACAAATAAATAATTATGTTTTCCTATCTATAACCTATCCTTAACCTTTGTTTTTTTCACTGAATTCGATTTTTTTTATTTTTAAAACATTGTTTTTAATCATATAATGTTGTTTATTATGCAAATATTTATTTTTATATTTATCTTTTGGTACCACAGTACTAGTGAGGTAGCTCAAAGTCCAATATTAATACTAGCATTGTCTATGTGGTCATTTTTCTTTTCAATAGTGGTACCTTGATAGTGCTGAGCATTCTAAACTAATATTTACACCATAGAATAATTTTTTATTCAAAATGTGAATCCAGGGTTTGATAGCTAGTATGTAGATATATATATATGTATATATATATATATATATATATATTGTTATACAAAGGGTCCATCGTTTGAAAACGCACTCGGAATCTGCATAGTGAAAAGCAAGATGGCTTCTCAACATTCGGAGATTTCTGCTCAGCCTTACGCGTTTCGGAGCGCTTCTGCTCCTTGTTCACAGGCATACGTGTGCGAGCACAAAAGAAATCAAAGAGGCACTGTTCTCAGCATGTATTTTTATAACATCCTCAATTGGGAATCAGGTGATTTCAGTCAGTGCTGCATGCTGGTATTTGTAGTTAGTGCAATCAAATTGTTTTTACCTTCGTAGGTTTATTAATTTTCTTTCCCAGTGCTCCTTTACTTGTTGCCACAGTGGGCTCTGCGCTCGCACACGATATTGAAAAAATGTTATATTCCTTTAGTAGGTCTCCAAATCGTTAGAGTTGTCGTCATTTATGCCAGCCGATTCCACCAAGAGGGAGACCTGACACAGTTCTGTCTCCTTGGCCCCTTAACATGAGGTGGTGCATCTTCGAGGCTAGGATTGCCGTAAATATTTTGTTATACAAAGGGTCCATCGTTTGAAAACGCACTCGAAATCTGCATAGTGAAAAGCAAGACGGCTTCTCAACATTCGGAGATTTCTGCTCAGCCTTACGCGTTTCGGAGCGCTTCTGCTCCTTGTTCACAGGCATACGTGTGCGAGCACAAAAGAAATCAAAGAGGCACTGTTCTCAGCATGTATTTTTATAACATCCTCAATTGGGAATCAGGTGATTTCAGTCAGTGCTGCATGCTGGTATTTGTAGTTAGTGCAATCAAATTGTTTTTACCTTCGTAGGTTTATTAATTTTCTTTCCCAGTGCTCCTTTACTTGTTGCCACAGTGGGCTCTGCGCTCGCACACGATATTGAAAAAATGTTATATTCCTTTAGTAGGTCTCCAAATCGTTAGAGTTGTCGTCATTTATGCCAGCCGATTCCACCAAGAGGGAGACCTGACACAGTTCTGTCTCCTTGGCCCCTTAACATGAGGTGCTGCATCTTCGCGGCTAGGATTGCCGTAAATATTATATATATACATAAATGAAACTCCGTATTGCGTTGAATACAAAGAGACTCGCACACCAAGAACAATTATAAAATTAAGTGTATTGAGTTTAGCGGCAACGCGTTTCGATCAAAAGATCTTCTTCACAAGCCAATTTGCCCAAGTTTACATCCACCATTAAAAGTGCACAAAATCAAATTAACATAGAAGACGGACTAACAGTGTAGGTAGACGGCATCAGCATAGAAGATAGACTATACAGTCCGAACAGGATTTTCTCGGTAAAATGTTAACAATCACATTTCCACATTGCATGTAATACATTTACTGCACATCATTTAATTTTAAACAAAACAAAGCGCGCTAGTATTGTCTCTAGCAAATGTCATTGGCAGATTGTGTTTACAAAAAACGGGATATACATATAGAATGAAGGATAACCTCGTGATCAGTATCACACCTGTTTACCAGGCCCAGTGGCCCAATGACCTCAGATTGCTAGAACATGGCCCCAACGGGGCAATCAATAGCAAATCCAGCCTACCGCTGTTCAAAGGAGAAAAACAGTGAACACCATGCGTGCTAACATAAACAAAAGAAAACAGGACAACATAAAAACAAAGGGGAAACAGATCTTCGAGCTACGGTTCACTGACCCTCACCTATCCTATATGTACACCATGGTCATCAATACTTAAGGAGGGTCTTAGTGGCCTATGCCTCCAGTGAAAGTTTTTCGAAACTGCTGATACTGAGCTATGGTTGGGAGCCCCCACCATATTTCAGTACATACAGGGAAAACACAGGATCACATCAGAAGCTGGAAAGGAAAAAGGAGCTGAATCTGCTGTATTACTTATCCGATATGGACAAAAAGTTCCTCATCTTCGTTGATCCCAAAGGGAGTCTTGCTATCGGGAGTATAATATATCTGGACTCCAGGATTCTCAGTTTTCTCTCACGGTCACCCCCTCTGGGGTTGGCTGCAATCCTGTCAATGCCAAAGAAAGAGAGACTGTTAGGGTTCTGAGTATGACATCTATGCCAATGTCTAGCTGTGGAGTAGCTCAAATCACCATTTCTAATCGCCCTCGTGTGTTCCAGTATTCTCTTTTTCACAGGGAAAATTGTACTGCCCACATACATCTTTCCACAAGGACACATGATAACATAAACACAGTAGTCAGTATTGCAATTCATAAACTTCTGGATATTGCCCATTTTGCCTGTTGGTAAAGGATACGTCTTCCTGTTCTTACTGTTGCTGCACGCTTTGCATTTACCACATTTAAAAATGCCTTTTTGTTGCTGCTGCCACCCTTGTTGGTTGGTGCCCCCCAAATAGCTTGAAACCAGCATATCCTTAAGGGAGCGGGCCTTTCTGTATGTGACCAGTGGGTGCAAGGTCACAGATGGGCCTATCACCGGGTCATTCTTAACCAAGTACCAATGTTTCTTGAGCATGTTCATGACAGATGTTGCCTCTGTGGTAAAAGTTGTGATCATTCTTATTTTATTTTCCTCACTGGTTCGCTTCGGTCTCTTAACTAGTAAACTAGATCTCTCACGTTTAGCTACCTTCTCTTCTGCCCTCAGTACCTTCTGGGGATAGCCCCTCTGCCAAAATCTCCCCATCATCCTTTGTTTTTCATCATCATAAGTTCGCTGTGTGCTGCAGTTGTGCCTCGCCCTAATGAGTTCCCCATAGGGGATACTCCATTTGAGTTTGGGAGGGTGGTGACTGTCAGCATACAGTATGCTACTACCTGAGGTCGCCCTCCTGTACAACTTCGTTACAATCATTTCATTCTCCACACTAACACTCACATCCAGAAAATCCATTTCAACCCGGTCACATTTATAGGTGAAACGGAGATTGACCTCGTTGTCTGCCAATACACCAAGGAAACTCTCAAGTTCTACTTTAGTTCCATTCCACACCATGAAGATGTCATCTATGAATCTGGTCCAAAATGTGATATGTCTAGTCCAAAGTTCATTCTTCTCAGCCCATACCACTTGCTCCTCCCACCATCTCATTAGCATACAGGCGTAACTAGGTGCGAAGCAGCTTCTCATGGCTGTCCCGACCTCTTGTTTGTACCATCTGTCCTCAAAAAGAAAAAAGTTGTTTTCTAGACAAAAGGTTAGCATCTCGATCAACATTTTAGAATGTTCATATAAGAAAATAGATTTGCCTCTGAAGAAGTGTCTGCATGCTTCAATGCCCTGGCTATGCTTGATGCATGTATAAAGAGAGACCACATTAATCGTGACCAGCCAGCAGTTCTCCTGCCATGGGATTCCTTCTATTTTGTTGATAAAATCAGTACTATCCCTGCAATATGAAGGGAGGTCAAGAACATAAGGAAATAAGAAGGAATCCAAAAATACAGATGTGTTTTCAAGGAGGCTACCATTGGCTGACACGATTGGCCTGCCAGGGGGGTTGGTGTTGTTCTTGTGAATCTTAGGCAGCATGTAAAAACATGGTGTCGTGGGCTTCCTGGAGTAGAGGAAGCGGAACTCATCTGATCTGATATAGCTCCCAGATCCACCAGGGAGGCATACCACGAGTCTACCACTCGTTTCTATGCTGCTCTGACAGGATGGAGGCAGAAGGAACTGTTAGGGGAGGCTGAGTTCCGCTTCCTCTACTCCCTATATATATATGTGTTAGTATTGTATTTGTAGGTTCTGTTTGTGAAGTATACTAGAGTGTCGTAGAGTGGAGTGTTTTAGAGTGAAGTGTCCCATACAGTGGAGTGTTGTAGAGTGGAGTGTCTTGGAGTGTCAAGGAGTATTGTAGAGTGTAGTAGAGAGGAGTGGCATAGAGTGGAGTGCAGTGCTGTATAGTGAAGTGGTGTGGAGTGGAGTAGAGTAGAGTGTCACAGACTATCGTAGAGTAGAGTGGCATAGAGTGTCATAGAGTGGAGTGGCATAGTGTGGCATAGAGTAGAGTGGCATAGAGTAGAGTGGAGCAGTGGAGTAGAATGAAGTAGTGTGTCATAGATTAAAGTGGCATGGAGTTCCATAAAGTGAGTTGCGTGTTGTGTCATGGAGTGGAGTAGAGTGTTGTAGAGTGGCACAAGGTGGAGTAGAGTGTCAATTTGTGGCATAATGTGGAGTAGAGTGTAGTGCCATAGAGTGGAGTAGAGTGTTGTTGAGTGGAGGGGATGTAGAGTTTCAGAGAGTCTCGTAGATTGTTGCAGAATGGAGTAGAGTGGAGTGGCATAGAGTGCAGTATTGTTGAGTATTGTCTTGTAGAGTAGAGTGTTGTGTAGTGTTGAGGCATAGAGCAGAGTGACGTGTCGTATAGTGTAGTGGTGTGTCGTAGAATTTATTGGCATTGCCTGGAGTGTCAACATTTACAGTTTTGTAGCGGCGTAAAGCATAGTAAAGTGTTGTAGAGTGGAGTCTTGTAGAGTGGAGTAGAGTGTCAAAGAGTAGAGTCTCTTATAGTCAAGTGTCGTAAATTAGAGTGGAGGACAGTATCATAAAGTGGAGAGTTGTAGAGTGGAGTGTTATAGAGTGTTTTGCAGAGCAGAGTGGAGTGGCATAAAGTGGCGTAGAGTGTAGTCGAGGGGAGTGGTGTAGTGTGGAGTAGAGCGCAGTAGAGTGGAGTGGCATAGAGTGTCTTAGAGTGTGGTAGAGTGGCGTAGCATAGAGTGTTGTAGGATGGAGTAGAGTGTCGTAGAGCGACATAGTGTGAAGTAGAGTATTGTACAGTCACATAGAGTGGAGTAGAGTGTTGTAGAGTGTAGTGGCAGAGAATAAAATAGAGTGTCATTGAGAGGAGGGGAATAGAGTTTTGTAGAGTCTGTAGAGTGTCGTAGAATGGATTAGAGTGGAGTGTCATAGAGTATCGTCACATGGAGTATCGTATCGTAGAGATTTGTGGTGTAGAGAACTGTGGCATAGAGCAGAGTGACCTGTGGTAGAGTGAAGTGGCATCACCTGGAGTGTCTTTGATTACAGTGCCGTAGAGTGTCATAGAGTGGAGTAAACTGTGGTAGACTGGAGTGCCATCAAGTCAAGTGTCATAGAGTTGAGTGTCATAAAGTGGAGTGTTGCAGAGTGAAGTGTTGTAGAGTGGAGTGTTGTAGAGTGTCGTTGAGTAGAGTACAGATGGAGTGTTGAAGGGTGTTGTCGAGTGGAGTAGAGTGGAGAGGCATAGAGTAGAGTAGCGTGGAGTGTCATAGAGTGGACTGGCGTGCCCTAGAATGGATTTGCATGTTGTAGAGTAGAGTAGAGTGGTGTCGGGTGTCATACACTGGTGTGTCGTAGAGTGTCTCAGGCTGGAGGGGTTTAGAGTGGAGTGGAGTGGTGTAGAGTGTAGTGGCATGTCGTACAGTGGAGTGGTGTGTCGTACACTCAAGTGGCAGGTCGTAGAATAAAGTACTATGTCATAGAGTGGAGTGGCGTAGATTGTCTTATAGTGGAGTGGAATGGTGTAGCAACGAATGGCATGTTGTAGAGTGGAGTGGTGTGTCATAGAGTGCAGTGGCGTGCCGCAGAGTGGAGTAAATGGGCGATAAAATTCATAGTGTGTTGTATAGTGGTGTAGAGTGGCAAAGAGTGGAGGGCTTAGAGTTGAGTAAAGTGTTGCAGAGAGGAGTACCATAGAGTGGAGTAGTATGACGTAGATTGGCATGTCATAGAGTGTCTTAGAGTGGAGGGGGTGGAGTGGTATGTCATAGAGTGGATTGGCGTGTCGGAAAGTGGAGTGTCGTGTCATAGAGTGGAGAGGAGTGGCTTGTTGAAGAGTGTCTTTGGTCATGTATACATTTTTTTTTAGTTTTCAATACGTGATGTAGTACTTTCTAGAAAATGAAGTACATTTTCAAAAAATACATAAAGCAATAAAAAACTTTTCCCTGCACGCTTTCTTAAACTGTCTAGTTTCTTCCTATACATTGCAAAAATAATAGTAAGCTATATTTCAGTTATTAAGTTTTCACTTTGGAGTAGCTTTACTATTTTTGGTATTCCCAAACTCCGAGTGTAAACTTACTACAAAAGTGTAAGTTACATGTATCCACCCTCAGAGTAAAGGAATTGGCTTACTCTTCAATGGTTGGGTGACATCCCTCCCTAAACTCCTCTTACTCTTCCTTAATTCATCCCCCTTTAGGAGTAAGCTTGCCCCTTTCTCACCCACTCCCCTGTGTCCCTCCCATAATTACTACTAAAACCTATACTCATGTGTGCAGAGACTCTGCAGTCAAGGCGGAGCACTCCACACACATAAGCATAGGTAAAACTTACCTTTTGTAGTACGCTTTGTAGTATGTTTGGTAATACTACAACTGTACTACAAAGGAGATCAGGAGATCAGATGCCAATAAGACATCTTGATGTGGTCTGTGAAAATTATGTGCCTGAGAACACTATTTGCTGAGGCTGCTAGGGAAGGCTAGGTCTTTCTCAGGGTTATTTTTCTTAATACAATTGGAGGTGGGCAGTGCATGCCCCCTTGGGGATAGCAGCACCTTCAATTCAATCGTAGCAGTTATTTTGTCCTGGCTGGCCGGGAGGCAAAAGGGTATAGCATTTCACATATGGATTCAGGGCTGAGAAAGACCTCTGACTAAAACCTCTCACTCTAAAAAGTGTCAGGAGTATGGCAGTCCGGGATCTCATTGATCTCAAGGGGGTATAGTTTGAAAGCAATCTCTAAAAGAAGCATGTTATTTTACTGCAAAGTCCTTGGTGAGTTATGCCCAATACCTTATTGGTGTCCCTCTTGTTTGGAAGTTAGTCAACCTGGTGTCTTTCCTCATCAGTCTATTCCGTTATCAGTTCATCCACTCCACTGTTTTTGTTGCAAAAAGTGAGTATCCAGCCAACAACAGAATTAAGTAAATTAAATATGTATTGGCATACCTTTGTAGTATAAATTATTTCAGCAAGCAGGCCAGGTAGCATGAATCCGCACATTAGATTAATGTTTAAATTCAATACCTGGTAAAGAGTAAAACGTGTTGGGTGAGGATTCCACCTTTCAAGGTGTGGTATTATTGTTGTTTGTCATAAAATAGTTATTCTCCTTCATACAGTACAAACCATCCTAAGACCAGGATTAGCAAAAAGGAGAGCCCAGTACATATAAAGATAGTCCAACAAAAACACCATGTGGGTTTTTGTAAGGTAAGAAAGGACTACAAACGTGTGATTCAGGTTTTGAACCAATATTATAATCACAAAGAGTACTGCACGTGCCTAGTTACTCCCATCTTTGTCTCCAGAAACAGCCCAGTGGAACTCTGTTAGGCAAAATTACCAGTTCTTCAGAGCTACCAATCTGCAGGCAAGTTATATCACAGCCCTTCACATCAAATACTGACAAGGTCCTCCCGAAGTAAAAGATCATTCAACATGTCTTCCCCTTTACACACCCAATCAGATTATTCTGCACACCATGCAAATATTTCCACCATGTATTACTGCTGGCTTTCTTTGCAGCCTGAAAATTATTTCAGCACTGAGCAAGGATGAACCAAAAAATGTGTCTAAATGTTTTCCCTATGCTTGCATGCATTTTTCTCTTGACATTACTCAACTTTAAAATGGCCTTGTTGTAATTGGGGGATCAATCAATTTTGGTTTATCACATGTGTTCAAAATAACTCAGAAAAGCCAGCACATCAGAACCAACACATGGCTCCCCAAATGAGTCTTGGAAATATTGAGGGGAGGATGAAAGGTTTATCTGAAGTTGGAGCTACAGTATGGGCTTTAGCTGTGTTCACTGTCCCAGTTCCAACTTGTCTAACAAATCACATGTTTAAGTATACAGTTCTCAGATTGCTCCAAGCCCCCCCCCCCCATTGTTTCACATTGCAAAATTGATATAGATAACACAGGTCTGTTGATTGTTTTCTCTGTGTTGGTCCATACTCCTCTGTTCATCCAACAAATACTAGCTCATTTAGTGATCTAGTGATCCATATTTTGCACTACACATTGCATCTTGTGATGGTAACCGCTACATCTCCCCATGCTCTGTCCCCTGAGCAAGAGTGAAGTACAGCACAGGTGGTTCTTGCCAGTTACGAAGAACAGTGTTGATCCCTTGATCCATGGGAAATGTTTACAGAGATCATGTGGTGGACCAATACTTTTTCAAAGAGTTCAAAAAGGAAGCACCATCCAGAAGTTATAGTGTGGCTTAAATAATATCACAGTCAAAATGGCTGACGAGACCTTGTATTCTCACTTGACTACAACATTTTGTGGTACTTCATATCCTCATGGTTGAATCCACTTCAAGCTGAGGTAGTTGTGAGTCAATTTATGTAAGAGCCCTTACTAAGTTTCCTTTGAGTGGGAGTCTCCTTCCTTCAGGTCTGGAGTGGCTATTTAAGATTATATAGGGTGTTATCTAGAGCTTACCTGTGCTGACATTGTGCAGTGAGTTTTTAAAATATGAAAAGCACCAACAGATGGCAACCCTTCAAACCAGATTAAACCTGAAGCAGGCACTAGTGTGACACACAAGCAGTTACAGGTGAACCATGCAAGCTCATTCCCACGGGTCATGCCTCACCACAAGTTGCATTCATGCTATGGTTCAAGGATGCACTTGGCTGTTGAATGGAGCCGTATATTGTAATACTGAGCTAGCTGCAGGCTCTCTCATCTACAGATCAGGCTCAATTCCTCTAGTCATTCTCTATACTTATCAAGAGAGCTGGTCCTTGCGCTTGCTTGCTCTGACAGATATGTACCAGAATATCAAGTTGGAAATACTGTTGGATCACAATAATGTGGTAAATTATTGTAACTAATAAAGTAGCGCCACCTGAATAGGGGCGTCCCCCTGAGCACAACGTGTGTCCACGAATAGTGGGTGAATATTGAAGAATCACAAGGTTCAATATATTCAAATCTTTTTTACTTCATAGGTATTGTTCAAATATGATATTAAATCCTCATATCAAAAGAACATTCAATGAGAAATGGATAGTTTCACAATCCCAAATATAAGGCTGATTAAATCGAAACCCAATGCATTTCGGGCCATGTGGCCCTTCGTCAGGGGCAGAGGTTCTGTAAATAACAAGAGAGGATTCCATGAGGCAAACACGCTCTCCGGACAGCAACATAAACAATATTTGACACGACAAAACGTGCCAGTGACTAAAAGACAGTTTAATAATAGCAAATAGATGTGAAGTAGAAGATGTGAGATGAAGATAAAATCCCTTGGGGTGCCCAAGTGATTATAGGGTACAAAATGAATGGATCAACAAAGTGCCAAGAACGAAAAATAAAAGGTGCGGTGAAACGCTAAGATAAGTAGTGAACAATTGAAAGTAATGAAGGTAACCAGTGAATACCAAAAAAGGATGAATATGGATAACTAAAACATTACTGGTATTGCATGCAAAAGGTCCACAGCATATGTAAAAGTGCGCGTAAAACGAGCGTGAGCAAATAATACCAAAAAATACAAAAAACGAGACGAATATGGACAACTAAAAAATTGCTAAAGTTGCATACAAAAAGTCCACAGCATATATAAAGAAACGCATAAAACGAGCGTGAACAAGTGAGTGTCACAAGCATGCATTAAAAGTGAAAATAACGTGTTCAGAAGAAAACGCGTGAAACAAGTGTGAGCAGATAGGGATAACTTACATGCATTAGGAGTAAAGTCAGCGTGTTCGTGAACAGAATCGATAAAGCCGCGAAAGGAAACCGGAAAGATATACAAACTAAGAGCGAAATGAATGAAGGACTAAACAACAAAAGATGAACTGAAAAGTATGGCGGCCATCTTAGAGTGGTAAAATACGCCGAAACTGGTGAAAAGCAACATGTGATATGGATAAACAATGACAAAAAAGCATAAAAAGGTGGAGAACATCCAATAGGGAACAGGTAAACAAAATATATGGAGTAGAAAATGTTTAGGTGAAAGATGTCTGAAGACAAAACCATTGTTAACAACCACAATGATAATGGCTGAACTTGAAACGAATAAACACAATGAATGAAAAGTGTAGGACAGATGTAAACGAGAAACATGGAAAAAACTACAATAAAAAATACAAAAGCAAATAATGTCAAAGCAAAAAAGCCATAGCAGACAACCCTAATATTAATAGCGAAAATTGTTACGAATATGCACTACATATGAAGAATGAAAAATAAATAATGATATAGGATAGATGAAAAAGTGAAGAGATAGAGAGACGAAGATGAAATGAAGAACAGAATGTGAAAGAAGCTACAACAGGATGAAATCTGAGGTTGAGAGTGAATTAAAACAGAATAGCTAATCAAGAAAAAGTAGGATACAAAAACTGTAGGTAAAACAATATAGGAGAAATGACTGAGATAAAAAAAGTGAACAGAAAAAGATTAGGACATGAGTCCAGAAAGGTCACGGGTTCAAAGATAACACGAAAACTCCATGCGATCATTTAATCCAAAAGGTTTCAAGGCATTGAGAGCCTTAATCCAATGGTTTTCACGTTGTAAGAGGAAGTTGGTATTGTTCCTGCCTTCTGTTTTAGAGATTGTTTCCAAGATCAAAAATTTGAGTTGGCAGATGTTATGGTCGTGTTCAGCAAAATGTGTAGCGACTGTAGATTTCATGTTCTTGGTTCTTATGTTGCTTTTGTGTTCGTGTATTCGAGTTTTGATCGTTCTTTCAGTTTTCCCAACATATGGAAGCCCACATGGGCATTTCAGGAGATAGATGACGTTCATGGTATCGCAAGTGGCTGTCACTTGTAGATTGATACGAAAACCTTTCATCGGGTGGGTAATCCAAGAACCTTTGATGATGTTGTTGCAGTTGCTACAATTCATGCAGGGGATAGTGCCCTTATACGTGTTAGCTGGAGCCCTGATAATGGGTTTGTTGAGTAATTCTTTCAAGTTTTCCCCTTTGTGTAAGCAAAAATGGGTCGATTGAGGAACAAGCCTTTGAAGTCAGGTTCCATAGCTAGGATTGGCCAATGTTTCTGAATACTGTGCTTATATCGTTGGCTCATAGTCGAAAATTTAGAAACAACAACCATGCGGTTGGAACTGGTTTTGACTTTTTTAGTCAGTAGTTCAGATCTGTTGATCTTGGCACAACGTAACTGAGCTTGATTCAGAATTTTATGAGGATAACCCCGATCAGCAAATCGAGAAAGCATGAAATCCATCTGCTGTGTGCATCGTTCAGGTTGCGAAACGATGCGTTTGACTCTTAACAGCTGGGAGAAAGGTAAGTGATTCTTGAGTGATTGTTGATGAAAACTCTTATAGTGCAACAGATTATTGCGGTCAGTTTGTTTACGATATAAATCAGTTTGAAGACTATTGTCCTCTTTCTTGACCAAGACATCTAAAAAAGACATTTGTTCATGGTGTACTTCAAAGGTGAACTGGATACGTTCATTGATAGTATTGAGACTATTAAGTGCTGACATGAGTTCATTTTGTTGACCATTCCATACGATAAAAATATCGTCAATATATCTCAGAAAAATTCTGGCATGATTTATCCAGATGGGTTGATTTAAAATGTTATTCTCTTCGAATTGTTGCATGAAAATGTTCGCGTACGATGGGGCAGCACAATTGCCCATGGAAGTTCCCGAGAGTTGTAAGAACCACTGGTCATTACACTTAAAGTAACTTTGATATAGGGTGAAAGTGAGTAGTTCCATGAGAAATAATTGAACGTCATCTATCTCCTGAAATGCCCATGTGGGCTTCCATATGTTGGGAAAACTGAAAGAAAGATCAAAACTCGAATACACGAACACAAAAGCAACATAAGAACCAAGAACATGAAATCTACAGTTGCTACACATTTTGCTGAACACGACCATAACATCTGCCAACTCAAATTTTTGATCTTGGAAACAATCTCTAAAACAGAAGGCAGGAACAATACCAACTTCCTCTTACAACGTGAAAACCATTGGATTAAGGCTCTCAATGCCTTGAACCTTTTGGATTAAATGATCGCATGGAGTTTTCGTGTTATCTTTGAACCCGTGACCTTTCTGGACTCATGTCCTAATCTTTTTCTGTTCACTTTTTTTATCTCAGTCATTTCTCCTATATTGTTTTACCTACAGTTTTTGTATCCTACTTTTTCTTGATTAGCTAGTCTGTTTTAATTCACTCTCAACCTCAGATTTCATCCTGTTGTAGCTTCTTTCACATTCTGTTCTTCATTTCATCTTCGTCTCTCTATCTCTTCACTTTTTCATCTATCCTATATCATTATTTATTTTTCATTCTTCATATGTAGTGCATATTCGTAACAATTTTCGCTATTAATATTAGGGTTGTCTGCTATGGCTTTTTTGCTTTGACATTATTTGCTTTTGTATTTTTTATTGTAGTTTTTTCCATGTTTCTCGTTTACATCTGTCCTACACTTTTCATTCATTGTGTTTATTTGTTTCAAGTTCAGCCATTATCATTGTGGTTGTTAACAATGGTTTTGTCTTCAGACATCTTTCACCTAAACATTTTCTACTCCATATATTTTGTTTACCTGTTCCCTATTGGATGTTCTCCACCTTTTTTATGCTTTTTTGTCATTGTTTATCCATATCACATGTTGCTTTTCACCAGTTTCGGCGTATTTTACCACTCTAAGATGGCCGCCATACTTTTCAGTTCACCTTTTGTTGTTTAGTCCTTCATTCATTTCGCTCTTAGTTTGTATATCTTTCCGGTTTCCTTTCACGGCTTTATCGATTCTGTTCACGAACACGCTGACTTTACTCCTAATGCATGTAAGTTATCCCTATCTGCTCACGCTTGTTTCACGCGTTTTCTTCTGAACACGTTATTTTCACTTTTAATGCATGCTTGTGACACTCACTTGTTCACGCTCGTTTTATGCGTTTCTTTATATATGCTGTGGACTTTTTGTATGCAACTTTAGCAATTTTTTAGTTGTCCATATTCGTCTCGTTTTTTGTATTTTTTGGTATTATTTGCTCACGCTCGTTTTACGCGCACTTTTACATATGCTGTGGACCTTTTGCATGCAATAACAGTAATGTTTTAGTTATCCATATTCATCCTTTTTTGGTATTCACTGGTTACCTTCATCACTTTCAATTGTTCACTACTTATCTTAGCGTTTCACCGCACCTTTTATTTTTCGTTCTTGGCACTTTGTTGATCCATTCATTTTGTACCCTATAATCACTTGGGCACCCCAAGGGATTTTATCTTCATCTCACATCTTCTACTTCACATCTATTTGCTATTATTAAACTGTCTTTTAGTCACTGGCACGTTTTGTCGTGTCAAATATTGTTTATGTTGCTGTCCGGAGAGCGTGTTTGCCTCATGGAATCCTCTCTTGTTATTTACAGAACCTCTGCCCCTGACGAAGGGCCACATGGCCCGAAATGCATTGGGTTTCGATTTAATCAGCCTTATATTTGGGATTGTGAAACTATCCATTTCTCATTGAATGTTCTTTTGATATGAGGATTTAATATCATATTTGAACAATACCTATGAAGTAAAAAAGATTTGAATATATTGAACCTTGTGATTCTTCAATATTCACCCACTATTCGTGGACTCTCGTTGTGCTCAGGGGGACGCCCCTATTCAGGTGGCGCTACTTTATTTGTTATTGCATCACACCATTTGTCAGATGGTGATACCCCAGAAGCACACCACAAAATTACAAACCTTTCATTATTGGTGTGCGCAGTCCTCACTTCGCTTTTTTAAATTATTGTAACTGCCATAATACCTTGAGGCATTACATTGAATGGAAGCATGTACGTTTTCTGCGTTTGTTAATACTATTTAATTAAATATTACATTTAATATAGTTGGGTTATTATTGTAATTTTAATGTTTATTAGTATATTCTTTTATAGGAAGTTGTGTTTTGTTAGTTTTTTTTGGTATGTAATTGTTTTTCTTATGATTTTATTTCAAAGGGTCTTTTGGTTTTTTTGATGATGGATCTCTTTTATTTTAATAAATGTATTATTTGTGAGTGATCTTTGTTACAAATTTGTATTCATATTTTTACAGGTGTCTAAATTGAAATTATTTCATATATTCAGGCTTATAGAGTTTATTGGACGATTGTCTTAATAAGGGTTTTTTCGTAAATATTTCTAGGGGTGTTTTAATTTAATTATTGTGCTTTTGTGTAAAGAATATATTTTGTTTTCAGTTTTTTATTTTTTATGGATTTTGCGTTATATGAGCAGTTTGTGTGGGTACTGATGTTGTGACAAATTCATGTAAAATTCATTTAGGTAAATATTTAATTTTTTAATTAAAAGCATACATTTATTTTTATAATAATTAAAATGTAAAATATAATAATTGAATAAATGCTGTAATTCATGTATTTTGAGGCAATTAAAAAACAAAATTATTAAATTGCACTTTATGGTGGTTATTTGTTGGCCTGGGTCTGCAGTGTTATAATGTTTTTCTAATCAATAGGAGGGAGGAAGAAGCAGAGGTTCATTCAGCTTCCAAATGATACTGGTTATAAATCGATGAAGAAGGGGAATGAACCACAATGATCTCAATACCAGAGTCTCAAGGATAATTTCTTTTGAGACCCTCAACCACACAATCACAGTCTGCAGTTTATGTAACCTCTGCTTAGTGTGGTTTGGTGGATAGTGTTATCATTGGGTCTGCCACTTGAGTGCCTCGTTCTCCAAGTGACTGCTTAAGTGTTTTAATGTTACCTAACTTTTCCCAACGGAGCCTGAGCAGTCCCAGGTCCTCCAGGTAATTTTGGACCCCGGCTTCTTTAAAGGCATTATATCCTGAGTATTCGTAGCCCTAAAGTCCGATAAACAGACGAATGTTGCCCTGAAGAGGGCAGCCTAGGATAGGGAATTAGAGTCTCCATTATTGGACAGAGAATGGTGTAAAGCTTAAGCACAAGTGCGTGACGTTCCTAGCAATGCCCGCTTTAAGCTGGTGCACATTTATTTTCTTTATCAAGCATATCTGACACCATTTCTTTACATAGAGCGTACCCAGCGAGATCAGCGGGATGTCCTAGATGCGGGGTGACACCTGCAGATTTTTGACATGTCACATGGACTTGCATGCAACTTCATACATACTGGAATGATGTGCTAAGGGAATTACACAGAGTAACAAGGCTAGTCGTGGAACTTTCAATACGTAACTGCTGGCTGGGGCTGTTACCTCTTCCTAAGAAGGGGAGAAAAATGCAATAAAAGTTTGCTCAACTGGGCCCCCTGCTGGCACAACGCTGCATAGCAATACACTGGGCCAGCCCCGCCCCCACGGTTCTTACTAAGTGGACAACAGAACTTTTGGAGTGGGCGGTGGCGGAAGAATGCAGACACCTAAGGATGCGCACCGACGACCATGCAGAAAGGGATCTTGCAATCTGGTCTGGCATGCTGGACATACTGGAGGAACACAGCGGGAGGCTGGGAGATGACGTGGACCTGGTCATGTAGGAGGGCGACAGGGCTTCAGTTGAGGAACATGATTTAGAAGCTGCACTTGATATGCACAAATCACTAGATTGTGAGCATTCATTGGTCCTGCACCGACTGGCCTCTGTGTAGACATTGTACTGGTCTTGCGCTTGATATTGGGGGGCAGCCTCTCTTGGTAACATGCATGATTATGCATATTTGCAGGATGAATGATTGATGGATCTGTCTCTCACCTCTTCCTGTGCTTATCTTGAGACCCACCTGCTCTACCTTGACACTTACCGCACATTGAAAAACAAGAATGTATGCACATAAACGTATTCAGCTGCAATGTTAACTGTATTTTTTCTTGATGGAAATCTGAATAAACAAATTTACTAAATAAAATGTTACCTAACTTTTATTACTGTATTTTAGGGAGTTGATTGACTTAGTTGTTTTTTTTAAAAGTTAATTTAAAGCTTTATATGATTTATTACTTTAGCTTTTTTCAGACTTTTGGGTACATTTTATATTTATTTAAAATGTATTTAGGGTTACTGCTTCTGCTGAAAGGTTTACTATATTTGACCATCCTATATTATCTAACTACAAAAAATGTTTTGAGTTAGGACAGTATTATTGACACCACGATATTTACACACATTCCCCAATGTTTGTTAGACTGCTATAAGAATAGCAAATCCAAACCCTCTAAATTATGCACTTCCTTCATTGTTCTTTGAGGTTTCAAGTCAGAATAGCATATTTGAACTCCCACCCATGAGTATACTCTTTCTTGAATGTTTGTTGACCTGGAATTAGTATTGTAAATTTAACCCCTCCAATTTAAGTACTTTCTAGAATGTTCGGAGGTTTGGACATAGAATAGTATATTTGTCCTCCCCACACAGAAAGATATATTGCTCACAATATTGATTAGACTTAAGTTAAAATAGGAAATCTAACCCCTACAAATCAGGCACTTTCATCAGTTTTTTAGAGCTAGAATAGTGTACTTGGCACTGCCCTTTAATGTGCACTTTCTGCAATGTTTCCTTGAAGGGACTTAGAATAGTAAATGTAACCCTTTCAAATAATGCAATTCCTTCAGTGTTTGTGGTTGGGTGTTACAATAGTATATTTGCCTCCCACGCAAATTAAACAATTTCCCCAATGTTTCTTTGGCTAGAGTAGAGTACTAATTTTTAAATCAATTATCAATCTAAATTATTTTATAAAATATTTGTTGTTACTTTATAAAATTGACAAGTACATTAATGAATACATTAAATATGTTTAACTTACATTCATAATTTAAGTTCAGTTTTAAAAATGTATTTTATTTAACGGATATATAATAGCATCATCCTGTAGGTTATAAATACAAAAGTAATACATGGTGTACATAAATTATACATTCATTTCTAAAAAGATATTAATCACTTCTACATATACATTTGTTATATATCGATTGGAAGAGGATGACTTATCTAAAAGAATTGTTTAAAAATTCCCTTGAATTAGCAGAGTACTCTAGAGGTTTGAAGCACGCTCTGGTGTTGAAGGACCTTGGTGCTTCCTATAATAAAGAAAATAGGAGCTGACCCTAGAAATATGACTAGTTATCGCCCAATTTCTCTTATTCTCTACCCGCCAAAATCTTTGAGAAACTGCTAAACATACAGCTGATTACTTCCTCGAAAGAACTATTTGCCAGCCAACCACTCTGTTAGCTGTGATGAACAACATCAGGCTCATGGTGGATGAGGGAAAATCTTCTGCTCGCTTCCTCCTAGACCTCTTTGCAGTCATTTGATAAGCAAAGGATGGGATACAGTACTAATTACTGTATCCCATCCTTTGCTTATTGAATACCGCATGAGATTGAGTTGTACTTCACCACTCTCACTGCCTTTCAAGTGTGGCGTTCTGAAGGACTTTGCCCTGAGCCCAACACTTTTTAATGTCTATATGGCGCCTTTGGCGGATATTGTACGACCATGGAGTTTCAAGTTTACATCCTATGCTTATGACACTCAACTAATTGTATATATAGCAGATAACAGAGCAACAACAAGAGGAGACCTATTGGGGTGTCTAACATCTGTAACAGGACCCCCTGTCTGAAGTTAAATGGCCATAAAACAGGACATAAAAAAGAGGGAAGGCGGACTTGATATGGAATAACACATGGTGGCCGAGTACCCTTGGCCCTGCTCCCCTAACAAAGCAATCTACCAGGAACCAGGGATTAATATTGATGGCTCCCTGTCCATTACAAACCATTTAAATGCAGCGTGTAAAACTTGTTACAGAATTCTGCACTTATTTCCCAGGATTTAAAAATGGATACTTATCCAACATCACAGGATCATCATACATTATTACAAGTCAGCTTGCCTACGGCAATGCCCTACATGCGGGCATGGCCAACTACTTTTTCACACAGCTGCAAATGATTCAAAATACTGCTGCTCATATAATCTGTGCAGAGTGCCTTTTCGTAAGTGAGCCATCTTCAAAATACTCTGTCATGCACATAGGGCAGCCTATAACTTTGGCCATAATTACGTGTAATGCAGAATTGCCTTTTATAGACCAGCTAGAGCACTTGGATATGCTAACCAGGCTATGATTACATCAAGATGCATCGGAAGGCAAAATTGTGTGGGAGCTCCTTCACCCACCTAGCGGCTGTTCATTGGAATATTTTTCCACTAAATCTGAGTCTGATGTTGAAGACAACAGAGTTTTGAAAGTCTCTGAAAACCTGACTATTTCCACATTAGTCTGTTTTTGAGCCGACTGTGCCAGTTATGGTTCTTCAGAATGGCGTAGTTCCTGCTTTCCCTGTTAAGTTCTTCTCAGCGTCAGGATATCCCATTGGGAATGGGTTGTACACTTTAAAAATTCCAATTAACATATAACACAACATACCATAACATAGGTGTTTATTATTTAATTAATTAATTACAGTAAACATTATTATACTTTTTCATAATTTTTTTAATTAAAAAAACATAAATGATCATTTCTTTTACATTGACTGCAGTGTATTTGTAGTCTCTTATTTTTAATTTCAATTTTACCACCATTATTGGTCACTGGCAAGTTTGTTGTTGCGTCTTTTTTTATTTCACTGTACATGAACTTTTTGGACAGTGGCAGCAGGTTTCCATTTTGTTGACTCAGATAAGAAATGTTTAACGTGGGTGTACATTTTATATAAGCATGTCCCTCTCTACATCCCTTCTTCAATTTCCCTTAGCCCTCAATCATTTTGAAAATATTATTATCCATTTTTCAACCACATACCCTTGACCCTCCCACGATTACTACTAAATTCCATACTTAGGGCCTGATTACGAATTTTGGTGGTGTGGGAGCAGGCAGCACAACACTGCTGCGCCCCGCACCGCCAAGAGCCACTGCTGCCCATTTGCCAGATTACAAGTAATTATCTGGGGGGCGGGCGGTGTGGCTGTCCTGTGGTGATGCTGTTTAAAGGCTTATTGTGAGTCTTAAATAGCACCGCCGCTGGACTGACAGTGCACGTCCCTGCACGGAAAGGAATCGCATCCTGTTATGCATTCCTTCCCGTGCAGGAACTGGGGGTGCAAAACTACATGGGAGCAAAATATGTGCCCCCCTGCATGCAACCCCATGCTTATGGGCAGGAGGGGGCCCTGTAGTGATCCCTTTCTTTCCTCACCACCAGCAGTTACATGGAGGAAGAACCTCATGACAACACTGGAGGTGAGGAAAGTCGTAATATGCTTGTTGGTGCCTCAGGGCACCCACCAAGCATATTGCAGCCCTCAGACCACTGCAGGACCACCAGGGAACACGGTTTCCTGGTGGTTACCGTGGTGCAATGGCAGTCTGACCACCAAAGTCCTAATATGGCAGTCGGACGGCGAGGGCAGCGGTGGCTGGACCGCCACCACCGGCCCTCGTGAGTCTGGCGGTCCGACTCGTAATCAGGCCCTTAGTGTGCTGGAATCTCTGCCACCAAGGTGTACATCTCTGTACAGAAAAGATAGCAGAGGCAAAGCTCTGTGAACAGAGGTTGTTATACTTAAGTTTGCAATATGTAAAGTAACATTACTTTATGTACTCTAAAAATAGTTTTTGTGAATAACCACTTAGATTTGATTTTTATAAGTGCAACCAGATAGTTTGATTGAAATGCAAGTATCATCCTTGAATGCAGGTTTCAGTGTAAATTTTGTTTATGATGTTAATAATGGCATATTCAAATTTGATTAGTATTTTGATAGATATGTAGTTATTGTTTTTTTGTATATTACTGACAGAAAGTCATTGCTAGGTTGAGGCTTCTTTGTTTGGCAGATAGCAAAAGGCTAAGGGGATGTATTTGCTATGTTATTGTATGTGTATACTGAAGATTTAGCTAATAGGTCTGAATTTAAAAGTCCCCTCGATTAGCCAAAGTACAGAAAATCATTGTTAATTTCTTATTTCCTTTTTTTTTTTTTAAATAATTTTTATTCAAAGCATTTTACATCTATTTTTCCTCCCAAGCTCAAGTGGACCTCTATAAAATACATTTCATAACAAGCAGCAAAGACGTATTTATAATAGTAAACAATTAATTAATAAATCAAGAATTTCACTCCATCAATAATCCGTGAACATTATGGAAGTAATAAAACCACTTGCGCTCCTCAGACAAAGAAATCCATCTCTTCCTTATTCACCCAACCAAGTGGCTGCCAAAACCATGTGGCTGCCAAAACGGCTTGAACACCGTGAGCTTTTACCTGATGCTCGTCTTTGTTGTTTTAATTTTGCCTGACCTTTTATTTTAAAAAGTTTTACCTTTGTTATTGCGGGGAATTGTGCTGGGGAAATCCGTGCATTTGGGCGTATCTTGCTTCCGCGTCCCTCGGTCAGGCTGAGCGCTGATTGGTCCATTTCCTCCAATCAGCAGCTCAATCGGGAGGAGCCAGTTGTGCCTCCTGGCCCTTAATGCCTGCCGGGGTGTGGACACGCAGCGGACGCGCGCAGCGGGCGCGCCACTGGCACGCTGAAGGCGCACCTAAGGCAAGCCCGTCTGCGCAGTCCTTGCCTGGACGACGCCAGACATGCTGCCGGTTGGGCTGGCGCCAGGCAGGTGTACTCCCAGGATGCTCTGGTCTCTATCGGCAAGGGGGTAAGTTCATGCGGCAATCTACTGGATGTCCCTCCTGAGGGCCCTTTTGGCTGTAGGTGTTGTGTGTTCAGTTCTTGGGCTGCTGCATCCCTCCCACACCCCTCCCCTCAGGCTGCCAAACTTCTCAGTTTAAACTGCCATTCTTTAGTAAGGCATTTTGCTGAAATCTACGACCTACTTGAGGATGAGTCACCAGACATCCTCTTTCTGACAGAGACTTGGCTTACGGCCAACACGGAGGCAGAGCCCGGGCTGGCTATGCCACAAGGCTTCAACATTGCAACTCTTAATAGAGGGGCTCGGGGTGGTGGCATCGCGATCATCTTCAAAGCTGGTTACACCTGCACTTTGATTAAAGGGGCCTTGGTGGGCAGTGAGTGCGCTCGCTTCAAGATTGCCTTGAACGCTAACTTCACATTGTCGGGGCTTCTGATCTATCGTCTGCCTGGTCCCTCTAAAGAGTTTTGGGACGCACTGATTGCTGTAGCAGGCACTTAGGCTATTAGATCAGCCAATTTTAGCATCATTGGTGATCTGAATCTACATTTAGATAACACTCAAGACTGGGAGTTAGGCAACTTCCTCGCAGATCCTGCCGCCCTCCAGCTTACACGGCGGGTCCTCCTAGGCTGCACCCACTCTGTTGGCCATCTACTAGATCCGGTTTTCTCTAATTTACCTACCCTCATGGTGTATACGCCTACTCCGATGAGCTGGTCTGACCATTACCTGATCTCGATGGCCCTTATGGGAGTAGGGCCCCTTCAGGGTGTAACTCGGAAAGCAGTTTTAAAACGCCCATGGCACAAACTGGACTCCGAACAGTTCCACGCCCTTCTCCTGATGCGTACACCTAACCTGCCAGAGGACCCAGATGTGGCTGAGAGTACCCTCTCCAACTGGATCTCTCACTCCCTCGATACTCTCGTTCCCGCTAGGTGGTCACAAAGCCGGAACAGGCATCCCAGCCCGTGGTATAACAGCAATCTGGCTGCAGCCCGGAAAGTCTGTAAAAGTATGGAACGGGCGTGGAGACAGGAGTATGATCCAGTCTTGAAAGGGCGATATCGGGCAGCTATTAAGAACTATCACAGGGCCATCCAGAAGGACAGAGCGGCCTACTTGGCAGATGTGATCAGAAATAGCGGCATCCCAGCTAAATTAATTTTTTCCATACTGAATGTTCTTAAATCTTCAGGGCAACCTAAAGCCCCCTCCCTCTCCTCAAACCAGAAATGTGAGGTCCTTGCCACCTTCTTTGTCAAGAAGGTTGAGAACATCTACAGGACCTTTTCTCACTCTGAGATCAGGACAGGCCCGCACATGGGTCCCACGCTGCCCCCACACTCTCTGTCTTTCCAGCGCTTTTAGAAGAGGAAATGCACACGATCTGCAAGAAAATTAAATCAGGTTCCCCTGCAGACCCCCTTAAAACTGATCAATTCCTTAAATCCCTGCCTCTGCTTTTTTCCCCCTTTTGCAAATTGATCAATATGTCCCTGCCCACAGCGGGGCCCCTTTACTAAAAAAACCCACACTAGATGCCTCTAAACTTGAGAACTTCCACCCCATCTCCCTCGTGCCATGGTTATCTAAAATTGCCGAAGCCTATATCAATTCTATCCTCACACGGTTTATTGAAAATATTAATATGCTTGACCCTTCCCAGAATGGGTTCTGCCCTCGTCACAGCACGGAGACTGCTCTCCTGGCGGTAACTGAACTTCCAAGGGGTGCTCTGGATGCAGGGCGCACATCGGCTCTGATACTATTAGATCTGAGCGCAGCATTTGACACAGTGTCTCACCAGATCCTGCTGCAGCGCCTGGAGGAGGCAGGCATTGGGGGTCCGGCCTTGGGCTGGTTTGTCTCTTTTCTCTCTAAGAGAACCTTTCAAGTGTCGGTGCCTCCTATCAGCTCCCAGGTACATGCCATCCACCAAGGGGTCCCACAGGGTTCGGCTCTCAGCCCAACCCTATTTAACATTTACATCCAACCCTTAGCTGCAGTAGCCAGGAGAAAAGGATTAACTGTGGTATCTTACGCAGATGACACACAGTTAGTGGTGGCACTGTCTGAGGAATCCACGCAGGACGTGCTCAAATTCAGGGATGATCTAACAGCTATAACAGACTGGATGACCGCCAACTGCCTCCAACTGAATGCAAGCAAATCAGAGATCTTGTTGGTGGGGAGAGACACCGAACTGTGGAGTGAGCGGTGGTGGCCATCTACTCTGGGCTGCCCTCCCGCCCCTAAGCAGGCAGTCAAAAACCTGGGAGTATGGGTCGACTCCGCCCTCACCTTTCACGCCCTAACCAAGGCGATAGCCGGGACCTGTTTTGGACTTTTACGCGGGCTCAAGCCACTGTTGGGTTTTTTCGACCCTACCATCCGTCAGGTCATCATCCAGGCCACTATTCTATCAAGGTTGGACTATGCTAGTTCACTCTACCTGGGGGCAAATAAAGCTGAGATTCTCTGCCTACAATGGGCGCAAAATGCTGCTGCCCGGACACTACTCGGTCTGCCGAGAACATGTCCTACTACCAACGCCATCCGCAGACTACATTGGCTACCGGTGGCAAAACGTATTGAGTTTAAAACACTCTGCATCGCCCACAGAATTCTGAACCTTCATGCCCCGGATATTTTGGCGAATCTTCTCTCACCCTACATACCCACCAGACGCCTACGCTTAATGGGCCAACACCTGGCGGTTGTCCCCAGGGTGAGAAAAATCCGAACAGGAGGACGCATCATTTCGCGTCCTCACTGCAAAGCTTTGGAACTCTCTCCCTGTGAGCATCAGGAGCATTAATAACCATGCTCAATTCCGTAAAGCCATCAAAACACATCTCTTCCCTGCTTAATTGGTCTCCGGTTCCTGTCCCACGGTGTTTAACAGTTTAACAGTTTGCAGTTCCAGCGCCGGGACGCCCCTTCGCTGGGGCAGCTGCGCGCTTTATAAATCAGATAACATATTATAACAAGTTCCCCCTCAACAATTTTCTGAAATCCAGTCCGAAATAGGTGCCCTGGCCGGCATTCCTTTTCCCTTTGCTTTGTTGCCTTTCCGTGCGTACAAAGCCTGTTCCATATTATAAATTGATAAAAGCTGTGCGAGTAATTGGTGATAAGAAGGAGGGGTGGGATCAAGCCAGGCTGATGCCAAGCCTAATCTAAATACATTCAAAGCAACAAACATAAATAATTGAGCGTGGCTAAGTACCACCTCCTAATGAACCCCTAACATAATAAATTGGGGGTTCCTGTTATTTTTATTCCAAATTTGGCATCACAGAAATTCTTAATCTCCTTTAATCCATCTAAAGTAGAACACGTCACGAAAATATGAATTAAATCAGCCCCATGTAATTGACATCAGGGGCAGCGCGTACCAGCCAACCCGCCCCATCTGGCAATTTTTCCGGGGGTATAATATAGATCAAAACACGTTTTAAAACAATGTAGGCTGAAGAAGGTCCAAAGAATCAAAAAATACAGTGTTTTTCATCTGCAGTTTCCCGTGCCACCATCTAGCATGTTTATCTAAATCATCCAGCGTCAAGCTGTTCATAACACTATACAATTGCCCTATCGAACATTGACTCCCAATAACCATATCAACCAATGCCACCCTAGAAAACCCAGATGATCCTCCTCCTTTTTTAACTAAAAAATCCAGAATTTGTAAATGTTTAAAAATTTCATTTTGAGCTAGGCTAAATTTTGTTTTAAGGGCCTCAAAAGAAATTATGTATTTATCAATAAAAAAAATCCCCTAGTCTATGAGGGCAGTGCTCTTTCCATCTATGCACATAAAGGTCCTAAAAAATATCCGGAAATATAGGAGTTTTTTGCAGCGGAATACAAAAATGTAAGAGACCAATCCCCAATCTTTTCCGCACTGCAGCTCGGAATTTATATGTGCACTGTAGAGTCTTAAATCAAACTCTTTTAAAATATCTAAATTAGACACACCCACGCCCCTTCCTGTATTAACAACTAATAGGTAAATGGGAAATAATTAATTCCTACCCCTTCCCTAGATTGAAAATAATAGTTATCTGTTGAAGTGATGCCGCCCAATAGTAAAGTTCGGAACGGCCCATCCACCTCGATCTCTTGAAAGACTCAAAAATGTCAGCGCACTTCTGGGCCTTGAATACGCCCATAAACATCTTGAAACCATACCGTCAATTATTTTAAACCAATAATTCCCTACTTCAAGGTGAATAGCCCTAAAGAATTTAAGGTTTTGGGTAAAAGATCCATTTAAACAATGTTACTTCTACCTATTATTGATAGCAGTAAGCTATTCATCCTTTTTCGTTTTCTTCAAAATTAATCTCCACAATTTTATCCACATCTGGAGAGATATTGACCCCAAGGTATACCGCACTGTCAACCACTCTCCTGTCCCTAAATTGTACATTGCCATTAACAACAACCTGAGTCTTTTCTGCATTTAATAAATATCCAGAGAAGCTACTGAAGCTGCAAGCCTCTTTTTCAATCTCTCTGAGGTCAGCCCCCGGGTCCGATGTAACTTCCACCACATAGTCTGCATATGCTAATATTTTAGTCTCCCAGCCTTGATAACTTATTGGTAGTATTGATGGGTTGTTCTAAATTCACCTAATCAGGGTATCTAGTTAAATGGCAAATAATAAGGGAGAACATGGGCATCCATGCCGAGTCCCCCGCAGTATCATCGCCGCCCCAAATTGGCCCCCCATCATCAATATCTTTACCCTTGGGGTACTAACCAATGCTTTTACAGCCAATAGATCCACTCCCTATACCCACCTTTCCCATTACCTCCCAGAGACATTGCCAGGAGTTCCAGTCAAACACCTTTTCTGTGTCCAGAAATATTAAAACCATAGGGTCTCCTGCAGTTGTAGCGGCATCAAAAAGAGAGCTAACCCGATGGATATGATCCGTCGTCCCCCTCCCTGGAATAAACCTATGTTGCTTGGGGGACACTATCTTACTAATTACACCCAAAAGTCACATAGCGAGTATTTTTGAGGAAATCTTGGCATTGCCATTCATAAGTGTGATCGGTTTAGATGACCCTAATTCCTGTAAAGGCTTATTTTTCTTTGGAAATACTAGTATATTTGAAGAAGCCCAAGACTCAGGCGGATTTGCTCCTTTCTGAATCTGCGCAAAAACCTCAAGTATAAATGCCTGCAAGCTAGCAGAAAACACCTTATAAAACTCCGTAGGAATCATATCAGTTCCAATTGCGTTCCCAGGGGCGAGGTTTGTAATATCCAATTGAATCTCCCACGCGAGAGGTTTGTCTAGATGATCATGATCTTCCTCATCCAATCTGGCCTTTTTAGCAGGAATATCTGCAATTGCTGCTTTAGTGATGGCCACTTTATATTGAGCACTCTCTATATCCATTCCCTCAGAAACTGCATCAAAAAGATTAATCTCAGCTAATAAAAGTACACTATTAAGATCTATCAATTGCTGTTTTTCTTTTCTTTGCCGGGACCAGGAAAACAGCATTGTCTCCCCATGAATACCCGCCTTTAAAGTGTCCCATATCACCCCGACAGGGGCATTTCCAGCATTCTCGCTCATAAAGACTGGAATCCAATCAGTTATATACTTAATATAATCTGCATTGAATAAGAGAGCTTGTTCAAAAGTCCAGCAACGAGTGGGGCACGGCACACCACTAACTGCCAATTCCAGCACAAGTTGTTGCACCGAGGACTGTGATTCGGCCCGCGGTGCTGCCCGCTTCTTCCTCATGGGCCGCAATACAGCCCGTGGCGCCTCCCTCTTTTCTTCAGGCACATCACGGTGCTGCGCGGTGGCCCGCTGTTGCTGTTTTGGCATCGCGGGTGCATCCCGCGGCCCCTGCTCTCTTTCTGTGTCTGGCACGCCGCATACCTACGCGGCGGCCCGTTATCTGACAGTTTGCATGACAGGAATACTGCAACTCTGGTTTGGAACAAATACTACTATCATGAAAGGGCATTATTCCTCCCAACGCAAAAGGTACAACCAGAGGCCCTGCAGATGTGTCATGACTCTCCTGTTGCTGGTCATCGTGGTGTTAAAAATACTCCTGAATTATTGCTTTGTTCTTTTTGGTGACCATCGGTAAGAAAGGATACTGAGACCTATGCATCCTCCTGTCTGTGCCCAGGCCAAGAAACTTCACACTAAACCAGTGGGGTTAATTCAGCCCTTACCTGGTCCACCGGCTCCATGGCATACCATATCCACTGATTTCATATCCTCTCTGCCTCCTTCTGCAGGTAACCAAGTTATTATGGTGACAGTAGACTCCTTTTCCAAGATGGCACATTTCACTGCTTTAAGGAAGTTACCTACTGCCAAAGAACTTGGAAAAATCGTCATACAGGAGATATACCGTCTTCATGGTCTTCCACGGATCATTATATCCAACCAAGGTCCGCAGTATATATCGCGGTTCTGGAAACATTTTTGCAAAGCCCTTCATATTGAAGTAGCCTTATCCTCAGGGTTTAATTCTCAGACTAAGGGGCCGATTCCGATTCGGGCCGGAAAATATACCGACCGACTCGGTACGGGAATGTAGTCCGACCGACACGTACCGGCGCTGCCCGACCCGCGTAGTACGATGCAATGCATGTGAATTACGACCGACTCGTACGGAACACAAGCCGAACGACCGAACCGCACGGAAACCAGCTATCCGGCCGGGAAACTACGTGAATAGAACCGACCGACACGCACCAGGAATGAGCGCGACAGAAACGTACCCGCGAACTCCGACCCACGCAGTACGATGCAATGCGTGTAAAACCAGACCGAGTCGCACGGAGCCCAAGCCGTACGACCGACACGCATACAAAACCGAGCGGAAGCAACCCAATACTCCGCGACCGACGCGTACGCCGCACATGAAACCCATCAGGACACAGCTTGAAAGACTCGGAGAAGCCCGCACGAGCCAACTGCAGCGTCCTACTCGGTCAGAAAGGGCCAAACAAGCAATGACAAATTCAATAAATACAGGGGGAAAAAAACATGGATCAAGGACACACCCACAACTCCACCCATATAAAGGCCACAAATCCCTACCATGATCCTTTGCAAATTCAACTGACCTGCCAGCACAGAACACCATCAGACAGCAACCACAGACACACTCTCAACTCATCCATCACACAAGCCACACACCATTAGCACCTCCCAAATAGCACCCTCACATACACCCAGCAAAACCTACACTCACCCACCCTCACTTGCACACTCACACACACACATCAATACCCACCACCACCCATCACCATGCCCCCAAAGAAGAATCCAAAGTACCTAGACAGTGAATTGGAAGTCCTGGGAGACGAAATCCTCAGGGTAGAGCCACAATTGTTTGGTACATTGGTCCAACAGACCCCCATGTCGCAGAAAACCAAGATGTGGGAGAGGATCGTCGACAGGGTGAATGCACAATCACCATGTTTGCGCACAAAGGAAGACATCCAGAACAGGTGGTATGATGTGCGCAGGAGGGTCAAGGACCTACTCAAAAAGGATTACGCCTTCAGTCAGCGCACCAGCAGTGGCCCTCCTGCCAAACCAGTATACCTCAGGCCCTGGGAGGAGAAGGTGCGGGCCATCCTACCACCAGAGAGCGTACATGGACTATCAAACATCCCAGAGCCTGGTGAGTACACAACCAATATACCCAATATTGTGTGACAATACACACACATCACTGTCAAACCATGCACCCTTAGCAAATCCACAGCAACCAAAAGATAATCATCCCAAGATGTGTATGTTAGTTAGATAAACACAATACATGCCATCTGATAGTGATATGTAACTGTGTCATGACATGTACAAACCTAACAACAAATAGAGCAAGGCAGTGGCACAAATCTAACCAACAAACACAGTCAGATATTTTGCCACCACTAGAACACCACCTCACAGGGAAGCTCACTGAAAGGAAGGAATTCTGTGTATGCTGGTGAAGTGAGTGTAGCCAATAGCATGATGGGAGTTGTAGTCACAGATATTGGTCACCCTCACAATTGGCCCATCAACACCACTCTGAACCATGCTCACATCACAGGGAGTGGAAAAGAACTGACAAGATGGCTGACACTGGCTACTGCTGTGGGGAGCACAAGGCCCTGCTGGGAACTGTGTACCAACAAACAGCAGGACACCACTGACTGACATCCTGAAAGCCAACTTGCACTCCCTGCAATGGAAGCACGTTCCATGGTGGGATATCTGGCTGGGTGGGAAGGAGGACTGACAGCTCTGACCATAGTTACAAGCAGCTTTTCTCACACACCCCTTAACACAAACTCCACACAACTCACCTGGGAGAATGCAATGCCTCACACTCTAATTAAATATCCCACAAAGAACAACCACACTGGGTTATGCTGTGTGAAGCACAGGGACACTTTTGGGACTTGTAGCCAAACAAATGCCAGGACAACACTGTCAGCCATCCTGTCAGCACAGGCACACTACCCCACAGGGAAGCAGAGTCAAAAGGAAGGAAGTATGGGCATGCTGGGAAGGGGGTGTAGGCAATAGCATGATGGGAGTGGTAGTCACAGCTCAACATCCCCCACCCACATGGCCCAGCAAGCTCACACTGAAGCATGCACACCTCACAGGGAGTGAAAAGCCACTTCTAAGATGTCTGACAATGGTGCTCTGTTGTGGGGAGTACCAGGCCCTGCTGGGAAGTGGGCACCAACCAACAGCAGGACACCACTGACTGACATCCTGAGAGTTAACCTGCACCCACTGCAAGGGTGGCATGCTTCATGGTGGGATAACTGGGCTGGGGGAGAAGGTGGTCCGGATGTCAACCAAATACCACCAATGCTGGTCATGCACACACCTCAACATCCACATTGAAATGCATCAGGTTGGCAGGACAATGAGCCACACCAATATCAACCTCTGACTGTGACAACTTAGGACAATGCAATGTACAGGCCCGCATCCAGAGGTACAGTCACAACTGTCATGTGTTTGAACCATTGATGCCTGCAGAAACATAACATACATTGTGTGTCTCCTCCAAAAACAGGTGATGATGGGGACACAGCAGCAGATGAGGAGGAGTCCCTGTCCCAGGCTCCGGTGGCCCCTGAGCTCTCTGGTGTGGAACAGCCTCTGCCCTCATCGGATGGCGAAGACCAACCTGGCACCTCCGGTGTGAGTCATCATGCAGCACCAGCAGGACCACCATCTGCACCCCCTGCACCCATACCTCCAACATCTGCCAACACACAGACCACCCCCGCCGACACGGTCAGACCAAGGACACTGAATGACAACAGCACAGGGACCCCAGCCCACCGTGAAGCAACGGACAACAACCCCAGTACCAACCCCCAAGGGGGCTTAGGGTCACCTGTGCGTGCCACTGCAGGTCCCGCACGTGTGGCCAGGGGTGGTGGGAGGGGTGGTAGGCAGAGGTCACTCTTTGCAGAGGGGTCTGGACTGCATGACGACCCACAACTGGTACGCATTGCTGATGCATACCAGAATAGCACCGGAGAGGTCAGCCAGGTAGTGGGGATCCTCAAGGACATTCAACAGCAGCAGGCTGCCCATCATGCCCGCTTGGACTCCCACATGTCCCGTGTGGAGACACACATGTCTGGCATGGAGTCCAAGTGGGACACATTGGAAGAACTGACAGCGGTGCAGAGGGACATATTGACATGCCTCCGCCAGATTAGCACCAACATGTCCACACCTCCCTGTGTGCCCACAACATCTGGTGCCGCAACAACTGCAACTGCCACAGGGAGGGAGGATGACTCTGGTGGAGAGTCCTCTGCATCGCAGCGGCCTGCACGTGAGGGTCCCCCAGAAAGAAGAGGGGTCGTCCGAGGAAGGACAACTGAGAGGCCGATGGCCATGTACATCCCCCAGGAACCCAACACCTGTTCTGGAAATTCTCCTTTGTGTGCAAACTGTTCACCCTGTCGAATGCAACCCAACTCTCCCACATGACATGGGGAGTTTAAGTTGGACTAATGTATCAGATGACTGTGGACTTTACTCAGGACATTTCTGCTACCAACACTTCCAACTCATCTGGGAACTTTGGATTCCAATCCCAATGTACAGCACCCACCATCCTGTGCACTATACTCACACATGTATGTAAATAAACTCACTAATACACCATACTTGCCTCTGTTGTGATTCCAACGTTGTTTTTGTCATGGAGATGATGATCTGCTAAATGACACTGTGCATGCTTTGAGAAGTTGGCCTGGTATATGCTGTCCACTAATTATAGTGGGCACCTTGCACCAGTCCAAACAACCCCTTATTGGAGATAGGTTAAAGACAACCTTTATTGAAAACTATCCTAGTGGTAGCTATGGAGAGCAGCCTTCAGGCTAAGTCTTGGAGGAATGTAAAGCAGCTTGTTTTACCAGTCTATAATCTCTTGAGTGACCAAATGAAAGAGTACCACACCAGGTATATATTTAAAATATATGTATTTAGTCTTAAACACACCCCTCTAGTCTCTTTATGAGGCTAGAGTTTGAAGTACATAAGTTACAAGTCGAATATCAACAGTAATAGCACAAATACACGTTTGAGCCCTAGGGGCGTACCAAACCATATACCAATAAAGTGGTATAAGAACCACGACTGAGCTAGACACAAGGCCTAGAGCCTGTAGAAGTGCTTGGCCCTCAAGGAACCACCCAAGGTAGTGACACAGGGGACCCACGGGGGACGCGTGCAGTGTGAGAACACAGCCGAGAGCCGCCGTTGACTTCTATGGGGAATGTCGCGGTTGGAGTTTTAAAGAAAAAGGACACTTAGAGGAGGACTTGGAGCAAACCCCTTTAGAACTAGGTTGTTCTAGAGTCTATACCCACGGGAGCACCGGAGTACTCAAGTTACCTCACCCAGGGAAGCCGGGTGCATAGGTGTCTTTCGGGGTCGGGTTTCGTCGTCGTTTTCAATGGCGATCTGCTGCAAAGTGCTGCTGGCGACCAAGTCGAAAGTGTTCGGGTGGATCCAAAGGTGGATCAAAGATCTGAAGAACCTGAAAGCAGAGGGGACAGAGTCTGGGTCACTAGCCAGTGACCAGGAAGGAGATGAGCCGATGCCCACCGATGTCGGGTGCTTCAGGTAGGTTGCCGGTCGTCTTGACTCTTCATTCACGAGGTCAAGGAGGCGTCGATGACAACCAGGAGCTGGATTCTAGCAGTCCCACGATGTCTGTCGATTGCAGGGGTGTGAGCGACCGGATTGGACCCAACAAGCCTTGGCAACGGCAAGTCACGTGGAAATAGAAGAAGGACGGTGGTACAGATCAGCAAGGTCTGAGGGACTCACCCAGCAAGGGTAAGTCAGGGCATGTCTGGAGCAACCAGGGAAGCCCAAGCAGAAGAAGAGTTGCCTTCGGGAGGGCCCACTAGCCAACGGACTAGCGACTGCAAAGGAGCCTCGAGTGGACGCACTTGGAGCTGGCTTACAGGACACTCGTGGAGTGGAGGCCAGTGATCTTTGGTACAGTCGGTGCTGGAGGCGGGGGCTACTCGAAGCCCAAAGCACAACTTCGTGGGAGACCAGGAAGAGGATGCACTTGCAAATGTGCTCTGTGTCCAGGGGTCACGGTTCCACGTTACCCACGATAGCTACGGGCCTCAGCTTTGCTGGGGACTCAGGGCAGCCTTGGGGAAGTCTGGAAATCCACCTTTGGTGAGGCAAAGACTTTGGCATCCGGCGTGAGTTTCAGCGATGCAGACTGGACAATTGCTTCTTAGGTGCCTGCCAAGCAGGGGAGTCACTCCTTGACCCCAAGGGAGATTCTTCAGTCCTCTAGTCTTTAGGTAGAGTGTCGAAGGTCCAGGATTCAGTGTCAGAGTTTCGTCCAGGTTAATCTAAAATCTTAAGGACTGGGGTCCCATACTTATACAAAGTTAGGGGGTTGGACATACTCTGGGGACCCACCTATGGGAGGGTCAGGGAAGAGGGGTGGTTACACCCCTTCCCTTTGTCCAGTTTCGCGCCAGAGCAGGGGCAGGCAGCCCCTGCAACCGGTTTGAACTGGCATATGCACAGGGACACCAAATGTGCCCCCAGTGCAGGACTTCAAAGCACCAGAGGGTGCTCCCGCCCAGCCCCAATACACATTATCCTGTCTAGGGAGGTGGTTACACCTCCTTGGGACAGGAAACTTATTGTCCAGGCCTCCCCTGCCGGAGTTTCAGTCAGCAGCAGGAGGCCAGACCCGTGTCTGTGGCAGCGGCATCCATTTTGTGATGCCAGGACTCTGGAAAGAAGTTACCGGGTAGCCCGGTGTGTACATGTCTCTCCCTCTAGAAGGGTGGAATGCTACCCCCGCCGCCAGAATTGGCGGGGGGGGTAGTATTCCAAGATGTTTGACACCAAACACGACATGTTTCTGTGCAGCCATCCCAAAGTTAGCATTTACCGCGAGGATATAATGTACTTAAGAGTATATGGTCAGGCTGCACCACAAACAGCATCAGAGGATTGACTCCAAACGCTGCAGAGGCTCATGCAGGGGCACCCTCTCACATAAAAACCAAGCACTCTGCCTTCAGGATTGTTAAGGCCTGCCATAGGAGTGACTTATAGGTTTATATGTGTGTGCAATTGTAGTGATATAGGTAGCCTATATCACAGTAAGGGTGCATGCACCACCTTACCCAGACTGCAGTAGCAGACCTGTGGTGTCATTTTGGATGGCCTTCCAGGGGTGGCACAATACATGCTGCAGTCCCTGGTAGGCCTCTGAGGTACCTATGCCCTGGGTACATAGTATACCATATACTAGGGACTTATAAGGGCACTCCAGATTCCAATCAGAGATGTGCCTAAGGCACATGGAAACCATTTTAGAGAGGAAGCAGCTAGGCTGGGGTTCTGATTAGCGGGGCCCCAGCCAGACTAAAGTCGAAAAACAGTGAAGCATCAGCAAAAGTGGGGGTACCCATGTGAAGCAGATCCTACTCTCCTACACAACCCCCAAACGTAGGGACATTAAACTAACCTTGACCAGTTGAGTCTTCATGTTCTAAGTGGAAGTACCTAGAGAGTCCATCTGCATTGGCATGGTTACTCCCAGGTCTATGTTCCACTGTAAAGTCCATCCCCTGTAGGGAAATGGACCACCTAAGCAGTTTGGGGTTTTCACCCTTCATTTGTTTTAGCCATAGGAGGGGCTTGTGGTCTGTTTGAACAAGGAAGTGAGTACCAAACAAGTATGGCCTCAACTTCTTCAGAGCCCAAACCACAGCAAAGGCCTCCTTCTCTATGGCTGACCAACGTTTCTCTCTAGGGGTCAGCCTTCTGCTAATAAAAGCTACTGGCTGATCCTGACCTTCATCATTCAATTGTGACAGTACAGCCCCTACCCCCAATTCAGATGCATCTGTTTGGACAATGAACTTCTTGGAGTAATCAGGACTCTGGAGAATGGGAGCAGTGCACATGGCCTGCTTCAGGTCATCAAATGCCTTTTGACAGCTAGCTGTCCACTGAACCTTTTGGGCATTTTCTTGGAAGTTAAGTCATTCAGGGGTATCACTATTGATCCATACCCCTTGACAAATCTCCTATAGTACCCAGTCAGGCCTAAGAAGGCTCTCACCTGAGTCTGGGAAGTGGGAGCAACCCAGTCCATGATGGTCTGGATTTTGCTCTGCAATGGTTGAACCTGGCCTCCCCCCACAAGGTGGCCCAGGTACACAACCTGACTCTGCCCTATCTGGCACTTGGTGGCCTTGATAGTGAGGCCTGCCTTTTGCAGGGCCCCTAAAACATTTCTGAGGTGGACCAGGTGATCCTCCCAGGTGGAGCTAAAGACAGCAATATCATCTAGATATGCTGCACTGTAGGCCTCCAGACCTGTAAGGACTGTATTCACCAACCTCTGAAAAGTGGCAGGTGCATTCTTCAGACCAAAGGGCATTACCACAAATTGATAATGTCCACTAGGGGTTGAGAATGCTGTTTTTGACTTTGCATCATCAGCTAGTCTGATCTGCCAGTAGCCAGCTGTCAGGTCAAATGTGCTTAGATACTTGGCTGAGGCCAAAGTGTCTATTAGCTCATCTGCCCTAGGTATTGGATGGGCATCAGTCCTAGTGACTGCATTGAGACCCCTGTAGTCCACACAAAACCTCATCTCTCTTTTCCCACCACTGGTGTGAGGTTTTGGCACAAGGACCACTAGACTAGCCCAAGGGCTATCTGAGGGTTCAATAACTCCCAAATCCAACATTTTCTGGACTTCTGTCCTGATACAGTCCCTGACATGGTCAGGTTAACTATAAATCTTATTTTTAATAGGCAGACTGTCCCCAGTGTCCACTTCATGAGTGCACCACGTGGTCTGACTTGGAGTCAGAGAGAACATATGTCTGTACTGATTGAGCACTTGTCTACAATCAGTTTGCTGCTGAGCAGTGAGGCTGCCTGCCAAGGCTACACCATCCACTGATCCATCATCAGGGTTCTGTGAGAGCAGGTCAGGGAGTGGGTCACTCTCATCCTCCTGTCCCTCATCAGTAGCCATGAGCAAGCCCATGTCTGCCCTGTCCACATATGGTTTCAATCTGTTGACATGGAGAACCCTGTGGGGACTCCTGGGTGTTCCTAGGTCTACTAAATAGGTGACCTCACCCTTCTGTTCAACAATGGTATGGGGTCCACTCCACTTGTCTTGGAGAGCTGCTGGGGCCACTGGCTCCAGCACCCACACCTTCTGTCCTGGCTGGTAAACAGTCAGTACAGCCTTTGGTCATGCCAGGCTTTTTGCAGTTCCTGGCTAGCCTCAAGGTTTTTAGTTGCCTTTTTCATGTATTCAGCCATCCTGGAGCGGAGACCAAGTACGTAGTCCACTATGTCTTGCTTTGGGGGTTTGAGAGGTAACTCCCATCCTTCCTTCACCAAGCACATTGGACCCCTGACAGGGTGACCAAACAAAAGTTCAAAAGGGCTGTAGCCAACCCTCTTTTGAGGCACCTCCCTGTATGCAAATAAAAGGCAGGGCAAGAGTAGGTCCCATCTTCGCCTAAGCTTTTCTGGGAGCCCTTTAATCATGCCCTTTAAGGTTTTGTTGAATCTCTCAACTAAACCATTGCATTGTGGGTGATAGGGTGTGGTGAACTTGTAAGTCACTCCACACTCCTTCCACATTGCCTTCAAGTATCCAGACATAAAGTATGCATCCCTGTCTGATACAACCTCCTTAGGGAAGCCCACTCTTGAGAAAATTCCCAGGAGGGCCCTTGCCACTACAGGTGCTGTAGTGGTCCTAAGAGGAATAGCCTCTGGGTACCTGGTGGCATGATCCACTACCACCAGGATAAACCTGTGCCCAGATGCTGTTTGGGGATCCATGGGACCAACAATGTCAATCCCCACCCTTTCAAAGGGCACCCCCACCACAGGTAGTGGTATCAGGGGGCCTTTGTAGTGCCACCTGCCTTGCCACTGGCCTGGCAGGTTACACAGGAGCGACAAAACTCCTTGGTGTCTTCAGACATGTGGGGCCAGTGAAAGTGAGGGACAAGTCTGTCCCAAGTCTTGTTCTGGCCCAGGTGACCTGCTAGAGGAATATCATGGGCTAGGGTCAATAGGAAGCCCCTGAACTTCAGAGGTATAACCAACCTCCTGGTGGCACCAGGCTTGGGGTCTCTACAATCTGAGTACAAGAGTCCATCATCCCAATACACTTTATGGGGACCACTAGCATTCCCAGCAGCCTCAGCAACAGCTTGCTGTCTGAGGGGTTCAAGAGAGGGGCAGCTCTGCTGCTCCTGGCTCAGATCTGACCTGGAAGGGCCCCCTGTCCCCAAGAAGTCAACCTGGTCAGGCTCAAGCTCCTCTGGGACAGTTCCTTCCTCAGGACTGAGATCATCCCCCTCAAGAGACTGATCTTCCTTCTGAGACAAGGGGGAAGGCACTGCCTTAACCCTACTACTCCTCCTCTTGGATGGCACTTGGTCCATTTTTCCAGGATCCAAGGCCTGTTCAGTGTTAGACATTTTGCTCTGTGACCTGGTCACAGCAAACACATCTGCAGGGATCCCCAGCATTTCTGCATGGGTCCTGAGCTCCACTTCTGCCCAAGCTGAAGTTTCAAGATCATTGCCAAGCAAGCATTCAACTGGTAGGTCTGCACTTACCACAACCTTCTTAAGGCCAGTTACCACTCTCCAGGAGAAGTTAACAACTGCCAGAGTATGGTCTGTTCTGACATTGCTAGCATTGGTCACTTGGTACATCTCACCGAGTATAATCTGCCCAGGATCCACAAGGTCTTGTGTCACCATGGTGACACTTGCCCCTGTGTCCCTGAATGCCAAAGCCTCTTTTCCATTGATCAATGGCTGTTGCCTGTACTTGCCCAGATTACTGGGACTCACAGAGGAGGTCACATCCATGCCTCCATCACAGACTAGGACAGCCAGAGTGAGTTCTCTGACTAGGCCAGAGCTCATCTCATTACCCAGGGTCAACCCTACTAAACCCTTGGCTTGTGTACTCCCACCACCAATTGTAACTGCACTAGGGGGAACAGGTGCCTTAGGGGCATTGGTGGGGGCTGGAATAGAGTCTTTGGACTTGGTGCAATCACTGGTCCAGTGTGTCTTTTGCTTACAGACTTTGCACCATGGTTTCTTTTGGCCTTTTCCTTGTTAGACTGTGAATCCCCACCTGAATAAGATTTTTGGGGCCCTTGTGAAGACTTCTGGTCTTTACCCTTCTCCCCACCCTTATCAGAGTTTTTAGAATGTTGCTTCTTAGGGTCACCACCTTGGTTCTGTACTTTCTGCCTCACCCTGGTTCTGACCCATTTGTCTGCCTTCTTTCCCAATTCTTGGGGAGAGGTCAGATCAGAGTCCACCAGGTACTGATGCAACAGCTGATTTTGACAGTTATTAAGAATCTGCTCTCTCATGATAAGATTGTACAATCCTGTGAAGTCACATACCTTACTGCCCATCAACCAACCTTCCAGAGCCTTAGCAGAACAATCAACAAAGCCCACCCAGTCTTGAGTCTGTGCTTTTTGGGTATCTCTGAACTTTAACTTGTATTGTTCAGTGGTTAGGCCAAACCCATCAATTAATGCACTCTTCAAGACTTTGTAATTGTCAGCCTCCTCTTCTCTAACAGAGAGGAGATTATCTCTACCTTTGTCTGCAAAGGAGAGCCACAAGATTGCTGCCCACTGCTCCTGAGGGACCCTCTGTACTTTACAGACCCTCTCCAGTGCAGAAATCCATTTGTGGATGTCATCCCCACTCTGGTAGGGAGGGACAATCTTGCTCAGGTTTCTATGGTCATAAGACCTTTCCCTATCTCTGGGGAAATTGCTGCCACCATGTGACTCTAGTCCCAACTTTTTTCTTTGCCTTTCAAGCTCTAGGGACTCCCTGTCTATAGCCACATGTGAGTCATGGCGACGTGACACATATGAGGGAGACACACCACTAGGGCTACACAACACATGCACACCAGGGCCATCTGACTCATCGCCTACACAGATGTTGCCAGGAAATACAGTGGAATGCACAGACACCACACCTATTCAGAGTCTGTGTTAACTAGCCCACAGGTGCAGTAAGCAAATGTCAGTCAGATGTGTGACCACAGACAACGCACATCCCAAACTGAAGCACAGGTTTATTACACATTTGCAACATGTTGTTTCCACTAAAGATGCAAGGTAATCCCACGTGACAGTGGCCACACAGTCAACAAGTGTAGAAGAAATAAAGTCCAGGGGTGTGTGGCACATCACCTGTAGGGAAACGACTGCTTCCACCCTGGAAGCTGAATCATGGTGTTGGGGGATCCGAGTTGACCAAACAACTCTGAAAGTACCCTGTGAAGGACAGACATGACACACAGTCAAAAGCACTGAAGAACAGGACAGAACTGCAATACTCATGCCCAATACATGTCACAAGATACCTACACAAAACCAAGTTAGCATGTCAACACTGTTGGGGAGTACAGACTACCTGTAAGGACACATCGCTGCACGCATCCATTCAAGTAGCACATGGCCACACTCAAACAGCAACAGAGCACCACCAACACATATCATGCAAACTCAAATCATTGACATGACATCTCTGTATACTCACATTCAGCTGAAGAAGTTGGTGATGAGCTGTGTGCGGACATCACCCTCATCATCATCACTGGCATTGTGGCCCAGGCCAGGATCCTCCACAGGTGGCGGATGTTGGTCATCGTCATCCAGGATGAGAGGCAACTCCTTCCGCACTGCCAGGTTGTGTAGCATGCAGCAGACGATGAAAATCTTGCACACCTTTGCAGGGGCATATGGGAGGGCCCCTCCTGTCTTGTCCAGGCAGCGAAAGCGGCTCTTCAGGAGACCAAATGTCCGCTCTATCACTCTCCTGGTCCGACCATGTGCCTCATTGTAGCGCATCTGGGCTGGTGTCACAGGGTTCCTGAGGGGTGTCAGCAACCACAGCATGTTGGGGTATCCGGAGTCACCTACATACAGACAATTGCACATTAGCTGAGTTGGAAAAGAGGGTGGAATACAACATTGCAGAACACACACAATGGTACAAAGTCAGTACACACCGACAAGCCAGGCACGCTGGTTCTGCATCTGTGACATCATCCTCGGGATGCGACTACTCCTCATCACGTAGGCATCGTGTGCATAACCGGGGAAACGTGCACACACATGTGAGATGCTCATATCTGCAAGACATATCACCAGAGCATTGATAGAATGGTAATGTTTCCTGTTCCTGTATGCCTGCTCATGTGCCTGTGGTGGTACCAAAGCCACATGTGTCCCATCAATGGAGCCAATGACATGTGGCATCCTCCCCAGGGCATAGAAGTCACTCTTGACGTCAGTGAGTTGTTGACGTTTAGGGAAATAGATGTACTGGTTCAGGTATCTCAACATCGCCTCCAAAACATCGCGTAGCACACGGCTGAACATGGTCTGTGACATCCCACCAGCAGAAGCCACAGTGTGTTGAAAGGTACCGGTGGCAAAGAAGTGTAGGGCTGCCATCACCTTCACCTTGGGGGTCAGCGCTGCAAGGTATGGCCGGCCAGGTTGCAAATGTGGGGCCAACCGCACCGCCAATTCCTCAATCAGCGGCCTGTTGAAGCGGTACCGTTGGATGCAGTCACGTTCAACCATGGTTGCAAGGTCAGGGAATGGTCTATGGACAGCTGGTGCCCTGCAGTGCGTAGGTGAACAAAGAAAGATTGTCAGTCACCCCACATATGTGGCATTGACCATACTCAATATCACATGATACATCATTACAAGACACAAGTACTTGATGTGTGTGCCGTTCTGTATGGACATATATGGCACCTACATGGCCAACATCTAACATCACAGTTCAACATGTGTTGACAACAAGTTCCAGTTTGTGCTATGGGAAATCATTAGGCTGTGTCACAGTACCCATGTACTGCTGTCACGTTCCAAACACACACACAGTGACAAGTGAGGACAGATGTGCCACAGGCATCACAGCTCTTTGACAAGTAGATTCCCAGGGACCCTGTATTGCCACATGGACACTGGCATGACATGGCGTATCATGTACACGTCAGCAAAACAACCATGACTCCCACAGGTAGTGGCCCCTGTTGCCTCTGCAGGACAGACATGGACGTCTGTGACACACATACGCACAACATCAAAATAGATGCACAAACAACGTGGATGTGGAGACTGTCTCCCATTGTGCACATGGAATCAGAGACATCTGAAACACAACATGCACACAGACTGTGGAGGGCCATCACAATTGTGGCAATGGGTCACCCTGTGAAGTACATACCTTCCCACATGGGACTCAGGGTGTATGTGACATGACATACACATACACAACCTGGAAATGTGACCATGCCACATGCTCTGAACTGAACAGTTGCACATCACAGTGGTCATGTGCACAACACACAAAGGATTCTGTCCCCATGAACACGTGCACAGCCTGGGAGTGGCTGCCCCCAAGTGCCACCAAAAAAAACACATGTTGACCCCCATACACACACAGGTAATGCAGCCTTACATGCCTTAGGATATAGTGTGGACAGGCTGTGGTGTTGTAGGTGTGCCCCTGAGTCCCTGGCAAGTAATTGTGGCTGGCATACGTTCACCAGTGACAACCATGGTGACATATGCGAGTGACTTGTACAGGGACGCGTCGTACAGCAATGGACCGATCGGTGCGCACGCATTGGCCATTGCATATGATGTGGACAGATGCGTGTTGTGCTCCAAAATCCGCGTCGTACAGCAATGGACCGATCGGTGCGCACGCATTGGCCATTGCATATGATGTGGACAGATGCGTGTTGTGTTTAGAAATATGCGTTGTACAGCAATGGACCGATCAGTGCGCACGCATTGGCCATTGCATATGATGTGGACAGATGCGTGTTGTGTTTAGAAATACGCGTTGTACAGCAATGGACCGATCAGTGCGCACGCATTGGCCATTGCATATGATGTGGACAGATGCGTGTTGTGTTTAGAAATACGCGTTGTACAGCAATGGACCGATCGGTGCGCACGCATTGGCCATTGCATATGATGTGGACGGATGCGTGTTGTGTTTAGAAATACGCGTTGTACAGCAATGGACCGATCGGTGCGCACGCATTGGCCATTGCATATGATGTGTACGAATGCGCGTTGTGTTTCGAAATACGCGTTGTACAGCAATGGACCGATCGGTGCGCACGCATTGGCCATTGCATATGATGTGGACGGATGCGTGTTGTTTTTCGAAATACGCGTTGTACAGCAATGGACCGATCGGTGCGCACGCATTGGCCATTGCATATGATGTGGACGGATGCATGTTGTTTTTCGAAATACGCGTCGTACAGCAATGGTCCGATCGGTGCGCACGCATTGGCTATGGCCTGACATGGTAACGGACACGTTTACAAAGCTTTTACGAGTCGGATGCAGTGAATTCAGTTGGCCACCCACAACAATGTTGCAAATTCATGGGTGTCATGAAGTTGAACTTTTGAAGGATGCTGTGGGCGTGTATAAGTGGTGCAATTCCATGGATTGGCCAGATTCAGAAGATGCAAACGACGTGGACCTATCACTTTGGACACATGGGACAGTATCTGCCTCTGCAGCACACATATAATGCTGGCTGTTCCCCTGAGAGCTTACTTGCCTGCACTACATGCTCCAGGACGACATCTGCCACTACCACTGCTGCTGTCTCTGCATCCTCTGGCTACTGCAATGGTACGTACTGTGGATAGAGCCCCAGCCTTCAGCACTGAGGAGAACCAGGCCCTGCTGGACAGCCTCCTTCCACAGTACAGCAAGCTGTATGGGAAACCAGGGGAGCAGGTGAGTGTGCTGTCCACTGCCTTACTAATTGTGCATGTTGTCTGACTAGCAAGACTTACAGTGTGTACACCAGTGGCTAGCATGCTCACTGAGTAGTTCTCACCCCCAAAGTGTGTAGTCACATGCACTGAACAGGTATAGTGCAGTAACAGTGCATTCCAACAAGGTTTGACTTCCCAGGCAATGATACCATTTAGTAACTGCTGGCAAACTGTTCATAGCCATAGTTGCACTACCTGTATACATCATATGCCCCTGTGATTGAGACATGTATATCCAACTGTGTGATGCACGGAAATGTTGCATGTGTAGTAATGGCCTTTTCACTTTGTCATCCTCACAGGTTGATGCCCACCAGAAGCAGGAGATCTGGCTGACCATCGTCCGGGCAGTACAATCTGTGGGGGTCTACAGGCGCAGGATCCGCAACTGCCAGAAGAGGTGGCAGGACCTTCGGGGCTGGACCCGGAGGATCGCAAGTGTCCAGCTGAAACTGTCGCCTCCTCGCAGGAGGGGCGGACACCGGACCCTGACCCCCCACATGCTCCGGATCCTGGCGGTGGTCTTCCCTGACCTGAATGGGCAGCTGAAGGCCAGACAGCAGCAAGGAGGGGGTAAGTGCTAGCCTTAACTGTGTACTATGACTAACATGCTCTATGCACTCCTTTAGCCTGGTTCCACTTCCACAGTACAACTGTCATGTCGTCCTGGACTCATGTCCCTCACTTGTGTCATGCCCCCTCCTCATCTGATACACAGGTGTGGCCCTTACAGTCTGTGACTTAGGTCACTTGGGTACTGTGTACTTGCAGTTACCTGTGTTTCAAGTTGGGGACAGCATCAGTTACCGGAACTTTGTGGTGGGCTGCATGGGTGGTACAATTGCTTACAATGCCTGTGATCTGACATGTACTCTGGGTATGGCTTTAATATGTGTTCCAATTGCTGCTCTGACTCACCACATGTCTGGGGTATGTGCCACACACCCATGCTGCAGCAGAGACCAAGGTAGGAGCCTCAGAAGTATGTACATCATGTGTGTGACACATGCATAGCCACCTGCCTAGTGTTCAGGGTAATACCATGTTGCACATGGACCAGGACTGTAATGCCTACTCCGTACATCGAAGGCACTCTGTTCTCCCACTCTGTGTGTCAGCATACATATTGGGCATTGTGAAGAGTGCACTCAGGTATATGCCTCTGTGTCACCGTGGTGTGGCCTTGCATTTTGGACTCCTGGAGTGTTTAACAATTTGGGGTGGCCAGCCATATGAGTTGTGACTATGGGATCTGCACATTGGTTAATGCATAGGTCTCTGATCCCTTGACTGTGCACAATGTTGTATGAAACATTGAGGTGCAGGCAGCTTTGGTTCATTCTCATCAGACGGTGAAGTGCTCATGTGTATGGATTTGTGTTTGCAGTCACTCAAATGTCTCATTTGATTGATGTGGGATCATCTTAGTCCTCATGATGTGGGTGGCCAGGGGTGCACATGTGCACCTGTCAGCTACAGGGCTTGCATTCCAAAAACTTCCATTACTGTGACACAGTGTAGACTGGTGTTGTGTGTATGCACTGCCCCTGTGACAGGAGACAGTTATGACTGACTTACCAGACAGGCCTGTGCCATGACATTCAAATCGCAAAGGGTGATCCAGCAGTAGTGTGATATGTCCTGCATGCACACCATTGTCGCATTGTCTATCAGGACATGAGGACATCATTGTGTCTGGTGATGGAAGCAAAACCCGCATATCAACAGAGACTCTGCCCATCACTTTTCCTGACACATGTACTGAGTCAGTGGCAGGAGATGGCATGTGTTTGGAGTGACACATTTCCATATGTTCTCTTGGATGTCCAACAACTGTGTATGTGGTGCATGTGTGCACATATGATTAGTCGCATACAACAGGCAGCAGACAGATGGGTGCATGGACAGGTAGGATATGTGTGGCATGACTGACTGTCAGGCAGACAATGGGCTTCTTCAAATCAGTGTCAGCACTTATTGCAATGTCTAGCAAATGATGGCAGGGCTTGCTCTGTGATGTGCTGTACTTACTGTGGTGTGTGTGGTCAGTACAGGTGACTAATGTTGCTCTGTTTATCCTGATTGTTTGCAGATACATCCACGGCCACAGGAGGAGACAGCTCCACGGACCAGGAGGAGCGGCAGAGCCAGACTGGGTCCACTGCAGGGGAGAGCGAGGGACCCAGTGGCACGGAGGGTGAGGGGAGCCACACTGAGGAGACCTCAGCTACGACCACCTCGGCTGGGGAAAACAGCACTTCCAGTGAGGACTTCCTTGTGGAGGCGGGTGTCAGGAGACCAGAGGCGACATCAAGCAAGTCTGTCCCCGCCACCACCACCATCTCCACCCTCCCATCTGCTCCCATCCCACATGTCCGTGGAGGCTTCCGTGTAGGGGAGCGTGTCTCCTTCATGCCAGGCACCGCACCTCCTGCCTCTGTCCCCCCTGCTGCCCTGAGTTTGGAGTCTGTGGACTTGCTGAAACAGATCCATGTAGGGCAGACATCAATGCTGAGTGTCCTCCATGCACACACGGGTCTGTTGACACAACTGGTGTCATTCATGGAGGGCATGTCATCTGGCATGTCTGCCCTACATCGGACCAATCAGTCCATGGCCTCCTCACTAACGGCAGCAGTGTCCCTCCTGCAACAGTCCCTCACCCCTCCTAACTCTGCCCCATCCACAATCCCCAGCACCCTACCTGTCCCGAGCACACACACACCGGCACCGGCACGCACCAGCACAGACACAAGCAGCACACAGACACACAAGCCAAAATCCAGACGCACACGCACGCACAGTCAGGGGACTGATACCTCACTCACAGGGGATGGGGCCCAGACACACACACACGCATCCATGAGCACTCCGCAGTCCTCAGATACCTCTCCCTCCAAAACCCCTTCCCTTGCCTCACCTGCAACCCCCCCTCCCAGAAGCTCTTCCTCTGTGAGCTTGGCCTCTTCCCCACAGATCCATCTGACACGAAGTCCAGGCGGAAGAGGCAACCACCACATGCAGAGGGGAGGGCCCCTCACACTCGAACACCCTCCCCCAGGCACAGGCAGACTGAGGACCCCATTCGAAAGTCCCCCCGGACCAGGAAGGGCAAGACCCCACCACCACCACCACGCAGCTCCACCACACAGTCTCTCTCCTCCATCCCCCAGGCCAGCACTAAACAGGTTCTACCGCCACACCCTGCCCCAGGTTCCCCCACACACAAATACCGCATCCCCAAACTGCTTAGGCCCTCCCCCCCTACCACTTGTTCTTCCACCCCCAAACCAGACGCTCTGCCTGTTTGTGCCACTGGTGTGGAGACTGGGTCCCCCCTCTGTCCTGCCCACCTCATCTGCCCCCCCTTCCACTCCCTTGGAGTTATGCACTGCAGTGGAGTCCACAACCACCCCGTCTGACTCGGGCACTGCAGTGGGGACCCAGTCCACTCCATCTGACCGGCCCACTGCAGTGGTTGCAGCACCCACACCTTCTGACTTATGCCCTACAGTGGTGCCAGCCCCCACTGAGTCAGACACCTCCACTGCAGTTGCCGGTGATACTCCTGCACCCACCACCCCTTCACTGCCTCCTTCTGGCATCCCCTGATCCTGTCCCTGCGGTGCCTGGCCTGCCCCTTGTATGCCCCTCCGAGGGGGATGTCCCCTGTCCGTACCAGTGCAGGCAAGGAATGGGTGACAAGTTGTCACATATCACCCTGTTGGGACTGTGTATTTGGACTGGCCATTGGCTTTAGTTTCTTTTGGACTTAAAATTTTAGTTTCACATTTGCTGAATAAAGCCTCTTTTTGTTTACTTGTGGTTTTTCTTTGGATGTACATGATGTAGATGAGTATCATCATGCATTTGCAGTTGTAATAGTGTTCAGATCAGGAAAATGAAGTGTTGCTGTGATGGACTCCATGTGGTCCATGGGATATGTGTCCTAATGTAGTCTGGATCTATAGCATCCTTTGCTGCAGTCTGAGGGTGTAATGTTCAGCATTTGACACAGGGATGTACGTTTTGCATTTGTAAATTAACATCTTTGGCTTACACAGATGCACATCTGGTGGGCTTACCACTGTTCAATGTTTCTATTTCCCTGACTGTGTGCCCATCTCCACTGGACATGCAGTTTACCACATCAATGTTGAAGGACTCATCTGTGTATACAGTGCAACTTGCTTGACACATGTTTTGGGTGTATGCAGGTGACTGACGTGACACTCCCGTACCCAGGCTGATGTGAGCAGAGCCTTCAGTGTGTTGTAGTTGTTGACTCACTGACCGAGTGTTCTGCTGACATGTTTGAGTCATGCACAAACAAGGTTTGGCACAGCGGACCTTCCACAGGAGTGGAGTGCCCTCAAGGCAGTGTGTAATCCCGTGACATTGCCTGGGCCCGTGTTGTGTGTTGTGTGAGCATGTCTGTGTGTGTTCCCTTCCCTTTTCCTACACAGGCTGTGTCCCTACGGATGTTCCTGTTTGTGATGCTTGCTGAGTTGTCCTGTGTTCATCCAGCATCTTGGACCTGGTTTCTCCGGGATGTGGGTGCATGGCAAACTAATGTTCATCAGGTTGTCATCCCTAGTTGTCTTTGTTGTCAGGGCTGGGGATGTGGGCAAACGCAGATGGGACACAGTCAGGATTCCCCTTGGCACTTGTTGGTTACACAAGTCATGTAATTTACAGTTTGTGGTAGCTTTCAGTGATTGTGACACGTTGTGTGTGTGACTGCTGCCACTCCTCAGGGTCAGAGCTGCAATGTTGGAAGTTGTCTACGTGTGTTCTTTGTGGGTCACCTTGGCTTCTTCATTGGTGTGTGACTGTGGCCGGGATCCCATTGATTGGGGTGGATTTCACGTCATGCCCATGTACCGCGTACTGTGCAGTGTGTCAGAAATTCACGAGTCTTGTTGACTGGCCATGTGTGATGGGTTTCTGCACCTTAGTTCCCACCACCACCCCTGGGATTGTCATGGGTGCATGTGCAATGTCACCAGTCCATGTGAGCTTCACTGCTGCACATTGGTGGAGATCAAGGTGTGTGGTGTTGAGTGTGTGCAAATGTGAGTTGTTGCACGGCTAGACCCCTACCTCCATATTGGCCTTGGCTGACAGGCCGTGCTGATTGATTTGTGCTTGTGTAGGTGTGATGGTAGTTTGTTGCTCAGGACACATGACTGTGGTTCACAGTGTGAATGACATCTACCTTTGTCATCACAGTGGGATTATCATGCAGGCTAGTGTCACCACAATGTGGGGTCCCTGGGGGTAGTGCTGTGGTGGGTCTGTCTCTTGCTGTGTTAGTTGCTGTTCCTACAAGCTTGTGTAACATGTGTAATTTGGGCTCCCTCTCATCTAACAATGCCTGATTGCCCGCATAGGGGAATCCGATCCCTGAGTTACTTTTGTATGGCACTGTATACACATCTGTGTAATTGGAATTCAGGCCTCCTCATGTGTTGTGTGGTTGCCTGGGGACACTGGCACACCCCCCCATCACCTGTTGTGTTTGATATGCAGTGTGAGGCTGCCTGTTTGTGTTTGTGCATCTGCACCACTGCATTGGCATATCTTTAGTGTGCCATTGGCTGTATGTTGTTTGGAGGATTTCCCCTGCTGTCCCTGGGACTCCTAGGTCATCAGTCAGCACAATAATCATGGTTTGTATGTCACATTGCTGCCATGGTATGGTATTTGTTCACCTCACATCTACAGTCTCCACAGGAGATCTACATTTGTGTGTCCATTGGTGCAGATATGTGGGTCTGCATTATGATGGTCACTTCTGTCATTGTGTAATTGATAAATGTTGACAATGTCAGCCCCCATGGGTGATGTTTGTCTGCACATGGCCAAAGGTATGTTTTATTTGCACTGCACTGTTTGCCTCACCCAATCTATGTTGCTATGGGACACAACCACTACTTTGCCACTGATGTGTTTGTTGTTCTGTGACCAGGAATCATCCATGCTGTTTGGCAGTTGCAGCTTTTTCCATGACAACACTTACCTTTTGGTCACTGTGATGATGGGGGTTTAGACCCCATTGCCACAATGTTCAAAATGTGCTTCAGCTGTGGACCCCACACTTACCTTTTGGTCACTGTGATTATGGGGGTTTAGACCCCATTGCCACAATGTTCAATATGAGCTTCAGCTATGGACCCCACACTTACCTTTTGGTCACTGTGATGATGGGGGTTTAGACCCCATTGCCACAATGTTCAAAATGTGCTTCAGTTATGGACCCCACACTTACCTTTTGGTCACTGTGATGATGGGGGTTTAGACCCCATTGCCACAATGTTCAAAATGTGCTTCAGCTATGGACCCCACACTTACATTTTGGTCAATGTGATGATGGGGGTTTAGACCCCATTCCCACAGTGGTCATGGTCTGCTTGCATTGTGGAGGCCACACACATTTATGTGTGACACATGTGATAGGGGGTCACATTGTATGTTCAATGTCATGTTCAGTGTTGTAGGCATTTGACACAGACTACACACTCTTGTCATGATGTTGGGGGGATGTCTTTTTCTGACATTCCTTATGTTGGAGTATGCTGGTTGTGTCATGCATTACCCGTCCTATGAGTGGGGATGGTAGTAGTGGTAGGCATCCAAGCCCCCATGAGTAGGGGTGGTGTTAGTGGTAGGCATACATCCCCCTATGAGTGGGGATGGTAGTAGTGACAGGCATCCAGGCCCCCATGAGTAGGGGTGGTGGTAGTGGTAGGCATCCAGGCCCCCATGAGTAGGGGTGGTGGTAGTGGTAGGCATCCAGGCCCCCATGAGTAGGGGTGGTGGTAGTGGTAGGCATACAGGCCCCCATGAGTAGGGGTGGTGTTAGTGGTAGGCATCCATCCCCCTATGAGTGGGGATGGTAGTAGTGACAGGCATCCAGGCTCCCATGAGTAGGGTGGTGGTAGTGGTAGGCATCCAGGCCCCCATGAGTAGGGGTGGTGTTAGTGGTAGGCATCCATCCCCCTATGAGTGGGGATGGTAGTAGTGACAGGCATCCAGGCCCCCATGAGTAGGGTGGTGTTAGTGGTAGGCATCCATCCCCCTATGAGTGGGGATGGTAGTAGTGACAGGCATCCAGGCCCCCATGAGTCGGGGTGGTGGTAGTGGTAGGCATCCAGGCCCCCATGAGTAGGGGTGGTGGTAGTGGTAGGCATCCAGGCCCCCATGAGTAGGGGTGGTGTTAGTGGTAGGCATCCATCCCCCTATGAGTGGGGATGGTAGTAGTGACAGGCATCCAGGCCCCCATGAGTAGGGGTGGTGGTAGTGGTAGGCATCCAGGCCCCCAAGAGTAGGGGTGGTGGTAGTGGTAGGCATCCAGGACCCCATGAGTAGGGGTGGTGGTAGTGGTAGGCATCCATCCCCCTATGAGTGGGGATGGTAGTAGTGACAGGCATCCAGGCCCCCATGAGTAGGGTGGTGGTAGTGGTAGGCATCCAACCCCCTATGAGTAGGGATGGTAGTAGTGACAGGCATCCAGGCCCCCATGAGTAGGGGTGGTGGTAGTGGTAGGCATCCAGGCCCCCATGAGTAGGGTGGTGGTAGTGGTAGGCATCCATCCCCCTATGAGTGGGGATGGTAGTAGTGACAGGCATCCAGGCCCCCATGAGTAGGGGTGGTGGTAGTGGTAGGCATACAGGCCCCCATGAGTAGGGGTGGTGTTAGTGGTAGGCATCCATCCCCCTATGAGTGGGGATGGTAGTAGTGACAGGCATCCAGGCCCCCATGAGTAGGGTGGTGGTAGTGGTAGGCATCCAGGCCCTTATGAGTAGGGGTGGTAGTAGTGACAGGCATCCAGGCCCCCATGAGTAGGGTGGTGGTAGTGGTAGGCATCCAACCCCCTATGAGTAGGGATGGTAGTAGTGACAGGCATCCAGGCCCCAATGAGTAGGGGTGGTGGTAGTGGTAGGCATCCAGGCCCCCATGAGTAGGGGTAATGGTAGTGGTAGGCATCCATCCCCCTATGAGTGGGGATGGTAGTAGTGACAGGCATCCAGGTCCCCATGAGTAGGGTGGTGGTAGTGGTAGGCATCCATCCCCCTATGAGTGGGGATGGTAGTAGTGACAGGCATCCAGGCCCCCATGAGTAGGGGTGATGGTAGTGGTAGACATCCAGGCCCCCATGAGTAGGGTGGTGGTAGTGGTAGGCATCCATCCCCCTATGAGTGGGGATGGTAGTAGTGACAGGCATCCAGGCCCCCATGAGTAGGGGTGGTGGTAGTGGTAGGCATACAGGCCCCCATGAGTATGGGTGGTGTTAGTGGTAGGCATCCATCCCCCTATGAGTGGGGATGGTAGTAGTGACAGGCATCCAGGCCCCCATGAGTAGGGGTGGTGGTAGTGGTAGGCATCCAGGCCCCCATGAGTAGGGGTGGTGGTAGTGGTAGGCATCCAGGCCCCCATGAGTGGGGTGGTGGTAGTGGTAGCCATCAGGCCCCTATGGGTGTGTATGGCATTGGTGATAGCCATCCCGCCCCTATGGTTCGGCTGTTGCTAGTGTACGTCATTTCTGCATCCCTATGTGTGTGTGACATATGTTGGCTACGTGTCGTTTGTTTGTGTAGGGGGTGTCTGGCTTACCGTCTGCGCCGTACGCGTCCGTACCGGTTCAGGTAATAGATGTAGAGTATTGGTAGGACCTGCGCGATGGGATTCATGGTTGGGTCGTCTCGTTCGGGTTTCTCGTGGCTTCGACTCGTACTCGTCGCTGGCTTGTTCGTCTCGTAGCCGTGGATCATCTTGTGGCGCGAATCGGAGCTTATGTGCAGCTCTCCCGGATGCTCTGACGTGCCGGACGTAGCGACGGGTTCGGCGCGTAAGGAAGGCGCATCGTACTAGTCCGGCCGGAAGGTGCTGTATATGTACTTCCGTGCGACTCGAATCGGCGTTTACGGATCCGGCTCGGGCGGGGAACAGGAGCTGGAATGGGTACGTACGGCTGGGTCGGAATCTGAGCAGTTATGCGCATCGTACTTGCTCGTTCGGACGACTGTTCGAATCAGTCGGGAAACACGTGTTCGGCTTGTTTTTTTTCCGGACGAATAGTGTTAGGTGCGCTTCCGGCCGAGATCGGAATCGGCCCCTAACGGTCAAACCAAACGCCTTAATCAGGGACTAGAACAATACCTCCGTTGATTTTGCAACTCTACCCAAAGTGATTGGTTCTCATATCTACCATTAGCAGAATATTCCTATAACAACACAGTCCATAGTGCCTCCAAGATCACCCCAATTTTCTGCTTGTATGGTTACCATCCTAGGACCTTTCCATCTGTTTTACATGATGCCACTTCAATTCCTGCAGCAGTCTCTTTTATACGACATATACGAGAGGTCAGACAAAAAGTACATGTTAATCTTCAGACAGCCAAAAAGAAAATGAAAGACACCGCTGGCGTCCTTCCATGTCAGTCTCCATCATACTAGGCTGGTAGTAGAGTTTGGCTTTCCTCAAAATTCTTGCCTCACCACTTGTCACATAGAAAATTCAAACCATGCTTTTATGGACCATTCAAAATCACTCAAGTGGTGAACCCTGTGTCTTTCCGCCTACAGCTACCATGTGCATGGAAGATACACCCTGTTTTTCATACTTCACAGCTGAAACCATATGTTTCAAATCTCACCTACCTCCTGTTTTGGTCGATAGTGTTCCAGAATACGAGGTCCAGGAGATCTGTGACTCCCGCTTTTTAGAAACCGCCTGCAATTCCTTAAACATTGGAAAGGCTATCCTCCCAGTTATAGCTCCTGGGAGGAGGCTGACTCAGTCCACGCCCCTGTACTTGTCTGCCGTTTTCTTCGGCTTTTCCCTAACAAACCTGGGGCTTCGGGAGGGGACCTACTGTTGCACTGCAGACCGTGAATCGTCCGCCGGTGCTGCCCGCTTCTCCCTCACGGGCCATGATACACCCCGTGGTGCCTCCCTCTTTTCTTCAGGCACGTTGCGGTGCTGCGCAGCGGCCTGCTGTTGCCGTTTTGGCATCACTTGTGCGTCTCGCGGCGCCTGCTCTCTTTCTGTGCCGGGCATGCCGCATACCTAGGCGGTGGCCTGTTATCTGACAATTTGCATGACATGAATGCTGCAGCTCCGGTTTTAACTGCGGCTTCCTATTTTCACATGTTGGGGCACTATATTCTTACCTTCCTTTCACTGGATATATATTTCTTTCTTCATTTCTTCTTGGGACCATCTTGCCTTCCCATGATTCCATAGTCTTCTTCCCAGAAGGCCTTGGGAAATATCTGCTCTACCAATTCAAGATGGCGACCTTCCTATTCTGTCCACTATACATTTCCTTATCCAAGATGGTGGTTACTTACTTCCTGTTTGGTCACTTCCTGTTCCTGTTTGGTCACTTCCTGTTCCTGTTTGGTCACTTCCTATTCATCAGTATTTAAAGGGCTGAATCCTTCATTTCCTTGCGTTGCAACACTCTGTGCTCCTGCTGGTGTGTCCTCGTTCCTGTTGGTATCCTGTACTCCTGCCTGGTGTATCTGTGATTCCTGCTGGTGTTCCTTGTTCCTGATTATAGTCTTCTATTCTGGTTTGGATTCCTTGCCTTTCTATTTCCTCCTTACTGGTAGCTTCTTTCCTTCCTTTTCATTCTTGGAGTCCCATTTCCATCAGAGGTTTTTCCCTAAGGGTTTTTTCCTCTTGGGACTCCTTTTGGAAGGCTCGGTCTGCTTTGGCCTTTTTCCTTGTCGGCAGCACCGTGGCTACCAGAAGGGGTCGCCCTTACCTCGGACAGATCAGAACCCTCAAGAACCAAAGTCAAGAAACTCTCCAACACACCAGAACCAGTAAGAACACTACAAGTCGTGACAGATTGCAACACTCAAAAACCCGTTATGATCCTGATACCGTGAATCTTCCTCAAACATCACCTCTGGAAGGGTCAGTAGAAGCGACACAGGCATTAGTGCAGACTGTACAACAAGCTCAAGAACTACAACAGTTATGTGAAGAAAATGTAGCTTTGTGTTAAGTGTTGGCTACTAAGACGTCTGATGTACTCACAGTTTTGACCACTATTCCTCGTTATTCCGGAGATCCCAATAAGTTAAAAGAACTTCTGGATTCCTTAACAGTAATTTTTGCCTTCCGCCCAGCCCAGTTTTCATTGGATAGAACTAAGGTTGGGTATCTGATTAGTGCCTTGTCTGGTCCTGTGTTGGCATGGGCGACTCCCTTGGTAGCCTTGGAAGATCCACGGTTATCAAATTACATGTCCTTTTTTGCTGCCTTCAAACAAATGTTTCAAAGACCCGGCTTGGAGACCTCTGCAGAAGAAGCCCTGTGTGACGTTCAACAGGGGGACCAGGATGTCCTGCAATACATCACGCACTTTAGATAACTGGCTGCAGAAACCACTTGGGTGGAACGAACATTAGTCACTCTTTTTTGCAGAGGTCTACGAAAAGACATTAAGGACGAGTTGGTGCATTCCCCTTGTGCTGAACCATGACTGAACTAATGGATTTAGCGTTGTCTATTGAACATTGTCTCAATGAACGCCGATCGGAAAGATGAAAATCACGTGTCCATCCACATACAGGAACGACACGACCTACTGCTCATAGAACGGAAGTTCCTGTATCTGAAACATTCCCTTCATCAGGAGAAGAACCAGTGCAAATAAGTCTGACCAGAGGACCGCTGTCCGAGGCTGACGAGAATACGGGAGAGAACAGGGACTGTGCCTATATTGTGGTGCTTCTGGTCATATGGTTCGCAATTGTCCTACCCGTCCACCGAGTCAGTCGGAAAACACCAGATCCCGTCCTCTGTAAGAAGGGAGAGGACGGGATGGTCTGGAATACCTTCAATTTGCATATCAAAAGAGACCTCCAATTCTCTTTTTCTTCTTCAATGTTCTTGCGGTTGTCTGTTGGCGCTAAAGAGAGTGTATTGGCACTGTTAGATTGTGGAGCCAGCTGTATCTATTTGGACGAAAGATAGGCTATAGAGAGACAAATATGCTGTATTCTGAAATTGTCATTACAATTGACTTCTGGAAGACACCAAGAGTATTTATCCTGTGCCCTGATAGTCTCACCCAATCATATTATGATTTTAGGAATACCCTGGCTGATCAGACACAATCTTTACATCAACTGGGAGACTAGGACCATTTCTTTATCGTCGCATTTTTGCCAACAATTCTGTTATCCTACAGAGGAATACTGGTCCCCTAAAGAGATATCTATAGTAAAACAGGAAGCATGTACCTCTCCTAACACAGTCCAAGATGTTCCTAGTCACTACCAAGGGTATGCAGATGTGTTTCAGAAACCGAAGAACTTGACACTGCCCCCTCACCGGGAATTTGATTGTGCTATCCCTCTAGATCCTGGAGCGACAGTACCTTTTGGAAGAGTGTACTCTCTTACTGAGCCCGAGAAGGAAACCCTTAGACAATATCTTGAAGAAAACCTTCAAAGTGGTTTGATCACCCAGTGCTCATCACCTGCTGGGACACCTCTTTTCTTCGTACCAAAAAAGACAAAGGACCTTTGGCCTTGCATAGACTTCAGAGGTCTAAACAAGATCACTATCAAAGATCATTATCCTTTACCCTTGATTAAAGATATCTTGAAGTCTGTTAGAGGAGCACAAGTCTTTACCAAGCTAGACCTTAGGGGTGCCTACCATCTCCTTTGAGTCAAAGAAGGAGATGAGTGGAAATCCGCTTTCAGACACCCTTGGGCCATTTTGAATATCGAGTTATGCCCTTTGGATTAACCAATGCTCCGTCTATCTTTCAACGATTCATGGATAACGTGTTCTCCAACCTCCTAAATCAAATAGTTGCAATATATCTAGACAACATCTTGGTGTATTCAGCTGCTCCTGAGTTACATTATGCACACGTTGCCCAAGTCCTGGAAAGACTACGTCAAAACAACCTTTTCTGTAAGCCTGAAAAGTGTGAGTTTGACAAAACTGAAGTGGAATATTTAGATTACCGGATCAACAAAATGGGTATTGCCATGGATCCACAAAAGGTAAAAGCTATTCTAGATTGGCCTTCGCCTTCAACAATCAAAGAAACCCAATGTTTCCTAGGCTTGACAAACTTTTATTGTCAATTCATTGATAATTTTGCCCACCTTACAAGTTACATCTCTCAAACCTTAAAGAAAGAAAATTACCGGCAAGGATTCAAATGGACTGAAGCAGCTGAGAGGGACTTTCAGTCACTAAAACAGGCATTTACTCAAGCTCCTGTTTTATGTCATCCAGATACAACAAGGAAGTTTTTTGTAGAAACAGATGCTTCAGACAGAGCAATAGGTGCTGTGCTTCTACAACAAGAAGACGACAGGCTGGAACATCCAGTTTTCTACTTGCCTCACGTCCTATCAGATTCCAAGAGGAACTACTCCGTTCTTGAGCGAGAGCTTTTGGACATGAAGTTAGCCTGGTGTGAATGGAGACAGTTCTTAATGGGTAACAAGGAACCGTTTAAAATCAGAACATATCACAGGAATCTACAATGCCTTCGCAGCCTCCAGTGTCAGAACAGGCGCCAGGCCCAGTGGGATTACTTTTTTAGCCAATACGATTTTACCATTACCTATATACCCGGGTCTCAGAACAGTCTGGCAGATGCCTTATCCCGTTGTTATCTGGAAAGTCCAACACTCCCACAACAAAACATAATTGAGCCACAATGGATCATTGGCACAGTTTAATCATTCCTAGACAGAGTCCAATTAGGGTATACCTCCCTAAACCAAGAAGAATGGAAGAAGCTAAACGGTCAGATCACACAACGGGGTCAATACTACTATCATGAAAGGGCATTATTCCTCCCAACGCAAAAGGTACAACTAGAAGCCCTGCAGATGTGTCATGATTCTCCTGTTGCTGGTCATCATGGTGTTAAAAATACTCCTGAATTATTGCTTCGTTCTTTTTGGTGGCTGTCGGTAAGAAAGGATACTGAGACCTATGCATCCTCATATCTGTGCCCAGGCCAAGACACTTCACACTAAACCAGTGGGGTTACTTCAGCCCTTACCTGATCCACCAGCTCCATGGCATACCATATCCACTGATTTCATATCCTCTCTGCCTCCTTCTGCAGGTAACCAAGTTATTATGGTGACAGTAGACTCCTTTCCCAAGATGGCGCATTTCACTGCTTTAAGGAAGTTACCTACTGCCAAAGTACTTGGAAAAATCATCATACAGGAGATTTACCGTCTTCATGGTCTTCCACGGATCATAATATCTGACCGAGATCCGCAGTATATCTCACGGTTCTGGAAACATTTTTGCAAATTCCTTCATATTGAAGAAGGCTTATCCTCAGGGTTTCATCCTCAGACGAACGGTCAAACCGAGCGCCTTAATCAGGGACTAGAACAATACCTCCATTGCTTTTGCAACTCTACCCAAAGTGATTGGTCCTCATATCTACCATTAGCAAAATATTCCTATAACAACACAGTCCATAGTGCCTCCAAGACCACCCCATTTTTCTGCTTGTATGGTTACCATCCTAGGACCTTTCCATCTGTTTTACATGATGCCACTTCAATTCCTGCAGCAGCCTCTTTTATACAACATATCCGAGAGGTCAGACAAAAAGTACATGATAATCTTCAGGCAGCCAAAAAGAAAATGAAAGACACTGCTGATGTCCTTCGACGTCAGTCTCCATCATACAAGGCTGGTAGTAAAGTTTGGCTTTCCTCAAAATTCTTGCCTCACCACTTGTCACGTAGAAAATTCAAACCACGCTTTTATGGACCATTCAATATCACTCAAGTGGTGAATCCTGTGTCTTTCCGCCTACAGCTACCACTTGCATGAAAGATACACCCTGTTTTTCATACTTCACAGCTGAAACCCTATGTTTCAAATCCATACAGGAGGGTTTTTTCTCGCTCACCTCCTGTTTTGGTCGATAGTGTTCCAGAATACAAGGTCCAGGAGATCTGTGACTCCAGGTTTTTTAGAAAGCGCCTGCAATTCCTTATCCATTGGAAAGGCTATCCTCCCAGTGATAGCTCCTGGGAGGATGCTGACTCAGTCCACGCCCCTGTACTTGTCTGCTGTATTTTTCGGCTTTTCCCTAACAAACCCGGGGCTTTGGGAGGGGACCTACTGTTGCACCGTGGACCGTGATTCGGCCCGCGGTGCTGCCCGCTTCTTCCTCACGGGCCACGATATAGCCTGCAACACCTCCCTCTTTTCTTCAGGCGCGTCGCGGTGCTGCGCGGCAGCCCGCTGTTGCCGTTTTGGCATCGCTTGTGCGTCCTGGGGCGCCTGCTCTCTTTCAGTCATGGGCACGCCGCATACCTACTCGACGGCCCGTTATCTGAAAATTTGCATGACAGGAATGCCGCAGCTCCGATTTGGAACTGTGGCTTCCTATTTTCACATTTTGGGGCACTATATCCTTACCTTCCTTTCACTGGATATATATTTCTTTCTTCATTTCTTCTTGGGGCCATCTTGCCTTCCCATGTTTCCATAGTCTTCTTCCCAGAAGGCCTTGGGAAGTATCTGCTGTGCCAATTCAAGATGGTGACCTTCCTATTCCATCCACTATCCATTTCCTTATCCAAGATGGTGGTTACTTACTTCCTGTTTGGTCACTTCCTGTTCGTGTTTGGTCACTTCCTGTTCCTGTCTGGTCACTTCCTACTCATTGGTATTTAAAGTGCTGAATCCTTCATTTCCTTGCGTAGCAACACTCTTTGCTCCTGCTGGTGTGTCCTCGCTCCTGTTGGTATCCTGTACTCCTACCTGGTGTATCTGTTATTCCTGCTGGTGTTCCTTGTTCCTGATTATAGTCTTCTATTCCGGTTTGGATTCCTTGCCTTCTATTTCCTCCTTACTGGTAGCTTCTTTCCTTCCTTTTCATTCCTGGAGTCCCACTTCCATCGGAGGTTTTTCCCTACAGGGTTTTTTCCAATTGGGACTCCTTTTGGAAGGCACGGACTGCTTTGGCCTTTTTCCTTGTTGGCAGCACCGTGGCTACCAGAAGGGGTCGCCCTTACCTCGGACAGACTAGAACCCTCAAGAACCGAAGTTGAGAATCTCTCTAACACGCCAGAACCGGTAAGAACACTACAAATCATGACACAAGTAGTTATGGTCTGACATTACCCTTGGATATGTCTTAATTTGACATTCCTAAAGCAAACTATGTGAGATAAGGAAGTAGTCTAGCTGTACATGTACCCAATGTGGTCCTGAAAAATACATGAACTCAGAGTCAGGCGCACACTTCTAGCCCCAAACATCAGCTAAAATGTGTGCCCATCCCATGGTGAGTAGAGCAAGATAGTGTCTGAGTAATACACCGCATTGGCTGCTCCTTTAAGCTCCAGCCGCCCGGTGGTTCGAAAGAATGTGGAAAAGGGAGAATTGAGTGCCAGTGACTCTGGTTGTGTAGGTACAGCTTGTGGGGGCCCCTCTGCGCGGCAGCATGTAGCTGCATTAAGGCTAGTCTGCGCTAATTTCAGTCGCAAGCTCAGCCAGAGGTTTACATGGAACATGCCGCCGAAATCTGCTAAATTAATTAAGGAGTGAACCAACTCCATGCCTCCAGCTCGTATAGTGACACACACTCGACATAACACTGCAGGAGGCAAAAAGGCTGAGGCTATGGCTTTGGATAGGAAAAATCAGGAGCCGGGAGCCAGCCATAAGAAGCAGGTGGTGTATAAGAGGGCTCGACCCCTTTCTGGTCTGGCCGGTCCAGCTCAACCTTCCATCCCTGATACTTTTACAGCTACTGCCAGTTCGAGGAGTCTCCACAAGGGAGTTGAGCTGAGCAAAAATCCCCTGGCAACACAGAGAGTTTTGGATGAGCCTACCTGTCTGGATGCAACAGCAGAAACAGCATGTACTGGAAATTTCCCAGAGACTGAAAGAAAGTGCACCCCTTTGCAAACGCAGAATGAGCATGCTTTTAGTGAGGGGTCAAGGATGACTGCAGAGGGGAGTATAGTGAAGGGGGTATGTCGGGCGGGGTTCCTGGCCGGTGATCCATCGGCCGAGGTGGATGTGAGATGTCCTACGGCATTGGAGAATGTTTTAGTGGACATGATAGTAGGGCCGCCCCCTACACTGCAGTTGCACCATCCTTTCTGTGGCGACTAAAGTCCCTTAACAGTGAACATTGCAAAGGGTAGGAGTTCTTCTTTAGCTGATGCTTGCTCCTCTGTACACAGCGAGAAATTTTTCTCTCTCACTGATGACTCTGACCTCTCAATTACATTGATGGAGTGACAGACCATGAGGCAGGGTCAGAGATTTCTGGTGCTAGTCTCAGTAGTAGTCATGGTGAACCAGTCACTACAGCTAAACGCCGGTCATCACACAAAAAGCGCAAGATGAAGAGCAGACCGGGGGGGTACGGCAAGAATCAGATGCTAGTGTGGCTTGTAAATTGAAGTGGAACTACTCAGCTACCCAACAGGTTTACGAAGAAGATAAAGATGGATAAATATGGATTTGGTGTCACCTCTCAGACAGTGACAGTGGACAGCTCTGGGAAACCCGAGAGTAGCCTAATTCTAAATCTAATTTACAGCATGTTAAAAAAGATGCAGGGGGAAGCTCGAAACGAGAATCGGCGGGCCCACTTGGCTAATAAAAATCTATAAGGTTAATAAAACATGCTCTGAAAATTGCAGATAGGATAACCTGTGTTGAAGATCAAGCAGCTACCTTCGAGTCAGATGTCAGGGCATTGAAAGATCACAAGGATTCGCATGAATCTCAACTGGTTGATATGATGTGGAAATTGGAGGATTTTGAAAACCACCAGCGGAGAAATACCTTGTGGTTTCTTGAAAATGTGGAGGGGAATGATATTGGTCATTCATGATCAGTCTGCTTAAAGGGGCTTTTCCCGATCTTTCCCAGTGGGACTGGGAATCTGAAGTGCAATGAATTCACCGCTTTCCGCTGATTCTTTGGAAAAACTGGCAGGCAGGGCAAGCAGAGAAACCTAGAGCTGTTTTAGTGTAATTTGGCAACTTTCTTCTCTGACAGGGTATTTTTGATAAAGCAAGACCAGAGGCCAAGTGGTCTTATGATGGCTATACTTTCTCCGCTTGTCGGGACTTCTGCCATGCTACAGTAGAAAGGAGGTGGAGCCTAAGACAGCTGTTTAAGCCCTTTCAAGGAGTTGGGTGTGAAGTGTTTCCTATGAACCCGGCCCGTCTTAAAGTTATCTGCAAAGGAACTGTTCGGACATTTACATCTGAAATAAAGAAAGGCTCAAGAATACCTAAAGGAGCTTTGTGGTGGGACAGGATCGGTGGGGGTCATGGTTCAGAGGTGTTGAAGTAGAGCTGGTTAGCCTAACATGATGATTGGTTCTGGATAGTAATGGTCTTTTTCCTGATTCTTCCAATCTTGTCAGGGCGAATGAAGGATGATGGGGCCAGTGAATTTTCAAGTTATGTTTCTTGCTAATGGAGGGTTCTCCTTTTCGGCCTGGCTGCGCCTCTAGAGTAAGTTTAGTTTAATGCTTTTCCGCTAGAAGTTACATGGGGTTTCTTTTTTCGTAAGTGGGTGGAGCTGGGAGGGGGGAGCGGGAGTGTTAGTGGGCGGCATCACCAGGGTCATCGTTGACTTGTTTGCTCGGTGGTAGGGGTGGTGGGGGGTGAGAGGAGGGGTGAGGTCTGGGGAGGGGCTAGTGGTGGTTCAAGGGGGTCTCAGGGGTGGGGGTAGGACACCTCAAGTGTACAGTTAGATTGCTCTGAAGCATCTTGGAAGAACTGCTATATAATAATGTTACTGATGTGCATTCATTTGTTTTTTTTGTTCAGTATGTTATATGAGTAATCTTCGAATTGCTACAGTGAACGCATGTGGTTTAAATAATCCGCTAAAAAGACAGAGGGTGGCACTAGACATGAAGTTCTTAAAAGCTGATATGTTTGCAGGAGACACTCATCAAGGGGACTAGACAGAATGTGTTATAGTATCTGGGGTATCAAGTAGTTTGCTGTACATCACAAGGGACACAAACAAGGGGGTGGCAATCTTGGCCCAGAGAAGTGTCTGCAATTCCCGGGTGTTCTAGGGCGGACAAGTATGGTAGATGGGCAATTACTGAGTGCTGTTACTCTAAGGGAACTTTCACCCTCTGTTCTGTTTACTGGTCAGTAGCTGATGATGCTGCATTATTTGATTGGTTAAATAACAAGTTGACGCTGTGGTCACCCCCAGTAATTTTTTGTGGAGACTTTAATATAAACCTTACTAGGCGCTATTTGCACTCTGGTATTAAACATTATCAGGGACAGAAGCTCAAAGTTTTTAGATCTCTTATTTCCATTGTTCTCTATGAGAATTGTATGAGGAAGAGTAAGAGGGGTGATTATCTCTCTAAAGGTTATGGGTAATGGAGTCATTTTATTCTGTGTTTTGTTTTTCTTTTGATGGTTCTTTTTTTCAGGTGTTGCACTGGTGACACAAGCAAATAATTGACAGGGGATTTGGAGGACCATCACCCCGATTTGCAAACCCCAGCAGACCACCATCCCCGTTAATTACTGTGATTCCTATGGGTTGCAAACTGTGACCTACCTCATTAATATTGATGGGGTAGGTTGATTTGCAACCTACTAGAAATCACTATTATTATAAAAGGACTGCAAACATTAAGAATACTGATTTTCTAATTGCAATTCAGAGATAATCATAATAAGGAAATCAATATTCCTTATGTTTGTACATCTCGCCCATAGTCTTTTAGTATTGTGACAGAAAACGCTGCTGAGACTGATGTAACAGCCTATAGGTCATGGTCTATACCTCTTATTTCTATTTCGGCCTTCGAGGGAGCATGATTATTCTCTCACACAATTTCTATGAATTCATTAATTGTGGAGGCACATCCATAGCAGCCATTGGAATAGTATTTAGTATATTTCCTATGTGTTTTTCTTCATAGTAGATCCCATTTCCCTTTTGGGAATTAGTACTATTTGTTGGTTAAGATGACATTGAGTGTTCTGTAAATTATATGAATTTAATAAAATAGATGCGTTAGTATAGAGTTATATTTTCCCAAGATCTTACCATTCCTTTTATATTTACAGTAAGACTTAAAAATATATTTTAACTTATTGGTTGTTTGTCTTTTATGGTCGAGCAATTCAAGATTTTCAGCAAAACATTGTAGATGTTGTGTTGTATTATATGCAATTGGAAGTATTTTCAAAAGATTTATTTATAATGGGAACATCATAATGGATTTTTAAAATTTAGAAATATAATCCAATATTCATTGAAGGTGTTTGGTAGGAGTTATTAGAGTTAGTCTAATGTTAAACAAATAAACGTGTGCTTTCTTCAGTTTGACTTGTAATTGCTTCTGTTGGGCCTAGTAATGTTCTCCTCTGGAAGCCTATTTCATTTATGTATTTTGGCAGTTTTATGCATCATGAACTAAACCCGAAGGTACTGGAGCACTTTACATTAGCACCAGTTACATTATAGAAGAACACATTTATATTTTTGGGGCACTGGGGAAATAAGTCATTTTCCTAAAATCACAGAAAGTTGATCTGATGCCAAGACTCCAGTCTGGTTTCCCAGTTCTAAATTTGCCCGCTCTGACCATTACACCACATCCTCTCGCCATTCAGCACGAGCTTTGATTTCTGGTTATATCCCTCACCATTCATTTTGGTTTACTCATGTGGTGTTGAATGTGATTGGTTTAGTAACTCTTTTTTAACATTTTCCATTGATTAATTGGGTAAATTACACTTTTTGTTTGAGTATCTGGTTGCTTTATGTAAGCATGTGCTATTTGTTATCGTGTGAACCTAGTCAAAAGGCAGTGGAGTACTGTACAACATCAAAGGCAACGATACAGTCAACAAGTAACTAGAATGGTATCTGAGTTTTGGGAACAGAAGTGGACTGTTACAGGACTGTGATGTAGTAGCCTTTAAAGAGATGTGTCCTCAGCTATTTCCTAAACTGGATCAGGATTGGGGCAGTATTTATGGATGCAAACAATTATGTTTTAAAGTCGGTGTTTTTTAAGGTTGAAATATACATATTAACTTTAGTCATATTATAAATCTATTTGTGAGTTTTGTGATCCATTAACAATAGGTTTTTTTTTTACATTATTTAAGATGTTGATATCTTGTATCATATTGTTGAAACAATATTTTGGAATTCTATTTCTTTATTTGATATTAGTGCTTTAACAATATTTTTATTGTCAATAGTTTTGTTAAAATATTTGTATTGTCAATATTTTTATTTTTTGATATTATTGCCTTTTCTATAGGGTGTGGAGAAAGTCGATACTGTCTGAGTCAATATTCAGGCAATGATATATTTGTAGCACAAGGTTTTTTTGTGAAACATTTCCGACCCTCAATTCTAGAAGCAGTGTCGGGCCATGAATCTTTCTGATGGCTGGATCAGGCACAGAGAGGCACCAACCATCAGACAGATTTTCTAGGGCTAGTGACGTTCCAACCCTGGCTCCTGGGACCTCACACTCACAGGTGCCACCTCATTAGTGGGACTTTGCAGCATCACCAGTAAAGGTTGAACCCGGCTCTTTATGCTTAAACACTGCAGGTCCAAGCGCTACATGTCCATGAGACTGTCACCTCCCCTACTCCCTGAGCCTATTCTGAGGTGAGAGAGAATGGTCTGAAAGATCGAGTCTGCATAGTCCACCAGGTTGTTGTATGCTCTGCACAATTCCATGCTTTCAGTCTCTCTTGTAAGTGCCTGAGGTGGGAAGGAGCTGTTTCTGCGCTCATGGAGCACCCACCATCTGTGGAGTAGCACAGACACCAGCAGGTAGGTTAAAAAAAATATATATATTACATTTTGTGTGGGTGCATGTATGTGAGAGTGTTTTAATGTTTGAGCATGTGTGTGTGAGTGAAAGTGAGTGAGAGTGAGTGATGAGAGGAGTGATTCAGAATAAGTGAGCATGAGTGGTTATAAACATAACTAAGCAAGAATGATTGAGACTGGGAGAACAAGTCAGTGCAAGTCAATGACAGTGATTGAGTGTGGAGGAATATGTAAGCATGAGAGTGTATGTGTGTGTGTGTGTGCGTGTGTGCAAATGTGTTATTCTTGTGAGTCTGCCACTGGTCCTGGCATACTGGAGGTATTAGTGGAGGTACTTTTTGGCTTACTGTGGCAGCCAAGACAAAATGCTGGCATATTGGAGGAAATGTTTTGCGTAAGGGGCACCCATGGCAAAGGCAGACACTGGCACCCCAGAAGTAATTCTTGACTTAAGGGGCACCCGTGACCATATGCTGGCATATTGGAGGTGAGTCTTGACATTAGGAGCACACATGGCCAAATGCTGACACACTAAAGGTAATTCTTGCCATAAGGGGCACCTCTGGCAAAATGCTGTCACTGGCGCACTAGAGGTAATTTTTGGCATAAAGGACACCGATGGCAAAAAGAGGACACTGGAACACTAGAGGTAATTCTTCACATAAGTGTAATGGGAGCCTGTGGCAAAATGCTGGTGCTGACAATTTGAAGGTAAATCTTGTCATAAGGGTCATCCATGTGAAAATGCTGGTGCTGGCATACTAAAAGTTATTATTTGCATAATGGGCACCCATGACAAAGTGCTGCACTTGCACACTAGAGGTAATTCTTGTTAAATGGACACTTGTAGCAAAATGCAGGTGCTGGCATACTGGAGGTATATCACTCGTACTGTGACGTAAAGAAGATTAACTTGGCAACACTATTCAAGGCACTTGACTTGGAACCTATTGCGGCTTGTAGTATTTTTTCTATAAACATTTTATACAGCTTTTCTATTCTGTGAAAAACGTGTCGGCTGTATCGCTATTCATTTTACGTATCAACATCAATTCACGCACTGAAGGAAGAAGCCATTAATATCAAACTTTATTTAGCTATGTACAGAAGATTTCTTGAAATAATGTGCTACAGTTTTATCTAAATGTTCGTGTGGAATTTGTATATTAAGGGATTCTGTTAATATATTATCTTTTTCAACAATACGTCCAAATAAAGGGACTCTTTAGATTTTAGATCCAAGTCTGGATGTTATATTATATTGCCAAATTGTTGACGCTTACTTCATTGTATGCGTGGATGCTCCTGAAAAAACACATTTTGTATTTAACAAAATTACTGACCACAATGAGGAAAGGAAATCTCTATTTCCCTTCCCGATCTACAGTTAGGTAGCCTATTTTTCATTTGTGTTTATGTAAATGTTCTGTAATAAATGTCTAATTTTCTGCTTCTAAATGTATTGTGAACACCGACTGGTTGTAAATCAGTACTCAAATTGCCCTTTCGTCATTTATTTGTTATAGTCATACAAATAATATGACTATGGAATTGCTTTCCATAAACTCTTCTCTGATCTTGGCAGCTATTGCTGTTCATTACAATGCGAGATATTCATTACGGGTTACTGGTGAAATCCTCTTTGAGAGTCGGCCCACTGAATAACAATAAATTATGACAAAAAATGAATAACTACCTAGAGAAATGTAGCTTATGTGGGCAAATAGCTTTGTGGATCAGGTTTTAAAGGTCTTTGACTCTCAATGAAAATAGTTTTTAAACATATATTATGTTGCCCTTGATTTTAAAAAATAAACATGAGTGATAATATTTCATTGTTTGCTCCAAAGCAATCGATTTAAAAAATTATTTTATTATAAAATATTTTACACTCTACAGAGCAAGCAGGGTTAGACACAAAGGAGGGCAATGTCTTATGGCAATAGTACTCCTCTAACGGTATATTTTTGAAAATAGTACAAGTGTAGTGTAGTGACTGGCTATTATCAGCGTACATTACCTGCACAGACACCACAGGATATTAATGCTTTTTATATTTTATGACTGTTTGATGCTGTAAATACAGATAGATAGTCAAAGGGGACTTTTACGTGCTGATAATTCATAATCTCTATATTCTAGCAATGTTTATTGTTGAATTTAAAAACATATTGTCACTAGTTAGTGACTTCTCCTACAAACATGCATCTTTTAGGGGCATATTCTCAAGGACTTATCGCCGATTTATCGGCACTTTAGCACCGCAAAAGTGGCGATAGATTTATCGCCCTATTCTCAAGCTGGTGCAAACCACCGATATCGCCAGTTTTCCAGCAATAGCTTCCGCAAAAAACATCGCCACGGATGAGAGCGATAACTAACTCTAATGATATGCAGAGTAGGCGTTCCCGTGCAAAAACACATGAAAACACCACTTCGTGATATTCTCAATGACCAGCCGGATCTGCGATCGAAAAACAGGCGATAAGGCGCGTTAGCAGCAGGGATTTAACACCTGCCTTTTACTGGTGTTAAGCAGGACGACAACCTGCAGTATGAAAGGGAGCCCAGCCCAGAGCCACATCTGAAGACCAACACATGTCATGGAGCTACTGATCATGCAGCTCGGAGACCCAAGAGGTCCACAACACCCACCGCCACCATCCCAGGACCCCCCCCCCGGACTACCACCTAGGCAGCGCAGAAGAAGACAGCGGACATTCCTAAAACAGCGCAGAAGAAGACAGCGGACATTCCTAAAACGCACCAGCCTCAGACACTCAACGCCAGAGGATGTCATTGCCCACTACAGGCTCAAAAGGGCAACCATCCTCCGCATCCTGACCCACATTGCCCACAGGCTGACGGTACCAACACAGCGGAGAACCAACATCCCTCCGCAGACAAAGCTGCTGGCTGTGCTGCACCTGTTGGCCTCTGGTACCTTCCAACCAACAACTGCCAGAGTCGGAGGGATCACTGACTAAATATCGACAACAAAAATATAGAATGGACAGAATATCGACACCAAAATATCGAAGATCAGAATATCGACTCCCTATCTACAAACAGGTAAGTACAAAAATATCGAAGACAAAATATCGTTGTTTAAAATATAGTTTGTAAAAAATATCGAATTTTAAAATATGTTAAAAGTAATATTAACTTAATTAAATAATCAATATAATTAAATAAAACATACTTAAAATTAATAAAAAAATATTAAAATTAATAAATAATATATGTAATCTCTAAAAATACATTTACATTAGCGTTGGATAGTGGGAGGGTAAAATGTACTATTCCCACTCCAGTGGTGGCAGAGTCGGTGAGATGGTCATTGGATTCAGGGGCATCAGTATTACTGGTGCTCCTGGATCTATCCGCCGCGTTCGACACTGTTGATCACATCATATTGATCCAGAGACTACAAGGGGCGGGCTTTGGTGGGAAAGTCCTGGCCTGGCTGACATCCTATCTGTGTGGGCGCACGCAGAGAGTTGCTATCCAACCGTTTGAAGCTGAACCTAAACAGCTCTGGTGCGGTGTCCCCCAGGGCTCAGCTCTGAGTCCCTTGCTTTTTAACTTATATCTGGCCCCACTGTTTGCCCTGATTGCCAACTGGGGAGTGAAGGCGATCTCCTACGCTGACGACACCCAATTAGTGTTTCCATTTAAGGAGAGGACGATAGATGCCTTTAAGAACTTCAAGGGCTGTCTTCGCGACATAGCCCTATGGATGAACTTGAATAAATTAAAGCTTAATGCGGAGAAGACAGAGGTTCTGTTCTTTGGGAAAGGCACAGAACAGAACCAGACTCTGATTTATGGTGGCCGTCAGAAATGGGTCCTCCTCCTCACCCTGCCACACGTATTCGAAATTTAGGAGTGAGATGGGAGGCGGACCTCTCTTTCTCAACTCAAATACAGCAGGTCTCTGCTACCTGCTTCAGCAAACTAAAAAATCTCCGGAAAGTCTTACACTTTCTACCGGAAGACTGTCGTAAAACTGTAGTCCATGCCACAGTTACATCCAGGCTGGACTACGCTAATAGTCTATATCTAGGCCTCCCCAAGTATGCCATCCACCGACTTCAGATGATTCAGAATGCGGCTGCGAGGCTGGTCTGTCGGATACCGTTTCGACAGCATGTCTCTCCGCACCTACAAAAGCTCCACTGGCTTCCAGTCGAGAAATGAATTAAGTTTAAGGCTATGACCCTGGCCTACCGGGCCCTTAATGGCAAATGCCCTAGGTATTTGAAGGATAGACTGTGTCCGTATAAGCAAATTCGTACTTTGCGATCCAATTCTCACAATTTGCTGTGTACCCCACGTTTTGTGAAATCACGTTTGGGCGGCAGAGCTTTTACAGTCAGAACGGCGTCACTATGGAATGCTTTGCCAGGGCCCCTGCGACAGATCAATTCCGAAGCCTGTTTTAGAAGGGCCCTGAAGACATGGCTCTTTATTGCTGACTAGAGAGGGTTTCGCTGGTACTGGTGCTCGCTCTGGGCGCATTTATCTGTTGTTTCAGCGCCGGGACACCCCTATCAGGGGTAGCTGTTGCGCTTTATAAGCATCAGTATTATTATTATTATTGCGTAGGGGTAAAAATTACTATTCCCACTCCAGAGAGTGCAACAGTAAGGAAAGTGTTGGATAGCGTAGGGGTAAAAATTACTATTCCCACTCCAGAGAGTGCAACAGTAGGGAAAGCGTTGGATAGCGGGAGGGTAAAAATTACTATTCCCACTCCAGTGAGTGCAACAGTAGGGAAAGCGTTGGATAGCGGGAGGGTAAAAATTACTATTCCCACTCCAGTGAGTGCAACAGTAGTGAAAGCGTTGGATAGCGTAGGGCTAAAAATTATTATTCCCACTCCAGAGAGTGCAACAGTAAGGAAAGCGTTGGATAGCGTAGGGGTAAAAATTACTATTCCCACTCCAGAGAGTGCGACAGTAGGGAAAGCGTTGGATAGCGGGAGGGTAAAAATTACTATTCCCACTCCAGTGAGTGCAACAGTAGGGAAAGCGTTGGATAGCGTAGGGGTAAAAATTACTATTCCCACTCCAGAGAGTGCAACAGTAGGGAAAGCGTTGGATAACGTAGGGGTAAAAATTACTATTCCCACTCCAGTGAGTGCAACAGTAGTGAAAGCGTTGGATACCGGGAGGGTAAAAATTACTATTCCCACTCCAGTCAGTGCAACAGTAGGGAAAGCGTTGGATAGCGAAGGGGTAAAAATTACTATTCCCACTCCAGAGAGTGCAACAGTAAGGAAAGCGTTGGATAGCGTAGGGGTAAAAATTACTATTCCCACTCCAGAGAGAGCAACAGTAGGGAAAGCGTTGGATAGCGGGTGGGTAAAAATTACTATTCCCACTCCAGAGAGTGCAACTGTAGGGAACGCGTTGGATAGCGTAGGGGTTAAAATTACTATTCCCACTACAGTGAGTACAACAGTAGGGAAAGCGTTGGATAGCGTAGGGGTAAAAATTACTATTCCCACTCCAGTGAGTGCAACAGTAGGGAAAGTAATGATTTAATTTTTAAATAAAAATAAATTATCAATACCAATAAAAAATGTATTAAAAGTAATTAACAATTAAAAAATATTTAATAATTAATTAATTATAAATTTCAATAAATATTATTTATTAAAAATTAATTACCTATTAATAATTAATTAACAACAAATTAATTGTCAATACCAAAAATGTAATAAGTAATAAAAAAATACCAATTAATAATTAATTAACAATACATTAATTAGCAATACACAAAAATAATTTCAATAATTTCAATAATTACTTAATTACAATTAAATTACTTCCCACCCTATTCCCCTATAAACCCACAACCCGCTCCAAATAATAAATTAATACAATTAACATAATTATCAATTAATCAATTCATAAAAATTTATTACCAATTAATAAATATTAATTACCAATTAATAATTAATTAACAATAAATTAATTATTAATACCAATAAATAAAAATAAATATTTACTTAATTACAATTAAATTACTTCCCACCCTATTCCCCTATAACCCCACAACCCGCTACAGAACTAAAACGCAAAATTAAATTAAAAATAATTAATAATTCCTAATAAATCATATTTAATTTACTATAATTAAATTACTTCCCACCCTATTCCCCTATAAACCCACAACCCGCTACGGAATTAAATTACGCAAAAATTAAATAACATAAAGTTAATTACTTAAAAAAAAATAAACATACATTACAAAAATAATATACAATTTTAACACATATACTAACATACAAAACACTAAAAAAAAATCGATATTATTAAAAATTCGATATATTTTAATGCCTATTTATGTACTTCAATATTTTGACAGTCGATATTACTTACCTGCATTTCGATATTATTAACCACTATATTATGTCCATTCGATATTATGTCCATTCTATATTTTGACTTCGATATTCTGTCCATTCTATATTTTTGATTCGATATTGTGTCTAGTTACCAGTCGGAGGAGTCTCACACCCAGCCCTATCAAACTTCCTCGCACATGTCTTGGATGCATGTCCACAAAAGCAACGGCGGGCCCCTGTATCCGCACCACACGCTAGTTCCAATTCGTAGTGTTCCTGCGCAACCAACCCCAACGCCAGCCATTGCTTGACGCCTCTGTGCTCCAGATCCAAGATTGTAGTTACTGAAATGGGGGTGCACCAGGTCATGAAGTCCAGTAGTCAACAGTAGTGTAAAAACAGTTCTTCTTTACAAATACATAAATCAACAATACGAAAAGCTCAGCCAACGCGTTCCATTCCCAACGGGGAACTTCATCAGGGCAACGTGTGGATTCAATTAACTGCATATGCTGCGGGAACTCCCCAATACAATTCCATATTCCGAAAGTCAGTATTCAGAAACCTGTTGGAGAAATGGTGACAATGGTCAAGCGTCCGTATAGTCACAAACGTAATCTGGTACAGTGTATTGCACTTGGACAAACCGGAATGCTAACAGGCATGATAAATCCTGCATAAAAAGACTGTAACAGAAGTTTGTGTGGTCGTAACCTTCGTAGGAAAGAAAAGGAAGGTTACGACCAAACGAACTTCTGTTACGGTCTTATTATGCAGGATTTATCATACCTGTAAGCATCACGGTTTGTATCAGCTTGATACCCCTGCACCTTCACTTCCCCCACACTGCGGAGGAACAGCTGGAGACCAAGCAAGGGAACTACACCATAGCTGGCTTCCTGCACGTGTTGGGGGCAATTGACTGCACACATGTACTACTTGTGCTCCCTGCCGACACTGCACACAATAACCGCAACAGAAACCACACGCATTCCATCAATGTGCAGGCAAAAGTGGACCACTGGGGCCTGTTCACGAATGTAGTCGCAAACTTCCCAGGCAGTGTGCATGATTCCTACATCTTTCGCAAGTCCATCACCAACCAGCGCTTTGAGGATGGCACCTATGGAAATGCACTGCTCGTCGGTAAGTACCAACTGAACACACCACACACCACACACCTCAACTCCACAATCATACAACTCACAACTGTGGGAATGCACACGTTAAAAAATCACATACAACATGCCAATCAACATGCCCAACTACCAGACACGACAACACAAGTAACTGTGGTAACCGTGGCCAGCCATGTAGACAAACCATCCACAGCATGGCACCTCTGCCACACAATTGCAGAATGTGGGGAGAGGTGGGAACCAAGTATTTGCGAAGGAGGCAAGTGACCCATCAATAAGAATGTACACAATGCCAAGTGTGGCGGTGATGTGCTGGACAGACTTCAGTATGCAGAGCACAGACATGTCCATGTGGACATATACTGCTGGTGTTTGTAGTGTTGTGGACAGTGGACGCAAACAGGTTACCTCAGGCAGTGTGGAAGACCTTGGACATGTAGCTTTGTCGTCCCCCCTGTAAGCATGAGCGGAGTGGCCTTGGCCGGCGTATGTCGTGAATAAATAGCCCGGGGCTCTGGGCGTGGTTCAGTTCCGGGATGGCCACCAAAGTAACTACTGCGTGTGTCTCTGTGTCCACCATATCCTGTCTATAGGCCTACACAAAACACACAAGATGATGGACGGAATGTTGCACATTGGCAAACATTCACCCCCAGCCCGAAACCGGTCCTAGGATGCTTGATTCCGGTCCAGGGAAGACATGGCTTGGCAGTTCGGTCTGGACTGTTCCCATGAGGCACAGGGTCAAGACTGATTTGCATATGGCTATGTCTGAACTGGGGTGGTGTGGTGAAGCAAAATAACGATGGATTAAACCCAGATCTGTGACTGGGGGTGAATGTTTGCCAATGTGCAGCATTCCGTCCATCATCTTGTGTGTTTTGCATTTCGCCCTAAGTGGGAAGGGTATGCCCAGACGTGGGTCCCGTGCTCACTACGCCACTGGAGTCAAGCTATCCTGGCTGATGAGGGCTGAAAGCCCGAAACCGGTCCTAGGATGCTTGATTCCGGTCCAGCGAAGACATGGCTTGGCAGTTCGGTCTGGACTGTTCCCATGAGGCACAGGGTCAAGACTGATTTGCATATGGCTATGTCTGAACTGGGGTGGTGTGGTGAAGCAAAATAACGATGGATTAAACCCAGATCTGTGACTGGGGGTGAATGTTTGCCAATGTGCAGCATTCCGTCCATCATCTTGTGTGTTTTGCATAGGCCTACACACACATGGCCGACTTCCTTCAACGGCCAGATTTACACTGGAGACGAGGTGGCTACGTCCCAAGCCAACCCTCACACATCTCGTCATCGCAGGCAGGGTCGTGTCTGCCAGGGCGGCACCCCCCACCCAGCCACGAGGCCACCGCCGTGACCGGTGGTGCCTGCGTGATCCTGTGCACCTGCTGCACCCCAGCCCTGGTCCCCAGACCGGTCCGCCGCCCAGCGATGACTGCCTGCCCCTGCGCACCCAGGCCTCAATGCTCACCTGCCGCCACCGGCGTGTCTCCAAGAGGGCCCACCAAGTGCCGGTGCAACCTCCTCAGCCGATCGCTGGATTCCGCGCCACAGGCCCCCAGCGCACCCTGCGGCACCGCACCGCAGAGTCATGTGTGTGCTGACTGCTGCCTTCGGCGTACACTGCGGTCCAGCAGGGCTCTCAATTCAAATCGAATCTTGATTGGCAGGACGGCGTATCGAGGTCTACGCATCATCGCAGGCTGCACACCCGCTCAGCTCTTCAGGTGCCACCAACTCTGTGCACCGCAAGTCATCGTCCTGTGGTGGTAGGCCCGTGCCGGCTGCAGTGCATCGGGTGCCACCAACTCTGTGCACCGCAAGTCATCGTCCCGTGGCGGTAGGCGGTAGGCCCGTGCCAGCCGCAGTGCATTGGGTGCCACTAACCCAGTGCGCCACAAGTCATGGCCCCTTTATGATTGAGTCTTGTGGTGCGGACGCCACCATGTCACCTCCGGCAGTGGGGAATGTGATGTGGTAGGCCCCTTTTATTGGCAGGGTCACATGACCTGTGACGCCTGTGCTGGATGGCTGTGGTGTGGGTGTAAACTAGCCCTCAGGGAGTGGCTGTGGCATGCTGACAACTAGACCAGTGATCAGCAAATCACTACAGGGAAGACCTGGGACATGTAGCTTTGTCGTCCCCCCCTGTAAGCGGAGTGGGCTGGGCAGGGCTGGCGTATGCCAGTCCAGCGTAGGGGTGTGAACAATGAGCCCGGGGCTCTGGGCGTGGTTCAGTTCTGGGCTGGACAAGGAAGTAACTAATGCGTGTGTCTCTGTTGTAGTGTCGGCGCCACCCGGACCGCAATCGGCAATGTTGCACCCTGTGACTCAAGTCCCACAACATGAGCAACATGGACATAAGGGGGAATCACTGACCCTACATTCATCCATACTTTCATACTTGAATGATCATAGACATGACACATCTGTGTGAATTTGAATGTTTTATTCACATTCAGTGGAGTGTTGAAGCTGGAGCAGTACAGGGCCAAGCAAACCCCACTTTACATTGTTGCCCCGTGGAGGGCCAGCCAGAGTCCTTTAGGGAATGACAAGTTCATCGGAAGAGGAAGGAACAGAATATGGCAGTCCATGTCAAGGTCCAAGGTGAGTGTCGCAGAGTGTATCGGGGGACAGTGGAAGGTGATGATGCAGAGGGCAGAACCAAGCAGAAACAGGCCATATGGCGGAGATGAATGCTACTGCTTCCTTTTTACCACTAAGGCAGAATCATCCACATCTTCGTCCTCTGATGTTTCATGTGCCTCACATGTGGGTGGTGGTGTTTTGTCAGCAGCACTGTGTGGCACTGACACATCAGGGGCCGGAGGTGGAATGTCTGCCGCACTGTGTGGCAGTGACACATCAGGGGCCGGAGGTGGATTGTCTGCCGCACTGTGAGGCACTGACACATCAGGGGGCGGAGATGTGGATGTAGAAGCAGCAGCAGCATTCATCGGCGCCAGGCCTTGTGGCAGCAATGCCATGATGAGGATATGCAGGGCATGGAAGATCCCAGCTACATCTCGCTGGTGTGCAGCCGTGGCAGCCATTCTTTCCGCCTGCATCCGCTCCCTGTTCTCCATGATCCTCCGCATGTGTCCCAACTCCCGGCTGACATCGCTGGAGCCACTCTGACTAGACAGTTGTCCTTGTCTCAGAGTCAGGACTCCAGCGATGTCAGCCATGGATCGTTGGAGAGCATGGAGCGGACTGTGGGTGTCCGTTAGGGACTGTAAGTGGTCCCTGATGGGACTTAGACACCCACGTATGGCATCTAGTTTGGCTGCCATGAGGTCGAACCCCACCCGCACCTGATCAGCCATCTTCTCCTGGCACCCTAACACACGGCGTTGGAAGGCCATGTGTTGTTCGTGGGGGTCCTGGGAGACAGCCATGGTGGTGGGTGCTTCCTGCTGTGTGGTCTGTGCATGGGGTGAGGTCTCCTCGATACAGCTGGGCTGCCCTGCTCCTGGAGGTGAGGTGGCGAAGCTGTCCATGAGCTCTTGGAGGGAGTCGGTGTCGACGGTGTGGAGGTCCTCTTCGTCAACAGTGAAGAGATGTTCAGTCTGCTCTGCAGGAGGGGTTCATTCTCCCTCTGCAATGTGAAGGGGAGATGCAGTTTAACATTGTGTTCACATGTATGTTGACGCATTGTACAAGTTTACATACAGACAGCATGACAATGTACATTGTGACTGTTTGGGAGGAGCTGCCTATTTGATGCGGGACATTGGACATTTCGACAACATCACAGATGTGTGTTTGTACTTGTACATTATCATCTCACATTTCCCTGCTATGCCAAATATGATTGGCCAGTTTCTACACACAAGCGGCACCAGTTGTGTCCTCTGTTCTGTTGTGAACGTGTTGCAGTTTGTACCACATTGTTGTCAATGTTGATGTGCTCTGAATGTTATGTGTGTGTGCTGCATTTTGGGAGAGTCGCCCCTGCAGCTCTGATTTTGCTGCCCCTTATCCCTTTCAGGTGGTGTGCCTTTGACTTCTGTGCTTATACAGTGCTGAGATGATGCATACTTGGGTAAATTGGGATCTTGGTGGGAGTTGGGACTCTGGGGCATGGTTTGTCCGCAGATGTGTTGTTGACGTCAGGGGTTGTTTGTGCACGTGGATGTGTCAGAGTGTGACCTGCTCCTTTACGGATGTGGTCCACACTCAGCCACCTCAGTGTCCTGGCATGCAACATGTCATGATATATTGACTGCAGCCATGCTATTTGTCATGCAGTGTCACTTGCATTGTCAGTGTGGCTCACAGACAAGCCGCTTTGCTGGGTTTGGCACATGTGCATGGGTTGGTTGTGAGATTGGTGATGTGTGGGAAGGGCCCCCTCTGGGCACATAGTCGACGGGGGCCTACTTGCTGTTTCTAGGTGTGCTGCAGTGTGCCAAGGGGATCAGAGTCATTGTGGGTGTGCACTGTGCTATACTTAATTGTGCATGTGTGACATTGTGCCCATCTCCCCCCGTCCCCCCAGTCCCTGGTCGTTACTCACCCTGTTGCTGTTGTGTCAGGTCATGTTGAGCAGTGTCCGGTCCCCCAACTCCTGCCACCGTCTCCACACTGATGACTGTGGACACCATTTCCTCCATCTCATCCAGCTCCTCCTGTGGCGCTGGACTCCCACCTCCAGTCTGCATTGCTGCCTTCTGGTTGTTGCCGAGTTTCTGCTTGGTTTTGCGCTTCACATCATTCCAGCACCTCTTGAGCTCTTCCATTGTCCTCCTCAGCACTCCGACTGCATTCACCTTGTCCAGGATGGACTGCCATATTCCATTTTTTGCTGCCAATGACACAGTGAAGGTGACAAACAGTTGTTGATGGTGTTCTATCACCTCCGTTATCAGGATCCTGTTTTCCTGCGGACTGAACCGCGTCTTCCTCTTCTTCTTCTCCTTGCCCTTCCCTGACCCCGAGGTCCCAGGCTGGTCCTCCTTGGGGCTTGTGGGGTTCTGGTTGTCCTCTGTACTTGCTCCGGCTACCTCCATTGTGCTTCACAGTTGTTTTGGTTTTGTTTGTGTTTTTTTTTTCTGCTTTTATAGTGATGTTTCCAGCCTGACGTGTGTGAATTGCAGGCCTGGCGCAGCTTATCGCTGATTTTTTTTATCGCGGTTGGGCCCATCGCCACTTTTTTCACATTCGGCTTTAGATTTTTATCGCCGTCCCGGTAATTTTATCGCAGACATTTGACGTGTTATCGGGAAACTATCACATGTTACCGCCGTGTTGAGAATATGATGTTAACACAGAGTTATTTTCCCGCGATAGACGGCGATATGAAAAATTGCGTTAACCTATTTTGGCGATGATTATCGCACGTTCTTGAGAATATCCCCCTTAGTTGCTTATTAACCTAAGGTTTACGAGCTAACATTCTGGACATAGATGTAGTGAGCCACTCGGGCTCACCGTCACAGGTCGTGATGTCGACACACATCTGTTTGGCCAGGCATGGCAAAACAGATCAGTAAAGGGGGCTGAACTGCTCGGGGCAGGCCCGTAGATGTGCACTGTGTACCTGTGTTATTTGTATCGGTGTTTACTCTGCTTAGGCCTAACACCCTGGGTTCTGTATCTCTGTTGTCCCCTCTCTCCCTGTCTCACTGGTTCACATTGGCAACAAAGATGGGATCCTTGAAGCACTTCACTGGTGTGACCGCATCGCTGAAGAGAGGAAAGGCTCCCGCCTCAGTGAAGAAAGAAGCCGGATGGCGGAATACCTGGAAACCGGAGCGAGACAGCCCCAACTGGTGGAATCTGAGGTGCACCGCACCAGAAACTAAGCAAGGCAGGCAGGCAGAGAACTGAGTGCAGGGGGAAATCTAGAACAGAACAACAGTGCAAGACACTAAAGAAAATACAAGGAAAAAAAGAAAAAGAGAGAAGTTAATGCAAAAGGAAGAATAAAAAAGTAAAACACAGCAGGCCATAGGGGCCCAGGGAATGAGCATTAAGACAATTTACAGGTGCAGGAGAGCACTGAAAGCAAACACCTACGAATAAGTGCCACAATCCCTCACTACATAGGGACACAAATCTGCCTAACACTGGGGATGAAGAGGGATCCAACCACATGGGGGAGAATGAACAAGTCAGAAGAGCCCAAGAGGCCCTTTCCCTCAACACAGTCACACCGACCCACACTGCAATTGGAGCGCTTGCACCATTTATGCGAATTAGCAGACCCCGCAACAGCAGCACCTAGATGGAAAACATGGGTGGGCCGATTAGAAAACTATTTCTGTGCCACCAGAGAAACCAACAATGAAGTCAAGTGATCCCTACTACTGCACTTTGGGGGCAATGAAATATACAAACTGTTTCACACCTTGACGCTACTGAAGGTGTTGACGACTACGACGCAGCCATCAATGTACTAAACGCCCTCTTCAACCCCCAATTAAAACCGGTTTTTGAAAGATTCAAATTGCGTCAAGCCAGACAAAGAGAGGGAGAATCAGTAGGTACATTCTATACTCAACTGCAAGCACTTGCAAGCACGTGCACTGACGATGACCAGTCTAAAGAAGTTAGAGCCCAGATAATAAAAGGATGCAGGTCCACAGAAGCGAGGCACTTGGTTCTACGACAACCTGGCATATCACTGGAAGATATGCTGATACTAGCATGGACATACCTCCTATCTACCGCAAGGACCGACGAAATGGAAGAAGCCCTAAACAAAGGAGCGGAAGGCTGACACCCAGGACCGAGCACCACCATCAAGACTGAGATAGTGGTTGCGGCCCGAAGCAAGCTGGTGTATCGTGAGAAAGGGCAGGACCCACCTCAGATGTCTCATGCCGGAACTGCGGCCTAGAAAATCATCCACTGGAATGGTGCCCAGTGGCAGGCCGCACAGGTGGTGAAAGAGGGCAAAGGGGATAAGGGCGACGCCCTTTCAATAGAATACTCAGACAACTGTCCGTTGACGACAGACCGGACACAGCGGAGAAAAAACCTAAGAAGTGGCAATGTTATGAGGCCAACCTTGAGGATGATGAAGAGGTGAACATGTTCCTCATCTCATACTCGGCCCCCAGTGGCAAAAGGCAAAGGCCCCAGCCGCGCTGCCAGGTAACCATCACCGGCACCATGGTACCCGCCCTGATCTGTACGGTGAATGTTATAACACACAAACAATATCTACTGCTACGCCCACGCCCTCCCATTGATTCAACTCATACCCAGATATATGTATACAGGAGCAAAGAACCGCTGGCCTTGGTGGGCACAACGGACGTGCAGGTCTGACATGGAGAACAGGAGGTGATGGCTCGATTCCATGTCACCGAGGAAGGAGAAGGCACTCTACTCGGATGCCACACCTCCGAAGATTTAGGGCTAGTATTTTTCACAAAGGGTATTCATACCCTTCATGTAGACTACATTCTGGAGCAGTCCTGGGAGCTGTTCACAGGGCTAGGGAGCCGCAAAGGTGAGCTAGAAAATCTCGAGAAGATGAACATAATCGAAAAGGTGTCCGGGACGACACAATGGGTATCCCCACTGGTCATCATAGAAAAACCCAAGCAGCCAGGGACCATCATGCTCTACGTTGACATAAGGCTACCTAACCAGGCAATCTGTAGGGAAGGACACCTAACGCCAACAATGGATGACATCATAGCAGACCTGAATGGCGCAAAATGGTTCTCCAAGTTGGATTTGAATGCTGGGTACCATCAGCTAGTGCTCCATCCAGACAGTAGATACCTAACCACGTTCCCGACCCACCTAAGATTGTACCGATAAAAACAGATCAACGTTGGAATCTCATCAGCCACCGAAGTTTTTCAAAACCCTATCAAGGAGACTCTGTCGGGGCTCGAAGGAGTACTGAATATCAGTGACGATATTCTCATCTTTGCATTCACATTGGCGGAACACAACAAATGCCTGAAAGCCACGCTCCAATGCCTGAAGGAAAGTGGACTGATATTGCACAAGGACAAATAATCGTTTTTTTAGCCCAAGGTAGAGTTCTTTGGCTTTGTATTCTTGCGAGAAGGCCTTCAAGTAGACCCATGGAAATTGGCAGCAATCAAGGCAGCGCCAGCCCCGATGAATCCAATGGAAATGCACAGTTTCCTGGGCATAGCGACATACTGTGCACGCTTCCTACCAAACCTGGCCAGCCTGTCAGAAACCCTCTGGGCACTCACCATGACTGGAGCCAAATGGGCCTGGGGCCCAGTAGAGCAAGAAGCATTTGACAGCATCAAGAACGCCTTCCTGACTGATGCCACCATGGAGTATTTCAATCCAGAGAAAGCCACGGAGTTAGTGGTGGATGCAAGCCCGGTAGAGCTGGTGGAGGTATTAACACAGGAAACATGACTCAGGGGTGTGGAGTCCACTTGCCTTCGCCAGCCGCACTTTGACAGCTAGCGAAGCACGATACGCCCAGATTGAACAGGAAGCTTTGGCAATAAAATGGGCATGCCATAATTTTCACTTGTATTTTTATGGACGAGAGTTCAAGTAATCACAGATCACAAACCTCTGGTGAGCCACTTTGTGGGGACCACTCTCCACCAACCCCCACGGATTGAACGGTGGGTGGTGGAACTCCTGCCCTATCGGTTCACAGTTGTATATTAGCCAGGAGCCAGTAATCCAGTGGATTTCCTTTCAAGGCACACACACACAAAACTGAAAGCCGGAGATGATGGAGATAAAGGTGTGGAAGAATTCGCCTGGAGACTGAAGCAGCATGCCCCAAGGCCCTTACAGTGGAAGATATCAGGCAAGCGACCGCCAGAGATGATGCGCTGCAAAGGGTGGAAGAGGCCATCACCAACAATGCCTGGTGTCTGTTCCTGAAAGATGCTAAACTATGGCAACCAGACGCAAGGTTTACGTTCACCGAGATGTGGAAAGTATGAGACAAACTTAGCTCATTGGGAGGGGGAGTCATCATGAGAGGGGGGGCGCATAGTTGTCCCGGCAGAGCTCAAAGATCGGGTGGTTGCCCCGGCCCATGAGGGACACCAAGGCGTTGAGAAGACAAAGTCCCGAATCAGGAGTAAAGTATGGTTCCCTGGTATGACTGCAAAGTGGATGAAGTAGTTCAAACCTCTCCAACGTGCCAGCTACTGAGGAGTCCCACGGCTCCTGTTCCTGAGGAGGCACCAGAACACACCTGGAAAAGAATCAGTGTGCACTTTGGCAGTTTCCCCTATGGGAGACTGACTTTGGTAATGGTTGATGATCGGTCAAAATATCCAATAGTAGAACTGGTACCATCAACGGCCTTCACTCATGTCAAATCCTTGCTGGAAAAGACCGTTGCAGCATTTGGCATACCATCGGTCATCAAAACTGACAATGGTCCACCATTTCAGGGACCAGACTGTACCCAATATCTCTCAACATTAAGTATCAAACAGAGGAAGATGATGCTGTAGAGCCACAGGCCAATGGCACTGTCAAGAGGTTTATGAGAACATTAAATAAAGCGTTCAGAGGTGCGGTAAACCAAAATCAAGAGTGAGTGGGAGCTTCACAAGTTCTTAAGGGCTTACTGCATTACACCACACTCTACCACGAAGTGCACACCCATGCACCTGATGTTTCAGCAGCCGGTCCAGGATAGTGCCCTACCGAAGAAGGTGGTGGATTCACCACGAACATTTCTGTATCTGTGACTACTCTTGCAGACACAGTGCTGGAGAGTGGCGGAAGCTCTCTAACAGAAGAATGAAACTATGACCAGAATATATCTGGTGGCTTCCAAGACTAAAGACATTGCACCATGCCTTTTGCACTATCATAATGCGGGCAGGTTCTGTTTTAGGTGCAGTATGATGCATGAGCGCCATTGTACCCCATTTTGTGAGATAAGAAGCTTCACAGTAGTTGGATTCCTTACTCTTGAGGAATGAAAATACAAAATTCAGCAAATGATGCCCCTCACAAGAGGATCCCCAAAGCTTCTAAGTAATCTACATCAGTGGAGGGATATATATATATATATATATATATATATATATATATATATATATATATATATATATATATATATATATATTACCTGCTGGCGGTCGCAGTTAGAACCTAGTTGCCATAGGAAAAGTGTTTTTTGATTTGCTAATATCTTTGGTGCCGTTTGACAAATCCTCGTGAACTTTTCCAAAAAATAGGGCCGGACCACTCAGTTTGTGTGTTGAAAGTTTCGAGGTGATTCGTCAAGCGAGGGCCGAGAAAAAAGGGGGGTCCCAAAGCGTGTTTTCTCCATGTTATTTTCTATAGGAAACTTTATCACAGGCTACAGCCCGACCTGCTGAACGGAATTACACCAAATTTGGCAAAAAGGTAGGTTTTGGTTTAGAGTGCGCCCTTTTTTTAAATGGTATAAATTCATTCAGTAGTTCCTGAGGAATTTAAAAAGAAAAATATCGATATCTGAGCACCAAGGAGGAGTCGCGAACTCTCCCGAGCACGAGCTCAATTCTGATTGGCTGCCAACACTCCAAACCAGGAAGTGTTGGCAGCCATCTTGTGACTCGGTAGCCGAGTCACAAGAAAAAGGGTGAAACAATGATAAAAAACATGAAAAGGGGCAGGGTAGAAACCCCCTGACCCCCTAGGCCTGCTCAGGGGGTCCCACAGGGATCCCCAGGGCTAAAAAAAGCATTTTAAAAAAAACAAATCAATTGGCCAAATTCGCGCTGGGGTCGCGAATCCCACCGAGAAAATAAAAAAAAAACAAAGCGCAGGCTCCCGCGCTTCGTTTTTTTAAAGTCCCCGCGTGGGCCAGGTCCCGGGGGCACTCACCAATTAATTTGCGGGGGTCCGCGGGGGCCCGCAGCCCCGGGGAACACCACCTCCCCGGGGCTTTAAAAAAAATGTGTGGGGGGGTCCCAATCCCCCCCATGCTGCCCCGGGGACCGCCACCTCCCCGGGGCTCTGTTTTAAAATTAAAATGATGTGTGGGGGGAAGAGCCCCCCCACACGCCCTGGGGACCACCACCTCCCCGGGGCACATACTGATTAAAAACACAGGGGTCCGTAGCGGACCCCCAGGCCCCGGCGACCACCACCTCCCCAGGGCTTTAAAGACTTGGGAGGGGGGCCACGTGGCCCCCCTCCAGGAGCCCTTGATGGCCCTGGGGACCTCCACTCCCCAGGGCCGGCTCCTGCAATGTCCCGGGGTGCCCACCCCCGGGACATTGCTGTTTGTTATGGCTGGGCGGGAGCCGTGCAGCCCCCGCCCTGTCATAGCAAACTCTTCTTTGCTTCATTGAAGCGAGAGCAGGAAATCCTGCTCTTGCTTCAATGAAGCAAAGCAGATTGCTTTTGAGCAAGGGAGCTGCATGTTAGCAGCTCCCTTGCTCAAACGCAATGCCGGCTTCCGCAGGAGGCGGGAGCCGGCGGGACCGTGGGGGCATTGGGGCTCCCCCACGGTCCCCAACGCAAAGGGCCTGCCCTGGGGGATGGGGACCCGGGGCCAGAAATGGCCCAGGGGAGGGGGGCCCCCCTCCCCGCAAATATAACAAAAAATAAATAAACCAGGCCAGGCCCCGGGGATGGGGTCCCCAGGGCCAATAGTGGCCCAGGGAAGGGGGGCCACGCGGCCCCCTTCCACTTTGTTTTTTAAAGAAAATGCTCAGGCCCCGGGGGATGGGGTCCCTGGGGCCAAAAGTGGCCCAGGGAAGGGGGGCCACACAGCCCTCCTCCCATAAAATAAGAATTTAAAAAAAAAAGAAACCGGCAACTCGCCGGAGGCCCCGCCCCCTCCCTGCAGCACTCTGCAAACGCACCCCCTGGTGCATTCTAAGTTGGGGGATTAAGTCCCCTTGAATACTGAGGGTCCCTGGGGGCCAACTAGCCCACCAGGTACCTTCAATAAGCGCCACAGAGCTGCGTTGCAGAGAGGTGGTCTGTGGCCATGCCCCTTTTTACACCACGCTGCAAACGTGGCTTCTGGCGCACTGCTGCTCGGAGCATGAAGTCCACTTGTGTCCTGAGGTCCTCAGGACACAAGAGGACCTCATCGCCCCACCAGCAGTGCAACGCAGCTCTGTGGTGCTTACTGGAGGTACCTGGTGGTCTAGTTGGCCCCCAGGGACCCTCAGGATTGAAGGGGACTTAATCCCCCAATTTACAACGCGCCAGGGGGCGTGTTTGCACACTTGTCATCAGTGATGTCATCAGTGATGTCATTTAAGATGTCATCAGTGATGTCACTGACCATGTCATGAATGATGTATTATGTGACGTCATCAGCAGTGCATTGCGGGGGTGCGAGTTATAGTTAGCTGAACTAACTATAACGGCGGAATTTCTCTGGTTTTGTACGAGTGAAATGTCCAACTAACTATAACGTCCCTGAAACCTATGGTTCTTTCAGTGAATTTCTAAGGTTTTTTAAATGCTAATTTCTAACTGTAACGTGCCTGAAACCTATGGTTTTTTCAGTGAATATATATATAATAATATATATATATCTATGAGGCAGCAAGCAGTCAAGGTCGCCTCAACCTGCTTCACCATCCTAAAATGGCTCCGAAAAGTACTCTGGATGTTGCCTAGTCCCACACAAAGAACAGTGATCCAGGCCTTGATTATGTCCAGGCTGAACTATGGCAACGGCCTGTACTTAGGAGCAAATAAGGAGGTGGTTCGAAAACTGCAAGTAGTTCAGAACTCGGCGGCTAGACTGCTCTGCCATGTGCCTAAAAAGTCCTCCATTTCAGGTTCTCTCCGTGACATCCATTGGCTTAGGATAGAGAATCGTACTAAATTTAAGGCCCTATGTTATATGCATAAGATCAAGCTGGGCACAGCACCTCAATATCTGAGTGCCTTAGCCCATTCATATCTTCCAACACGCTTGCTTCGATCCTCCTCTCAGGCCAAATTTCTTGTTCCCAGGTTCAAACAGACACGTATGGGTGGCCGGTCTTTCTCTTATCTGGCCCCTTCATTGTGGAATTCACTCCCCGTGCCGCTCCGGCACGAAACCAGTTATAACATTTTTCGTAAGGGCTTAAAAACTTGGCTATTCAACCAGTAGATGTTATTTCTTTCTTTCGCACTGTGTCCGATGGCGCCGGAAACCTCTGGGTAGCTGTGCGCCTTATAAATTTAATTTAATAATATATATATATATATATATATATATATATATATTTCCTGACCCAGATTCCTTTCTGCACCCGGTTCAGAAACCCCTCGGCATCCAGGTGATTGGACAGCACTCTGAGGTTGATGAGCAGTAGTTCTGGAACACCGAACGGCCCGTTTTGTTTTGAGCAGTAATGTTACAATGCCCCTTTTCTGAATGTAACAGCTTCGCAGAGGATAGATGCACATTGACAAGATTGCACCTTTTCTAAATGGGGTACTTTCACAGGTGCTAGAGAACACACTGATGAAATTGCATGTTACCCATTCAGTCTTTGAGGTCAGGACCTGAAACACTTGTGCATTGGCATGAGTCATTCGCATAATCTGATTTAAGACCACATAGCAAGCTACACACCTCTTCAAAAGACACAGGAGCCTATTCACAAAGGTAAATCTATATGTGTAGAATTACTACTTGCAAAATTACCCTTACACTTTTGAGTAACATTACTATTTTGGCCTGTTCTCAACATCCGAGGCTAATGTTACTCAAAACTGTAAACTTACATGTCTGGAGCTAAATTTCTGACTATAGTTACTACCACCAAATATTAGCAATAGTAAGTCCAGCACCACACATGGTCAACCACTGATACTGCAACACTTATATTTTGTTAAATTTAAAATATGACAGAAGTGTATAAGAAAAGAAATACAGGCAAAAAAAACCACCAACAAATTATCTTCTAAAAAAATTATAACTGAGCAGGTGCATTTTACAACAGACAATACAGACGCAGTTTAAAGATCAGCACTTTTCGTCAGAGGAAATGTTAAATACTACATCGGGAACTCAGAAATCCTTATTCTTATTGGTTACTAAAGCCATCAAAAGGTATGGCTTGTTACGTACCTGACTGTATGTCTGAACTTTGAAAACAGTAAAAACATACATTAGAGCTAAAGGATTTTCAGTACATTTTCGCTTCCAAGGCTTGGAAAGCCCACGAACATTTCTCGTTTTCCTCTGTTTGCAATGCAACTTGGTTTTGAGTGTCATTTTTCTCTCTGTTTTATCTAGGAAAATCCATCCCCTTTTAAAATATGACTCATGATACTGCAGGTCTTCAGCCAGAAGAGAGTCATTAGAGCATTACCACTTCTTTTAACAAATGGTTCCCAAACGTCGGCGAGCCAGGCAATTTCGCATTCTCTGTGCTTTTCACAGTTTCTTAAGCACTGTTCCCAAATGAACAAAATAAATGACCACCAGTTAATGGTCCATCCTTTTGGGGTCAGAGACTTTCATTAAGCCAGCATATCTACACCCCGGTGAAACATTACGTGCTACTTAATGACCAAAGCCGAGGGGAATCATCGAGTATTGCAGCTGATTCATAAGCACAGAGCCCAAGCAGGTCCTAACTAGCAATATCACAGCTGCCACTGGTAACTGACATCATAAATATTGGCTCTTTAACAACACCGGGATGGGAAAAATGTATACTGAACATTTTATAATAGTATTTTGTAATGCGGGTTTTACCAGCAGGGCAATTGCCTCTTGATCTAGCCGCCTAGTTGACGCAGTTTATTACAGAGTGATTTTTAAAAGAAAATATAGACTATTTCACTTGAGACACCTTTTACAGAGAGTGTTTGGGCTTGAAAGAGTCAAAATCGACTGCCAAATGCGTGATTCAATTGTAAGATCACGTACGACTGAGAATAATGGGTAAGTATAATGTTGTATATTTCTCTAGTAATTGGAGCTGAAGTTTAAGACGAAGATGCATCAGCTGGCTGATAATTATAGTGAGATCAGACTACAGAACCTTAAGGCACTATTTCTTTTTTCATTTCGATTATGTCAGTCAGCTTTACATAATGCAAACATAAGTAAGGCATCAAATACTCTCGAATTCACTATTGCTAATAGAAATGTAAAGTCACCTAATTACATCGTATTTGCGAGTAAGAGATTCAAGGCACATATGAAATATAATGTAAACACAAGTAAAAGCAGTGAGAGAAGACTCGGGGGATGATTCTGAGTTTTTGCGGTCCTTAGGACCGCCAAACCCCGCAGTGGTGCGGTGGCTACCGCCGTGTCGGAAGTCCAACCCCCTATTCTGAGCTTGGTGGTTGGACCGCCAAAGGCCCGCTGAAAGTGACGGGGAACCGGAGTAATATACTTGTGGTGCCATTGTGGCAACGCCAAGCATATTACAAGTTTCTTCACTGCAAGCCATGTCATGGCAGTGAGCCCACCATGAAAAGGCAAGCGGTGAGGGAATTAAGGGGGCCTGTCTCAGGCCATTGAGATGCATGCAGGGGGGCACATGCTTTGCCCCCGTGTGCATGCACCCCCTTTTCTGCATGGCATGGACTGCAGAGTCCATGCAGGCCAGAAATGAGCTTTGGCATTCCCATTGCAGTACCTTTTTCAAAGGCACCGCCATGGGAATGCCAAAGGACAGCCCTCCAGACAACAAGAAAACTCGTAATCTGGCGGGCAGCCGGCAGTGAGCTTTGGCGGTGTGGGAGCAGGGCGGTGGTGTACCACCCCGCTCCCACACCTCCAAACACAGAATCGGGCCCACAGTAATAGCATCACACATATAAATAAACAATGTAGTCGATGTAGAGATGTAGTGATGAGATATCATTTGAACCGAGAGGGATTTGCGGAGCAAATGAAGTGACATAGTACCACAATAATAGGATTGACAAAGCCAGTAGGCCTTGCTTGTTTTGGGTGTTTTGATACTTTATTGTCCTGTATTGGTTATATGCTGTTATTCTATATAATTTGGATGGACTGATACACAACACACATTCAGACATTCATGTACATACAGACAATACCTAGATGTGCCCACACACATACACGTGTGGTCAGACAATGCATATGTGAGCATATACAGATACAGGTGGATATTGTGACAGCATGCATGGATTCGTGGCTATGTGGTTATATATGAATGAACAGTTCGATGGCTGTGAATGTAGACAATGGTGGGTGGATGGATAGATAGAAAAGTGTTATTGCATAACTGAATAGCTGAAAATGTGTGCCAATGTATGAATGCTTGTTTGTGGATTAATTGATGTGGGTGAAATATGGGTGAATTAAGGTAGGTGGACAAATGTAAGTAGAAGGATGAAATAGGAGTATGAGAAAGGGTACGTAGGAGTAAGTAGTAGTAGTAGTAATAAGAGAAGGCATAATTAGTACTATTCAGAAGAGTAAGAGTACGAGTAGAAGTAGGAGTAAGAATAGGAATGAGAGCACGTGTAGAAGTAAAAGTAGAAGTAATTAGAAGTAAATTTGTGTGGGGTTAGTAGGAATGAAGGTAAGCCTATATTGGAAGGTAGGAGCAATTAGAAGTAAAAGTAGGAGTGAAAGTAAGCATTATAAATGCAATAAAAAACAGTAGCACAAGTAAGCATACGTAGGAACAAGAGTCGAAGTGCATAGGAGTAAGAGTACTAATACATTTAAAATAAGTTTAGAAGAGCAGGATTAAAAGTAAGAGTAGGCGTAAGTTGGACTAATAGTATGCATAAGTAAGAATAAGTGCACAAGTGTAGGAGCAAGAATATGTGTAAGAGTAGGAGAAGGAGTACTTAAGTGTAAGTATAGAAGTAACTATTTGTTTTATTTATGTATTTTAAGAGCACAGGCATGCCCAAGGGCTTCTCAGTGCTGGTGTACTAAAAGCAACAGAAAGAAGGAAAGTAGTTAAACAAAACTGTTTCAAATTTGGGCCATGCTCCGCAAAGCTAGAGAGGCAGAGGTGAGGGCCCAGAACTCTAAAGGATCTGCCTCCATTACTTACCTAGGTGAAGCGTGGGACTTCAAGCAGACAGAGGTCCTGAGCTCTGATGGTTGTCCTAGGACCATAATGAGTGATCACATTTGAAAATAATAGGATTCATATAGAAAATCGGGAAATGTATGTGTTTCCTTACCAACCACTAGCTTAAGACTAATCATTCTTCAAAGACACAATAACAGAGTCATACTAGATTTTGGAGTGTTTGTAGTTTGTTGATGACTCTGACAGAGAATCACAAATAAACACAGTTGCTGTTAGAAATGGGATTCCTGATTGGCTGAGGTAGGCATCCAGGCCAGGCAGGAACAACCACTTTAGTCAGGGTAACCTAGATACACACTGAAATGTAACCTGTGCTCACCCTCTGGCAGCTTGGCACAGAGCAGTCAGGCTTATCTAAAGAGGCAATGTGTAAAGTATTTGTGCAACACACACACTCTGTAACACAAGGGATACACCACAAAAAGACTCCACACAGAAAAATAGAGAATATTTATTTGAGTAAAATAAGACCAGAACAACAAAAATCTAATCAGTAGAAGTTGAGATATGAATTTGTAAATATTAAATGCAGAAATAGTGCTTAGAAGTCACTAGCAGTCAAAAGGTTACTTGAGGTCGCGAGGGACCGGTGCAAATCCAGTATTCAGGCCAACCGCGATCGATGGGAGGCCAGCTGCCGGGCCCACAAAGGTCCAGCTGAAGAAATACCTTGGATGAAGCTTTTGCTGAGGTTGAGAGTCTACTGCATCGTCGCTGATGCTGCGCAAAGGGGGTCCTATGTCAGCGTCAAGCTCCATTGAAGTGAATGCAATGCAGGCTGTGGAACCACTGTCGTCTGGCAGCCTCTGAGTGGGCGTCGAAGGGCAATGTAGTGGAATTTCTCACGCAGACTTTTTTTATGAAAACAACTGCAGAACCCACTTCTTAGGCCCAGATCTTGGAGGGGGCACCTCAGGCAAGGGTAGGACTCATAGAAGGCAGAGTCCAGCAGCACCAGCAGAATCGTCGGAAGTCTTTTTTGTCCCTGAGACTTCAGAAAACAGGAGGCAAGCCAGCAAGCTCTTGGAGATTACTTGAAGGGAAGGCAGAGTCCTTCCACTTGAGTCAGGGAGCAGCAGACAGCAGGGCAATATGCAGAAAAGCAGTCCTACCAGAAAAGCAGTCGAGTTGAGTCCTTTAAGCAGCACAGCAGTCCTTCTGACAGTAGTTCAGTTCACAATCTGGAAGTGTCTGATTCTAGGGGCTGAGACCCAGTACTTGTACCCAAAAGTGTCTTTGATGTAGTGGGTGACTTCAAAGCAGCTCTCTGAAGTGCACAAGGATCCCTTTCAACCCAGACCTATTTGCCAGGCTATCTGTGGGGGTAAATCAGCGCTTTTTTGTGAGTGGATAGGACACTACCTATTGAAGAGTCAGCCTCTCCGATTCCTCCCTGCCCAGGAATACCCATCAGAATGCAGATGAATGCAGATGAGGGCTCAGAATGCTGATGAGCCTCACCTTCCTGTGTTTGTGGCCGTCTAGACGGAATGCACAAAGTGTATCTGTCACCCAACCCAGACATGTATTGTAGACAGGCTGCAAAGCACACCAAGTTATAAGCACAGAGAATTGGCCACTTTATAATAGTGGCATTTCTAAAACAGTAATGTTAAATCCAACTTCACCAGTAAGGGGGATTTGTCAGTACCATTCCAAACATATGAAACATGAAAAGGCTACTCTGTTCTGATCAGGAATTACAGCTTAAAAGTGTATTAAGTAATTCCCAATGCTAACCTATGACAGGAGTAGGCCTCACAGTTTGTCACTACCAGGATATGCAAAACATCACGGTATATGTCCTACCTTTTATTTACACAGCACCCTACCCTTAGGGCTACCTAGGACCTACCGTAGGGGTGACGTTTAATAAATGGGGAGTTTCAAGCTTGGCAAGTAGTTTTAAATGCCAAGTCAAAGTGGCAGTAAACTGCACACACAGGCAGTGGCAGTCCTGAGACAGGTTTGAAAGGCTGTTTAGGTGGGTGGCACAATTAGTGCTGCAGGTGCACTAGCAGTATTTGAAGTACAGGCCCTAGGTATATGGTATACCACTTTGCAAGGGACTTACAAGTAAATCAAATATGGCAAACATGTGTAAACCAATTATACCATGTTTAGGGGAGGGGGACATGCATTTTAGCACTGGTTAGCGGTGGCAAAATCCCAAAGTTCTAAAGCCAACAAAAATAAGGTAAGGGGTCAACATAATGTGGAATGGTAGATTGGTGGAAGAATGGCGAGGGTCTTACACAAGAGTAATAATTTCAAAGAGTTGGTGGTTGAAAGCTTTGGCACTTGAGAGACAGAAGTGAGGCTTGGGTCAAAAATGACTCCAAGATTCCTACAGATGGCCCTGGAGGTGGTCCCAGGTGGGTAGGCTAATATGTAGCAGGCCAGTATGAGGGGTTGTTGCCCACTACAAAGTTTTATTTCTTAGTTCCAGTAAGTTTCAGACAGTTAGTTGTCATCCAGTGCTTAAAGGTGTGAAACAGCCTACTAAGTAACTGATGTTGTTTGTAGATGATTAGCCTCCACTTTAGAGAAAGGCTGTAATCCAAAGGACTGAATCAGTGCTCCTAGAGGCTGGACATTCTTATTGAATAGCGTATGGGTGGGACAGGGCAAGTGCTGTGGCACACCATGCCTAGGTGTGGCCGTGGAGGACTGGAATGGGGGTTGGGAGAGTACATAAGTTGTGTCATACAAAATCAAATTGTTAATCATAATAAATCTGATAAATATGAAGATCAACAGGATACACCTTTGTCCATCTTAATTTCTGATGGTAATAAGTTTTTCTAAGACAACTAAGGCCCCAACCTTGAGCATGAGCCATGAGCTTGAACATTGTTGTGTAAACTGAGCCTTTTGCTCATCTTTACAAGGTTTGTTTTCACACCCTCAGGTGACACGAGCAAATTTAGTTCAGTGCACCAGCGCTGAATGTGAAAGACGGGTTATTGTAGTCCCACAGTACCCCACCCAATATATAAATGAGAGGGTGTCAATGCTTTTGGGTTACTGACAGGGAGTAGTGGTAATCCAAACAATTGTTCATTAATGATTTACACACTCAAGATCACTAGAAACGGAATATGTATTTCAACATATTTGTTTTAAAACAGGCATTTTAAAATGCTGGGTTTATTTTATTTTATGCATTTTTATATAGCGCGGACTTTACCCGAAGGTGTCAGAGCGCTTCACAATAGGAACAGTAACATTACATGAGGAGAAAATTACAAGTGAGCATAATACAAAAGCAAGCGTTACATTACATGAGGAAAAAGTGACAATTGTGCAAATAACAAAAACAAACAAGATACAAAAAGAGGTATACGTTACAAAAGGAAACAGTGACAAGTGTGCATGATACATAAGATACAAAATACAAATAGAGGTATAATACTGCAATAAGTGGCAGTCACTCAGAACACACTGGGAAGGCACTTCTATAGGCATGGAGTACAGAATTTCCTATAGTGGAAGAACTTCCTTGAGGGAGTAGAGAGGGCGTGAATTAGGTTTGGAAGTGTCTTTGGAGAAGGAGAAATTTGAGGTCAGTTTTGAAGGACCGGGAAGAGGTGGTGGTCCGGAGCTGAGGCGGAAGTGCTGGGGTCGCATAACTAGTCAGGGGATGGTCAGGGGATGTCAGGGGAAGAAGGCAGGCATGCGGCGTGAGTTCAAGACTGAAGATATTGGAGTTCGGAGGTGACAGGAGGGCAGAACTAGGAATGAATTTATTTATTTATTTTATGCGTTTTTATATAGCGCGGACTTTATCCGAAGGTGTTAGAGCGCTTCACAATAGGAACAGTAACATTACATGAGGAGAAAATTACAAGTGAGCATAATACAAAAGCAAGCGTTACATTACATGAGGAAAAAGTGACAATTGTGCAAATAACAAAAACAAACAAGATGCAAAAAGAGGTATACGTTACAAGAGGAAAAAGTGACAAGTGTGCATGATACATAAGATACAAAATACAAATAGAGGTATAATACTGCAATAAGTGGCAGTCACTCAGAACACACTGGGAAGGCACTTCTATAGGCATGGAGTACAGAATTTCCTATAGTGGAAGAACTTCCTTGAGGGAGTAGAGATGGCGTGAATTAGGTTTGGAAGTGTCTTTGGAGAAGGAGAAATTTGAGGTCAGTTTTGAAGGACCGGGAAGAGGTGGTGGTCCGGAGCTGAGGCGGAAGTGAGTTCCAGATTCTCACTGCGTTGCCTGAAAAGGATTGGGCCATCGATCTTTCCTTTTTGAAAGTGGGAGGTTCAAGCAATAAGTTTTCCGCATTACGTGATGGTCTAGAGCCTCCAGAGAGTTTCAGTTTATTCGCCAAGTAGCAAGGAGAGGAGGAATGCAAGGCTTTGTGGGTGATACAGGCAGTCTTGTAGATAGATCTTGCCTCATTGGGAAGCCAACGGAGGGAGGATAAAATGGGTGTGATGTGGTCGCTTCTTTTGGTCCCATATATGAAACGAGCTGCTGAATGGAGCACAGATTTGAGGGGGGACAGGTGGGATTTGGGGAGGCCAGTAAGAAGAGAATTGTAGTCATGTCTAGAGAGAACCAGCGATTGGACCAGGGTTTTTCGGTCTTGCTCTGGGAAGAAGCGTCGAATCCCCCAGAGAAAGCGCAGTTGGTATCGAGCAGACTTTGCAATGGAATTGATGTGGGAGAGTAGATTGAGTTTTCTGTCGAGTATGACACCAAGGGATTTTGCGCTGTCGACAATGATAGGTTTATTGATAAGTAGATTCATCTGATCCATCCATGATTGAACCGGAGGAGGAGAGAGTGAGGAGGAGAGGAGGAGGAATTCAGTTTTGGAGGGATTCAGAATCAATTGATGAGTTAGCATCCAGTTTTGAATGGAGTCGAGAGTAGAGTTTAGGATGGAGAGATCGTGTGTGGAGGACACCTTGAGGTAGATTTGAGTGTCGTCCGCATAGAGATGATAGAGGATCCCAGATTTACTTAGGAGATTACCCAATGGTTCCAAATAGAGGTTGAACAAAGTGGGTGCAAGTATAGAGCCTTGAGGAACACCTTGACCAACCGCCAAAGGAGATGAAAGACTGTTTGCTATTTTGATCATTTGGGATCTATCAGAGAGGAAGGAAGCAAACCATTTAAGCACTGTGCCTTCCATGCCCATTCTCTGTTGAAGAGTGTTAAGGAGAGTGTTGTGATTGACAGTGTCAAAGGCTGCAGAAAGGTCAAGGAGAATTAGAAGACAAGACTCCCCTGAATCGAGTATCCGCAGTGCGTCATCAATCACTTGCAGCAGGGCTGTTTCAGTGCTGCAGTTTTGAATGAAGCCAGACTGGAAATTGTCAAGAAGATCATTGTCCTTGATATGACGGGAAAGTTGTTTCGCTACACATCTTTCAGTGATTTTCGCAAGAAAAGGTAGGTTAGTGATGGGTTAATGCACATAGTATTGGTAACATCACAGAAGATAATAAAAAGCATCTAAGCATTTCAATAATAGTGAAAACAGTGAAAAACCATAACATCACAATTTATAGCCCTTAAACCCTCGCTGCACTATCACTAAGCTCTATGCCAGTTCTAGCAGATATATAAATAATGAGCCTGAATTTCGGAGGTGGTGGGCATACCTGGACAACAGAGTTTGTTGTCTGATGGGATTAGCTTGTCAGCTATTCCAAGCACAAGGTCAAGAGTTAGGAGATTGCATCTGTGCAAGAACACAATCTTGGCAAAATGGAATGCTTCACAGAGCCTCGTGGAAGCTTGCTGGAGGCTTGTTCTGGTGAGATGGAGTCTGGCACTCTGCTCATATGGATCTGCGATCTGCATCTGTGACCTGGGTGATGTTTCTCTCCAATTAAGGAGATGAGTGGTGGTCCTTAAATACTACGGGCCCAATTCACAAAGGCATTCTGAGACAAAAGTCTAACTTTACGCATCTTGGCATTCACAGCGGTCATTTACGAGTCGTATCTTTACATCTGCAGTCGGGCCGTAATCTACGGCTTCAGCCGTACTCTCCGCACCCGGGCCGTACTCTCTGACTTGGGCCGTACTCTCCGGCTCGGGCCGGATGAAGTGTAATCAATGATCTGGAATGCAATTTTTACAAAAAGGAACATTAGGAACGTGTGATAAATGGTAGAGGAGGTCATGAAACTCAGTTTGGGCAGAGAAAAGGGTGTGGCGGACACTACATCATATCCCAGAAAAGTTTGCTCATTTGCATCATGATACATGCAGTGCACAATTTGCCTCCCCTTAGTGTTGACGGAGATTCTGGCCCGACTGCGGACATAAAGATACAACTCTTAAATGACCTCTGTGAATACCAAAAGTCATAAAGTTAGACTTTTGTCTCAGATTACCTTTGTGAATTGGGCCCTACATTTTTATCATGGATGAAAACCCCTGCCACTTTCAGGAATGTTGAATACAGATTACGGGCACCAAAAAAGAGTCTTAGAAACATCTTTAAGAAAATGTGAGATGGAGAGACATCAATTCCCACTACAATCTTTTGATGATTTAGCTATGGATATTCTTTTGATGGCCTTGACATTTTGATAAGTGAACACTTGTCCCAGACTGGGTGTCGCATAAGGTGTTATATCTAGGTCGTTATATAAATGACTTGACACTCTCTCAGTTCTAGAAATGATAACAATGATATGAGAGGACGACATTAGTGTTATTAGTGTTTATACCAGACATGACAGTGATTCGTCAGAAAGCGGGAGAAGTGTAACTATAACTTGCAACTCTACCATGCACTGTGTTCTCACAAATTACACGATTTGCTAATTCATAAGTGTTCTTATGAATGCTATAACTTGAGGTGGTATACTTGCTGCAATATATGGAGCTGCCCAAGTTTAAATAATTTGGAGGTAGTGTTTAAATTAGAAAGTTAAGGTATAACTATAACTTGAGAATTTCTAATGTTTGTGTAGTTTAAGTTTGATTTGTATAGAAAGAATATATATATATATATTTTCCCTGAAAAAACCATAGGTTTCAGGGACGTTATAGTTAGAAATTAGCATTTAAAAAACCTTAGAAATTCACTGAAAAAACCACAGGTTTCAGCGACGTTATAGTTAGTTGGACATTTCACTCGTACAAAACCAGAGAAATTCGGACGTTATAGTTAGTTGAGCTAACTATAACTCGTGCCCCCGCAATGCACTGCTGATGACGTCACACATTACATCACTCATGACATGGTCAGTGACATCACTGATGACATCACTGATGACATCTCAAATGACATCACTGATGACATCATCCAGTGAATGTGTGTTTCTTTAAAGTTTAAATATGTTTTATATATATATGCCAAGGTGTATTGAAGAATGAGTGGGTGTATAAGTGTCTGAATGGATGATTTAGTAGGTGCGTGAATGATTGTATAAGTGACTGATTAAGCGTATCTTACTGAATGCATGGGTTAGTGAGTAAACTGTGCAAATGTCTGTATCAGTCTGTCAGTTGGTGTATAAGCGGTTGCCTGGGTTGGTGAGTAGCTACATGACTGTCTATATGGGTTATTGATTGGTTGTCTGAGTATCTGTATGGGTGCCTGAGTGTCTTTGTGAGTGGGTGGGGGGTGGGTGACTCTGTGCATAGATGTGTGAGTGGGTGATTCACTGGGTGTATGGGTTCAAGAGTGCATCTGTGAAGGGCTGTATGAGTGGGTGAGTGTGTGTATGGGTGTGTTGGTGAGTGAATGGATGTCTCTGTGGTATATGTGTGAGTAACTACATATGTGAAAGGCAGTATATGTGAGTGTTGGAGTATATAAATGACTGTACGTGAGAGTGAGTGATTGTGAGAGTGGCTGTATGAATGAGTGTGTGCTTGTATCAGTGATTGTATAAGAGAGTAAGTATGTTTTAGTATTTGTATAAATAAGTGAGGTGGTCTGTGTATAACTGTATAGGTGAGTAAATGGGTGTGATTGATTCTTTGCATGACTGAGTAGGTGTGTGAGTAAGTCTATGGATGAGTGGCGGTGTGTGAGTGTATGTATAGGTGTATGAGTGCATATGATAGTGCTGTATTGATGAGTGACTGCATGTATGAGTTACTGTATGGGTGAATGAGTGGATGTGTATGTGTAGACCTAGGAATCACTGAGCGGGTATATACTAACTTCTATTGGTCTGTCTATGCTTTCGATATTGGTAGTCTGTATTTTAGAGTGGGTGTATAAAAGGTTTTATTAGGGTGTGAGGAGGTGCATCAGATTATCACATGGATGATGTCATCAGTGATGTCATCAGTGATGTCATTTGAGATGTCATCAGTGATGTCATCAGTGATGTCACTGACCATGTCATGAGTGATGTAATATGTGACATCATCAGCAGTGCATTGTGGAGGCGCAAGTTATAGTTAGCTCTACTAACTATAACGGCCGAATTTCTCTGGTTTTGTACGAGTGAAATGTCCAACTAACTATAACGTCGCTGAAACCTGTGGTTTTTTCAGTGAATTTCTAAGGTTTTTTAAATGCTAATTTCTAACTATAACGTCCCTGAAACCTATGGTTTTTTCAGTGAATTTCTAAGGTTTTTTAAATGCTAATTTCTAACTATAACGTCCCTGAAACCTATGGTTTTTTCAGTGAATTTCTAAGGTTTTTTAAATGCTAATTTCTAACTATAACGTCCCTATTAAGTCCCCTTGAATCCTGAGGGTCCCTTGGGGCCAACTAGCCCACCAGGTACCTCCAGTAAGCGCCACAGAGCTGCGTTGCAGAGCGGTGTCCCGAGGCCACGCCCCTTTTTACACCATGCTGCAAACGCGGCTTCTGGCACACTGCTGCTTGGAGGATGAAGTCCACATGTGTCCTGAGGTCCTCAGGACACAAGAGGACCTCATCGCCCCACCAGCAGTGCACCAGAAGCCGCGTTTGCAGAGTGGTGTAAAAAGGGGCGAGGCCTCGGACCACCTCTCTGCAACACAGCTCTGTGGCGCTTACTAGAGGTACTTGGTGGGCTAGTTGGCCCCCAGGGACCCTCAGGATTGAAGGGGACTTAATCCCCCAATTTACAACGCACCAGGGGGTGGTTTGCACACTTGTTATATCAGGACCCACCCCCTCCCTGCACCACCGTGCAAACGTGCCCCCTGGCGCATTGTAACTTGGGGGATTAAGTCCCCTTGAATCCTCAGGCTCCCTGGGGGCCATCTAGCCCACCAGGTACCTCCAGTAAGTGCCACAGGGCTGCGTTGCAGAGCGGTGTTCCGAGGCCACGCCCCTTTTTACACCACACTGCAAATGCAGCTTCTGGCTCACTGCTGCTTGGAGGATGAAGTCTACTTGTGTCCTGAGGTCCTCAGGACACAAGAGGACCTCATCGCCCCACCAGCAGTGCACCAGAAGCTGCGTTTGCAGAGTGGTGTAAAAAGGGGCGTGGCCTCGGAACACCGCTCAGCAACGCAGCCCTGTGGCACTTACTGGAGGTACCTGGTGGGCTAGTTGGCCCCCAGGGACCCTCAGGATTGAAGGGGACTTAATCCCCAAATTTACAACGCGCCAGGAGGCGTTTTTGCACACTTGTTATATCAGGCCCGCCCTCTCCCTGCACCACTGTGCAAACGCGCCCCTGGCACGTTGTAAGTTGGGATTAAGTCCCCTTGAATCCTGAGGGTCCCTGGGGGCCAACTAGCCCACCAGGTACCTCCAGTAAGCGCCACAGAGCTGCGTTGCAGAGAGGTGTAAAAAGGGGCGTGGCCTCAGACCACCTCTCTGCAACGCAGCCCTGTGGCACATACTGGAGGTACCTGGTGGGCTAGTTGGCCCCCAGGGACCCCCAGTATTCAAGGGGAATTAATTCCCCAACTTACAACGCGCCACGGGGCGCTTTTGCAAAGTGGTGCAGTGAGGGGGCGGGGCCTCCAGTGAGATGCCGTTTTTTTATTTTATTTTATTTTTTAGAAGGGGGGCTGTGTGGCCCCCTTCTTTTACTTTTTGGGCCCTGGGGACCCCATCCCCCAGGGCCTGACCCCTATTTATAAAAATATTTTTTTTTAAATGGGAAGGGGCCGCGTGGCTCCCCTCCCAAGGCCAATTTTGGCCCCGGGGACCCCATCCCCGGGGCATGGCCAGTCTTTTTAAAAAAAAATTAATTAAATTCTTTGGAGGGGGGCTGCATGGCCCCCCTCCTCAGGCCAATTATGGCCCCGGGGACCACATCCCCCGGGGCCGGCCTTTCCGTTTAAAAAAAATTATTTTTATTTTGCAGGGGAGGGGGGCCGCGTGGCCCCCCTCCCGGGCCACCGCTCCGTTGGGGACCGTGGGGGGAGCCCCAATGCCCCCATGGTCCCACTGGCTCCCCGCCTCCTGCGGGAGCCGGCATTGCTTTTGCACAAGGGGAGCTGCAGACATGCAGCTCCCCTTGTGCAAAAGCAATCCTGCTTTGCTTGATTGAAGCGAGAGCAGGTTTACCTGCTCTCTGCTCTCGCTTCAATCAAGCAAAGCAGACTTTGCTATGGCAGGGCGGGAGCCGTGCTCCTGCCCTGCCATAGCAAACGGCAATGTCCCAGGGTGGGCACCCCGGGACATTGCAGGAGCCGGCCCTGGGGGGTGGTGGTCCCCAAGGCCATCAAGGGCTCCTGGAGGGGGGCTGCGCGGCTCCCCTCCAATCACTTGCACAGCCCCAGGGAGGTGGTGGTCCCTGGGGCTTGGGGGGGCCCGTGGGGCCCCCCACCCTCAAATTATTTTCTCTGAGTCCCGGGGAGGTGGCGGTCCCCGGGGCAGCGGGGGGGGCCATGTGCCCCCACGCATATTTAAGAAAAGCCCTGGGGGTGGCGGTCCCCGGGACTTGGGGGGGTTTGGGAGGCCCCCCCACAGATTAATAAACAAGCCCCGGGGAGGTGGCGGTCCCCGGTGCTGCGGGTCCGCGCTTCATTTTTTTTTTATTTTCTCGGCAGGATTCGCGCACTTAGTGCGAATTCTGACGATTCTTTTTTTTAAAAAAATGCTTTTTTTGGCAACAGGACCCAGTGAGCAGGCCTAGGGGGTCAGGGTGTTTCTACCCTGCCCTCTTTTCATGTTTTTTTATCTTTGTTTCACCCTTTTTCTTGTGACTCGGTTACCGAATCACAAGATGGCTGCCAACACTTCCTGGTTTGGAGTGTTGGCAGCCAATCAGAATTGAGGTCGTGATCCGGAGGGTTCGCGACTCCTCCTCGGTGCTCAGATATCGATATTTTTCTTTTTTAAATTTCTCAGGAACTACTGAACGGATTTACACCATTTAAAAAAAGGGCGCACTCTAAACCAAGACCTACTTTCTTGCCAAATTTGGTGTAATTCCGTTCAGCAGGTCGGGCTGTAGCCTGTAATAAAGTTTCCTATGGAAAATAACATGGAGAAAACACACTTTGGGACCCCCCTTTTTTCTCGGCCCCCGCTTGACGAATCACCCCGAAACTTTCAACACACAAACTGAGTTGTCCGGCCCTATTTTGTGCCAAATTTCACGAAGATTCGTCAAACGGCGCCAAAGATATTGGCAAATCAAAAAACGCTTTTCCTATGGAAACTAGGTTCTAACGATAACTACCTACTGGCGACCGCCAGTAGGTAATATATATATATATATATATATATAAATTTATAGCGGAATACCAGCGCGCTCTCAGGTCATGCAAATAACAACCAATACTCCAAGATAGATAAAGGGGGTTTATTCCTGCATAAACCCTCCGTGACGCGTTTCAACCCCAAAAGGGTCTTGATCACACAACGGAGTTACAAGATGCAGTGTCTTACATACACTTCCTGAAACAAGGGTAAAAATTAACAAAGGACGAGTCCCCCAAATGAGTATGCATTTCATCACATTCGGTCGCCATCTTGTAACAGTAATTGAATTACACATATTGGTTGCTAGTGCTGTGTGTCATCTTGGCAACAGTACTGTATCTCCTAGTGACATGGTGAAAAGCATATAAAGACAAAAAGACACTATGTCTAGGCCTGTCTTTTTGCCCAGCAGAACCTATGAACTATGTAGATAGTAGGATAGACATGTTCAAATTCTGTAGAAAATTGAAACTGCAGAAGTGGCACAAACTGAAACCAGCCAAGAGCAGGGAACACCATGGCGCCGAACGTCACACTCAGGATGATGAACTCACTATAGGCGACATCGACACCCTGGTGGCACTGCATGAATTGGAAAATGAAGCAGACGAGCTAGGCGCAAGTACGGATACCTACCAAATTCTTGATGAGATGGAAATTAGACATGATAAAGCAGCCTGTACCACCTTTAAACCTAAGTCGACATTCTTACCGCATATGGCACATGATAACATTGACACCTTCCAGGAGTTGGTTGAGTCTGAAATCCTGAAGAAATTCAAACATAATTTGACCTAAGCACAGAAAAAGGCCATGAGGGATTTGGCAGCAGACAATAGTATAATCATTAGACCCGCGGATAAAGGGGAGAACAGTGTCATTTTAACCAAAGAAATGTATGTGGAAGAAGCCATGCGACAACTTAACAACAGCAATGCTTATACCATGAGCACCAGAGCAGAGTATAACAATAGCATTACCTGTATTTGGGAAAAATTGGGAGATTGGAAGGATAAGGGTCTCATAGAATGGGAGGAATTCTGTTTCCTCAAAAAAGATCATCCCATAATTCCGGTAATGTACCTGCTACCTAAAGTGCATAAGAGTAGAACCAACCCGCCAGGTAGACCCATTGTTTCCTCTAGGGGAAGTGCCTTGGAGAATGTGTCACGCTATGCCGACCACTTTTTGAGGGACTTTGTGATCACACTGCCCTCGTATGTGAGGGATACCAAAGACTTCCTCAGTAAGATCCACAATCTAGAGTGGCAGGGGGATTACCTTCTCATAACCATGGACGTCAACTCACTGTACACAGTGATTGACCATGAACAGGGGCTGGAAGCATGAGCCAAATACCTGAAACGCAGACACATCATATACTTGGGACACACTCAGATGGTACTTGATATGATTAGCTTCTGCTTGTCTAACAACTTTTTCATGTTCAGGGATGTTCTGTACAGACAGACCCTCGTAACTGCGATGGGCACATGCTTCGCCCCCAGTTTTGCCAATCTGTTCATGGGGGCGTGGGAGGAAGACATCAGGAAAGACACGAATCTATGTCTTGATTTTGTCAAAGTTATCCTATGGCTCAGGTATATAGACGACCTGTTTGTTGTCTGGCAGGGCAGCGAGCAGGAGGCGCATGAGTTTGTCAATAAACTCAACAAGAATTCCCTCAACCTCATTATCACCAGCACTGTCAGCAAGAAAGAGGTGGAGTATTTGGATATCAAGGTACAAATAGAGTCGAACAAAGTGCATACTAGCCTATTCAGGAAATGCACTGCGGGGAACACTTTACTACACGCCATGAGCAGCCACCCTGATAACCTTAAATGGAGCATCCCCTATGGGGAACTGCTCGGAGCCAAGCAAAATTGTGGCTCAGAGGAAGGTTATATCAGGGAACAAACAACCATGATTCACAGATTCCAAGAAAGAGGGTATCCTCCCTGGGTCCTCAAAAGGGCTGTAGAGAGGGTCAAAACCGTAGAGAGACACACAATCCTCGAGAGTTGCAAGAGCAATGACACAGTGAGCACTGATAGTGGGGAGACTCGCATCATCCTCACTTATAACGGTAACTCTGAAAACATACGCAAAACCATTATACGCAATTGGAACATTCTCAGGGAGGACCCTATCATAGGTAACACCATCCCAGCTAGACCGAGCATAACATACAGAAGGGGACGCAATTTAAGAGATCTTCTGGTACACAGCGATCTGACTGACACCGCCGCTGCCAGGAGTATTAATCTACATGGCTACTTCCCATGCGGCCATTGCAAAGCTTGTAGCAACAGCCGCATGAAGAAGGAGTTTTTCAACACCAGCACCAACAGTATGATACCGATAAAGCAGTTCTTGACATATGCACCACTTTCGTAATATACGTTCTTGCGTGCCCATGCCAACTAAGATATGTCGGCAGTACTACTCATATGGCGAAAAAAAGAATCCTTGAACATATGAGAGCTATCACTAACAGGGATCAGCAATATACGATTGCCCAGCATTTTGAGACACACCACCATTCGAACAGTTCCAAACTTGCATATTACGCCATAGAACAGGTGGTGGGGAACATGAGAGGAGGCAACCGCACCTTAAAACTCAGACAACGTGAGTCCAGGCACATAATAGGGATGGGTACTCGCCATCCGAATGGACATAACCTGGACGAAGAAATAGCAATACATTTGCAGGAAGGTTAGGACCTCTGTAGAGACAGGTAGTTAGAATTATATACCTTTGTTTACACCTTCCACTAGTGTCTTACCATCTAAAACACAGAAGTGAAGTGGGGCATTCGGATTTATTTATGTAGTGAGCCCTGCATCAGGTCTGGAGTACTCTAGCACCATCTATACCCTGCAGGAATGTGTTTGTTCAAGTTTTACGCAGGTTATATAGAATGTCTTTACATCTGCATGGTTTTCACCTCAGCCAGTTTCTGATACTCTGTTCTCTGTTCTCTTTTTACATCCTTTGCAGGAGGAAAGGAAGGGAACCATGTTTCGCTCCGGTGACTACGGGATCCCTCCCCTTTTCTTCGTGACACCATTGTGCTACATCACAGCCAGCAGATAAGACTTTTTGCACTGTATATACAATCTTTTTCACTTAATACTTTTATACAAATACATCACTACTGTGCACTGACAACTATTGACATAGGGGTTTCTTAATGAGATTGTGTCCACAACATTTCCTGATTTTGTGCCACTAGGCGAATGCAATGTTATCAGCAGGTTGAGATGGGTGGTGTAAAACGACAGGGTTGCATTCACACGACCCTGACCTATATTCCATTCGAGGAAGTAGTACTTTGATTTAGAGAATTCACACCGTCCAACCAGGAAAGGGGGCGTTAGTCATCCAGGAAGATATGCATAGTTCCCACTAGCAAGGGGAAGGCAGATAGCCAGCAGCATTTTATCGCATTAGAATAGGATCCGACGGGCATGGATGGACTACCAGTACCAACATGCACCACAGTTGGACAAGAAATGATGGGCATGGTCACACTACCTGTAACAGCATGTACCGCCGCTGCCCCACCTTCAGCCACTTCAATAATATACAGTACGCTGATTTACAAACGTTATTGACACTTGGGACAGCGCGGGCCCGTAGTGTATGTTTACTTTACAACTGACTGACTGGAGACCACTACCCAGGTCACTATGTAGTTATATGCATACTGCTTTTCACCATGTCACTAGGAGATACAGTACTGTTGCCAAGATGACACACAGCACTAGCAACCAATATGTGTAATTCAATTACTGCTACAAGATGGCGACCGAATGTGATGAAATGCATACTCATTTGGGGGTCTAGTCCTTTGTTAATGTTTACCCTTGTTTCAGGAAGTGTATGTAAGAGACCGCATCTTGTAACTCCGTTGTGTGATCAAGACCCTTTTGGGGTTGAAACGCGTCGCGGAGGGTTTATGCAGGAATAAACCCCCTTTATCTATCTTGGAGTATTGGTTGTTATTTGCATGACCTGAGAGCGGGCAGGTATTCCGCTATTTTGACATCGCGCCACCCCTCCATGGGCGACTGGTCTCCAGAAGGAGGTTCTTTGCTGATATATATATATATATATATATATATATATATATTCACTGAAAAAACCATAGGTTTTAGGGACAGTTATAGTTACAAATTAGCATTTAAAAAACCTTTGAAATTCACTGAAAAAACCATAGGTTTCAGATATGTTATAGTTACAAATTAGCATTTAAAAACCTTTGAAATTCACTGAAAAAACCATAGGTTTTAGGGACAGTTATAGTTAGTTGGACATTTCACTCGTACAAAACCCGTGAAATTCCCCGTTATAGTTAGTTCAGCTAACTATAACTCGCGCCCCCGCAATGCACTGCTGATGACGTCACATATTACATCACTCATGACATGGTCAGTGACATCACTGATGACATCACTGATGACATCTCAAATGACATCACTGATGACATCATCCAGTGACTGTGTGTTTCTGTAAAGTTTAAATATTTTTAATATATATAGGAAAAGACGTATTGAAGAATGAGTGGGTGTGTAAGTGTCTGTATGGATGATTTAGTAGGTGCGTGACTGACTCTATAAGTGAGTGATTTAACGTATCTTACTGAATGCATGGGTTAGTGACTAAACTGGGTGAATGTCTGTATCCGTCTGTCTGTTGCTGTGTAAGTGGCTGCATGGGTTTGTGAATAGCTACATGAGTGTCTATATGAGTTATTGATTGGTTGTCTGAGTATCTGTATGGGTGCCTGAGTGTTTGTGTGGGTGGGGTGTGTGCGACTCTGTGCATAGATGTGTGAGTGGGTGATTCACTGGGTGGATGGTTTCAAGAGTGCATCTGTGATAGACTGTATGGGTGGGTAAGTGTGTGTAAGAGTGTGTTAGTGAGTGAATGTATGTCCCAGTGGTACATGTGTGAGTAACTACATATGTGAAAGCCAGTATATATGTGTGTTGGAGTATATAAATAGCTATAAGCGAGAGTGAGTGATTGTGATAGTGGCTGTATGGATGAGTGTGTGCTTGTATCAGTGATTGTATAAGAGCGTAACAATGTGCTAGTATTTGTATGATTAAGTGAGCTGGTGTGTGTATAACTGTATAGGTGAGTAAATGGCAGTGTGTTTAATTATTTGCATGACTGACTAGGTGTGTGAATACCTCTATGGATGAGTGGCGGTGTTTGAGTGTCTATATAGGAGTAAGAGTGCATATGATAGTCCTGTACTGAGTGACCATAAGTATGAGTGACTGTACGGGTGAGTGAGTGGATGTGTGTGTGTAGACCTAAGAATCAGTGAGTGGGTATGTAGTTATTGGTGTTGGAGTGTCTATAGTTTTGCGAATGGCAGTCTGTAATTTAGATTGGGTGTATCAAAGGTTATATTAGGGTGTGAGGAGCTGCATCAGATTATCACGTGGATGATGTCATCAGTGATGTCAGTTGAGATGTCATCAGTGATGTCATCAGTGATGTCACTGACCATGTCATGAGTGATGTAATATGTGACGTCATCAGCAGTGCATTGGTGGGGCGCGAGTTATAGTTAGCTGAACTAACTATAACGGGGGAATTTCACAGGTTTTGTACGAGTGAAATGTCCAACTAACTATAACTGTCCCTAAAACCTATGGTTTTTTCAGTGAATTTCAAAGGTTTTTTAAATGCTAATTTGTAACTATAACATATTTGAAACCTATGGTTTTTTCAGTGAATTTCAAAGGTTTTTTAAATGCTAATTTGTAACTATAACTGTCCCTAAAACCTATGTTTTTTTCAGTGAATTTCAAAGGTTTTTTAAATGCTAATTTCTAACTATAACGTGTCTGAAACCTATGGTTTTTTCAGTGAATTTCAAAGGTTTTTTAAATGCTAATTTGTAACTATAACGTGCCTGAAACCTACGGTTTTTTCAGTGAATTTCAAAGGTTTTTTAAATGTATTAATTTTTATATTATTTTTTTTCATACTGATTTACTACATTTATAGAAACAATTTCTTTTACATATTTTATTTTTTAAATTACATTGTAATTACATTATACATTACATTACAAAAAATACTTTCTCAGAATGAATTACTTTAGTTTAAATACTTAGCACATAGGCAATAGACTTTTAAGTACAGTAGTTACAGTTGTTGCAATGGGCAACACATTTTCAAACACAATGCAACATTCAGCTCAATGTGAATTTCTAGTTAAATGCAATTAGTTACTTTATGGATTACTTTTTCTAACCACAGGACTGGATCCTAGATTCAGTCCTGGGACATCTCCTGTAAACAGTTGAGTAAAAGCGTTTTGGTTACAGTCGTGATTTTTAAGGAATATTATTGTATTTTAAAAGTTGACACTTAGAAACTTTTCCTCATAGAATCACCAATGTTATCCTATGGAAGGAAATTCACTTAGCAGGTAAAAACTGTTATCGTTACTTTTTCTTACTCAGTGTTGGATCCTGGATCCAGCACTGGTGCATCTCCTGTAAACAGTTGAAAAAATGCGTTTAAGTCAACCAGGCGATTTTTAAGGAATATTTGTAGTTTGTGAAAATCGACACTTTGAAACTTTTCTGCTGAAAACCAGACAATGGATTCCTATGGAAGAAAAGATAAGTTACTGGTAAGTACGGTTAAAATTACTTTTCAGGGTCAGTGCTGGGCTAAAAGATGCAGCACTGGGTTCTCTCCTGATAACAGGTGAGTAAATCGGAATTCGTAGTTCTGCTGATTTTAGAGGAATATTTGTATGTTCCAAAACTCCACACTTAGAAGAATTTCCAAGTGAAACCAGTCAATGTTAGCCTATGGAAGGAACTTCAAGTTACTGGTAAGTACGGTTAAAATTACTTTTCAGGACCAGTACTGGGCTGAAAGATACAGCACTGAGGTCTCTCCTTATAACAGGTGAGTAAATCGGAATTCGTATTTCGGCTGATTTTAGAGGAATATTTGTATGTTTCAAAATCAACACTTAGAAACTTTTTCAGCAAAAAGCAGGCAATTATATACTATGGAAGGAAATTCAAGTTACTGGTAAGTACGGTTAAAATTACTTTTGAGGATCAGTACTGGGCTGAAAGATGCAGCACTGAGGTCTTGCCTGATAACAGGTGAGTAAATCGGAATTCGTATTTCGGCTGATTTTAGAGGAATATTTTAAAGTTCCAAAACTCCACACTTAGAAGAATTTCCAAGTGAAACCAGTCAATGTTAGCCTATGGAAGGAAATTCAAGTTACTGGTAAGTACGGTTAAAATTACTTTTCAGGATTAGTACTGGGCTGAAAGATGCAGCACTGAGGTCTCTCCTGATAACAGGTGAGTAAATCAGAATTCGTATTTCGGCTGATTTTAGAGGAATATTTGCACAATGGTGAAGGGAGGGGGCGGGGCCTGAGGTGACATCTAGTGCAAACGCGCCCCGTGGCGCGTTTTAAGTAGGGGGATTAAGTCCCCTTGAATCATGAGGGTCCCTACGGGCCAACTAGCCCACCAGGAACCTCCAGTATGCGCCAGGGGCTGCGTTGCAGAGACATGTACAGAGGCCACACCCCTTTACACCTCTCTGCAACGCAGCTCTGTGGCGCTTTCTGGACGTACCTGTTGGGCTAGTTGGCCCCCAGGGACCCTCAGGATTGAAGGGGATTTAATTCCCCATCTTAAAACGCGCCACGGGGCCTGTTTGCACACATGTCACCTGAAGCCCCGCCCCTCCCTTCACCACTGTGCAAACGCGCCCCGTGGCGTGTTTTAAGTCGGGGGATTAACTCCCCTTGAATCCTGAGGGTCCCTGGGGTGTAACTAGCCCACCATATACCTCCAAAAAGCGCCACAGAGCTGCGTTGCAGAGAGGTGTAAAAAGGGGCGTGGCCTCTGTACACCTCTCTTCAAGGCAGCCCCTGGCGCATACTGGAGGTTCCTGGTGGCTAGTTGGCCCCCAGGGACCCCAGTATTCAAGGGGAATTCGTTCTCTGCAAACGCGCCAGGGGGCGCGTTTGCAGAGTGGTGAAGGAAGGGGGCGGGGCCTGCGGCTCCGATCGTTTTTTTTTTTCCCCTGAAGGGGGCTGTGTGGCCCCCCTTCTTTTTTCCTATTTTTAGGCCCTGGGGACCCCATCCCCCAGGGCCTTACCCCTTTTTTTAATTAAAATTAAAAAAAAACGGGAAGGGGGCCGCGTGGCCCCCCTTCCCTGGGCTCTGTATTGGCCCCGGGACCCAATCCCCCGGGGCATGGCCTCTTTTTTATCTGGAGGGGGCTGCGTGGCCCCCTCCTCAGGCCATTTAAGGCCCCGGGGACCCCATCCCCCGGGGCCGGCCTTGCACTTTTTTTTAAACTTTTTTTTACCTTTGGGGAGGGGGGCTGCGTGGCCCCCCTCCGTGGCCACTTATGGCCCCGGGGACCCCATCCCCGGGGCCTGGCCTCTCGTTGGGGACTGTGGGGGGTCCCCAAACCCCCACAGTCCCGCCGGCTCCCCGTGTCCTACGGGAGCCGGCATTGCTTGTACACATGGGGAGCAGCTAACATGCTGCTCCCCATGTGGAAAGCAATCAGCTTTGGATATTGGAAGAGAGAGCAGGTTTCCTGCCTCTCTTCCAATATCCAAAGCAGTTTGTAATGACAGGACGGGAGCCGCGAGGCTCCCGTCCTGTCATTGCAAACAGCAGTGTCCCGGGGGTAGGCACCCCGGGACACTGTAGGAGCCGGCCCTGGGGGCTGGCGGTCCCCAGGGCCACCACAGGCTCCAGGAGGGGGGCCACGCGGCCCCCCTCCTTACATTTTGAAAGCCCCGGGGAGGTGGTGATCCCCGGGGCTTGGGGGTCCAAAACGGACCCCCATTGTAATTTTTCTTAGTGCCCCGGGGAGGTGGTGGTCCCTGGGGCGTGTGGGGGGGCTGGAGCCCCCCCACACAGGTTAATCAAAAATAAAAAGAAGCCCCGGGGAGGTGGCGGTCCTCGGGCTGCGGGAGGGCTCAGAGCCCTCCCGCACCATTACACATAAAGCCCCGGGGGTGGTGGTCCCCGGGCTTGGGGGCCCTTAGAGGTCCCCCACACATAAAATTAACCCCCCCAGCATGCCCCCGGGACTTGGCCCACCCGGGGCCAATTAACATCGAAGCGCGGAGACCGCGCTTCGATTTTTTTTTCGGCAGGATTCGCGCACCCTGAGCGCATTCTGCCGATTTTTAAAAAAAAAAAATTCTTTTTTTTTGCCCAGGGGGTCCTTGTGGGACCCCCTGAGCAAACCTAGGGGGTCAGGGTGTTTCTACCCTGCCCCCTTTGTGCGCTTTGCGCACTTGTTTCTGTCCCTCGGTTCTACCGAGGGATAAAATGGCTGCCAACATTTCATGAATCGGAATGTTGACAGCCAGCTGACAGCCAATTAACATGCAGCTCGTGATCGGGACGGTGCGCGCAGGGTGCGCTGAGGGTACGCGGACCCTACTCGGCCATAGATATCACTATCTTTTTACTTTTGATTTTCTCAGCAACTACTGAACGGATTGACACCATTTAACAAAAAGGGTTCTTTCTGAACCAAGAACTACCTCTTTGCCAAATTTGGTGTAATTCCGTTCAGCAGTTCTGGCTGTAGCCGTGTCTAAAGTTTCCTATGGAAAATTGCATGGGGAAAACGCGTTTTGGGACCCCCTTTTTCTCGGCCCCCGCTGACGAATCCCCCGAGACTTTCAGGGTAGGAGCGGACCGGAGCGCCCCACAAAGTTTGAAAATTTTGCGAAGATACGTCAACCGGCAAGAGAGTTATTTCAAATAGAATGTCGCGGATTTCCTATGGATAATAGGTTGTAACTATAACTATCTACTGGCGACCGCCAGTAGATAATATATATATATATATATATATATATATATATATATATATATATATATATATATATATATATATATGCCAATGGGATGGTATTTTGAGTCTCTGCCTCAATTAGTTTTTATGAAAGTTTGTTGCAGTAACTGTGAGTGGTACATAAATGCTCTCTGAGGATGGGCTGGAGTACATTTATGACTGCTTTGGGCTTCTTATTGGCTGTAGTAATTTTAGAAGTGCAGTTTATGAATAGTAATGGGCTAACTCTTTTGTGGGTGGGTGTTTCTATTACATGTCCCTTCCTAAACTGCTAATACTAAAGTAAGTATTCCCCATTTTCCAGCCACTCTCCCACGTTTCTCCCACATTTACTACTAAAACATATACCTAAGTTTGAGAAGGCCTACTCAAACAGGGTGAAGATCTTTGCATAGAAAGGTTAGGAGAGGTAGAGGTCTCCACAAATAGGTTGGTGAATTCCATTTTGTAGTACACGAGTAATACTATTGTCGTGCTACTAAACACACTGCAAAGTAAGGTTTGTGAATAGGCCCTTTAGTTCGTCTCCGGTGTTTTATTCCGGTCTCTCTTTTCCCTAGTTCTCTCTCCCTCCTTTTCCCCTTGTCTTTATTTTAAAATCTTAACCCCATGCTTCCCTTGTGGTGCAAGCATGATTTTCTTCTATATTAAAAACACTGGTGTACATTCTTTTGTACTTTTACACCAGAATACACTATCTGTTAATGTGTAAATAAACTTCAGTTGTATTTAGGGGTCAAATGTTTATTGTCTCATTCTGTGTACATTGTGATGTGGTTTTTGATTTTCAATAAAAATTAATTGAAGTAACAGTAATAGTAAACATTCACCCAATATTTTTACTTTTTGGAAGTATTTGGGGATTGATCAATGTAGCAATATTTCATAAATTGCTACCAGTCACTTTAATCTAATTGCAGTATTGCAAAACTCCTCCCACCGCAAAACATTGTCTGAGATGCCAGAGAAGGTGAAGCGTGTGCTAGAACCGTCGCATCTTCCTTTAATTTACAGAATTGTTTTCACTGCCCCTACAAAGAAAATTGCTTGTGATCTAAATACTGGACATTTTTCCTTTTGTGAATAATATCTGGGATGCTTATGGTTTCCATAGATATCTCTTGGACTTTTTGCTTTATCAAAGACATCGTTGGATGCATCAAAGCACATGTATTTACATACAACACTTTGGTTTCCTTCTGAGCTAGATGACTCCACTGAATGGTGTATTTTTGTATCTCTGGGTACTGCTCTGATGATGTTGCTGATAGTGTACTACCTTTCTGAACTTCTCAGTGGTGCCCAGTTACAAACTACATAGCTTACACATATGCACAATATTAGCTATAATAGCTTCTACTGTCTTTATTGAGCGCCTCTATTTAAAATTACAGATGTCTTGAAAGCCACCAAAACTGTCAGGATCATACTGGGTACAATATTTGAAAAACAGCACCAAATGCTTTAGATCTGTAAGACAATAATTTTAATAATAAAGACTTGCAAATGTTATTCTCACTAAGGGCCTTATTCTGAGTTTTGTGGTCCTACAGGGGACAATGTAACGCACCACCTGCTGTAGGGCCACTAAACCTGTGGTGCGACCGCCCGCCAGATCAGAACTGGTCCGGCGGGTGCTCATGTGGTGGTCTGACAGTGGTTGTCTGTCAGGTTCATACAAGAGCCTAACAGGCAGACCTCCGCTCTCGGAGCGCCACCAGCTCCTTCCTGCGCAGTGTGGCATGCATGCCACACTGTGCAGGAACTGGGGCTGCAAATCGAAGGGGCACTACATGTGCCCCCCCATGCACCCCCAGGCCCAGCGGTGCAAGGGTGCCCTGTTAGGGCCTCCTTTCTTACCTCACCACCACCCTTTTCATGGTGAGCTCACCACCATGGAAAGGGTTGCGGTGAGGCAACTTTTAATATGTTCGACGTGCCGCTGCTGCACCGCCAGCATATTACTCAACCTGACCGACACGCAGCAGGATTCTGGATCCCCGGTGGTCGCAGCGGTCCCCTGGCAGTTCGACCGCCACACATGTAATACTGCGGGAGGGCCCACAGTGTGGTGGTGGTCAGACTGCCACCATGGGTTCGGCTGTCCTATGGAACTGCGAACTCATATTAAGGCCCTGAAATGCTGCAAATTCTAGACTTTTCTGTTGCTGTAACTAACTGATGTTTTGTCAAAATATGGATGGAAGACTGTGGTACCTGTGCTCGCCAGCAACTCAGAGTACCTAGTGGGTCATCAGGCTTCCTTTACATGAAACACAGAGTATGTCATCAGAGATGTCATAAGAGGACCCAGTAAAGAATGTAGAGAAAGAATGTAAGGAGTGACAGTTGTTCCAGCATTGTAAGGTGATACATGAGATCTTCTCTGAGGAACAGACTAACATCGTTTAAACCTTTTTAATGTATACTGGTGAATTTCTTCTATTGGATACCACACTGGTGTAGTCAGCAGGGTATCCTCAAAAAGATCCCAACACACGAGGGAGTGCCTTGGAGTTCTGCAGATATTGTCAGTCTGCTCTGTTTGGCCATGGACCTAATCTGCTTATTTGGTGAGATCTACACCATGTTAACAGAGAGACTGTGTTATGTGCGACTCTAAGGTGTTTGTTGTGTCAGCCGTGTGAAACATTATCAAGGCAGTAGACCTGTTAACTGGCATGCCAGTTGCTTGTGTACCCAGGCGTGCTATACAACACATCAAGATCTGCCATAAGCGCAAGGAGAAGGCTTCCTGCTGAGGTGCTGTGACTCTCGTGCCGATGGTGGAACACTTGGCTGATTTTATAAAGCGCATTTTTTATGCTTTATTGTACTGTTGTGCTGACTTGCTATTGGTAGGGGACTACAACTTTGTGTGTTCATAATGTGCGGTGTGCGATCTCATTCTCCATGAGACGCATTATTGCTTTGCCCTAATAGGAGGAAAAAAAGAAAAACCACTTTGGCTTAGTTGCACACGGGAAAGCACTTACGTTATTCTCCACGTGTTGTGGTTATGCGCTGTACTGTTTCATTCCGTGTAGCCAATGTCATCGAGACAGCTTTGTTCTGAAGGCGACTGGATTGGAGGGAGCATGGTCTCCAGTGACTATGTAGGCTGCTGGTGCGATAACCTTTGAGTTGTAGACCTCTCTCTCTTTATTTGGAGAGACCCTGTGTTGTATTCTGGAGCGGTATTTTTCAGTGACACGCACACTGTTGAAATATCCTGGTGTGTCCTGCTTATTTTATCTTCAGTGACACCTGGCGTGTTCTGCACTATTAATGTCAGTGACACACACACACTTGTGGAATATCTTAACGCTAACATTTCAGAGGCACACACACTGTTGAAATCTCCTGGTGTGTCCTGCTTACCTTGTCTTCAATGACGTGCACACTTGTGGAATATCGAAGCACTAATCTTTCACTGGCACAAACACTGTTGAAATATCCTGGCATGTCCTGGTTCTCTTGAGAAATATCCTGCTGTGTCTTGGTTATTTTGTCTTCAGTGGCACGCACACTTGTGGCTCTCTCTACCTGATTTGGAGAGTTCCTGTTTTGTATTCTGGAGCGCCATATTCCAGGGACACGCACACTGTTGAAACCTCCTGGCATGTCCTGCTTACCTTGTCTTCAATGACACGTACACTTGTGGAATATTTTAGTGCTAATTCTCTTCAGTGACATGCACACTTTTCCTGGCATGTTCTGCACTATTTATGACATTGACACGCACACTAATAACTATTGGTGACATTTACACCAGTTTATTCTAGGGTGAAATTCTACATGGTTTTACAGTGAAACTCTCTGTTGTTTCTGGAGTATCCTGTATTATTGGGTGCAGTAACACTAAAATGATACTTTCACACGCTATACGTCTGGAACACTCTGTGTATCAGTACAGTACTGCTTTTCATTAAAATTATAACTAGTGTTACTGGGAGTTAGGCAAGGATTCAGAATATTACAGCTCCACTGTATTTTATTTTTATGTCCAGTCCAAGCACAACTCCCATGATGTGCCAAAAATGGAAAAATGTGTTTGGCAGGCATGCCTAAGTGTGCGGAAACTCATTAAGTGCAGAGAGGAAGACATCTTTACTTTTACATTGCCTGGGTTTGGAGGGGTAAGGAATTTTTTTATCATCTTCCTGATCTTCCTGTATTGGAAGCTGAAGATTTAAATGAATATGAAATATGCCCGAGAAAACTGGACAAACACTTTTTTACCAAAAATCAGTACTATCTGACAAAGATACCATTTTGCCAAAAGAATCGAAAGGGAAGAAGAGTCTGTCAAAGGCTATGTAACGGATTTGAGGAGACCTGCATCTTCATGTACATTTGCAGGATTAGTTGAAGTATGAATATGTGACCAATGTATGGTTGTATTTCACATGGAGAAGGTGAGGGAGGAACTATGGTTACGTGATGAGCCAATTCTTGATGAGGTTTTGTTAGTAGCCAAAAGGATTGAACACTCCATGTAGTGTGTAGCAATAATCAAGAAAGGCAGTGAAAAAGGTCCAAAGGTCCAGGTTGTAAAAGAAAAATTTAGGAAATTACAAGTGAAAGGCCAAGAAGAGAATGTAATGTCAAAAAGTAAAACAGTAGTACGCAAATGGTATAGGTGTGATAACATTGATCACCTGGCCAATGACAAAAAACGTCCAGCTTTGAAGTCCACATGTACAACATGCAAAAAGAAGGGGCATTTTGCTACAGTTTGTAAGAGCAAGGACAAACCCAAGGTCAGGAAGGTTGGTATGGAGGTTGACCAGGACAGCGATGACACAGATGCAGATGATTTTGAATATGGGCAAATTAAGCTACAAGTGGCTGGAGATAGGAGAAGTATACCTGGTCTCTTCGATACCATACTAGTGGAGGGAGAGGCTACTCAAGTTTAATTTGATTCTAGTTCTAAAATCACCATCATCTCCAATAAATTCTTCACTTCGAAGCTCCAAGACAAGGTAACCTTGATCAAACCTGCCATAAAGCCCTGTGCGTATGGCGGGGAACCAATAAAGTTGCCGGGTATTTTGTAGGGTTTATAGAATATAAGGAAAGGTTAGTGTTTGGGAAAATATACATTTCTTAAAAAGGTGACAGCATTATTAGTTGGATGCACCAGGCTAATTTAGGGATCATGCTGAATCCCAACAGTGATCCACCCATTATACTGAAAGAGAGAGTTAAGATGTATACTGTAGAGTCGCATGCTGTGGATGACTCTTTGGAGGTGCCAAGGTGTGACTTTCCTAAGGTTTGCAGTGCAGAACTTAGGTGACTGAAAGATTACAAGCACAAAATAAAACTTCTGCACAATGCTCAGCTGATTTGTAGTGAGGTCAGGAATATACCTATTGCCCTCAGAGAGAAAATGCGTAGTGAGATATTGAAACTAATAGAAAATGGAATTATAGAAGAAGTGGAAGGTACAGAATGACTGACTCCGGTGGTAGCAGCCAGAAAACCCAATGGCAACGTAAGGTTATGCATAGACTTAAAACTACGTAATAAGAATGTAGTTGTGGATAGGTAACCACTACCCAAAATTATGGAGCAATTGCTTTTACTAGAAGTTGCAAAGGTATTTAGCACCCTCAGACTCCCCTCTGCTTACCACCAAGTTGAGCTGGAGGAGCGCTCTAGGGATTTCACAGTGTTTAATATACCTTTTGGCACACAAAGGTTCATTAGACTTCCTTTTGGACTGGTGTCCACAGCATCTGTCTCCCAACGTGCAATGGAGAGGGTGCTGAAAGTTGCTGATGGAGTGTGCATCTACCAGGATGATAATCTAATCTTTGGAACATATGAGGAAGAACACTACATCCTCCTGAGAGAAGTTTTGGGTAAGTTATGTGACAGTAACTTCACTATCAAAGTGGAAAAGTGCAAATTTCACACTGACACCAACACTTATCTGGGTCATAACATCACTGGAGAGGATATTAAACCTAAGAATGAACTAGTTTCTACCATTCAAAAAATGAGTTCTCCTTCATCTAAAGAAGGATTAATTAAATGTTTGGGCATGGTGGAATATTATAGAAAGTTTGTTAGGAATTTTGCAGATCTTAGCATAAATATGAGAAGACGTTTGAGGAAGGCTGTGGATTTTGTAAGGGATTGCAGTTGTGCGAATGAGTTTCTCGTGATAAAGGAAAGACTTGCTTCTGCACCCAATTTGAAGAACTTGGATCCAAAAAACACACCCATCATAACCACTGATGCAAGTGGAAAAGGGCTGGGTGCTGTCCTACAACAGCAAGGTTCTAATGGCATGAACACCATTATGTTTTTATCATGGAGTTTAAGGGATGCTGAGTCAGATACTCTGTGGTTGAAAGGGAAGCACTTGCTGCTTATTGGGCAGTCAAGAAATTGAAGAAATTTGTGTAGGGTAACAATTTTGAAATTAGAACTGACCATAAACCTCTTGTCGAAATTTTTAACAAAAAAGGGCTTGAGTTAGTTTCTGGGCGCATTACAAAATGGGTCATGGCACTACAGGAGTACAGTTTCACGGTAAAACACATTCTAGGCGTGGAAAATGGAGTAGCAGATACTCTCTCAAGACTTACTCCTAAAGAGCATTCTACTGTAATGGATAGTGATCTGTTGGAGGATATGTCTGAATGGGTGTGTTTTTTGGAAAGTGCTGCTATTTCTGAGCAGAGATGGAAGTGTTGTTACTTTTTCAGAATGGCTGGTGCAATAAGAAACAGGGATCAGAAACCTCTAAATCTTTTTGGCGTGTGAGTGATGAGCTTAGTGTCTCTAAGGACCTGTTGTTTCGGGCACAAGATTGATAAGTCTGTGTAATCTCAGGAAGGAGGAAATTGATGCAGCTCATGAGACACACCCGGGTATCACCAAAACAAAGGCGATGCTTAGGGCATCTTATTGGTGGCTGGAAATGGACAAACAGGAAGAGAGGACCATACGTGAGTGACTTCCCTGTGCCATGATTGACAAATCTAAGAGCCCAAGAGTACAACCCATGGCTATTAGAGAGCGTCCCTTGTGGCATTGACAAGATATTGCACTGGACATTATGGGGCCTATTCATGGGGATGGACAGCTGGTGTATGTAATTGTAGTCATAGACACTTAATCATGATGGACAAAGGTCTGCTTCAGAACTGCTATAGATACCAAGCATGCTATCATGTTTCTGGATGAACTTATGTTTAGAGAGGCGGCTCCAGAAACCATTCTGACAGACAATGGAGTTCAGCTTGTGTCTAAGGAAATGGAGGAGTTCCTAAAGAAAAGAAGCATCCAGCATAAAAAATGTGCACTTTATCACCCAGAGATCAATGGAATGGTCCAGAAGTTAAATAAGGTGCTCAAGAAACGATAGGTATGGCGAAGTTCAACTCATCGAACTGGAGGAAAGAGGTACTAAAAAAATAGAGATGTACAGGTTCAAACCCCACAGCACTACTGGGAACACTCCCTTTGAACCTTTTCGAGAAAGGTTACCCAGCACTTTAATCGAACCACCATGGGTGAGCAAATATGAAGCATTAAAAGGGAATACCTGTGATGAGGATAATGTACAAACTAGAGAGGCGTCAAGGGAGAGAACAGGAAAAGAAGTTTTGCTAAGAGAAAAGCAATGAAGAAAACAGAGGTTGAGGTAGGAGACCTAGTAATGATAAAGCGTACCGCAATGTGTGGGGGTGGTCCTAAGTTCTCCAAGTCTATATGTGTCATTAAGATTTTTAGCAATGCTATAAAAACTCAAGACTTTTGCATATGGAATGTCAGCAGGATTGTTGTATTCAAAAAGAAGACTGATTTACCTAAAGGTTTGGGTATGGAAGTTGAATCTGGGGATAAGGAGGAGAGTGTTGAGACAAGAAGGTCTGAGAAAGTTGTAAAAAACCTCCTTATCTAAAAGACTATGGGCCCGATTCACAAAAGTAATCTGAGACAAAATCCTAACTTTACGACTTTCGGTATTCACAAAAAGCATTTAGGAGTAGTAAAGTTAGGGATTTGTCTTAAGTTTGTCTTAAGTTTTGGTCTTAAGACAAAATCCTAACTTAAGTTAAACTTAAGTTAGAATTTTGTCTTAAGTTTGTCCTAAGTTTTGGTCTTAAGACAAAATCCTAACTTAAGTTAAACTTAAGTTAAACTTAAATTAGGATTTTGTCTTAAAACCAAAACTTAAGACAAAATCCTAACTTAAGTTTAACTTAAGTTAGGATTTTGTCTTAAGACCAAAACTTAAGACAAACTTAAGACAAAATCCTAACTTTACTACTCCTAAATGCCTTTTGTGAATACCGAAATTCATAAAGTTAGGATTTTGTCTCAGATTACTTTTGTGAATCGGGCCCTCTGTTTAGTCTCATTTTCATTTTATGTAAATAGTTCTCTGTATTCCTTTGAGGGAGGGAGGTATGTGGTACCTGTAGGTCATCAGGCTTCCTTTAAATGGAACACAGAGTGTCATCAGAGATGACATAAGAGGACTGAGTAAAGAATGTAGGGAAAGAATGTAATGAGTGTCAGTTGTTCCATCATTGTAAGGTGATGGATGAGATCTTCTCTGAGGAATAAACTAAAGATGCTTAAACCTTTCTAATGTATCCCGGTGAAGTTATTTTATTGGATACCACAAAGACCAACATCAAACTAATATCACAAATATGAGCAATGCAATAGATGGTATTTTAATGGAATTTGATTAATCAAAATACCATGGAAGATAGTGGATCTGAAATCATGCCCAATTTGACTAGCAATGACATCACAGGCTGACTCCTTGCAGCACCACCAGAACCTCAACAGTCTCTTCTGTGCAGCTGAAATGATAAGATAGGACAAGGAGCAGGGACTGCAGGATGTGAACAGGGCTCTTATAGCCCTGGTTATACTCTTATCCTGCTAAATCCCCAAGAGTCATCAGACGGGGGGAAGCAAGTGCAGTACCAGATGTGCAAAACGGCACAGCAGGGAAGAAGCTGCTGCCACTGGCTACCCCTAATTGATGTTTAAGAGCCCTTTGTCTGTGGTAAAGTGCTTTGATACTTTTATATAATCTTCTCATCCTGAATATACCTTCCTTGTCCCAGTCCTTCATCTATGAGATCTGCCCCTTGTAAGAAAGCCACTATCTGTGAATATTGTTACTTTAACTAATTGCCTGAAAAGCCCATTCAAGGAAGGGCTAGTCCTATAAAAATGGCACCTCCTCTACACAGGCTCCTGTGTCACTTCCCAACATCAGTTCAATGTATATTTCAGGAATGGAGATCAGGTTCTAAGGCTGAAGATGAGGAAAATACATTTCTAAGAGTGATGAGGAAGTAGTGCTTCAATTATGTACAGGTAATACGTTTACCTGTAAGTAATCAAAGCGTTGCCTGCTCATTACTCTTAGAGCCCTGCTTATTTGATTTTCAGGCCACCTTCTTCATGAGTCCACACTTCAGAGTCATCATAACATTGCCAAGTGTAGCACATGGTAATCTGAAAAAATGGAGCAGGGTGAAGGAAAATAAATGTATTCTCCTCTTAATATCAAAAAATGAATGAAAGCCTCTAGAGAAGGGGCATACATTTTGGGGAGTTGCAATATTGCTCTTGGTGTGTCTTCGACACGTAAGAAGTAACTGATTGCTGTGTACTTCTTTACACCAATGTGTAAATCAAGAGAACATTTGAGGAGTGCAGCAGTATTGGTGGATTCTTAGTTCAACATGTACACATCTTTCATCATCATTGGCATTCTATCTATATTGCCTGTGTGGTTGTATAAAGTAAGGAGTTCACTGATCCTGCTTCCTTCTCAATCTCTGCCTCAATGATGTCATGGACACAGGGATGAGCAGCTGAATCACCACATTCCCTGGCAGCCATGATTGTACTGATTTGGAAGGGACAAAAATGGGCGCTTACTTAAATAACCAGTACAAAGGGCCTTAATGATGCAATAGAGTGTTTCCAAAATATTATGACTGACACATATCATGATGCAAATATTGTTGTGTGACAAATATTGTGAAACAGAATATTGATGGTAAGAATATATATCATTGTTAAAAGATGTTGAATAGTGTCATGTATTTCACTTTGTATGTGTATTTGTGTTATATTTTTATTGTTTTTAATACATTTTGTGTTTTGTTAACTTTCTATCATTTTTGTTACATCATTTTAGTGTGGGGAGTAATTTAAAAGAAATAAAAAGGTTTTTCAATATTTTTGTTGTGAGATTTCTTTATTTTAATTGATTTTGTGAATATAAATAGTTAAAATATAATTTATTTTCTTATATTACTTATTTTTTAGATTTATTTTTTATATAGATTGTTGCCATTCCTTGATAATAATTAATTTATGATGTATTAAACATTTTAAGTTAGGTCATCAAATATTAAATAAAATCGCTTTTCAAATATTTTTTATTTGTAAAAATTCATAAATAGTGCTTGAATTTGAATATATATGTCGTAAAATAAATGGTGTACTAATTTATATTATTTTACTATTTTATGTACATTTTTCGGTATATTCAATGGTGTTGTTGCGTCATTTGTTGTAGAAATGTATAATACAAATATTTGTTAATTTGCTGTTTGACATATTTCTTTTCTAATTTATTTAAATATAGGAAAATAATACTTAACGTGGTTATTTTTATTTGCTAGGAGTTTATATATTATTTTTATTTCTCATTTGTTTTATTTTCTATGAGATAATTTTATATAATGTCCTCCATATTAATATATATTTTCAATGTGGTAGTGTTTGGGGTGGAAACAGTATTTCTGACCCCTAAAAATGCCAACTCTTCCCCCAGTGTAGTTAGGTTTGGAATGGGAATAGTTAATCCAACCCCCTGAAAGTCCAACAGTTTCCTATTGTGTGTAGTGGGAATATAGATTGTGATTGCCTCATAAATCCAGCACTTTCCCCAGTGTGGAAATAGTAAATCCCATCTTCTCAACTTTTCCAAATGCTATTAGGTTTAGAGTTGGAATAGTACGTCTGTCCACCCAAAGTGTAACCCTTTCCCAATGCTAAGTTTGGAGTGGAATTATAAATCTGACCTTCCCAAAACCCTAAACTTTCGACAATGTAGTTAAGATTGGAGTGGGAATACTAACACCTAAAGTTCACCACTTTCCTCAATGTGATTACATTTGGAGGGGGAACAGTAATTTGTTCTCCCCCACAAACTCCAGCATTTTCCCCAATGTGGTGTTGTTTGTAGGTGAGAATAGTAATTCTGAACCCCCTAATGTCGAATACTTTCCCAATGTGGTTATTTTTTTAGTGGTAGTAGTTCATACGACTACGTCAAAGTCCAGCACTCTCCTCAGTGTGGGTAATTTGCAGTGGAAAATGTTTTAATCTGAATGCATATATTTCTTTCTTTTCAAGGAAAAATGATCAGTAATTTTTTAACCAAAATTAGTTGTTTACTATTTCCTTGATTTTTCAGTTTTCCTGGAGTGTTTATTTATTCTTTTCTTATTATTCTGTTTAATTATGGACTCATTGGATGTTTTACTTTTGTATTGTTTACATTTGAATTTTTGGACCCTTTTTTATCCATTTTTTTAGATCTTTTCGGAGTTCATCATTTCATTTATAAGGACTTCAGCTATGTAATCATAAGTGTCATTTCATTGTATTTATTTATGTTCTTCGGGGTGTGTAGTGTTCATGTGTTGGTGTTATGCATGCTAATTTATTATCTAGTTAACTGCTTTTTAAATGTGTTAAAATATGTGTAACGGTAATAGAAAAAGGCTTGTTTAATGAATGTCGTTATTTTGGTGGGTATATGTATGTATTTTTTAATATTTACTATTGCAATGTTTAATTATCAGTTGGAACATTTGTGTTTTGAATAATTTATTTTTCAGATTGATATGTAAAATTATTTTAATATTATTTAGAATGAAATATAAGTAAAGCATGTGTTCTCTGTTTTTAGGACGATTAAATTGTGTTGTTTAATGCGCTATTTTTAAAGTTAGGTTTTTGCTATTTATTATAGATCTAGTAGGCCTTGGTTGTTACCAAAGAATCTTACTATGCAATTTAGGAGTTTATGTGTTTCTTTAGTTTGTTCATATCTTTTTAGTTTGTTTTGGGGTAGGGATTGTTCCATTCTTATTTCCTTGTATATTTGTTTTTTTTAACTATTTCTAGGAATTGGTATAGCCTATGGTGGCTTCTACCAACTGTTCCATGGAAGGAATTATTTGATTCTGCCACTGTATTATTTGTCTTTGCTTCTTAGGATATGATGCCGTCATAGCCATTCTGTCATAGAATGTAATACTTAGGTTGGCATCTGTGCCCTGATTAGTGCAGGAGGTCAATCCAAGTATCTTCAAAATAATCTGTTTGTGAGGATAGTTTTGTTTCAGCCGTTGGTAATATGGGGATTCAATTAGTATGCATTAATGTTTAGTGGCTTCTGTTACAGAGATGCATGCTAGATCTATTCTTTTTTTATCATTATTGCGCAAACTAGGCTAGTTGTATATTTTATAATCAGGGTAGATTTTTAGAGGTGCCTCCATATGCTCTGGTTGAAACAATAGTAGCCCGCTGACCTAAAGTGTGTGGGTAGGTTTCCAGTATTGAAGAAGTCATTGCGTGTTTAAAATCTATTATTATTTTTGAGGTTTATAGCTAAAGGTGCATACACTAATGGGGTGTTTGTATTTTGGTTTTGACAATATATTGTGCATTGACTGAATGGTGGAGGGTACCACTTAAATGTGACATACATCATTGATGTGTTACATTGTGTTAACATTAGTAAATGGCTTTTAGTAGCATAAATGATAATTCTTTAATCGTTGTTGCAGTTGTCATATAATAAAAAATATAAAACAATTTCTTTTATGTGTGGTTAGTAAGTGTTGTGGTATGACTATTTCTTCCTATTGTAGGTGCTAATGGTTTTTCCTTGCTGTCCTAAGTTTTCTAACAAATATTCTTTTTAGGTTTGGTATGCCAGGGAGTTGGCCTGCTGCCTGTACAGGAACATTTGGTATTATATTTTTTAATATTATTCCTTTTTGCTCTTGTGAGCATGTACCTGCTGTGTTTAGGTCATGTACAAGATTTCTTACTTCTATTTCAGTAATATTAGTGGAATGATTACGTTCCATAGCACTTTCTACTATTTCATTGTTAGTGGTAACCCTGCCATAGCAGTTGCTACAAAAATATTTGGCGCATTTCCTGTGTATTTTCTCACTAGTGGTGCGCTCCTTACTATAAGTGTATCCTCCATTACTTACTATTAGATTATAATTTTGGGATTTGATGCATTTTGCTGTTTACAGGGATTGGCTGCCCTATGCGGGCAGCGAATCCCTGGAATGCACAGCCTTCGTTAGTCCCTCAATCTGTAAACGTACATAATTCCCTGTAAATCCTGTTGTTCTGTCTTGTACATTAATATCTTCCTCTTTGTAACCTACAAGGTTGTAATTTTAGTGTCCTAGGTTTTTCCAATTTAGTCATGTAGCCCAATAGTACCCTTAAGATGGCCACCACTTTGGACACCACCCAGGCTAACCAACACTTGTGTTTCTCTAATATACGTTTGATACACGTGTTGGAGATCACATTATGATCCCAGGTGCACTTCCTTTGTTTTTCTCTCACAGATCACAGAGGCTGCAAGACAAAATTGAAGATTTTCTGTACTTTTGGTAGGCCCCCCCCCACTCTGCCATACACAAAAACCTTTTCATGGTACAAACATATGGAAATATTCTTTCCTGTCTGGGCCTTAGATCAATATTCACATGTACTCAGAAAACGCATTTTGTGTAATGTGCATAACAGAGGATACATAGGGGCTTATTTATAATCCCCATGCGCCGCCTGTGCATCACTGTTCGTGACGCTTCTGAGGCGCAGGTGTCTGCTCCATATTTACTAGGCAGCACTAAGCCACTTTTTTGGCCTAATGCTGTCTTGTAAATATCATTCCCTTTAATGCAGTTTTCTGCGTTAATGGGGCATGGAATGGGTGTTGCTGGGGCCGTTCCCAGCAACATCCATGGCTTTTTGACACTGTCCCACATTTACGAGAAATCGTAACTCTGAGGCAGCGCCAAAAGCTTACACCTCCCCAGGGGAGGCGTAAGGAAGGCACAACAAGGGGAAATAAATTTATTTCTACTCATTTTTCCTTTTCTATGTGTGCTGCATTCTGCAGCACACATAGAAAGAGGAAAAAGCCTCTTGTGATTGTTTTTGTGCAGGAAGGTTTCCCTTTCTGCACAAAAAAAGTCACCCTGCAATGCAGGCACCCTTGCACCATGGTGCAAAGGTGCCTGCGTTGGCACACGGCAGCCCATGGTGCGCCAGCGCAGGAGAAAAGGACAGGAATGCACCGTATCTAATAGATAAGGTGCATTCCTGCCCTTTTCTTTTGCCGTAGGGCAGAGCAGCAGGAAGGCCTGCGGCACTGCCCTATGGCAAAAACTCATAATTGAGGCCTTACTGTTTAGATAGTGACTGAATAAGGGATATCCATGTAATTAACTTTTTCATTATTTTATATATGATGTCAGCTAACCATAGTGATAGCTTTCGATTTTTGACTCATAGATTACAGATTTTGCAAATTACTGAATATTTTCCCCAAAACTTGATTTTCACTTACAGCATACTTTCTGATTTTGTGTGGCATTATGCATCCTGTTTCCTTGTGGAAATTGATATCATACAAATGTGTAGGACTGCTCTCTGTGAAAGATAAAATTTGCTAAACAAGTTGCAACCTATACTTGGGAAACAATGCAAGAATAATATTTGTTGTGTTTACATCAAGGACACACAAAAAATAAAACTTTGGTTTTGTTTACATGCACTCCAATGGCTTCACTTTTTATTGCCATGAGCTGATACCACCTGGAGGCCATGTTAGAAAAGTGGTCATACCGTATGAGCTGATGAAGCTGTAGAATACAAATTCTATACAGTGAAATATGTTGACCCACATTAATAAGAGCTTAAGCCTGATTCATTTGTTCTCATGACAAAATTTAAAAACATGACCTGTCCCACCGACAGACTCTGTTTAATTTCTGACCCCATGATCCTTTGATATTAGGGTCAGTGGTTGATAGTTCAGCTGTTTAATTTTTAGATGTGCTCACTTCTGTTTCGATCACTGAGCAAGAGATTGAGGATATAGTTGCAGGATCAGTGGACAGCTTACTTAAAAAAAGCACACGCCATGCATGAGAGACTACCAATAATGGTAAAAGAGAGATACATCTTGAACTATCCTGCCGTTGTTGCACCTGTTCTTATACAGTTTACAAAAATTTAGGAAGACTGTGTATTAGATCAATTAAACTTCATAATATAGAAACTGGGGGCCTTATTATGAGTTTGGTGGTGCGGGACCGCCCCGCTCCGCCAAACCCGTGTAGGAACCGCCTGCCTGATCAGAAATTTTCTCCTGGTCTGGCGGGCGGTTCTTTAGCATTCCCAGGGCAGTGCCTATGAAATAGGCACCACAATCGGAATGTAAAAATGCAGTACCTGCACGGCATGGACTGCTGCAGTCTATGCCATGCAGGTACTGGTGTGTATGCCCTCAGGGGGGCACATGTTGTGCCCCCCGTGTGCATCCACATGGCGTGCGGCACTAGGGGGCCATGTAGAGCCCCCTTTGATTCCTCATAGCCACATTTTTCAAGGCGGTCACACCGCTATGAAAAGTGTGGCATGAGGAAACTCGTAATATGCTTTGCGGGCCCCGCCAAAATTATTGCAGCCTCACGACCAGCACGCATCTGCCTGGGAATGGCGGTTCCCTGGTGGTTGCGGCGGTTGAGGAGGTTGCGGTGGTCCCAGGGTGACCCGACCACCCATGTCATAATAGGGCGGTCGGGAGACTGCCACCATGAGTCTGGCGGTCCATGGACCGCCAGACTCATAATAAGGCCCTGAGTCTTCTTATATCATCAGTAAATGTTGGTTCGGCTGACTCACAGTACTACATGTTGTTAGAAGGTGGTCCTGACACTATGGGCCGCCCGGATTTTTCGCTTTTTGAGCACCTAGGTGTTGAGGTTTTACTGTGGGAGAGCCTCATAAATTGGGACTCATCCACAGTGAACTCATGATGAAAGAGACTGCATGTGGATTTTACTGGTGTCCCCCTAGCTTGACTAGGCCGCTGCGCAGCAGCTGGAGTAAGGGGCACCGGGCTGGTTACATGCAGACACCTGTGTACATGCGTGTGCACACGTGTAGGGGCTGCGCAGGGGAGATTCTTGGCGTGCGCAGTCCAGGAGCAGCTACAAAGTGAATGGTGTGGCAGGACTTATGCAGAATTGGGTGGTGACACGGAATAGGCCTTATACACTAGGAAGGAACATGCCAGGGAAAGTCAGTGTGCTTTACTGTGTTTTTCACTTCATTATTCCCCTATGGGGATGTGGAGCCCATGTGCTAGATTAACTTCCATAAGGCCTACAGATTCCAGACACGCACTAAAGTCCACTGTAGCGGATGTGAAAAGAAGTATTCTGCAGAGTCCAGAGTCATATTTGTACTGCTTTTGGGTCACCCAGAAATGTTACATCTCTCTGAGTCAGATCATAACCAGGGCCTGGCTGGGGGTTGACCTCAGCAGGCTGGATTGATGACCTTTCCTCCCAGAGCGAAGACCTCCTTTCCACGAAGGGAAGATAGGCGGAGCTACAGGCTCATCCATCAGCAGCTATCACTGGGTGCCAGGCACCAGGCTGCACCTAGGAGGGAAGGGCTCTGGTTTCAGAGTCCATGTGGCCAGAGACCCTGGACGACGCCATTTTGAACCAGCCCAGAGGCTGGACAAGAAGGAGGGAGCAGGGGCAGGGAAGTGATGTGGCGCTGTTGGATAGGACCAACAGAGACTTCCTGCCAGCCCCTACTCAACTTTTAAAAAGTGCTTGCACAGGAAGAGAAGCTCTCTCTGGGGTGTGGTCTGCGGAGGCGGAAGGTGCTGGAGCCTGGCGCAATGGGCAGTTGGAAGGAGGAACCCCTGACTGTCCCCCAGGGCCCTGCCAGCACCAGAAGAAGAGCCCAGGACCAGTGCGCAGAAGCAGAGGCCTCTGCGCAGGGAGAAGAGAGGCCAAGGAGGAGAGACAGGCGAAAGGCTGGCGCAGGGAGCCAGTGAAGACAGCTCCCTGCCGAATCCCCCTCTCAGAGACCCCGAGGGTGAAGGAGAGTGTTCCCCGTGGCTGGGGCTGGCCACCAGGAGCAAGAGGACGCGAAAATGGGGCAGATCGGACCCCCAGGGGCTGAGATATGGCCCCCGGAAGGTGAGCGACCTTTGACCCCTGGGGAGGAAGGGAAGCCGGGAGCGCCGTCGCGCTCCCCGTGAAGGTGACCCAAGAGGGGCCAGGGACCCCATCCCCGGGCCCCGAAGCAAAGCCGGGAGCGCCGTCGCGCTCCCCGTGAAGATGTCCCCCTACACGGGGTGCCAGGAGCCCACCCTGGCCCCCGCCGAGCAAGTGAAGACGGGGGCGGGGATCGCCGTCGCGCCGCCCCCACGAAGAAGGAGGCGGGGGAGCGCCGTCGCGCCCCCGTAAAGAGTGGCCATAGGGGCCCGGGACCCCATCCCCGGGCCCCGAAGTCAAGTCGGGAGCGCCGTCGCGCTCCCCGTGAAGATATTCCCCCACGGGGATCCAGAAGCCCACCCTGGCTCCCACCGAAGCAGAGCAGTCAGGGAGCGCCGTCGCGCTCCCCGTGACGAGGAGGCGGGGCCCGGGACCCCATCTCCGGGCCCCCGAAGACCGCAAGATGGAGGGGAGCGCCGTCGCGCCCCCCCCGAAGATGTCCGGGGGCCTGGGACCCCATCCCCGGGCCCCGAAAAGCAGGTGGAGGCTGGGGGAGTGCAGCCGCACTCCCCCCGAGGTCCGGCACGTCTGCCCGCTGGAGCGGGCAGGCCAGAAATACCTCGCCGGCTCCCGCGGCAGCACACGAGGGTGCTGGCCGGGCGGGGAGCCGGCGGGGGCAGCCGGGGGTGGGCTCCCCGGGCTGCCCTCCAACGCGGAGGTCCTGCGGGGGTCCCGGGTGGGACCGGGACCCCGTACGAGGGAGGAGGGGCCCGGGTGGGACCGGGCCCCGGAAAATTGGCAAAGCGGCCGGGGGTGGGCTCCCCGCGCCGCAGGACTTACCTGGGGGTCCGGGTGGGACCGGGCCCCCCACCGAGGCCCAAGAAGCGGCCGGAGGCCCACATCGCGGCTCTCCCCGGAGCAGCGGGAGAGCCGCTCATCAGTTATGCGGGAGCGCCCATAATGCCTTGCAGGCCTGGACCGGCCTGCAGGGGAAACCTAGCATTTTTTTCTGCTTGTGGTGGCCCCAGGAGGACGGGGTCACCACCACACATGTGCCAAGGTGCTGGGGGAGCTGCTGGAGGAGCGCAGTCTCCCCCCAGCACGAAGAGAAAAGTCCCTCCCTACGTTTCCTAGGGAGTTCATAAGGATAACTCCTCAAGGGCTCAACCTGCTGTAATACACCTTCTGGGCTGGAACTTTTGTTCTACAGCTGAGGGTGTTTTGCGAAGTGCTCATGGAGTGAAGGGCTGAGTTGGGGATGTCTGGAGAAGGGCATCCTCTAGAGGTGAAGAGGTGTAATTGCACCAGAACTGCATTTACTCACAGTTATTCCTTTTTAGAGGGACTGGAGGTCACATATGTAATGTGAAGTACCTGTGTAAGGTTATGTCATAAGCAAAGTGGGTTATGTTGCCAGGCATTCCTGCTAGGGTGTCTGGCTGTATAGGCGTAATCCTGTGATTTCATCTGTGATGCCTTTAGGGGCTGTAATTGCAACGCATTTTAATGTCCAACAAAGGTGCTGAGTACTGTCATTCTAAAGTGTGCGTAAACATGTATTTTTGCTGCTGCGCTTAAGTGAAGACCCAGACTGCTAGCCCTTAAGATATAGAGGTGCATACTTTATGGTCAGTAGGAAATGCTCAGTCAGGGTTATGTGTCACCAAGGCAGGTGTACCCATTTTTAATGCGCGTTGAGGTACTGGGGTGGGTCGCCACTGGGATGGTGCCAGTACGCAGGGCCCTCGCTCCAGGTTAGGCTCAACACACTGCATTAGGGGGCAAGATGATGTGCATACATGGGAGTGGTGGTACTAGACCCCACCCCCCTTTTGGGAGGGGTGGAGATGTTACGCAATGTCACAAAGTAATTCCAACAGCTTATGTATATTTGTAAATTGGTGCATAGTATTGAGTAGTGTGTGTGTTTAATAAATGTACTCTTACTTTTATAAAGCAAAGTACAGACTGGACAATCAATTATTGAGTGTTATTTCTGCGCACCTGCAAATGGCGATTACTAGCCCACACCACCTCCCTTGAGTAAAGCCTCAGACTGCTCTGCAACGCTACCCTCTGAGAGTCAGGCGCTACAATTGGGTGTTTGGTTCCCAGTGAAGGACAAATGTAGTCATGTTATTTGTGCAGGCCTCACAGATACTGCCTCGTTTTCCAACATTGGTGGCTAGCAGCGGGAAACATAGTATCCCATTCTGGTGCGCATTTATAGCATTTGATAAGTCCAGTTTTGCCACACATTACCTATGCAGTAATGAGCAAATGGAAGAGCGCAAGGCTCTGAGAAGGGTTCAAAGTTTGGTTAGGTGAACTAAAGGTATGGGAAAGGAAAGCCCCGCGCACATACGTGTCATGTGAAGATATTATGGTTGAAATGTAAACTGTATTGATATGACCGCGCTATGTTGATGATCACGTGCTAGCGGGATGGTGCTTTCCAGGAAATGATTGCATACAAATGTTCTGAGCCATATTGTACACCTTTGAACTCTAACACTACATACACTACACCTGCATGAGGAGGGTGTCTCCTCAAGAGATAGGGACAGCAACTGATACCTACTTCACAGGTGGGGGTGTCGGGGTGGATTGACCTTTGTGGGGGACAGGAGAGAGAGGGGGTCCTGGGAAATTCCAGCGCTTTTTAAGGGCAGGGAGGGTTTCCACAGAAGGGGCCCCAGGTGTCCTTCCCCCGCTGAAATGTTACTTGCCATTGGCGCAGGCCAAAACCACTGGAAGGGTGGGGCAGGAGGTTTCTTTACCCCAGGTAGTAACGCCCCAGGGGTTCCCATGGTGGGGACCCCAAGAAACGTTTCCCATGGCGGGAGGAGGGTGTGGTAGAGTTGGGTGTCCGGCAGGCCCCCAGGTTAACTGGTGGGGAGTTGAGCGACCCAGGGGTGGCCCCTGGTAGTGGGTGGCCCCAAAGGAGGGTAGTTCTTAAGTGATGGTGTGTAGTGGTAGCCCCTAGGTACCCTAGGTGGGCTGAGGTAACTGACCCAGTGGAGATCGGAGTGGGGGTGATGTACTCCCTAGTTTCCAGGTGAAGGGTTAGTGGTGGACCCTGAGGCGTCAGGGTCGGGTGGAAGGTGACCAGTCCGGTAGGTCCTGTGGGTCTTGAACCCAAGGACCATGACCATGGGGGTGTTCCCCTAGCTCGGGGCAGGAGGTGGACTTCTGCAAGGTAGTACCACCCTGAACACAGGTGGGGCCTATCTTAAGTGAGGGGACCCTGTGGTTCGCAAAGGGGTGGTGCAGGCCTAGCCGGGATCTTTAGGGTCCCTGGCTTGGTGTGGTCGTGCTACCCTGAAGGCAGGTGGGGCCTATCTTAAGGAGGGGACCCTGCTCTTCATAAGGGGTGGTGCAGGGCCATCCTGGGACCAGGTAGGTCCTGGGCGGTCTCCCACGGCGCTGCTGGGAGACCGGGGAGGGCCATGAGAGGTGGGCCTGGGTCTAGCTAACTCGGGGCCCACAGGCTCTCTAAGGGTACTCTGGGAGGAGGGCGAGCCTCTCGGAGGGAAGGGTGCATAGGCCCTGTTCTCGCAGCGGAGAACAAGGAAGGGGTCTAGGTTCCTGGGGTAGTTTCCGTGTGGAGCTACTGACGGGGGAATGAGCTGTAGGATGTCTGACGGGGCACCCTCAGTGTTCCTCCCTGGCACTGCCAGTGTGGTAGTGAGGCCGGTCTGAGGTCCCATCAGGGAGCCAGGCCAGTGGCCAAAGGGTGCTTTTCTGTGTGGGGAAAGCACGAGTGGCTGTGCTTTCTTTAGGGAAGCCAGTCGTCCCGAAAGGGTGGTGGCAGCAGAATGACCTCAGCGGCAGGCTGAGGGTGTGGGTCCAGAGAGGTTGCATCTTTGGGGTGCAAGGACCAAACGGAGAGAGGGTACTGGTTGGAACAAACTCCAGAAGGGAGACCAGCTAGTGACCCAGGGGATGGGATGTAGACCTGTCCCGGAAGACCGCAACGGTGCTGAGGCACTGGACCCTTGTCCAGAGAAGGGGTAGGCATAGTGTTGCATGCCCAAGGGCAAAGGTGGGCCTAGTGAGGCCAAGTCCATGTAGACCATGAGTGACCTAGAGGTATCTAACCTAGAGCCCGGAGGGTTCTTAGGGTAGTCTGGGATCCCTGTCATGGGTGGAGATTTCATGGATGGGAGGAGTAGGTGGTCTGAGCGGATAACTGGTGAGTAAGGGGGTCTGGTCAGAACCCCTTATAACTAGTTATCGCTGACTACGGGAAGAATACCCATGTAGGGTGGCTACTTCTTCCCTGTAGGAATCAGCTGGGCGCGGCGTGTGTTAGAAGGTGGTCCTGACACTATGGGCCGCCCGGATTTTTCGCTTTTGAGCACCTAGGTGTTGAGGTTTTACTGTGGGAGAGCCTCATAAATTGGGACTCATCCACAGTGAACTCATGATGAAAGAGACTGCATGTGGATTTTACTGGTGTCCCCTAGCTTGACTAGGCCGCTGCGCAGCAGCTGGAGTAAGGGGCACCGGGCTGGTTACATGCAGACACCTGTGTACATGCGTGTGCACACGTGTAGGGGCTGCGCAGGGGAGATTCTTGGCGTGCGCAGTCCAGGAGCAGCTACAAAGTGAATGGTGTGGCAGGACTTATGCAGAATTGGGTGGTGACACGGAATAGGCCTTATACACTAGGAAGGAACATGCCAGGGAAAGTCAGTGTGCTTTACTGTGTTTTTCACTTCATTATTCCCCTATGGGGATGTGGAGCCCATGTGCTAGATTAACTTCCATAAGGCCTACAGATTCCAGACACGCACTAAAGTCCACTGTAGCGGATGTGAAAAGAAGTATTCTGCAGAGTCCAGAGTCATATTTGTACTGCTTTTGGGTCACCCAGAAATGTTACATCTCTCTGAGTCAGATCATAACCAGGGCCTGGCTGGGGGTTGACCTCAGCAGGCTGGATTGATGACCTTTCCTCCCAGAGCGAAGACCTCCTTTCCACGAAGGGAAGATAGGCGGAGCTACAGGCTCATCCATCAGCAGCTATCACTGGGTGCCAGGCACCAGGCTGCACCTAGGAGAGGGAAGGGCTCTGGTTTCAGAGTCCATGTGGCCAGAGACCCTGGACGACGCCATTTTGAACCAGCCCAGAGGCTGGACAAGAAGGAGGGAGCAGGGGCAGGGAAGTGATGTGGCGCTGTTGGATAGGACCAACAGAGACTTCCTGCCAGCCCCCTACTCAACTTTTAAAAAGTGCTTGCACAGGAAGAGAAGCTCTCTCTGGGGTGTGGTCTGCGGAGGCGGAAGGTGCTGGAGCCTGGCGCAATGGGCAGTTGGAAGGAGGAACCCCTGACTGTCCCCCAGGGCCCTGCCAGCACCAGAAGAAGAGCCCAGGACCAGTGCGCAGAAGCAGAGGCCTCTGCGCAGGGAGAAGAGAGGCCAAGGAGGAGAGACAGGCGAAAGGCTGGCGCAGGGAGCCAGTGAAGACAGCTCCCTGCCGAATCCCCCTCTCAGAGACCCCGAGGGCGAAGGAGAGTGTTCCCCGTGGCTGGGGCTGGCCACCAGGAGCAAGAGGACGCGAAAATGGGGCAGATCGGACCCCCAGGGGCTGAGATATGGCCCCCGGAAGGTGAGCGACCTTTGACCCCTGGGGAGGAAGGGAAGCCGGGAGCGCCGTCGCGCTCCCCGTGAAGGTGACCCAAGAGGGGCCAGGGACCCCATCCCCGGGCCCCGAAGCAAAGCCGGGAGCGCCGTCGCGCTCCCCGTGAAGATGTCCCCCTACACGGGGTGCCAGGAGCCCACCCTGGCCCCCGCCGAGCAAGTGAAGACGGGGGCGGGGATCGCCGTCGCGCCCCCCCCCCACGAAGAAAGGAGGCGGGGGAGCGCCGTCGCGCCCCCGTAAAGAGTGGCCATAGGGGCCCGGGACCCCATCCCCGGGCCCCGAAGTCAAGTCGGGAGCGCCGTCGCGCTCCCCGTGAAGATATTCCCCACGGGGGTCCAGGAGCCCACCCTGGCCCCCACCGAAGCAGAGCAGTCAGGGAGCGCCGTCGCGCTCCCCGTGACGAGGAGGCGGGGCCTGGGACCCCATCTCCGGGCCCCCGAAGACCGCAAGATGGAGGGGAGCGCCATCGCGCCCCCCGAAGATGTCCGGGGGCCTGGGACCCCATCCCCGGGCCCCGAAAAGCAGGTGGAGGCTGGGGAGTGCAGCCGCACTCCCCGAGGTCCGGCACGTCTGCCCGCTGGAGCGGGCAGGCCAGAAATGCCTCGCCGGCTCCCGCGGCAGCACACGAGGGTGCTGGCCGGGCGGGGAGCCGGCGGGGGCAGCCGGGGTGGGCTCCCGGGCTGCCCTCCAACGCGGAGGTCCTGCGGGGGTCCCGGGTGGGACCGGGACCCCGTACGAGGGAGGAGGGGCCCGGGTGGGACCGGGCCCTGGAAAATTGGCAAAGCGGCCGGGGGTGGGCTCCCCGCGCCGCAGGACTTACCTGGGGGTCCGGGTGGGACCGGGCCCCCCACCGAGGCCCAAGAAGCGGCCGGAGGCCCACATCGCGGCTCTCCCCGGAGCAGCGGGAGAGCCGCTCATCAGTTATGCGGGAGCGCCCATAATGCCTTGCAGGCCTGGACCGGCCTGCAGGGGAAACCTAGCATTTTTTTCTGCTTGTGGTGGCCCCAGGAGGACGGGGTCACCACCACACATGTGCCAAGGTGCTGGGGGAGCTGCTGGAGGAGCGCAGTCTCCCCCAGCACGAAGAGAAAAGTCCCTCCCTACGTTTCCTAGGGAGTTCATAAGGATAACTCCTCAAGGGCTCAACCTGCTGTAATACACCTTCTGGGCTGGAACTTTTGTTCTACAGCTGAGGGTGTTTTGCGAAGTGCTCATGGAGTGAAGGGCTGAGTTGGGGATGTCTGGAGAAGGGCATCCCCTAGAGGTGAAGAGGTGTAATTGCACCAGAACTGCATTTACTCACAGTTATTCCTTTTTAGAGGGACTGGAGGTCACATATGTAATGTGAAGTACCTGTGTAAGGTTATGTCATAAGCAAAGTGGGTTATGTTGCCAGGCATTCCTGCTAGGGTGTCTGGCTGTATAGGCGTAATCCTGTGATTTCATCTGTGATGCCTTTAGGGGCTGTAATTGCAACGCATTTTAATGTCCAACAAAGGTGCTGAGTACTGTCATTCTAAAGTGTGCGTAAACATGTATTTTTGCTGCTGCGCTTAAGTGAGAAGACCCAGACTGCTAGCCCTTAAGATATAGAGGTGCATACTTTATGGTCAGTAGGAAGATGCTCAGTCAGGGTTATATGTCACCAAGGCAGGTGTACCCATTTTTAATGCGCGTTGAGGTACTGGGGTGGGTCGCCACTGGGATGGTGCCAGTGCGCAGGGCCCTCGCTCCAGGTTAGGCTCAACACACTGCATTAGGGGGCAAGATGATGTGCATACATGGGAGTGGTGGTACTAGACCCCACCCCCTTTTGGGAGGGGTGGAGATGTTACGCAATGTCACAAAGTAATTCCAACAGCTTATGTATATTTGTAAATTGGTGCATAGTATTGAGTAGTGTGTGTGTTTAATAAATGTACTCTTACTTTTATAAAGCAAAGTACAGACTGGACAATCAATTATTGAGTGTTATTTCTGCGCACCTGCAAATGGCGATTACTAGCCCACACCACCTCCCTTGAGTAAAGCCTCAGACTGCTCTGCAACGCTACCCTCTGAGAGTCAGGCGCTACAATTGGGTGTTTGGTTCCCAGTGAAGGACAAATGTAGTCATGTTATTTGTGCAGGCCTCACAGATACTGCCTCGTTTTCCAACACATGTAAACTCCTAAACCTCCAGAGTCATAGATGCTGTCGACAATCTCGAACATGACCACTCTTATTCCCAAGGTATTTGTGGAAACAGACCTAACCCTTTCGTTTGTCACCTTTACATGCCCAAGGTTTCACAAACAGAAGAGACAATAATACATTTTCAAATGTTTATTGAAAAAAAAATAATCCTTATAATTAAAACATAAACTGCGATTATTAGACAGATGAGACACATCACTTTTGTAAGAATTATTAGAATGGTGAAAAACACAAGCAATTCAATCATGTTAATTGTTCCTAATGTTACTCCTATCTATCACTAAGACTCCTACACTAGTGATAGCATAATGGGAGTACCCAGATCACTGACACAATATTGGAATACAAAATATTGTGATACAGAAATATTGTGCTAAAAATATCGATCACAAAAGGATCGTTTTTCTATACTTATAAAGGTAAGTGCTAAAATATCCAAAAATATGTTGTTTTACACTATTATCGAAAAAGTATATGCAATATATCATTTTTATATATATAGTTAAAAACAGTAAATAGTAAGGGCCTCATTATGATGTCAGTCAGACTGCAACTGAAAGGCTGCCGCTTGCAGTCCGACTGACATCTGGCTCCGTGGTCTGACCGGCTGCTGTGGGCGGAGGGACCAACTGCTGCTTTTCCAATGGGCTCATGGAGACAGTCTGGGCAGTGGTCGGACTGTAATCCCTACAATTGGGTCATAGGGATAACAATGTCCCTTTCTGACCGCTGTTAAAAGGCTGTCAGAAAGGGACTTTAGCGGTCCCTAGCAGGGCCCTTTCCCCCCTGGGCCTTTGCTATGGGGTCTGGGGAGCTCCCATGGTGCCCCCTAAACATCCATGCATCGTGTGGCAGGCACCGCATGGTGTCTGCCACACGGTGCAAGGATGTTTAAAAAGTGTATTTTTCCTATTGCGGCTTGTGCTGCGGCCCGCAGCACAAGCCGCAATAGGAAAGATACACTTTCCGGCCGCCATGAAGACGGTTGCATCATAATTGGGAAAGCGGGACCTCTGACTCCTTGTGGGGCGGTCCCTTTCCGACACGATGCCGGTCAGCTGCTCCCCTGACCGGCATCGTAATTAGGCCCTAAATATTTAAACATATAACATTAACATAATGTAAATTAAATATGTTTAAGTAATATTTAAACATATATAAATACAAACGTATTCAAACACACACATATATATGAATGTGCGTATATTTATATACACATATATAATATAAAACTATCATGAAAAAATAATAATTATAATCTATATTTACATTTTCTACATTTTCTAATGTTTTTTAAATAGACCAACTTAAGAAATAATATATATATATATATATTTTTTTTTAAACATCTTTTTTTTAAGTTTTCACATTATAATTACAGTTTATAGCCATGCATATTGTGTCGAGTCCACAGACATCTTCAACTGTTGTGTGTTTAGCATATAGGAAAAAAAAGATAGCATAAAAAGGCATATATTGTTCACGCGTTTCTGCGGATTGCTAACCATAAGTAGTCGACAATATATCGTTCAAGGGTGGGGGTGAGTTCGATCTGGCATTATCCATGTGTCCCATTGTAGTAACTAATCATGTAGAAAACATTTTTTTACGAAACCTATTAACAACAAGAGCGTCTATTGGTACAGGGCAGGCTATGTGTGCATTGGTCAGGTTGTTCTGGTGGCAGGTAGGTTCTATATGCATTCCGTATGCTTCAATGGTGTTGTAGGGGCCATCTAGAGGTCGCCAAGTGGGGTTGCTGGTTTCTGTCTTTGAGTGAGGCTCGAGCATGGATTGTTTTTATTTATGACGATGAGGGGGCTTGGGATGGCGCAGGGGAGCTATCGCCTTCAGCTGTATCTTTTGCTTCCCCTTCCCGTACTACCTCCGACCATAGGTCCGCTATAGGGGGGCGCCTCATCCCTCTGCTGTCCCCCTCTATTAATGCTCTTTACTCCGCCCGGGCCCAGGCCGTAACATCCTTTTCCCATTTCAAAATGCCAGGGCCAGTGGAGGATTTCCATCTGAGAGCTATTCTCCTTCTAATCAACACCAAGGCTAGATCTATGAATCGGTTACCTACTTTTTTAGGTTTTGGCCTAGGGAGCAAAGCCAGTACGCATGCCTACATTGTGTAGGGGATAGTGCGTGCTAGGACCATGTGTAGTGACTCAAGGACGTGGTGCCAGTATTCAGATAGGGATGGGCAGCTCCATACCATGTGTTTAAAGTCAGCGACTGGCTGTGCACAGCGCGGGCATTGTTTGTTGGTGCTGACACATATTATGTTAAGTCTGTGTGGTGTGAGATATGTCATATGGAGAATGTTGAATTGGGTGTATTTGAAGCTAGCATTTCTGGAGATTGTCTTGGGTAATCGCAACGCTTGTTTCCATTCTGCCTCAGTAATGGTACGCTCTGTGGTTAGTTCCCATTTCTGCCGTAGCATGGGTAGTTGGTTCTCAACCATTTCCCTCAGAGCCCGATGGAGCCATTTAATTAGATGTCTTGCTGATCCCAGTGTAATCATGGCATGCAAGAGCACGTGTGTGTTTGGTTCATGTGTGCCCGCCCCCCATAAAGACTAAAAGGTTTTTTGCATCCCGTGGTAATTCAAAAATTGCCCACAAGCTAGATCAGACTGGGAAATCAGGTCCTCCAGAGGGATCAATGCTCCCTCTAGGTAGAGGTATCTCGCTCTCGACAGGCCTGCATTTTCCCAATCTCTCAGTTGGTTCGCAGTAAAGGATGAGGTGGTATTTCCTCTCGGCAATCCCATCAAGGGGAGGTCAGGTGAGTAGATTGTGATTTCTGGCGTTCGCATAATGCTTCCACGCCAGCATTTCAGGGCCACTGTGGCCAGGGCGCCCTGAGGTCGGACTCTCCTCCTAGGTGTAGCAGCCGAGCCAGAAGTTTCCCTTTCAGGTCAGTGCAGGGTGGGGAGTCAAATGACTCCAACCCAATCCCCTCCAGCCATTGAGCCAACCACTGCAATTGTGCAGCCAGGTAATATGACTCGAAATCCGGGGCTCCCAATACCCCGTTTTCTGTCGGTTTCTGGGCGACAACTAATGACACTCTGTTGCGGCCTCCATCCCAAATCAAGTCTCTCAGTGCAAGTCTAATTCTTTAAACCAGGTCTTTGGGATGACCATCAGCAAGTTTATGAAGAAGTAAAGTAGGCGTGGTAACATAACCATTTTGGAGAGCGCTACTCTCAACATAGTGGGGAGTTTAAGAGAGCGCCAGAATGCCACTGCTGACTAGAGTGAGCGAAGAACTGGGTTCAGGTTACCCTCTAGGAGGTCACTTTGTTCATGGAATATTTGAATACCTAGGTATCTGAAAGACCGGGGGGACCACTTGGTGCCCATAGGGAGCGTCAGGGGGCAGGAGGCTGTAGGATCAAGGGGGAAGATATGTGTCTTGTGGTGGTTTACCTTCAGACCGGTAAGTGTGGTATAGTCATTTAAGATATCTATTGTATCTGTTATTCCCCCATCGCCATTCCGCAGATACAGGAGGATGTCGTCTGGGTAGAGGGAAATCATGTGTTCCCTCCCGTCCAGTGTCAGGCCGAGATGACCGCACTCTGCTCTGAACTGCACAGCTTATGGCTCCATAACCAACGCGAATAAGAGGGGCGACAGAGGTCATCCCTGCCTGGTTCCTCTATGTATCTCATAGGAGTTTGAAATTGTACAGCCCGTCTTAACTCTAGCTGATGGAAGAGTATAGAGTAGCTCGACCCAATTGATCCATCCCTCCTCTAGTCCCATGGCATGCATTACGTTCAGCAGATAGTCCCATCGCAGGGAGTCGAAGGCTTTTTCGAGATCCACTGCCATAACCAGTAATCGGGTAGTTCGGGAGGTCTCAGTGAAACATTACGTGATATAGCCGTCTAAGGCTGCCCGATGTGGATCTGGTTGGGATGAACCCATTCTAGTCTGTGTGGACTAGTGTGCGCATGTGTGGGAGCAACCTGCTGGCTAATATTTTGCTTAATATTTTGAAGTCCATGTTTAACATGGATAGTGGTCTGAATTCTATGACCTCAGGGGTGTCTGCTTTAGTCTTAGGGATGGGCACTACTAGGGCCTCTCTAGTTGTTGTTGGCAAGTAGCCACAGTCCAATGAGTCAGCATATAGCTTCTCGAGGTGGGGCGCAAGCTGGTCACTGTATGTCGCATAGAATTTGGCTGGGAGGCCATCTGGGACTGGGGTCTTCCCTTTTGCCATGTCCTTAATCGCTACTCTGATTTCTTGTATACTTGTAGCATCCCCCAAGTCTTTCTGGGCTTCAATGTCAATGGTCTGTAATGGGATTTTGTCCATATAGTCCTGGATTTGATTCTCCGGTATGCCCGGTGGACGCTCATATAGGGACTTATAATAGTGTAGGAAGCAAGCATTAATTGTTTTAGGGGAATAGGTTGTGGTGCCATCCCTGTCTTGCACCTTAGTGATGGGGGACCCCCTGGTCTCTGGCTGAATCAGCCACGCCAGCAGTCTACCTGACTTTCCACCTTCAGTGTGTTGTTTCTTCTGAAATTCCTTACAGTCTAAGGTTTGCAGTCTGTCCAGTGTCTTGTTGTAGGTGCTCTCGGCTTGGGATGGTTGTGTGTGAGCATCCGCCTGTGGCCCCAACCTGAGCTCAAGCGCGTGGATCTCAGCGTCCTGTGTCCGGGGTTTGTACACGATCTCCCTTCTAGCTCCCACTGTCTTCCCCATACAAAGTCCCCTGATAAGCACCTTAAAGGAGTCCCATTCCACTAGTGAGGAGCTGGCCGTTCCCTGGTTGTTGGAGAAGTAGTCAGTTATGGAGGTTTGCAGAGATTGTTGGAAACATGTGTCTTCCAACATGGCGGTGTCTAAGCGCCAAGTCGGAATAGCTATCACTTCGGGCGCGATGGAGAGCGTCAAGAGTAAGGGGCTATGATCAGACAGTGTGCAACCTAAATATTCTGAGTCAGACATTTGTGTGCTGATATGGGAGGAACAGAGGAACATATCTAGTTTGATATGCAAATGATATAAGGGGGAATAGAATGAATAATCTCTAACCTGTCCATGGTGCAGTCTCCACACGTACACTAAGTCCCAGTGTTGTATCCAAGTACGAAAAGCTTTCGCGTTGGAGTTGGCCAGTGTACCATGTAGTGGTGGTGTGGATCTGTCCATGATGGTGTCTGCCACGCAATTATAGTCCCCCCCAACACCACATCGTGTGTAGCTATTCCTGCGATCGTTTACAGATAACCTGCTGTTGCTCTTGGTTAGGGGCGTAGATGCTGCCCACTATTATTTCTTTGCCAAGTAACCTCCCCTTAATCAACACGTATCTGCCCTCGGGATCAATTTGGGTTTGTACCGCATCAAAGAGGGCTCCAGGGCGTATCCAGGGCGTATCCACACCAGCACCCCCGGGAGAAGGCGGAGTACGACGTGGCGTACAGTTGGCCTTTCCATCGTTGTCGGAGGCGCTGTCCTTCTTCTCGGGTCAAGTGGGTCTCTTGGAGCATGATTACTTGTGCCCCCTGCGCCTAATGTAGCTGAGTATGTTATGGCGTTTCGCTGGTGAGCCCATGCCTCTAACGGTCCAAGTAAGGAACTTTATCCCTCTAGGGCCTACGTTTGTACCTGCCATGTGTTCCTAGTGTTGTGAACTGCCTGCCATGACCGGCTGTGGCTATGTCTTATCACCTGAACGCTCATGTAAACTTTAGAAAACCCAACACCCCAACCCAAGGGCAGCAGCGCAACCGATAACCGCCCAAACTTACGAACCAAACAGTACATAAAGTCAGAACGCCGCACCCAAACCACTAGGCGAAGTCTTCTGGTGGGGGTGGATGCAGAGTTCAGGTGGGGCAGGAGTGCCTTGTCCCAGTTCCCCCACATGGTTGTGCTCTCAAGCGGCGGTATTTAGTCTGTGGCGCCCCCATTACCGGGTCCAATCATGGTCCTTCTTCTGTTGCGTGGATTCTCAGGGGGGTGTAGGATATATGCCAGTTCAGGGGGTGCCCCAGAGGTCCGCCTCAGCTAGGCGATGTAATCCGCTAGTCGTGGAGTGAGCTTTGGCAAGAGGGAGTCAGTTTCAAGGGAGTCCCCAGATTCAGCCGTGGCATCAACAGGTACGGCCGATGTCTCTGAAGTTTTACTCTGGTGCATAGGCGAGATGAGTTGTGTCACTGCTTGCAGCGCAGCCTGTCTGTTTTGGTAGGTTTGCGAAGCTGTGGGCTTTCGTGCTTGAACTGCCTTCCGGCTGCGCTTCGGTCTTCTTCTGCGTGGCTGTGGCCCCGTCTCTATTCGCAGCGGTCTCTTAGGTAGTGGTGCGCCTTTCTTATACGCCTCCATCCAGGTCCAAACCTCCTCCGGGGTGTTGCAGAAGTGTGAAGTGCCATTTAGCATGATTTTCAGCTTGGCCCGGAATATTAGAGAGTATTGTATTCGTTTTCCCTAAGAGCTTTTTCAGCTTTGAGAAAGGATGCCCGCTGGGCCTGCACCTTAGCCGTAAAGTCCGGGAATATTGACATCTTACTATTTTTGATCACGTACGGGCCATGTGTACGAGAGTGCCGAAGGAGCGTGTCCCGGTCTCCAAAATAAAGAAGTCTGGCAATTACAGGTCGAGGAGGGCCCCCCGGAGCAGGCGGGCGACCCGGCACTCTATGTGCCCTATCCAGGTCGAAGAACTGAGAGAGGAGTTCCGGGGCCACAACGGAGTGCAGCCATTTTTTCAGAAATTCCACCATGTTGGACCCTTTTGCCCACTCCGGTATCCCTATGAGTCTGACGTTATTTCTGTGATTGCGACCTTCTGCGTCTTCCGCCCTTCGCTCAAGGATTGCCACTCTAGTAGAGAGTTCATCAAGCTTGTCAGCGTGTGTTCTTTGTTCTGGCTGCAACTTGGTTGGTGCGGATTTCGTTTCCCGGACTCTATCTACCAGCTTCCGATGTTCTGCTTGTAATAGTCCCAGACCTACAGAGACTGCCCCAATGTCTTGCTGTAGAGTGTTCTTGGTATCTGCGATTGCTGCCAGCACCCTGTCCTGGTGCGAGTGTAGGGAGTCATCCTCGCCGGTGGTCTCACTGTCTCCTCTCTCTTGTGCCACGGGCAAGGGTTCCCTAGTAGCAGGCTGGGTGCACCCTGACTTCTGCTTCGGCATCCTGTCCTCCGGTAAGCCCTTTGTGGCGGAAACTACGACTAGGGCCGCAGTGAAAGGATCTCCCCGAGGCCTGAGCGAGGCGCCGGTGCCCCCCAACTCCGTGGCAGGGCTACTTCTGGTTGCGCTTTTCTCCGCTCCCAATGGAGCGCACTCATGAGTGCAGCCTTCGGTGTCGTCGCGGGCTTGTCTTTGTTTGGGGGATATCACCGCTGCTCCTCGCTTCTGGGCTTCCCAGTGGTTTTGGTTGAAGTCTGCTGCATCACCTCCTGGGGCCCAGTCAGGTCTCTCCATCCTCTGCGCCGTCTCCGACACTCCACAGGTCTCTGTTGGATCTCCGGTCTCAATCTCAGCAGGTGCACCCACGTATCATCGGGAGAGTCCCTCGCTGCGGGACCGCAGCCACCTCTGCCGTGCGTTACAACTGGGCACTCAGCAACCAGGCCGCAGTTGTCGCCGATCAGCCTGTTGGTTTCACTGTGCCAAGTGCGTCGGGGTTATGCCTTCCTCACCTTCTGCGTCCTTGTAGTCTCAGCTATTGGCAGCGATCAGCGCTCAGTTGAGTTCCCCCCACTACTAGGCACCACAGGGTGGTGGCCTCAGTTGCTCAGGGCCGCTGTATGTCGTCGCTGGGACAGGATATTGTACAGGCCGGGATGGAGCTCACACGTCCGCCATGCTTGGTGTCTTGTCCATGCCCCATATATATATATATATATATATATATATATATATATATATATATATATATATATATATATATATATATATATATATATATTATATATGTTTACTCCAAAACCCTTGGCACTCTGGGCTTGATGAAAATCAATGTTGTATTGTAAATACAGTGTGTGTCACCCTTGCTGACAAACGCGTTTCGGCTCCCTGGCCTTTTTCAATGTCAGCGTCATATTTTGAAACCATTAATTAAATACCCTCGTGATGCGTGATTCCACAAAACATCGTTGACATGAACATAGGACTTCTCACTGCGTTTCAGCCCAATAACTCCAAAAAAGGTTGCAGCCATTTTGAAATGGACAAAGTGTAAAATATAAAATATAAATTATTATCACATTATTATCACATTTGATATTCATTGTAAATAAACAGATGGAAAATTCCTTTGTTAATACTACTTGTCTGTTCCTACAACAATGCAATTGGTTGGCACATCAACCCTACTCAATTGAGTTAAACTGAATTAAACCACTGTGGGCATTGAAGCATTTGAAAAATCACAGTAAACCTACGCCTACGTCTGGGACCTGTTCCCCAAACATGACGACATTGTGTATGTGGAGGGCATCATTAAATCTGTATGTTGAATATGTAATTTCTCTCATTCTATATTAATGCCTATACATTCTTGCTCCCGTTTGGCAACTTAAGTAGGGAGGAACAACATGCGGTGACATCACTACAAGAGGACCAAAGTATAATAATTAAACCCTCAGACAAGGGCGGCAATATCTTCCTACTAACAAAAGAACAATGTATGGAAGAGGCGTACAGATTATTGGATGATCCAGGAAATTACATTAAGACATCCAGGACAACATACAATGCAAGCGTGGTAAAGTTTGAATCCATGCTCAGAACTTGGCGTAATGAAGGGACTCTATCGGAGGAAGATTACGATTTCATCAAAGTAGATTATCCTGTGATACCGACTTTCTACTATTTACCGAAGGTCCACAAGAATAAGGAGAAACCGCCGGGACTATTTTCTCGCCCCACTAGTAAGAGATCTCAGTTCATATTTACAGGATCCGACAGACTTTATTCGTCTAACACAAGATATCCAATGGGAAACAGACTTCATCATGATTACCATGGATATAACAAGCCTTTACACATGCATCAAGCATGAAAAAGGGCAGATGGCTTTGGAGGACGCTCTAAAAAAGAGACCATTACATTGTGTATAACATAACCAAATGCTTTTACAAATGGCCTCCTACTGTTTAAATAACAACATATTTCTGTTTGCAGGGGACTTATACTGGCAGAAACAAGGGCCGGCGATGGGCACGTGCTTCGCCCCCAGTTATGCGAATCTTTTCGTAGGCTGGTGGGAGAAGCACGTGGCCTGGGCCGATAAGAACGAGCAGTGGGTGGAAAAGATCGTACTATGGACTAGGTACATAAACAACCTTTTTATCATATGGCGAGGAAACCAAAGGTGAAGCAGAACAATATATCAGAGATCTGAACATCAATTAATTGAACCTGAATTTCACTTATGAGATAAGCACAACAAAAGTACCTTTCCTAGATCTTATGGTATTTGTTAATAACAATAGGCTCTGTACCAAATTGTGTAGAAAGCCCACAGCCGGCAACACAATTCTGCACGCGGAAAGCCAACATCCAAGGTGCCTAATTAACAGCATACCATATGGTGAATTGTTAAGATCAAAACGGAACAGCAGCCTGGATGCAGACTTTGTACAAACAGAAAACGAAACACTACATAGATTCAGGGAGAGGGGATACACTAATGCAGTATTAAAGAATGTCAGTGACAAAGTAAAAACTAAGAATAGACAGGATCTCCTAACATATAAGGGAGGGAGGAAAAGTAAACGTGAAGAAGATACTGCAAAAGGAGGTACTAGATTAATCCTCAGCTTCTCAGCAGAATCGAAACAAGTACAAACAATATTTGAAAAGAACTGGGCCATACTGCAGGCCGATTCAATCTTACGGAAGGAACTACGAGAAAAGCCTCAGATTACATATAGGAGGAATGTCTCCCTCAAGGATGTTTTAGTACACAGCCATCTGGAGAGAGAGAAAATCAGGGACTTTGGTATTGTAGGATTCTATCCATGTACTAAATGTAAGGCTTGCAGAGGAAGCACTAAGGTTAAGGAATACGAAATACCAGGAAAAACAGGGAACAAGAAAATTTCCAAATTGCTTAATTGCAACTCATATTTCGTGATATATTGCCTGGTATGCCCTTGTGGCAAGAAATACATCGGCAGTACGGTGCACCAAGCAAAGAAAATGGTGCTAGAGCATATCCGAGCCATAAACAACCGTGACAACACATGTCCGGTTGTAAGACATTTTGCAGAAATGCATGAAAGCAAAGGTGACAAACTGCGGTATTTTTGCATTGATCAGGTACAGCATAGGGAGAGAGGAGGAGACAGAGTACGAATTCTGAGACGATTAGAATCCAGATATATTGTGGATCTCCAGACTAAGATCCCGATGGGTTTAAATACAGAGGAGGAATTGTGGATACATGTAGGGTAAGGAACTGAAATCAATGAATCATTAACTTCTCAAATATAGAGAGAGGGAGTAATGGGAGAGAAAGGGGAACAAGGAACATGTCAGATGAGCCCAGAAATAATAGCACTTATATTTTGAGGAAGGGTATTACTATCTGCATCTTAGTCCCTGTGCTTTGAGAAAAGAGGAATTGAAACGGGGGAAATATATTTTAAGACACTTAGTAATTGTGGAATTTGATTGGTTTAGGAGCACTACACACCTGTTAATCAACTCATGATCTTCTTTTATTTTCTTGGGATTATTGTTTTGGGATAATTACTTTTGGGATTACAGGAAAACAGGTGGTTCAGACTGCCGGGATTTGCACTTGGCACTTTACAATATCACGACATATGTTTTTAGATTCTTGAACTATAGGCAACTGATTTTTATGATTTTTATAAATTTTCTTTGAACATATTATGTGCAATAATTTTTTAACACTAATAATTTGTGGACATTGAAGGATGTAGAGATGACACCTCAAGCGGATGATTAATTGCCCATTCAGGGTGGAATAAGGCAACAGGGGGCAATAATGTATAGGCATTAATATAGAATGAGAGAAATTACATATTCAACATACAGATTTAATGATGCCCTCCACACACACAATGTCATCATGTTTGAGGAACAGGTCCCAGACGTAGGCATAGGTTTACTGTGATTTTTCAAATGCTTCAATGCCCACAGTGGTTTAATTCAGTTTAACTCAATTGAGTAGGGTTGATGTGCTAACCAATTGCATTGTTGTAGGAACAGACAAGTAGTATTAACAAAGGAATTTTCCAACTGTTTATTTACAATGAATATCAAATGTGATAATAATGCGATAATAATTTATATTTTACACTTTGTCCATTTCAAAATGGCCGCAACCTTTTTTGGAGTTATTGGTCTGAAACGCAGTGAGAAGTCCTATGTTCATGTCAACTATGTTTTGTAGAATCACGCATCACGAGGGTATTTAATTAATGGTTTCAAAATATGACGCTGACATTGAGAAAGGCCAGGGAGCCGAAACGCGTTTGTCAGCAAGGGTGACACGCACTGTATTTACAATAAAACATTGATTTTCATCAAGCCCAGAGTGCCCAGCGTTTCTGGAGTAACGATGTGGTAACGCTAGTCCGTCATCGCGTGCTGGATGCACCCGCTGTGTCTGAGAGCGATGGCCATGGCGGAAGTGGGGAAAAGTAATATATATATATGTATATATAATCACAAAAAAAAAAACAAAGGATGCAGATATGTTATAGTTAGGCTCAGGTTTCATTCGTACAAACCCAGACAAATTCAGCAGTCATAGTTAGCTGAGCTAACTATAACTTGTGCCCCCGCAATGCAATGCTTATGATGCTTATAATAGGCTCTGCGCATTGGAATAATATAACCTATAGGTTTGACATAGGACTAAGGTCGGTATGTCCCTATCGATTATATTAAACTTAATTACCTGTGCCAGCTAGCTCAGAGGCCACTAGAAACTCCTTGAGAACAAGAAGGAGTAGTTTCTGGCAACCGAAAAACATGACAACTTTGTTTCCCTTTAGAAGCGGAACATGTCTCAGAATCGTGGAAACAATAGATAACAGTTTCACTCATTCAATCGTGCATGCTTAGTTTCTACAGAGTTACACAGAAAGGAAAGACGGGCGTTTCAATGAAAGGGTTTTATTGAACAGTCTTGTTTCTCGTGTAAGAGATATGTGCTGTTATGATCACAAGACAGTATGCAAGATAAATAATGTACAGCGTAAGCAGTAGAAATAAATAACACTGCGCTAGCATTATCTTTTAGCATATATTCACGTACATAAATAACATGAGCTAAGAATGCGAGTACTCATTCGATGCGTCTCTAAGCTAGTTCTACCCCAATGTACCTAACCTAGTCTAGGTGTAGGGAAAGGTAGAAGTAGGTGGCGTATTCTCTAGTATGGTAGATTAAGAGTATGTTAAGTCTAGTATGCCAAGAGTCCCTCTAGGATCTAGTCAGCTCCATACCTTGAGAATGAGAGAGGTGGGAATCTCCTGCCGGATCTGGAACTCTAACACCCCGCGAAGGGAGTCAGAACACTGGAAGCTGGATTCGTCTGCGTGCAGGAATGACAGCGTCTTCTCAGTGCGTCAGGCCGGGATACGGGCTCCTCTGAAGTCGAGGTCTCCTCTAACTTGCTTGGGCAAGGGAAGGTATATTTATACCTGGTAGGTGTCGTGGAATGTTAGCATTGACGTGAAGTCGGACAGAGGAAGACGTCAGGAATGAACCCTTAAGGTATAACGGTTCATACATAATAGATGAGTTCTTGGAGAAATCAATAGTCCTGTGCTAGGGAACTCCCGAAGCTTAAGGGTCTGGTTTCTAAGAACTCGTTGTGACGTTAGGGTGGACGGATGTCGGTGACCATGCCTGTATTTGGAGTGCACGGTTAATGCCTAAATAAGGACTGGGATTCTATGCCTATATAAGGGCAAGGCGAATTGTGCCTATATAAGGACATGATTCAGGAAAACCTATATACGGACCCCTAAAGCGGAATACAACACCCACTCCATCTTCGATTGAACGATAATACTAAATGCTAAACATTTTAAATGCTAAACATAAAATTGAGTACCACATGTTACTAAAAACATTTCTAAAAGCATTTTAAAAGAAGCTCAAAACTGTTGAAAGGTTATAGGCACTGTACATTAAAGCATTGTTTTCATTCTAAGCATATAACGGAAGTAGAATGCAACACGAATGAAACAGAAATCTATACATATGATGAAATGGTCGATAAGTTCTTAAAATCAAAGCCATTTGCATATCATGGAAATAAATGAAATGTTAGACAAGTAAGGTGACAATGTGTCCCTGGAAGTATTCAAAGAAGTCCGTTTTATAAGACTAGTTCTACTGTAAGCAGATTGTACATTTGCCATGTCATTTCAAAAATTTAAAAAAAAAGAAAAAGTTCAATTCTGGGAAATGTTCCAAGTTTGAAAAATATGAAGGCCACATTTCATTGTTGCCCTGGTACACTGTGAGCCGAATCAAAGTCAGTGTAGGGGTCTGGCGTAAACATTAGATCATCTATGTCCGTAGCCAAAATATCATCCACCGAAGTCGGTGACATTTGGAACACCTCGTTCAGAAGGTTAATTGCACAGAGATGAGAAACATCGCCTTCAGCAGAAGATGCAATGTTCGCGTCCGTTGTTACCTGTGTGCCCGTTGATCCATCTCGTACCTCAGCAGCAGCCGGAAGCATCTGTGAGATCTCAATGAATGCCGCCATCAGGATTGGAAGCCTCTGGGGACAACACACAGCATGGGCCGTTATCGGGTCCAGCAGAGTATCGATATCCGTTGGCATGACTGATGGGAGTGTTAGACAGATGTCTAGCATGCATTCTTCACCGCAAAACAGGCAGCGTAGAACAGGTAAGATGCAATCTTGCCAGATTGGTCTGAATGACAGGAACCACGTTGTATTAAGTTCCCGTAGACGAGGCATGCCCAAAAGCTGTACTATTCGCTCACGGCATTTCCGTTCAAGGAGGGCTCTCTCCACATCGCTCGGAGTGATGTTGGCGAAGAGGCTTGCCATACCGTAGTAGGAGGAATAGAAACAGAATTCCTGCAACAAGTGCTAGAATTAACGGCACACCACCAAACACCGAATGTGCGAAGTTTGGGATGATTCCGAGGACAGCCTGGAAAGGCGCTAATAGTCCGGAACAGATGGTCTTAAATACATGTACAATTCCGCTTGTATCTGACATGTTAAAGATACATCCTATCATTTCTACGAAATGTATAGGGCAGTTTGTACGAATTAAAGCTTGTATCTCAGCCGAAGTCCTTGCAAGTTGTAGATCATAGGTTTCTTTGGCCGAGGTCAAAGGCAATGATTGTTGGATAAGCATGGCTTTCATTCTGCTTAAAGTATCAAATCGAATAAAAGAGACATTCAACGAAGGCCATAGAGGCGACTCCCTGACTGTGTCTATTGGGGCAAACAATACTTGCATACAGCAAGTGACCCTGGAGTTGACCGTTACTAGATATGGGATGCCTGGCAACATGCCACAGCAACTCTGATCATTCAACATGAGGTAACTCCCATTAGAAAGTTGTCCAAACGTTGGATTAATCACAGCAGCTGGTGTACCCTGCTGGTGGCAGGACAAGTTTGCCACAGAACCATTACAAGCCCCGTGCAAAGAAATGTCCTGACAAATCAGTGAACCGCTTAGTGCACTTTCACAGTGTGTACCGCTTAGAAACACTTCACGATCCCCACTCCAACATCTATAGGTGTAAGGTAAATTCCAGGATGTCTTAATGTATTCTTTACCCAACCTTTCATATTTGCCTGCTTGCATCTGTTTAAGGCAATACTGAAACTGGAAAGTAGTCACAGGTAGACTAATTTTGCCGTGAATAAGCCATTCTGTAGCTGGTTTTTCTGCCACTGTGAATGGTAATTTTTCAAGTTTTTCAATGCTCAGTACTGTATACTTTGCTCCCCTTTGTGCCAGTTCGATCTGTTTATCAGTTAGATTATATTCTGCGAACAGAACCGACGTGTTGATAAAATGCCAAGGCACATAGCCCGCACGCAAAGATTGCAGCGTCCAGCTTAATAACATAATAGAACGTAACTGAGACTGGCCTTGCTGTAACATGGCTAAATCTTGTTCCAGTATGTCGATAGCAGAGGATACAATACTGTCCAATGAATAAATTCTGGAGGACAAAGTTGTTAACCCATTGTCGACCACAGAGAGAGTTTTCTCTAAATTAATACGATCAAGTTCACGTATTCGTTCTGCGGCCTCCATCTGTGACACCTTCCATGCTTCATTATAAGCAGCATAAATGCCGGCATATATGAAACGTTTTTGACGCGGTTTTCTTGGTCCAAGCAAGAATTCCCTAAGGTCTGCGTCTTCTTTAAGTAAAGATAAGTGTTGTTTCACATCCTTAAGTGTAGATTTTTGCAGCCAATCGAGGCATAATTTTCCTACACTGTATGTTGTCACTACCCCCGGATGCTGTCTTTGGACGTATCGTGGGTCTGGCCTATGAATAGCAAACCCCTGTGTTTTATTCAGGAATCTTGCTTGACAGTTGTTTGTGTCTGTGGGCCAGATCAACCATTTTCTCCAATCAGGATTTGTTCTGTAGTATGGTGTCAACTGTAACCGCTGCCTGTGTATTGTTATCACTTGCAGGTGTTGGTACAGAAGGATTTTTCATGTCTTTGATCTTGGCTAACCCAAGGCAAGACGTTTGTTGGACCGTGTCATTCAAAAACATTATTTGCTGAGGGATGATACAGGCTCTAAATAAAGCTTCTATCCCCTGCACTTGCCAATCTTTAGTACCCCAGACAGATTTTGTGTCTATTGTGTCTTTCCATAAGTCGAAACCCTGTCTAGACAGTTGGGCAATTAAAGCTGCAGAGTAAATCTGTTTTGTATTTGTTAACATAATTTTCAGTCCTGTTTTGTTTACATTTCTATAGTAAAATGTTTCTGGATCAGATGTATTGTATCCTGAAAAATATGGAAACTTCTTAGCAAATGTTTTTGAACTACCTTTTGGTGGTGTAGGACAATGCTCCCATTGGTTAAACATAAACACATTTCTAGGTGTTGCAGATTTATGCAACAAATGATGACCATAGTGGTTATAGCAATACAGCTGTTCATAGTCTGATGAACCCTCTAAATATTCATTATTAGAAAATACAGCAGATTTTTCTAGGTCAAACATCATATTATTTACAGTTTCAAAGTCCCAATCATCAGAATAGGTACTGGATGAAACAAAATCACTTAGTGAAATCTTAAATAAATGTGGAATGTTCAAATGTTCCGTCGGGCCAAAAATATCGAAATCTGTTTTGTCCCACACTATACCATCCTGTATAGGAACGGCTGTGATGTTCACTGCAGACAAGTCTCTTGTTTCACGATGGGATGATTTGTGAGGTTTCAAAAGTAAGTTCACTTCTTTTCTTTCAATGTCCAAATGGATGTATCTCCCATTTATAAGCACGCTCATAGTCATAACCAAAGCTAGCCAAAGCAGGAAGAAAAATATTCCAGAAATAACCCAAAGTTCAATCAATGGTGAAACTAGATAAGTCTTTTTCAAAAAATGTAAAAAGTCTTGTACTTGCTGTTTAAAAGTTTTTGATGCTGGCGACGTCTCGGGCTCACTTGGATCCTCAGAAAACGTATCAAAGTTAATGAAGTAGCCAGAAGCAGTTCTGTCAATTGTTGGAATTGCATCAGGATTTGTAGAAATCGCTGGAACCAGTTGATCACTTGTTACATTGGTGTAGACAGGTGTATTTGGACGAACTGTTACTTGTGTTTCAAGAGGGATGAGTTCCATAGCATTGTTGCTCAGTCCTTCATCTGTTACTGCTGAATTCTCGATGGTTATCAGTCTTTCAGTCTGAACCTCTTGAATAGTAGCGAGAGGAGTGTGTCTGCTACTAGGTCAGAGTCCACGAGGCCTACTATCTAGTATTGGCCACATACTGTGGTTTGATGAGGTCGATGGACACAAATCTTTTCTCCTTTCTTCCAGCAAGGGGCGGCAGAAGTACTGTTCTTGTTCCGTGTACGGCTAGGACAGATACTGGTTGTCTGTAAGAAGGTCCAAATTCCTTCTTGTCCGCAATCTTCTCTCTGACTAGATCCCCAACTTTTGGAATCCAGACAGGCCTTGCTGGGACCGCCGGTTTTTCCCCAGTGGTGGTTGGCTGCAGGAATACGTTGCTTTGTTTCAATCTTAGTTCATTTAAGTCCTGTAAAACAGCCAAACAATCTTTGATATCAAAGGGTTTATTTTCCACCACTGTGCCACTACTTTCCAGATCTGGCACCCACATTCTTGTCCCAAATAGGACCTCATATGGAGTGACCCCCCTAGAGAACTTCTTGGCAAATTGTTTAATGAGCATTGGACCCCATATAGATGTTTGACCCACCCATCACCCGAACCTAATACCCTAGCTGTTATAGACTGCTTTATGTCCCGGTTTTTCCTTTCCACAACAGAATTTCCCTCAGGATGAAACGGAGAGGAGTACCGTAATGCAACGCCCAGACTGGCCATGGCGTCTTTGTAAGCCCGAGAGCTAAATGCAGGGCCCTGGTCAGAATGTAGCGTGCCTATTGCGTATGTGCCGATAAAGACTCGCAAATCTTTTATAACAGTTTAAGCGTCAGCCAAGCGCTGAGGCCATATCCATAGGAACCTTGACTTAGTATTTGTGGGATTGCACTTGTCCATGAGGACGCCTGTGCATGGATAGTCTAATGCTGTCTAACAAAGGTGTCTGTACTGGACAGCTACATCCGTAGCATGGTGTCTGGTGGCTTTCTCGCTGTAATTTACAGTTTAAGCAGTTGTTGATGAATATGTGTATTTCTGTATTCATCCTAGGCCACCAGTACATCTCATTTAATGTCAATATTGTTTTAGAGATCCCTTGATGTGACAGACCCTCCCCCAAATGTGTTTCATAAATCAAGGCTGCTCTACGTTCCATGTTTGGAATTACCCTATCCCCCACTCCAGGGATTCGAGCAAAAGGAACGTTGTTCGCATCCATTACATAAGAGTACTTGAGTGGAAACTTTTTGGTAACGCTGCACCACTGCCTTTGCTCGTAGCATTGACAGCCAACATTATCTCACTGTCTATTTTCGTTTTTGAACGAGTGATCGCAGCTACGGAAGCCGTCTGAACAGCCCCTTTGCGGCTTCGTCAGCCAATGAATTTCCTGCAACGTGAACGCCATCACGTTGATGACTCAGTGTATGGATCACGTGAGCCTTTGGTAGTTCGCTTTTAACTGAACTACTTGTTCCCAAAGCGTTTTATGCTTTATTGTGCCACCTTTGCATCTTTGAACCCGTTTTCAAGCCAAGTTTGTATATATTCATTATACGACTGCACACAGTAGAAAGAATCGCACACTAATAGTGTGGGGAATTCTCGATCTGTACTTTCAAGTGCCAGTTTGAATGCTTGTAGTTCAGCTCGCTGAGCTGTGCAATCTCCTAGAGACTGGGTTTTTGTGACCATAGGTCTGAATTTGCCATTGCGCATGCGACCTTTAACGATTGCTCACGCTGCACTGTAAACTTGATTACTCCCTGTTGCGGGTTGTGCGGATCCGTCAGTGTAAATTATGAATTCATACTGATCGAGAGGCAGAATTTCAGTGGGCAGAGGACATTCATGTTCATATTGCAGGAACGCTTGTGTTTTTAGATCGGGATCAAAAACATATTCAACATTTGTTGCAGCAAGAGAATTAACCCATTGTATCCATCCAGGATGTAAGGCTTTAGCATTTGGAATGCTTGCTTTTGTTACCGCCTCTAAGGCCGGTACAGGGGTTACGACAATAATGCGTTTCCCTTGGGCTAGAGCTCTTTCTTTTGCTACAGCGGTTTGAACTCCTGTCAGAATTTTTTCTGTTGAAGTGAAGCGCATTTCTGCTTGTGTATACAAGTGTGATTTGTATGCAATTGGTACTTTTTCACCCTCGTTAAATGTTACGTAGGTGAATCCGCATTGACCCGAAATTATTCGGATCACTAAGTTGCGTTGACTTACAAGTGTTTGTAAGTGATTTGTTGCTAACATGTTAGCTTGGAGTGAACGCAAGATATCTGTGTGTTCTTGTATCCAATTTTTGATTGAAAAATCAGGTTTGATTAGTGCGTAGAGAGGTTTAACCCTTTCTGCGTAATTTAGAATGTATGTTCTTCCAAAATTTAGGAAACCCAGGATGGATTGTACATTTTTCAGCGTCTTTGGAGGTTGGAGCAGCGCACACCTTTCTAAAAGTTGGCTGCCAAGCTCTTGCCTTCACTTGAAAGCTCATATCCTAGAAACAGGACATTGAGATGGGCAATTTGGGACTTTTTAAAGTTGAACTTGTAGCCCTCAGAGGCGAAGCCTAGTATAATGTTGCTCACCCTGTTCAAGTGTTTATCCAGGTCATCATCTGTCAGATAGATGTCATCGACATAGGACAATGCCTCATTGTCATAAATTTGTAGTAACTCCGTTACTCTCACTGAGAATAACCCCAGGCTGTTCTTGAACCCTTGTGGGAATCAACAAAATTGACGCTGGGTCCCCATTATTGAGAAAGCTGTTAAGTACCTGCTTCCAGGTGCTATGTTTTGACAAAAGAAACCATTTGAGATATCCAATGTGGTTTTGTATTTTTTACGCACAATGTTATTCATTAATGCTGTACTATGTGCATTTTGCACTGCAAATGTTTTAGAACAAGTGTTTAAGTGTCTGTAATCCAAAACTAGACGATAGGTATTGTCTGATTTGGAGACAGGAAACAAAGGATTGTTCATTGAGGAGGTGCATGTTTCAATCACCCCCTGGTATTCAAGTTGATCTAAGATCTCCCTGACCTGTTTTTTAGCTTCTTGCTTTATTGGGTACTGCCTTTGTGCAGTAGGTTCATTTTTCAGATGTATTTTATGGTGAGGTGAATCCTCGTCCCATCCTACACGATTTTTGTATAATGCTGGGGCCTGGGCAACTGCCCATTTCCTGGCATAAGTATATTTTAGATGATTTGGAATATGGTTAGAGAAGGCAGGCATAATAATGTCCTCGCCATGTGGGCACTCCCTGACAAATTGTGGTGGCCAGTCTTTTTCTGCTAGAAGTATGTCATAGCCCCTTGAAAGTTTTTCCCCAAAAAGTGCTTTCACCTGTCTAGGTATGTCTCCCTCCATCCGGAGTGTTATTTCATATAACTTTTGTGGAGTACTAACCCTGGTGTCTACAGTCTCAACTGTAATGTACTCATTCAAGTCCACTATCTCCAGAAGTTCCTTCAGGTTCTGGCGCGCTATTGTGACTTCTGCTGCACTGTCCAGCATTGTCTGAGCCCATTCTCCGTTCTTGAGTTTTTGTTCTCAGTATCCTCTGCATGTCTGACCTTCAGACCTGCTACCTTCTTCTTTGAGAATTGAGGTTTTGATTTGTTTTTCGGAACGTGTTTGTCGTCTTTCGATTTCACGCGTTCTTCTCTATGTTCTGACCGTCCTCTTCTTTCCAATGTCTGTGACGAGATCTGAAAGGCACGAGGGAAACGTGTATCAGTATCTTGATACCTGTCAGGCTTTTTCAAATTATCCCTATTCCTGAGGTTATACCTCCTTTCAGAGGGCTCCTTTTGAGGAGACCTACCTCGGGATTGAGAACGTTTCTCATTTGAATTTAGTTTATTAGTTTCCCACTTCTTTTAGAAGATGTAGGAGTTTGTTTAATAGAGTCCTTCTCAGGACTTTCAGATAGTTTTGGCTTCACTGGTCTTCCACCCAAACTATCTCTGCCTAATTCTGCATATGATTGTTCTATTATTCTGGGTAGCTCAGTTTGATGTTCTGTAACATCGAATTCCTTTAATCGTTGGCGGATCGCCACTGCTGCTGCCTCCCCTTTAATATTAGATAATATTATTGTTGAGACCTGGTCGAAATTTTTCAGTAATTTCATACCTAAATTTAGAGCAGGCTCTGTCCCGTATTCGTTTTGAATTTGTTTCAGGACATCAGGTATTACTGCAATTGATGGAATACCATGTGTTTTAGTATAGATGGCAGCAAAGACTGAGCCCCAAGTGGTACAGTCTTCCAGTTGTGGTGTGATCCCCATCGGTAAACAGATGGTTAGGATTCTGTGTTTCTCATACGGGCTAGTATTTGGAAATACTGCTTCGATTTGAGTAATTCTTTGAGCTATCCAAAATGGAATTTGCTCACGTTTTTATGGGCATTTTACCCATGACTGCGTATAGAGTCTGTGGTGTAATTTTTAGTGTATTCCCCTGTTGTGGAGTTTGATTTGGAAGTGTCAATGGTGGTTGGACTGTAAAAGTCTGCATGACATATTGGACTAATTGTCTGTAGATTTTTATTAACTCTGTAAGTTCAGTAAGTAGTTCCTCATCTGACATTATATCAAGTTCAGGATGAGGTGTGTAGCCGGCTAGAATCGGCCATGTTGCTCCTGGTCTACCTAGTGGACCGAGCCTGGTAATGTTTCTGTGATGTTTTAGGGCGCCTTTAAACCAGAGCTGATGCTCCTGGTATGTTAGTGGAATTTCAATATCCTCGAAAGGAATATATTCCTCTGGTGGATCATCTTCTTTGTAGAAGTGAAACAGTCTTGTTACTGAATTTGATTCAGGAAATATGACCCATGAATAGAATACCTCTGTCTGAAAGGATTTGTGTGCCTCTATCACGAAAACTTCTCTACCGCCTCTCGGTGGTAGGCCGTGTTTTATAAGTTTTAGAGTGATGGCTCTTCTTACGTTTGGATTGATGTCTATGACACCCTCCTCAGTTTCAATAAAACCTGTGATGTTATAAGCTGTTAAAGCTGGTTGACCCGCAACGTCACCGTTGTCGGAGTCAGGCATTTTGTTTTTTGAAAAATGTAGAACAAGTTTCAAGGAAACAAAAAGATAAGGTGCACAATATTTTGGAACACTGTATCCTTCAACGTTGAACAAACCAAACAACTAATTTATAGGGTGCTTCCCTATTTAGTTATGGCGGATATTTAACCCTACCCACTCCGGACGTCTTATGGAGTATGTGAGTAGGGGTCTCTGAGAAAAGCACGAATGAGTTACTCAGTATCTAGCGTTAAATTACTGCCTTACCAAACCGTTGGGCGCCATGTAGTGTAGTTCCTATTTCCCTAATAGGCTCTGCGCATTGGAATAATATAACCTTTAGGTTTGACATAGGACTAAGGTCGGTATGTCCCTATCGATTATATTAAACTTAATTACCTGTGCCAGCTAGCTCAGAGGCCACTAGAAACTCCTTGAGAACAAGAAGGGAGTAGTTTCTGGCAACCGAAAAACATGACAACTTTGTTTCCCTTTAGAAGCGGAACATGTCTCAGAATCGTGGAAACAATAGATAACAGTTTCACTCATTCAATCGTGCATGCTTAGTTTCTACAGAGTTACACAGAAAGGAAAGACGGGCGTTTCAATAAAAGGGTTTTATTGAACAGTCTTGTTTCTCGTGTAAGAGATATGTGCTGTTATGATCACAAGACAGGTATGCAAGATAAATAATGTACAGCGTAAGCAGTAGAAATAAATAATACTGCGCTAGCATGATCTTTTAGCATATATTCACGTACATAAATAACATGAGCTAAGAATGCGAGTACTCATTCAATGCGTCTCTAAGCTAGTTCTACCCCAATGTACCTAACCTAGTCTAGGTGTAGGGAAAGGTAGAAGTAGGTGGAGTATTCTCTAGTATGGTAGATTAAGAGTATGTTAAGTCTAGTATGCCAAGAGTCCCTCTAGGATCTAGTCAGCTCCATACCTTGAGAATGAGAGAGGTGGGAATCTCCTGCCGGATCTGGAACTCTAACACCCCGCGAAGGGAGTCAGAACACTGGAAGCTGGATTCGTCTGCGTGCAGGAATGACAGCGTCTTCTCAGTGCGTCAGGCCGGGATACGGGCTCCTCTGAAGTCGAGGTCTCCTCTAACTTGCTTGGGCAAGGGAAGGTATATTTATACCTGGTAGGTGTCGTGGAAGGTTAGCATTGACGTGAAGTCGGACAGAGGAAGACGTCAGGAATGAACCCTTAAGGTATAACGGTTCATACATAATAGATGAGTTCTTGGAGAAATCAATATTCCTGTGCTAGGGGAACTCCCGAAGCTTAAGGGTCTGGTTTCTAAGAACTCGTTGTGACGTTAGGGTGGATGGATGTCGGTGACCATGCCTGTATTTGGAGTGCACGGTTAATGCCTAAATAAGGACTGGGATTCTATGCCTATATAAGGGCAAGGCGAATTGTGCCTATATAAGGACATGATTCAGGAAAACCTATATACGGACCCCTAAAGCGGAATACAACAATACTACATCGCTCATTACATGGTCATTGACATCACTGATAACATCACTGATGACATGTCAAATGATGTCACTAATGACATCACTGATTAAATTACCCAGTGACTGTTAGTGTTTTAAAAAGGTTTATGAGTGTTAAATATATATACCAAGGTGTATGGATGAATCATTGGGTGTAGGAGTGCCTGTATGGATGATTCAGTGGGTGCGTGACTGACTGTATAAGTGAGTGATTAGGTGTTTCAGTGACTGTATGGGTGAGTGACTAGGTTGTGTGAATATCTGTATCAGTCTGTCAGTTTGTGTCTAAGTGGCTATATGGGTTGGTGAGTTGGTATGTGAGTGGCTGTATTGTCGTGTAGTTCCTATAAATTTATATAGGATCTGCACGTTTAGACAACATAAACTGTGGGATCGATGTCCAGACTGATTCCAGACACTCCCACTGGATATGTTCGCCTCTATACCAGCTAGCTCACAGTGCCACTATGAACTCCTCTTACCAAGGAGTGATTAGTTTTTGGCAACTATCGAACATGACATCCCGTCCCCTCAGGGATCGTGGAAACAGTACAGTACTTTTTGCTCAGTCACTCGTGCTCATATTGCCTCGGAGAGATACACAGTATAAACGATGGGGACGTTTTCAATAAGCATTCATTGAACCAGCGTCATTCTAGTGTCGATTACGTGTGCTGCAACAGCCCTAAAACAGAAACAGATATAAACAATTATAAGCACCAACAGAATAAAAGGATGGTAGACCCCTGCATGCTGGAGTGTCTGCGTGCAGGAACCTCAGCGCCTTGTGTCAGTGTGTCAGCATGGAAGCCTTTCTCCTCTGCCTGCCCCAGCAAAAATATGGTACTTATATACCCAAAAGGTACCCTCAGGCGTTTTACCTTGCTGTGTCATGTTGGCCGAGGATGACGAAAGGGATGACCCTTATACATAGTTATTATGCAGAAGATGCAGGAGATGGTAGTCCAGCTGTGATTCTGAGAATCCTCATGCATAATAGATGAGGCTAGTTTTCGGGGAAAACCACACGACATTTATGCAGTACCTAACTAGGTAAAAGGTCAGCACAAACCTGTTATGTAGTACAATGGCATGGTAAATGTAGGTGAAAGGTTAGGAGACTACCCAGGCCTATATTGGGGTACATTACGGATCATAACAGTATGGGTGATTGATTGGTTGTCTGAGCACCTGTATGGGTGTATTAGTGTCTGTGTGAGTGGATGAGGGTGTTTTTGACTGCGTTCATAGATGAGTGAGTGGTGAGTCAGTGGCTGTATCGGTTAGTGAGTGTGTCTGTGAGGGGCTGTATGGGTGACTGAGTTTATGTATCACTGTGTCAGTGAGTGAATGGATGTGTCAGTGGTATATGGGTGAGTAACAGCAAATGTGAAAGGCAGTATAGGTGAGTGTTGGAGTATATGAGTGGCTATGTGTGAGTGAGTGATTGTGGGAGTGGCCATTTTGGTGAGTGTTTCTGCTTGTGTCAGTGGTGACTGTATAGGTGAGTGAGTATGTGTTAGTATATGTATGAATAAGTGAGTGGGTGTGTGTATAACTGTATAGATGAGCAAGTGGCTGTGTGATTGACTCTATGGGTGAGTGAGTAGGTGTGTGAGCAGCTCTATGGGTGACTGACAGTGTGTGAGTGACTGTATGGGTGTATGCGTGGATATATCAGTGGCTGTATTAGTGAGTGAGTTGGTGTATGAGTGGTTGTATGGATGACTGAGTGGAAGTGCGTGTAGACCTATGAATCAGTGAGTGGGTGTGTAACTACTGGTATGGGTGTGTCAATGGTTTTGAGAATGGTAGTGTGGACGTTGGAGTGGGAGTATGAAAGGTAACATTGGGGTGTGAGTGGGTGCATCAGAGATTCTGTGGATAATGCCATCAGTGATGTCATTTGAGATGTAAGCAGTGATGTCATCAGTGATGTCACTGACCATGTCATGACTGATGTGACATGTGAGGCCATAAGCAGTGCAATGCAGGGGCACAAGTTATAGTTTGCTCAGTAAACTATAACAGCTGAATTTCTCTGGGTTTGTACAAGTGAAACCTGAGCCTAACTTATAAAGTCTCTTCCACCTGTGGGTTTTTCAGTGAATTGTTAAGTTTTTTTAATTCCATTTCCTAACTGTAAAGACCATGTAACCTTTGGTTTTTTCAGTGACTTTCTAAGGTTTTTTTAAATACTAATTCCTAACTATAACGTCCCTGTAACCTTTGTATTTTTGTGTGAATTTCTATGGCTTTAAAACTAGAAGGTGTGTTCACAGAGTGTTGGAGAAAGGGGGCTGGGCCTCCGACCAGCTCTCAGGTATCCCGCTGTATAGGACTTATAGGAGCTACCAGGAGGGCTTCTTGCCCCCAAGGTCCCTCAGGTGTAAAGTGGACTTCATCCCCCAAACAGTAGTTCACCACAAACCGCATTTGCAGAGTGTTGGAGAAAGAGGGCATGGCCTTCGAAGACCACTTAGCAATCCCTCTGTGTGGGACTTATTGGAGATAACAGGAGGGGTAGTTGGCCCCCAAGGACGTCCTTGGGGGCCAACTACCCCTTCTATTACCTCCAGTAAGTCCCACACAGCAGGATTGCTGAGACCTGATAGGAGGCCTTGCACCCTTTCTCCACCACTCTGCAAACACGCCTCCTGGCACACTACTAGCAGGCGGATGAAGTCCCTTTGGTAATTAATGGTCCTTGGGGGGCCAACTACCCCTCCTGTTACCTCCAGCAAGTCCCACATAGTGGGTTTGCTAAGAGGTTTTCAGTGGCCACGCCCCCTTTCTCCACCACTCTGCAAACGCATCTCCTGGTGCGCTACTAGTTGGGGGATGAAGTCCCCTTGGCTCTTGAGGGTCCTTGGGGGCAACTAGCCCTCAAAAAACATTAACAAGAATTATACAAACAATTTAAAACAATTAAAACATACACTAAAAAACATAAAAATTATTCAAAAATGATATTATTACCGATATTTTTGTAAATGATATTAACATTGATATTTTTAACATCGATATTAACTACATAGATATTTTTGTAAACGATATTAACATAGATATTTTTTACATCGAAATTACTTACCTTAGAAAATCGATCTTGTTGTCAATGATATTCCTGCATCACGATATTTGTGGATCACGTTATTAAAAACTCAATATTTCTGCATCTTGATATTCTTTACTCTATATTTTGTCCGAATACCGCAGTACCCTTCTGCCAGACCCTGTTCGAATGATCTAACTCCATACCTTAGTGTAATGTTTCAGGAAGCCGGAATCAGTGTATTAACGAATGCACTCCTTCTGAGTGCGCAAGCCAGCATACTTCTGCCTGTGCAGTTATATTAGTTCTACAGATTAATGTCGGGCCTGGAGTTGCATCTCAGTCATAGCTCTCAGCAGCTTCCATGATAACTCCGGAATTCAAAATGGACGCTGTTCAAATAATAAAACACTGGCCTTATCTCATTCTGCTATAGATGCAGAAAAACAACTTTACTTAGTCTGGGGAAAAACAGTTGTCTTCTACAAGCACATATTAGAGCAAGGACATCGCATTCTAGTATGTGTGTCCCTGGAATGAACAGCACAGACTACACAACAACGTCTACTCAAAAATAAATGGAACATGAGATTTTCTCACCTCAGTGAAAAACATGTTCAAACCACCATCGTAAAAAGCTGTTAAGTCAAAAAGGAAAACTAAAATGGAGACTCAGGGCCTTATTACGATGGAGGTCGAGCAAGCGTCTGACCACCATCGCAAAGGGAGTGGGACCGCCCGACAAGTAGCCGTAGGTCCCACCCATCAGATTAGGATGAGACCGTCATGTAGGCGGCTCGGAAACAACCCTATTTCTATTGCGGCTTGTGCTGCCGCCCAGCCGCACTAGAAAAAGGGATTTTTTTAAACATCCATGCACCATGTGCCAGGCACCATGTGGTGCCTGGCCCACGGTGCATGAAAGTTTGGGGGGGGCACCACACGTGCCCCCAGGCCACATTGCGGAGGCCTATGGGGGCCCTGCTAGGGGCTCCCAAAGTCCGTTTCCGACAGCATTTCCATGGCAGTCGGACTGCCATGAAAAGGCTGTCAGAAACTGACATCTTAATCCCCACGGCAGTGTCTCCGCAGGCACCGCCTCCATTGTAGGGATTAGGCTCCACCGCCACACCTACGGGCTCCTTGAGCCTGTTGGAGGTGGCGGTCTTTCTCCCCACCCACTGCTCTCTAACCGCCAATATCATAATACAGCAGTTGAACTGCTGACCTAGTTGTTGGACAGACCGCCGCTGACGGCCTGTCTGTGGCGGTCCACCTGACATCGTAATCGGGCACTAAATGTAATCCCTATAACACCCTCTCTTTGGTCGGACGGATAAGACTGTATAAAAAAATTGCAATAGCATTAAGCGTATGCAAAAAGCCTTGCGTTTCATATGAATGCTTAAACAGCACAAGAAGATTCACAAAAAATGCCAATCCAAAAATACCTATACTAGAAAAAAATGAAAGAAAGAAATTCCTAAAAGGCCAATTGAGGAGTCTATGAGGCATCCAAATTGGAGGACAGCATCTGTGAAGTGTCCACCACATCTACGCCCAGAGTGTCGATAGGACCCAGGAGGGAAACCGAATCCGCAGACATCATACCGAAAGAGGCCTGAAGAGCAAGATCCAAGTACCGAAGATGGTCATCGCCATGCCCATGCAGCAGATGCTGAAGGTGGCAGTGGCAGGAGAGCAGCATCAGAAGAGTGCCCAAATGCCAGGAAACCTGAAGTCAAAAGAGCATCTGGCATTGACAAAGGCGACTAATTGTAGGTATCTTACAGCAAAGAAAGCAGCATCATTGACAACACAGCTGATGCGACCGCAAAATACACACAAGCAGATTTATATCTTGAGGCTGCGACAATTGCGTAGCAAGGCGTAAGTCGAGTTCACACTCAAATGAGCACCATAGACAGCTAAACACAGGCTCCACTCTCTGAAACCATACAGGCCAGAAGAACAGAGACCAGTGCTCACTCAGTTCCAATAACTTCAACTCTCCAAAATACTGTATCATGCATTCATGACACAAAAGGATGTGTGGTATTTCCACTTCCATTTGGCCTCATTGTGGGTAATCCATTTCGAGGGAACAAAAATAGAACTAATGCAGCAGCAAAAAGCAATAATACAATAGGAAACTCTCCAAACATGCTTGAAAATAAGGAGTGCCAAAGTGATGGAATAACTCTAAATCCAGTCTGGAACGTTGAAACCAGTCCAGTCCCAATTACTTTAAAAAAGTGTGCCACTCCAGCAGTGCTAGATGCATCAAAAATACGATGCACAAGCTCACTAAAATGCTGTGGCCATTGAGTTTGTAAAAGGGAACTGCACCTCCAGCAAGGAACGTGCTACTTGGAGATCAAAAGTTTCTTGGGTAGATGTAAGAGCCACATCTTGTTGAAACAATAAAGCTTTCAGTAGCTTAGGCGATCAAAGCGTATTTTATGTATGGGGACCTTGGACAACAACGTTAATTCCCCAGTAGTATGTGTGGGAGGATATAACACATGCGTACAGCAAGTTACAACCCTGGAAACAGTAAACACATAGGGGACACCTGGTTTCGTCCCGCAACAATTTTGATCTTTTAAAACAAGATAGCTCCCATGAGAAAGCAACAAAAATTCAGTTTTGATCAATTGTACGGAAATACCTTTCAAATAACATGCTAAGTTTGCCATAGAGGCATTATGAACTCCATATAGTGTAATCTCTCTGCAGACCAAAGAGTGACATAAAGAAGGCCCACAGTGACATAGACTAACAAAAGCTTCTTTGTTCTTGTGCATGCATCTGTACTAAAAATGGAGGAACCAAGCTTCATGGAAAAAATGTGTACTCATCTTCTCATATCTGCCTACTTGAAAATGCCTAACACAAGATGTGAAATGAAATGTGGGAATCGGAAGAGAAATGAAAGCATGAATGAGCTGAACAGCAGACGTTGTTTCAGCAACTGAAAAAGGCACCTTTTTTAGATGTTCGATATTAAGCATGGTGTAGGTAGCTTCTTTTGCAGCCATTAGTTTTTGCATGCATGTCAAATTATAGAGCATAAACAAGTCAGCTGCATTCAAATAATTTCATGGCACTCTATTCGATTTTAAAACCTGCAAAGTCCAACTCAACTTCAACATCGATCTCAACTGACTCTGGCCATGCTGAAGCATAGACATGTCATTTTGTATAATATCGCATGCAGATGAAACAACATTATTCAATGAATAAACACAAGTTGATTGATTGATTGATTGAAGTTGACAATGTGGTCATCCCATTATCGACAACAGCCAAAGCTTTGTCAAGATTTTCTGTGTCAATTTGTTTCAAAGATCAGCAGCTACTTGTTCAGAAATGTTCCAATTTTTATTATAACTGGCATATATATAACATTTAGAACAAGGAGATATTACACCCAACAAAAATCCTGTAAGTCCATATCATCAGAAAGGAGTGATAAGTGGTGTTTAACTGCTGACAATGTTGAATGTTCTAACCTTTGCTGGAATAGTTTCCAATACTATATGGAGTGACGACCCCAGAGTGTTGTGACCGAATATACCGGTGGTCTGGCTTGCTTGCCATTAACCCTGTGGAAGAGTTAAAAAACGTGCATTACAGCCGTTGATATCAACTGGTCATAATAACCACCCATCTGAACCAGAAAGTGATGAATTGTACGTTCCATTCTGTACCATTTCATTAAGCTGTTCTGTGAAATTTAAAAACTGTTTCCAGTTATTAAACCTTGCAATAGAGGAAATGCTTGGCACATTTAAATGTTTAACACCACCAACCCCAAGCCATGTAGTCTGTTATACTGTTTTGTTTAAAAAGATAATTTGTTGAGGGATCAAACATGCTAGAAATAAAACATCAGTGCCCTGGACCTGCCAATGACATGTTCCCCAAACAGACAACAAAATCCTCGCCAACTCCACCAACTCCAAGGAACTCTTCAGTGTCATCCAGGAATTCACCAACCCACGCAGTGAAGCCACAGACATCACCCCGTCCCAAGACCTCTGCGACAAGCTGGGAACCTACTTCCACCTCAAGATCAGAACACTCTACGATAACTTCATCAACCACCCACAAGACGCCACAGTCGAACTCCCCCCCCGCACGAAACTCCAGCCAGCCCACCATCCCCAACTAGACACCGATCACGACCGAAGACACCGCCTCGACCATGAAAAGCATCCACTCAGCTGCAGACACCATCGCACCTGAACTGCAACACACCATCAACACCACCTTCACTACAGGCACCTTCCCAGACGACTGGAAGCGCGCGGAAGTCAGACCTCTGCTCAAGAAGCCCACGGCCGACCCCACCGACCTCAAGAACTACCGGCCCATCTCGCTCCTCCCCTTCGCAGCCAAAGTGGCAGAGAAAACAGTGAACAGGGAACTGACGCGATTCACCGAAGAGAACGACGTTCTCGACCTATCCCAGTCTGGATTCCGAAGCAACCATAGCACAGAGACCACCCTACTAGCCGCCACAGACGATATCCGCTCCCTCCTGGACCAAGGCCACTCTGCAGCCCTCATCCTCCTCGACCTGTCCGCAGCCTTCGACACCGTCTCCCACCACACACTAATCACCAGGCTACATGACGCAGTCATACAAGGAAAAGCCCTGGACTGGAACCGATCGTTCCTCACCGGAAGAAGCCAAAGGATCAGACTACCACCCGTCCTCTCAGCCCCCACGGACATCACCTGCAGAGTCCCACAGGGGTCATCTCTGAGCCCGACCCTCTTCAACATCTACATGGCCCCCCTCGCAGCCATCGTCCGACAACACAGCCTCAACATCGTATCCTACGCGGAAGACACCCAGCTCATCCTCTCCCTCACCAGAGACCCCTCCACCGCAAAACTCAACTTCCAGAAAGAGATGCAAGACGTGGCAATCTGGATGACCAACAGCTGCCTAAAACTCAATGCAGAGAAGATAGAAGTCCTCGTCCTTGGAACCACCCCCTCAGCATGGGACAACACCTGGTGGCCCACCGCCCTCGGAAGCCCACCGACCCCCTCGGACCACGCCAAAAACCTCAGCATCGTACTCGACTCCACCCTCGCCATGAACAGGCAGGTCAATTCCGTCACCTCCAGCTGCTTCAACATCCTCCGCACCCTTCGCAAGACCTTCAAATGGATCCCCCCCGAATCAAGGAAGACAGTCACCCACACACTCATCACCAGCAGACTGGACTACGGAAACGCTCTCTATGCCGGCATAAACAAATCCCTACTCCGCAAACTACAAACAATACAGAACACCGCAGCCAGACTCGTCCTAGGCATTCCCTGGCACGAACACATTAGCCAACACCTACGGAGACTCCACTGGCTCCCTGTGGAGAAGAGAGTCACCTTCAAAATCCTCACCCACGCCTACAAATGCCTACACAACACCGGACCCAAATACCTCAACGACAGAATAAACTTCCACGCACCTAAAAGAAGCCTCCGATCTTCAAACCTCGCACTGGCTGAAACCTCGCGCATACACAGAGCCAGAGCAGGCGGTAGAGCGTTCTCCCACATCGCAGCCAAAACCTGGAACGAGCTACCAGTGGACATCAGACGCGCCACCTCCCTGCACACCTTCAGGAAGACTCTCAAGACCTAGACCTTCGGCTGAAGGATCTGCTAACTCCCCCTTCCCCCAGCGCCTTGAGACCCTCACGGGTGAGTAGTGCGCTTTCAATTCCCTGATTGTTTGATTGAGACTTGAGATCAAAAATACCTTTCCAATACTCATAACCCTGTAGTGAGAGTTGTGAAATAAATGAATGAGAATAAATTAACTTTGTGTGAACAATTTTTTCTTCAGTGGGGAAGGCGTAAGCTTATAAAATATAAAACTGGGTCTGTTGGGACATGACTAGAAAAATAAGGGAACTTTTTCAAATATGTACTTGAACTACCTACAGGTGGTGTCAAGCAGTGTTCCCACTGCGTATTTTTAAAAACAGGACGTGGAGTACTAGCTCTGTGTAAAAAGTGATGGTTGTAATGATGGTAGTAAAACATTTCACCACTATTTGCAGAAGTCAAATACAAATCTCCATTTTCAAATACTGTGTATGATTCTAACTCAGATAGCATATTTTTAACAGTCACAGCATCCTATTCATCAGAAATGGAACCTGGGGTGATAACGACATCCATGGCAACTCTAAATACATACATAATTTGTAATGTTTATGTGGGACCAAAAATATCATGGGGAATCTCATCCCACACAATACCATCATGGACAGGGAATGCAGTAATGTTCACAAGGACAAGTCTCTTCGGAACTTCTGTGACGAAGCATGGGGTATAAGCACCTCAGTGCCAGTTCTGGAGAAATACATTCAGGGAGACAATATCCATTTAACAGTAGAAAGAAGACTGTAACAAATCCAATCCAAAGAACGAGAAAAAATAATGAAAGAAAAATTCAATGACAGGACCAAGGAGGATTCAGGTAAGTCTGTTTCAACCAAAGGAATGCTCAACGCACACCACACAAGGAGGTATGTGAAGAGTCTGGAGAAAATCATTAATGTTGACAAAATAACCAGAGGCAGCTTGAGTAAAAACAGGGACCTCATAAACAAAGGAGAGCAGGTAGGTGCCACGAAAGGCGGTTGATAATACACAACTTCATTGCAAGGAGCAGCAGTAGAAATTGGCAAACTCATATCAGAAACACACCCTGTGCTTCCATCATCAATCTGTATGATCAAAGGTTTAGCATCTGAAGACATCTGCTGGAGAGTAGCCATATTAGGACTACTTATTGCATGTAGAGGGTATCTCTAGCAGGGTAGGGAGTGGCGACAAGGAACTACCCAAGCACTCTTGTGGCCTACTACGGAGGCCTGGCCACATGGTGTCATTTGATTAAATCAATGGAAACTTGTTGTTTCTGTTTACAACCAGAAAGCGGTGACAAATCATAATTCGAGTACCTTGGATGGCAAGGACAGGCACCAGTGCATGAAAGGATGGGCCAAACTCTTGTTTATCTGCAATCTTGGCTCAGACTAGACCACCAACTTCAGGACTCCAGCCAGAAACCACTGGTTGCTCCTTTACTTTGTCAGTGGCAGATTGCTTAGAACTTAAATTTAAGTGTACATCTCAGAAGTCCTGTCATTCCTGCAAGACGGTGAAATGTTCATTGATGTCAAAGGTGCATCTTCTGCCTCTACGCCAGAGTTATCAAGTTTTAGTACAAATATTAGAACATCAAATAAAATTTCATATGGAGTATGACCACCAAACATTCATCTATGCAGATTATTTAAAGCTCTCTGTGCACCATACAGGTGATGAATCCAACTACGACCTGAACCTAATACTCTATCTGTTACGTACTGCTTTCAGTCACGATTCTTCTGTTCTACTATTGAATTTCCCACAGGATGATGGGGTGGAATAATGCAGAGCAACACCCAGGGTGCCCATATTATCCCAGTATGCCTTAGAGGCAAAAGTCTGCCGCTGTTTATGCACTGATGAAAGCTTGCAAATCTTTAATAACCGTTCAAGTGTTAGCCAACCGCCGTGGCCACATCCATAGAAATTGAGAACAAGAATCAACAGCCACTAAGAAATATTTAAAGGCACCATCCATATGGCGTTTTCCGCATTGATCAAAATAGACACATTTTAATGGCTTATTTGAAACTAATAGTGGTGTCTGCGGTGGGCATGCAAACATGGAACTTCTAATTTGTTGACAAATGTCACAGCATATTATATATTTTCTGATCTGTTGATAAAGACCCTGCCACCAAATCATTTCCATAATAATGAAATAATAGCTGCCAGACCAGCATGGGCCGACACCAAACCCTCATGAGCTGCTATTATTAATTTAAACCTGCTGTCCCAGTTGGGTATCACTCGATCACCCAACCCAGGAATGCGGGCAAAGGGAACATTTTGAGGACTCAAAAGATAGGAGATCTCAGCTGAAAAGCCTTTAGGTAAGGGCTCACCACTAGCCAAGGTAGTGAGAACAGCCATAATGTAATCATCTACTCACATATGTGAACGTGCAATTGCAGCCACAAATACAATCTGAACAGTCGCCTTGGCAGCTTCATCAGTGAATAAATTCCCTGCAACGTGTATACCAACATGCTGATGACTCAATGTGTGAATGACATGAGTCCGTGGCAAAGCATCTTTCAGAGCTACCACTTTCTCCCAAAGAAGCTTATGCTTCATAGTAGCTCCTTTTGAATCCCTAAATCCATGCATGTGCCAATAAGATAAATTATCATTAAAGGGCTGGACACACTATAAGTGTGGGAATTCTGAATCTGTATTCTGCAAATCCAGCACCCAAGCTTCCAATTCAGCCAGCTGAGTGGTACAGTCACTTAACATTTCTGTATATGTTCCTTGTGCCTGAAAAACTCCATCCTTCATGACCCCCTTAACTGCAGCACACAGAGCAGAGAACTTGTACTTTTTACCAACCGCTGGCTGGGCTGAGCCATCAGTATAGATTATGAAAGCATATTAATCTAGACGCAAAATTTCACTAGACATGGGGTATTCCTGTTCATACTGGGAATATTCCTGTGTTCACAAATTAAGGTAAAAAATGTAATCTACATTGGTAGCTGTGAAGGAAGTGGCCCTCTGGATCCATCTTGGATGCAAGGCTTCACATTTGGGACGCTGGCCTTTGTGACAGCTTCTAGGGACGAAACAGGAGACACCACATTATAAGTCTCCCTTGTGCCAATGGATGTTCTTTCAATACAGCCGTTTAAACTACTGTAAAAAAAATCTTTTGATGCAAAACGTGTTTCCGCATTGGAATATAAATGCGATTATTTTTTTGTTGAAAAATCTGTTTTTATTAAGCATTTCAATTTTGTTAATACATGTGCTTTCAATACGTAATTTTGTTGAGAAAATACATTGGGTATTTCATATATGTACTGAGCAATTATACATACATTGTTGGTTGCCTCTCAGACAGTTTTGGAGCATAAAGTATCGTACGCATGCATGCTATAACATGATGGCCTTTGCAAGTGTGAACGTGTTACTATCAAGTAGACCAGGTTTGCTATTACATTCCATATGGTGCATGCAGTATTTAAACAGATCTTTGTGAGTAACAGCGTAACTTTACTAGAACTGTGGTATTAACAAGAAAAAGGAAAAACAAGGGGAAGGGGAAAACCTTCAAGCCATTAGCCCAGTCCGTGGCATCTCACCCATTTCCCTATGTACAAACTGTTTATTGCTTCCGTGTCTGTTGCCCGCCTGTTGCCTTCCCACCTTGACATTAGGATATACGATCATCTTTAACCAATGTGTGACTATTATCCATGTGCCGCGGCATGCTTGGAACTACAGCGCACATGTGTGATGCCCACCTATGGTACTACTCCACAGAGGTTTCCCCTTCAACAGCCCTCGCGTGTTGCTGCAACTCAGCTAGGATTGCATCCCAGTGTGCTGCAATGGGGGTCTGGCGTAAGCCCATGGTTTCCTCGCGTCTAATAGTGAGACTTTCCGCCTTGACCCAGCCAGTAATGAATTACGCCATGCCTGTGTTTGCGGGGGACCTGGTGCTTTCCACCTCTTGGTGATTAGACTCTTAGCTGTTACCATACCTAAATCCAGGAATCTGGAAGTTACTTTGGTATTGGGTGATCTACGGAATCTGTGTAGAAGGTATGTCGGCCACTCAAAGGGTATTTCGTGTCCAGTGCAGGCATGTAGGATAGTGGCCACCTCCCTCCAGTATCTGCCAAGTCCAGTGCAGCCCCAAAGCATGTGTACCTGATCAGCCCCCACCTCAGCACATCTCGGGCATGCAGCGTCTTCCCGACCAAAGTACCGGTTAATTTTGGCCGGCGTAAGATATGCCCTTTGAATTATGTAGAACTGAATCTGTCTGAACCGCATGTTTCTGGGGATGTGCGTTGGGCTTTCCAGTGCCCGAGCCCACTCCATATTGGAAAGTGGGTGGCCCAGTTCTTGTTCCCATTTGCGGCGGAGTGGATCAAGGTTCAACGCTGTGTGTGTTCTGAACGAGGCCGCAAACCATCGCGTAAGGTGTCTGCCCTGCCCCATGACATGCAGGTACTGCGTGGTGAGGTGTGATTGTGACTCTGCATTAATGTCAACCCACTTAAATGTGAGAGTGGCTATCAGGGAACGATGTATTAGGAAATACCCTGGCGGTAGCCCCTCTTATTCTACCAAGGATGCGAATGGTATGAGTGTCCCCTCTCTGTACAGGTCCCCAAGTGTGTGAATGGCCGCCTCATGCCATTCCCGGATAGCAGCCGCCGTGACTGTCGTCTGGCCCCTGGGAGACCCTTCTATGGGTATCACCGGTGCGTACGGAATAATGCCCCGGGTTATGTATAGGCTCCTGCGAAAGCATTTGTACGCAACGGTGAGTAACAGGGGCTCTGGAGGCCTCGCCTTTGTGCCCGGGTGGAAGAGCCTGATAATCTTCCCCAATGAGTAGGGTGGTTGCGTGGTTGCGGTGTCTTCACGATGTCGGTCTGATAGCCACCGAGCTAACCACTGTAGTTGAGCGGCTTAATAATAGTGCTCAAAGCATGGAGCTGCCAGGCCTCCCTTGTCCGTGGGCAAATATAGCTTCCTCAATGCTACTCTATGCCTGGCATTGCCCCATATAAAGTCTCTTTCCAATCTTTCTAGCGTGGCAAAAAAGGAAGCAGGAATGTACAAGGGCATGTTTGTAAAGTAGTATAAAAGTCTCGGAAGGATTACCATTTTGGCAAGTGCTACTCTACCCGGTACAGAGAGGGGGAGAGTGTCCCAGAATTGCACCTGAGATCTAATAGCCGTCAACGATCTACCCAAGTTCCCGTCGAACAGATCTTTCTATTGGCGATAGATGCGGATACCCAGGTAGCGGCACGTGTCTTCCTTCCACTGAACCCTTTTGTCGCTAATAATTAGGCCGGGTCACGATTCCCCTCTCCAAACGAGTATAGGCAAGACTTGTCCACATTGACTTTAAGTCCCGAGAGTGCTGCAAAGTCTTGTAGGATTTGTGTCAACTGCCTAGGGACCCTCTCAATGTCTCTGATGTAGATGAGAAGATCATCTGCGTAAAGTGACACTTGATGTGTACCGTCTCCTAAAGGGATACCGTCTCCTAGCTGAGTGCGTAGTGCCTCTGCCAGTGGCTCTATTGCCAGCGCAAAAAGGAGGGGGGACAAAGGGCACCCCTGCCTTGTCCCTCTACACACTGGGATCGCATCCGAAATGTAGGGGCCCACCTTGACCCTGACAGTCAGCTTCATATAGAGCAGCTGTGTCAGTTGAAGAAACACCGGACCCAAATCGTACTTTTGGAGCGTTGCGAAAAGATAGTCCCACTCTAAGGAGTCGAAGGCCTTCTCGAGGTCTAGTATGAGACAACCAGCCCTCAGCAAGTCCTGCACAGGGTCCGTCACCACCCTAAAGAAATGCCGCAAGTTGAGGGAAGTGCTGCGGGACAGTACAAAACCGTTTTGGTCCGTGTGGACCAGCGTAGGGACCACCTGTGCTAGTCTCTCCACCAACACCTTTGCCAGTATTTTATAGTCGGTATTGAGTAGAGCAAGGGATCTGTAGGAGCCCATTTCCATTGGGTCCTTGTCAGGCTTTAAAAGGGAGACCAAATGTGCTTCTCGCAGAGACGGGGGAAGCTGTAGTTTCTCTACCGCTACCGCATATAGGGTGTGGAGTAGCTGCGAGTGAAACTTGGTACGCCTTGTAATATTCCGCCGGTAGGCCATCCAGCCCCGGCGATTTCCCGGATGCTAGGGACGTTATGGTGTCTCCAATTTCCTCCAGCGTGATCAATTCGTTAAGTGCTTCCTTGTGTACTTCTGTCACTGTAGGCATTTGTAGGCTGTCCAAAAACCTTTCCAGGTGCTGCACATTGCAGTGCCCTTGAGATTGGTACAGCTGAGCGTAGTTCTGTGTCATGGCTGTATGTATTTCACGCTGTGTGTAGAAAGTGGCCCCCGCGACTGTCCGCAGTGCCCCTATTGGTCTGCGGGCGTGTGCCTGCCTAATCAGCCAGGCGAGCATCTGGCCTGCCCGGTCCGCGGTAGCGTGTGTACGGGCTGTGTGTGCTGCGTAGTTGTGACATCGGAGGCATTCCATGTGATCGGCATGTTCTGCGCGTAACGCCTCCAAGCGCCGCGAGTCTCTTCCCATCCCCTCCCCTGTCCTCATGCAAAGCAATAGTTGGGATTCTATTCGGCTAAGAGAAGCCGACAGTTGTTTGCGAAAATTCCATGTGGCTCCCAGACAGTGCCCCTTCATCGTTACCTTGAACGCCTCCCACTCTATCATTGCATTACTAGCCGTGTCTTCGTTTGCTTCAAAGTATGCAAGGATTGCCGTCCCCAATGACGAGCGAAATTCCGGGTCTTCCAGCGCGGCGGTCTGAAGTCGCCACGTGGGGACCGAGGGCGACCCACTTCCCAGGTGAGCTGCATCAGCAGGGGGTTATAATCGGAGTGGGTCCGGCCCAGATACTCTATCTTTTTAATGAGGGGAAGAAGCAATTGCGATCCCACCAGTCGGTCTAATCGCACATGGAGCCCGTGCACTGCAGAGTAATGCGAGTACACTCGCTCCTCCGGATTGAGGGTGCGCCATATATCTAGGAGCGCCCAATGTAGGAGCCAGTCTGCCACAGCTTGTGCATTAGATGTAGCAGGGGTTCTGTTAAGGGGTGGGAATGATCTGTCCAGGTCCACATTGAGTACTGAGTTGAAGTCCCCACCCACCAACCACGGGATTCCATTCCATGGAGCTAGTGTCTCCATCAAGCGTGTAAGGAAAGAGGCCTGGTCTACATTCGGGGCATAGATCGATCCTATCAACATCATTTGACCGTTTAATTGTCCTCTCATGAAGGCATATCTGCCCTCTGCGTCTATCATGTCCCCTTCATGGATAAACAGTATTCCCGCTCTTATCCATATCAGTGTACATCGTGCGTGTGCTGAGTAAGTGGTACCGAAAATCTGGCCTCTCCACCTCCTGCGCAAGCACTCCAATTCAGTGCATGACATATGGGTTTCCTGCAACAGGGCTATGCCAGTAGAGCGGCGCTGCAGGTACGAGTAAATTAAGTACCTACGTGTGGCTGTGTGCATACCGCGTATGTTCCATGTAACAACGTTAACTTGTGTCATGTCTGGTTGTTGCATTTGGCAGGAGAGGCTGGGGCGGGTGTGGGAGGACCGGAAGCATAGCGGATGCGTGGGTCTGGGGCTAGCACTCCTAAAACTCGGAGCATGAACCTAAATAGAAACATCTATAACTATTGGGGCGAACTCGGCGATGATGTTTGTCTAAACTTGTCCTGCTCAACTTATGGCAATAACGTTTCCAGTGTATTTGCTGGTAGGGGTATGTGTGGTATGTATCTGGTTTTGAGCTTAGCTGTCCCTCTATGTCAAGGTGTTGTCACCCGCCTTCTCAACGAATGCGTGAGTGTGTATGCTCACGGCGCGCATGGGCCTGTTCCCATGAAGAAGCGTATGACGTGCGCGCTTAAGCAATTATGGCGTCCCTAATAGGCATTATGGGCGCGTGCAAGCAGGTGCGCTGGTAGGGCATAACAGTAAAGTCTCTACTTGTGTGGACAGTCTCATTTTCAGTCTGTGGTGTTTGCGGCCACTCAGATGAAGTCGTCAGCAGTCTGCGGAGTGTCATCGGGTGACTGTGGATCATCCAGGTCGTCGGGTCTGGGAGATGATGAACCACTGGCTGTCGTTGACCCAAAGGGGCTCATTTCCTGTCCCCCACGGTGCATCGTAGTCCCGATCGCTGCGGCTACTTGCAAGGCATCTTGACGTTCCATTCTTCTCTGTTCTGGGTCTGGAGCAGCAGTGACCAATGTCGCACTCTTGATATTCCCCCCGTTTGCCCCGTCGTCGATTCCGTCTGCCAGACGTCTTAGTAGGTTCGGTTGTGGAGGGCCTAGGTCCGGTCCAGAGCCCTGACTCCTCCAACCAGTCCCATACTTCAGCGGGCGAGTTGAAGAAACGGACCACTCCTTTCGCCACCACTCGCAGTCTGGCGGGGAACAACAGAGAGTAGGTAAGCTCAAGTTCGCGGAGCTGGCGTTCCACTGTGGTGTAGGTGCTCCTGGGCCTTTGTACTTGCGATGTATAGTCTGGGAACACCATGATTGGGTTTCCGCTAACCCTGAGATCTGTCAACTTACGAGTTTCTCGCAGTACCATGTCTCTGTCTCTGTAGCTAAGGAGCTTGAAAAGGAACGGGCACGGGCGGGCTCCAGGGGGTGGCTTGTGGGCTGGTACTCGATGCGCTCTTTCAACTGAAAAGTGTGGAGAAAGCGTTCCTGGTGGCAGGATACCCTTGAGCCAACGCTCAACATAGTCCTCTGGGTTTTGCCCTTTCTTCACCCTCCGGAAGGCCCACTACTCGAACGTTGTTGCGGCGGGAGCGCCCTTCCGCATCTTTGACCTTATCCTCCAGTGCATGCATGCGGTCTAGCAGGTCTTGTAATGCCGCAGTGTGACTTTGGGTGATGGATTTCAATTCTGTTAAGGATTGGTCTTGCATGTGGACCTTTTCAGCTAGCTTATGGTGATCAGCGCGTAACAAGGTGAAGTCCGGGTGACCTTGTCGATTTTGGCCTCTAGTGAAGACCTCATCTGATCCAGCGCAGTTCCGATCCGTTCCACCGCTGCCAGTACGGAGTCAAATTTGGTGGCAAGAGCAATGTGCGGCATGCCGCCGGTTTCATCCCCATCCGATCGTGGTGACTCAGAGCTGCTAGCACGCATGCTGTTCTGCTGAGTGTTTGTGCGCAGTCGTCCCATCACTAGCTGTTGTGCTGAAGGCATTCACCCCGAATAGATAGTCACTATGGAGGGGTAAGGACTGTATATCGGCACGTCTGTTTGGCTAGATAGAAGCTATGCGTGTGCGAGGTGGCGAGTATGTTCGTTGTGCTCTATTGAGGCCTACCCGTGTCAGGGGCACGTGGAGCAGACAAGCCTGGTGGGGGAGGCGACAGTTGTATCCAGAGGGAGAGCTGACCTGAAGAGTAGGAGTCAGCTATGTTGTCCCTTGCGATGCGCACTTCCACCGCGTACTTCCCCAGGACACGGCATGAGCGGGGCCTTCTTGTGGAGGTGTGCCTTTACTGAAGCATCCCAGTCGTGCCCACGTTTCAAATGGTGCATCTGTGGCAGTTCTGCCCCAGCCTATGACGCCTGCCAGTGATGCTAATTGCTTGTGTCTGCGGGCGTATTTCTCTGGTGGCGACCTTGTATTATATTGACCGGGCTTGGGTCTGGTCTATACCACTGGCAGAGACGAGAAATCTGGCAGTCACCATTCACCGCTTGTTTCTGCCCTCAGCGAATCCACCCTGGTTCCCAGTCCTGCCACAGTATGGATCTCAACATGTGGCTACCACTGAGTCTCTAGTGTAGTGTCTTGGCCCCGGCCAGGATGTCGCCGCAGTGCTCCTCACCTTTGCGCAAAGCCTGGTTAGGCCGCGTCTTACACCAGTGTTTCCAGCGCCAGCTTGCTGATTCAGGGCCTGCACTGCTTATTCAGGGCCTGCACCGCTATTTACTTCGTCAGCGCCTTCCTGTTTCCGCCCACACGCAGGCAACGAGGGTGCCGCTGTTTTTCTATGGTGGGGGTCTCCGGCTCACCACACGTGTTGCCCCCCGCCTAGCACTTCTCTGTGCATGGAGACACTGCCCAGTGCAGCCGGAGCAAGGATCGCGGACCTCTGATGGTGGGCGCAAGCTCCCGCTGCTTCCCCTTGGCCATTCCAGGCCGGGGCTCACCGCTGCCGGCAGGGTGCTGCTGTCAGTTCACCAGCGCTTTTCGCTGTCCCCCGCAGGTCCGTGCTCAGCGGCAGCCGCGTCTCACCCCCGATGCTGCGTGTCGCAACAGACTCGGCGACCATCACCAGCTGAACACCGCCGACCCGGGGCTGGGATCTGCGGGCCGCAGCCCACTGTCGCTGGTTCCGCTGTATTTGCGCGGTTCCTCCACTTCTGCCAGGTTTCAGTGGCTATTGTGGGTGTTTAGGGAACGGCCTCTTCGTTTCCTGCATTCGGATGGCTCAGATGAAGGATCCCTTACAGGAGAACTGAGGGATTACAGACGGAGCTCTAGCTGCTCGCGTCCGCCATGATGGCCTGCTAGCCACGCCCACAATATAAATGTGATTTATAAGCAATCAGCACTGTTTCTCCTTCATTAAATAAAGCATATCAGTAACCACTAGAATATGTAACTATGTGGATCACTAAATTAGTATAGTTAAAACAAGCATGCAAGCGTTTAGACTCAAGCATGTCTGCCTGTAAATTCAAGAGAACATCAGTATGTTCAGCAGTCCAATGCTTATTAGAAAAATCTGGACGATTACATTGTACAATGGTCTAACTCATTGTGCATAATCTGGTATGAATGGCCTACCAAAATTCGGAAATCCTAAAAGTGATTGAAGCTTTTTCAAGGTATTTGGTGGTTGGAATAGAGCACATTTCTCTAAGAAATGTGGCGCGCGACTTTTGCCTTGATTCAATAATTCATATTCCAAGAAAAGGACACTGAGAAAGGAAATTTTAGAAGAATTAAAAAAATCACATTTACAGCTATGGTCAACAAATCCTTATTTTTTAAGCTGGAAGGCCCATGCATATATTGGCTCTTCCAGATTTGCAAATATACGCATGGGCCTTCCAGCTTAAAAATAGCAAGATGCTTCTGGAAAGACCTTCAGATTCGGAAATTGGGAAGTTGTATACCGGATTGTTAAAAGGAGTAGAAGGAGGTGCTTCAGGCTTCATGATGAAATATGCAGATCCAAGATATTTCAAAAAGGTTAGGCTAAAGATCCTTAGAGGTGTCGAAGAAACCTGGTATAGGATTAGAAGGAGACTGAAAGTGCTGTATTATTGTAATATGGCCCCTATTTGGGACTCACCTGGATCACCTGACTGGACGAAGGACAAATTGGCAGGGTCCCTAAGGAAGGCTGGAATAGAGAGATGGGAGGACCTATTAGAGGGAGAACTACTGATTTCATGGGAAGAACTTCAAACTAAAAATCAAGTTTCAAGGTTCAAATACCTACAAATTCAGAGTTGGTTCCAGCCATCAAATAATAAGATAGGTGGTTCCAACGAGTTAGAAGAAACTTAGATCTTGGATGGTCCCAAGAAGAAGGAAACATCACATTGGTACTGGCGGATGATGGAAGAAGAGTTCACGCTGCCACAAGAGCTGTGGGGGACATACTTGCAGAAGCAATGCTGGATAAGTTATGGCAAGTATCCTTTTCTATACTTTATAAAGTGATTAAGCCCACCTATTTAAGGAGAAACCACCTTTTCTCTATCTACAGAGTGTATTGGACCCCACATAAGTTGTCAAAAGTTGGGAATAGAGGAGAGGTGGTGTGCCCCAAATGCGGTCTGAGGATGGCAGACGACCTGCATATGTTCTTGAGGTGTCCAAGGATTCAGGTATTTTGGGGAGAAGTGAGCAAGGCTTTGGCTGATATCTTGAAAAAACAGATTCAGGTAAGCCCTCTCCTTGTTTTCTTTGGTGTAGACAGTGAAGCTAGTGAATGTGATAAAGATAAGCAAAAATTAATTTTTTATGCTATGTTGCTGGCACGAAGAGAATTGTGTAAGAAGTGGATTAGCCCGAATCCTCCTGTGTATAATGAGTGGAAAACATCCTTGGAATATATTCTTAGGCTGGATGCAGTCTCCCTAGAAAGGAGGAGATATGCCTTTTGGCTTCCGGTCGTAGAATGGCTGGAGAGGTAAAAGGGATAAGGATTGGAAGGGACTGTCCAATTATTTTGCCTAACCAGACCTCAGTAAAAGCACATGCCATTCCCAAAATTTTATATCGCTCCCTGTCGGTTTCATTTGAACGGTTGCTTGCAGTTGGGAGAGTTGATTGCAAGGGAAAATGGTTTTGAAGTGCATTCGGCTGGTCTCACATCAGGCAGCATCAGAAGCTCCTGTCCCGGCACAAGAGAAAGAGTTGTTTCGGATGGAGGTGCTGTGGACGGCGAATCTGGGGCTAATGAGGACAATTTCTTTTTTTTTTTAAATCCTTATATAATGCATTCCATTCTGGCTAAATGTGCGTTTAAATCATCCTCAGTGATATAAATGTCATCAACATAAGGCAATAAGTTTGAGTCAATTTCTTGTAAAATTGACATCACTCGGGCAGCAAACAAACCTGGATTGCTCTTATAACCTTGTGGGAGTCAACAGAACCATTGTTGTGCTCCTAATGCTGAGGAAGCTGTCAAATGTCGGCTTTCAGGTGCTATATTTTGACAGAAAAACATTGAAAATGTTCAATATAGTTCTGTATTTTTTATGAACTATATTACTTATTAAGTCTGTACTGTGGGAATTCTGTGCAGCAAAGTCCTGGTATGACTGTTTAAATGTTGATAGTCAAAGACTATATGATAAGAATGATCTGGTTTAAGCACTGGAAATAAGGGATTATTCATAGAGGAGACACAAGGCTCAATAACACCTTGATATTCTAATTGGGATAGAATCTCCCTAACTGCATGTTTAGTTTCATGTTTAATAGGATATCGTGCTTGAACCTGCAGACTGGACCTTATAGGTATAACATGATAAGGTCAGTCTTTATCCCAACCCGCTTGATTATAGTATGAAGCTGGGTCCAAAGAGCACATTCTGCAGCATATGCTGCTTTCACTTCCTCCAGAATAAGAACAGAAAACGAAGGCATGATTACATCCTCTTCTTGTGAAACATTTCTAACGAACTCCAGCAGCCAATCAATCTCAGCCAAGAGAATGTCATATTCACTAGTCAAATTCTCCCAGAATATTACTTTATTAGTATGTGGTATGTCCCCCCTCAATTTGTATGTCCAAACCATGGATTCTATGTGAAGGGCTAAGCCGCTGATCTGGAGCTTCAACTTGCATGTATTTATCAGTTGGTCTCGCCACCTAAAACTCTAGATGAATCTGGTGAACTATTCTGACCTCTGCTGCGCTGTCGAGAAAAGTTCTCATCCACGTCTTGTTCCAAAGAGTTCTGAGCATTTGTGGCATTTCTAGTGGAACTTCCTGCTACATTCTTCTTCCTAAACTGTTTTTTTTGTTGTGGAAGTTTATCTTCCTTTTTTATACTGATGTCAGAGGAGTTCTGTGAGTCTGTTTTTAGTTTCACATACTCCTGATGAAACTGTAATGGCCTCAACCCCCTCTGTCTGATTGCTTGTCTGGAGAGTCCTACAAGGAACAGAAGGATGTGCATCAGAATACTGATACCTATCAGGCCATTTAATTGTATCCCAGTTACATAAATTATAACATTTCTTCGAAAACTCTGGTTACAGAGATCCAGTCTGTGTTTTAGTTCTAGTCTTGTCTTCAATTTTATCTCAGTGTTTTTTAGAAGACTCATGTGGCTGCTTGGCATTATCGGCTTCTAGCTTGCTTTTAATTTGTGACTTTTGAGCCCTGGTTCCCAAACTATCATAACCTATAGAAGTATAGGTTTCCGAAATTATTTTAGGTAGGTCGTGTTCCTGATCTACCACGGGAACTACAGTGAGCCGTTGGTGTATCGCCAAAGAAGCTGCCTCCCTTCTGATATTACTTAAAATAATTGAGGACACTGTGGCAAAGTTGCCAATGAGTTTCATCCCCAAATCCAGGGCAGGGGCTGCTCCATACTCAGTTTGAATCTGTTTAAGCACTTCAGGAAAAACAGAAATTGAAGGACTACCATGAGTCATGGTTAGAGGGAAGCAAATACTGTAACCCACATATTACACTCCTCAACTGTGGCAACCATAATAAGTGGAAGACACATTGTGAGAATTCTAAACTTATCTTGGAGTCCCTTATGGATACAAACTGCCTCAAGCTGATTTTATTTTTGTGCTATACAAAATGCAATCTCATCACGTTTGGCTGGGATCTTACTCATAATAGCATTAATAGTAACTGGACTAATTGCAGGCATAGCTAACTGCACCTGTCTATCTTGAGGTACCCTTGCCAGGGCAGTATTTAAGGTACGCATTATGAACTGCATCAGACATTGATACAGTCTAACTAAATGGTTCAAGAAAGCAAGCGTCTCTTACTGTGCTAAACGATTTGCATCCAGAAAAGGCATATAGCCTGCTAAGATCGGCCAGGTCGCCCCTTCATTATTAAGAGGGTCCAGTCTTGCATTCCGATGTGTATGTGGAAGGGTGACTTGAAATCAATTATGAACCCTTATCCATAGACATCTTTATATAAGGGCAATAAAGGTCCCTTGGGCACATGCAAGGAACTACTCAGGAGACCCATTAAATAGGTACCAAACCTAGAACACTGGTGGCGCCATGGTATACTGTTCCTAAAAATTTAGTAGGAATGCGTATTAGATCAACAAAACTTCATAATATAGCGACTGAGTCTCTTTATATCATCAGTAAACGTTGGTTCGGCTAGCTCACAGTACTACATCTAAACTCCTAAACCTCAAGAGTCACAGATACTGTTGGCAACCTTGAACAAGAGACAAAGAGGAGACAATAATACATTTTCATATGTTTATTGAAAAGATTAATCCTTGTAAGTAATACATGAACTGCGATTGTTAAACAGATGAGAAACATCATTGTTATAAGCATTATTAGAATGGTGAAGAACACAAACAATTCAACCATATTCATTGCTTCTAATGTTACTCCTATCTATAACTAATACCACAAAGATTAATCGGAGTACCCTTCTGCCAGACCCTGTTGGAATGATCTAGCCCCAGGCCTTAGTGTAATGTATCAGGAAGCAGGCATCAGTGCATTAACAAATGCACTCCGTCTGAGTCTGCAAGATGTAGAGTCTTCCCCAACCCTAGAGCATGCAATATAGATTACGCCACAAACTGGAGCTGTAGTTAAGCATATCTTTATTCTCCAACATTCATTCCCACTCTGGTCATTACATCATACTTCCTAGACCACACCCTAACACCTTCCCAAATCTTACGTAGTTCCTGTCTCAGAGTCCACGTAGCGTCACAGTTTATTTGTTCCTCAGGAGCAGTAGCCCCAAGAAGCCCACCTTCAAGCAGCTTTGACTCTGGCTTCGTTATACAGAGGATCAAAGTGGCTAGACGGGGGGAAAAGTATTAGGGAGGGTACTGCGGGAGGGAGATCTGGAAACAATTGATATCTCTGCTTATTAATTGTCTTACTTTTGGCAGCTATATCTTAATATAGTAAATGACATATACATAAATATTCCTGCATACCTGAAAAGAAAAAGATGATTTGGCATTCCAACATGAAAACAGCTACACCGTTCTGTCTGCCAATGAATTATAGTTTTTGCACACTTGCCAACTAGTGCTTAATGAGTTTCCTTATTATAGTCTTTCTGTCCTGTTCACATATAAGTTGCAGGTATAACTGGGTGCAGCCGATTTGTTGGACTTGGCATATATTGTATGTTGATGTAACATTAGCACTGTTCTCAATCTTTCATGCTGATAGCAAGCTCACAATGTCATATCAGTATTTATATGAGTGTTAATCAAGTTCGAGAAATTAACCGTTGATACACAAAGTAATAACTATTGTCTCTGATTTATTGTTAATAAAGTAGTTCAGTTGAATTATTCTTAGACCGCTTCACGAAAACAAAGAATCAACTTAAGGCTTGTGACACTGTCAAAAACTGCCCAGGGGACCGCTCTCACGGAGCAGTAAAATCCAAATGCGGCAACTGCCCAGGGGGCCGCTCCCACAGAGCAGTAGAAATCCAAATGCAGCAAATGCCCAGGGGGCCGCTCCCAATGAGCGGTATAAACAAGTACGGCACTCCAGGACATCAAAGAAAACAGACCCGTTTTCCAAAATAAAGGAAAGATCCTACCTGAACGAAAACAAAGGATCAACTTAAGGCTTGTGACGGTGTCAAAAACTGCCCAGGGGACCGCTCTCACGGAGCGGTAAAATCCAAATATGGCAACTGCCCAGGGGGCCGTTTCCACGGAGCGGTAAGATCCAAATACGGCAACTGCCCAGGGGGCCACTACCACGGAGCAGTAGAAAACCAAATGCAGCAAATGCCCAGGGGGCCGCTCCCAATGAGCGGTATAAACAAGTACGGCACTCCGGGACATCAAAGAAAACAGACCCGTTTTCCAAAATAAAGGAAAGATCCTACCTGAACGGCAGAACGAAGACAGGAGGAAGTTGCTCCTCACGCGGCCAAAGAAGAACGAAACAGCACAGCCGCTGCCTCAACAGGGAACAGCATAGCCTCTGCATCCCGATCCTTCAGTGCTCAGAATAATCCGCACTGGAGGCTGGGCGTGGCCGAGTTTTATACTGTGTGCCAATTCAAAATGGCGGCAGCACAACGTAACTACAGGAACTGAGAGGGGACAAAAGGCATCAGTTCTGTACCAACACAATATCTGAAACGCAAACAAGCATTGGCAGAAACATGTGAACATCTATAATGACTACAAGCATTGGTAAAAATGAGTGAACATGTTAAAAAGAAATATATATATCCCTGACATGAGCAATAATATCCTAGGCACTCCAAGTTAAGCATTTTGCTTATGCTACTACCAAAAACAAGTGGCGGGCCATAAGTTCGAGGATCATGACAGTCCACCCCATCAAAAGCACTGATACTCCCCATTTACGTAGGAGCTTCTGGGTGATGTGTATAAAAGGCACATATCTAACGTGGCGCATGGATAGCGTCACTCGGTTCCCATGAGTCTTCCTCTGGTCCATATCCTTTCCAGTAGACCAAGTACCATAGTTTTCCTTTTGTGCGTTTACTATTCTTGATGCTGTGAACTTCATATTCCACCTGATCTCCAACAAAGAGGGGTGGTGGACGAGACCTATGTTTTTTCCATGCAGGTTTCAATAAAGAGGTATGAAAAACTGGATAGATTTCCATTGTGGCTGGTAATTTTAATATAAAAGCGACTTGGCTAATACATTGAAGTACTTCAAAGGGCCCAATAAAGCATGGATGAAACGTGTATCCTTTCTTAAACTGAAAATGTTTTGTGGAGAGCCACACATAATCTCCAGGACTGTAAAGTAGACCTGCTTTTCTTTTTCGATCAGCAAATTCTTTATAAGTTGTTTTTGCTATTGTTAAATTTCTTTGTAATCGCTGCATGACTGTGGTCATATCTCATAACCTAGAGTCCAAAGATGGTATTTGTGTTTCATACTTTGGTAACATCAATGGTGAAAAATGTGGATGACATCCATGATTAGCATAAAATGGAGACATGTCTATTGATGTATGTTTCAAGTTATTGTATGTAAGTTCGGCTTCCCAGAGGAGATCCACCCAAGACCCATGTGTTTTGAATAGGTAACAGCAAAGGTATTGTTTGAGTATTTGATTAACTCACTCTGTTTGGCCATCTGATTCTGGATAAAAACTGGTGGACAAATTTCTTTTAATTTGTAGAGCTGTACACCAAGCTTTCCACACTTTGGATGTGAATTGAGCTCCCCGATCAGATGTGATGGTTCGGGGTAAGCCATGTAATCTTACAACATGTTGTAATAACAAGGTCACTAGTTGAGTTGCTGTGGGCATCTTTGCACAAGCAACAAAACGTGCCATCTTTGATAGTCTGTCAACAGCCACTAGAATAGTGGTTTTGCCTTGATCCTTCGGTAAATTAGTAATGAAATCCATGGATATATCTTTCCAAAGACGTGTTTAAGTTGAAAGTGGTTGAAGCAATCCTTTTTAGGACTATGCTCTGTTTTTGTTTGGGCACAGGTATCACATTGTTGGACATACTGCATTGAATCTTTCTTCCAGTTGGGCCACCAGAAATTCCTTTGAATAGGTCTTGAGTCTTGGCAATACCTGGATGTCCTGCCAATGGTTTTTTATGACACCAGTGCAGTTCCTGTTTTTGCAATTGTTTTGAAGGTACGTATAGTAAGTTCCTTTGAAATGGCAAATCTGCTTTCATGGTTCTGTTTTTGTCTCTTTGTTGCCAGTCTAGTAACTTTTTGAAGGACATTTTTTGTCTAATGTCTTAAAAGAACTGCTCCGATATATTGGCCCCTATAATTTGTTTTGCAGGAATCATGGATGGAGGTGTCATTGGTCCTTCAGCTTGGTCCGACTTTGTCTCATAGCGGGACAAGGCATCTACTTTATTGTTTGCGCTTCCTGGTCTAAAAGTGATGGTGAAATTAAACTCAGCAAAACACAGTGTCCAACGCAATTGCCTTGGTGTTAATGCTCTAGCACAGCGGAGAAATTGAAGATTTCGATGATCTGTATAGACCGTTATGGTATGCTTTGTCCCAGTAGATAGTGGCACCATTCTTTAAAAGCATGACGAATGGATAGTAACTCTTTCTCTGCCACTGTATAATGTGTTTCAGCTGGTAAAAACGTTTTTGAAAGAAAGGCAATTGGGTGCAATTGATTGGTTTGCATATTTCGCTGAGATAAAATGGCGCCTATTGCCGTGTCAGAAGCATCTGCTTCTACGATGAATGGCTGATTGATATCTGGGTGACAAAGAATTGGGGCTGTCGTAAAAGCCATTTTCAGCATTTGAAAAGCAATTTTTGCTTCAACAGTCCACTGGAATTATGCAAATTTTTTCAACAATTGGGTCAACGGAGGCGCTTTGGTGGAAAAGTGCTTGATAAAGCGCCTATAGAAATTCGCGAACCCTAAAAAGCGTTGAATGTCTTTTACTGAGTTTAGTTCTGGCCAATCTAGGATGGCTTGTACTTTTCGTGGTGCAATGGTAATTTCTTGTGGTGAAATTATGAAACCTAGAAATGCCATCTTGTATGTATGAAACTCACATTTGGATAGTTTACAATAGAGACTGTGTTGGCATAAGGTGGTGAGAATGAGTTTCACATGCTTTTCATGTTCTATGACAGAGGTGGAATAAATCAAGAGGTCATCTATGTAAGCGATGACGAGCCTGTCCAAATATTCACGAAGGACGTTGTTTATAAAGAATTGAAACGCTGCTGGTGCGTTGCATAGGCCAAACGGCATTACGCAATATTCGAACAGACCAAAACGAGTTCAGAAGGCTATTTTCCATTTATCTTCAGCTCCAATGTGAACAAGATGGTACGCTCCTCGTAAATCTAATTTTGTGTAAATAGTTGCTATTCTTACCTGATCTAAGAGCACGGGAATTAACGGTAGAGGGTAGCGATTTTTTATGGTGATGTTGTTTAGTGCACCATAGTTAATACACAAGCGTTACTCACTGTTGCTCCAAGGTACGAAGAAAATGGGAGAAGCAGCCGGAGACTTGGATGGTCGAATGAAACTATTCTTAAGATATTTGTCTAAGCATTCACGCAGATGGTGATTTTCCTGCTCTGTGAGCGTGTAAATTCTGCTGCACGGGATCTTGGCACCTGGCACTAAATCTATTTTGCCCAACTGCGATGTAATCGAATAGCAGATTTTTTCTTTGAAAAAATACAAGCCATATATAAATCGTTCCCTTTAATCGCAGAACAATATCCCTCTTTATCAGGAAACGTAGCCACCTCGGAAGCCCAAACCTTGTTGGAGGATTTCCCGCCGTTAGATCTTTCCACCCTGCTAGGGCTTCTGATAGACTTAAAGTCAGGCTCTCCCTTAGACCCTGTCCCTCCCACCATCCTTCACCAGATTTGCGAGGTCGTGTCACCAGTCATACTTGACGTGATTAATACTTCTCTCAAGACAGGTATAGTGCCATCCTTATGGAAACATGCCAGGGTCAAAGCACTTTTGAAGAAACCCAATCTTGACCCTGAAGACTGGGCTAACTACCGACCCATTTCTTTATTACCAGGATTAAGTAAACTTGCAGAGAAGCACACTAATTCGGTCTTATCAACATTCTTAGAAAATAATAATCGCCTCCATCCCACTCAAACTGGTTTTAGACCTCAACAGGGTACTGAAACTCCCCTTATTACCGTAGTTGAAGAAACTAGGAAGATTCTTGAAGTCGGAGGCTGCGCAGCTTTGATTTTATTAGATCTTAGCGCAGCCTTCGACACAGTAAGTCATCATCTGATGATCCAAAGACTTAGGGAAGTTGGAGTGGCCGGATTAGCACTAAAATGGCTACAATCCTTCCTGCCAAATAGGGTCTTTACAGTCTTTGAAGAAGAATCATCCTCAAAACAAATACCTTTGACATGTGGGGTTCCTCAGGGATCCTCCCTTAGCCCCACCATGTTCAATATATACCTGCGGTCATTGGCAGAAACAGTACACCCTTTTGGCATACAGATCGTCACATATGCTGACGATACCCAATTGATTGTTTCTCTGACCCAACAATCCCAACAAGGCCATAATCTAGCTGCCTGCCTTGAGAAGGTCTTCAATTGGATGGATAATTCATTATTAAAACTTAATGGAGTAAAGACTGAACTTATGCTTCTGGGGAAGTCTGCCCCTCTAAACATTGATCTCTTTTGGCCCAGCTGCTTAGGCCCACCCCGTGTTCCAAAGCAGCAAATGAAAAGCCTAGGGGTCTGGCTTGATTCCAACTTAGACTTCAATGAACAAGCACGTAAAGTAGCGGCCTGTTGCTACAGCCTTTTAAGAATCGTTCGGAGGATACTCCCTTTAATACCTTTCGCTGCCAGACGATTGCTAGTCCAAGCTCTTATTCTATCACGGCTGGACTATGCTAATGCTGTTTACCTGGGAGCCCCTCAGTCCACTACTAAAAGACTTCAAACAGTGCAGAATTGTGCGGCTCGCATGCTGTTAAATATCCCTAGACGCACTTCGGCTAAATCTGCTCTTACTACTCTGCACTGGCTCCCTGTCTGCTGGAGAATTCAATTCAAAGCTATGTGCATTGTACACAAAGCACTTTCTGAGAATGGCTCCATCCTGATTCGTTCATGGATTCAACCTTACTGTCCCAACAGACCCCTTAGATCGGAGAACAAAGGCCTTATTGTAGTTCCCAAGATTAAACGTTCTCGGAGTGGAGGCCGACTGTTCACATATAACGCAGCCAGGTTTTGGAATAATCTTCCCCTCCACATACGGTCCGAACCTAACTACCTTAAGTTCAGAAAACTATTGAAAACTTCTCTTTTTTTTTGATCGTCTCATAGCATAACTGATGTCATAGCGCTGGGATGCCTTAGGGTAACCACGCGCTCTAGAAATGTTCCTTCATTCATATGTCCGGTGGGGGGGCAGGGTTTCAGCACTTTTTTTCACAAAACACATCTCGGAAGTCCTCATACACAGCAGGTAATTCAATATCTTGTTCTGCAGCAGTGGCATTATAATGTGCATTCGTTTTTGATATGGTTTGTGACTGGGAACAAAGGCCTTTTTTATGCGGTGTTAAACACTCCTGTTGACACCAATTAGAATCGAAAGTGATACTTCTCTTGGCCCAATCTAAAGTAGGGTTATTTTCTGTAAGCCAAGGCATACCTAGGATAACACCAAACTGGGGGGCGTCAATGACACCAAACAATATAACTTCAATATGTGTCTGCTCCTGAGTATAACAAGTCATAGTAACTCCAACTGTGGAGTGCGTGATCAATCCTGAATCTATAGAGTCTCAGGAATTTCTTAAAAAATCCATGCTGTTCATCATGAAATGGATGAACAAAAATCAATTAAAACTTAATGCCGAAAAACAGAAATCATCATCCCCCACAATAAACTCCAGCTCTGGACCCCCGCCCACTGGCCCTCGGAGTTAGGCCCGCCTCCGGCATTAAAAAACTCGATAAAAAGCCTAGGCATACACATTGACTCAGACCTAAACATGAATACGCAGATTGGAGCGGTTACCTCCGCTTGCTTCCTCCAACTGCGTAAACTGAGGAAAATCAGAAGATTTTTCAGTAGAGAGGCATGTATCCAAATTGTTATCTCTTTGATTATGTCAAGAATTGATTATGCTAACTCTATATACCTAGGTCTTCAGCGCAATCAGATACATCGTCTGCAGCTAATACAAAATCAGGCAGCCAGAATTATATTCCAACAAGACAGACGTTGTCACATCAAGCCGCTGCTAAAAGAATTACACTGGCTTCCAGTGGAGCAACGCTCCAAGTTTAAAGCCGGTTGTATTCTTTTTAAAGCCTTGCACGGGACCGGCCCTAAGTACATTTCATCAAAAATTCACAAGTATAGCCCCCACCGTACTTTAAGATCTATGCATATGAACTATCTAGAGGTCCCAGTTTTTAGACGAAAAAGAACAGGAGGCTCACGTTTCTCAATATTAGGACCCAAATTCTGGAATGCCCTTCCGCCCTCATTGAGACTTGAGTCAGATCTCTTTCATTTTAGGAAGACGTTGAAGACCTGGCTCTTCACCCAAGCTTATAGTTAGACCAGGTTCATCCGTACTAGTAACTGCTTCAGGAAGGCAACTCCGTCAGCGCCAAGAAACTGTTGGTGAACGAGCGCTATAAAAGTTCATATTAACATAACATAACAATTGTGTTCCGTCAACAGCACAAACCATCTCTGGTCTTTGTTTTGTCTGAATAGGTATCTTTATTTCTTAAGCAAATGCTGAGCCAATAAAATTGCCTGTGACTCCGGAATCAACCATTACCACTGCTAGTTCATCCAATTGAGGAAGGATGGTGAAACGACCATTTAAAACTAAATGAGGTACTGACATTTGAAGAGTATTAGCCACAGATTGATCAGGAGAGGAAAGAGTAACACTCGAGGAATTCTCCAGACTATTCCTCGAGCTCCTTAGTTTCACGCTTTTGTAACTGAGGTATCTCCTGGAGACCCTCCTTTTCGCCGTGCTAAACATTCTTTGAAAAAATGCCCCTTCTTTCCGCAATATAAACAGAGGCCTTTTTTGCGACAGGAGTCTTTTTATTCTGATGTCAAAGGTTTCCATATACCCCCTATCTCCATGGGTTCACCGGTATCCTGTGACAGGCGATGTGATTTTTCTTTAGGACGTACATTTGTTCTGAATTCCTATTGTTTTTCATCGCCGCGGCGATCGGCGACTCTATGATCCAGGTGGAGACTTAAAGCAATGAGATCGTCACAAGTCCTAGGGTGAGGATCGATAGGAGCAATAAGGTCTTTTAAGTCATCTCGTAAACCTTGGTATTACAATGCCGCTCTTTTTTCTTCGGGCCAATTTGTTTCAGCTACAAGGCAGTTGAATTGAGTTAAGTAATGTATTAAATCCTTATTATCCTGTATTAATTCAAGTAATTCTCGTTCGGCGGATCCTTCGGTCAAGGTTTATTTATTCCTCAGGAGCAGTAGCCCCAAGAAGCCCACCTTCAAGCAGCTTTGACTCTGGCTTAGATACACAGAGGATCAAAGTGGCTAGACGGGGCGAGGGGTATTAGGGAGGGTACTGCGGGTAGGGAGATCTGGAAACAAACAATATCTCCGGTTAATAATCGTCTTACTTTCGACAGCTATATCTTAATATTGTAAATGACATAAACGTAAATAACCAATATTCCTGCATACCTGAAAAGAAAAAGATGATTTGGCATTCTAACATGAAAATAGCTACACCGTTCTGTCTGCCAATGAATTATAGTTTTTGTACGCTTGCCAACTAGTGCTTAATGAGTTTCCTTATTATTGTCTTTTTGTCCTTTTCACTTATAAATTGTAGGTATAACTGGGTGCAGCCGATTTGTTGGACTTGGCATATATTGTATGTTGATGTAACATTAGCACTGTTTTCAATCTTTCATGCTGATAGCAAGCACACAATGTCATATCAGTTTTTATATGAGTGTTAATCAAGTTCGAGGAATTAACCACCGATACACAAAGTAATAATTATTGTCTCGGATTTATTGCTAATAAAGTAGTTCAGTTGAATTATCCTGGGACCGCTTCACGAAAACAAAGAATCAACTTAAGGCTTGTGGCGCTGTCAAAAACTGCCCGGGGGAGCGCTCTCACAGAGCGGTAAAATCCAAATACGGCAACTGCCCAGGGGGCTGCTCCCACGGAGCAGTGGAATCCAAATACGTCAACTGCCCAGGGGGCTGCTCCCACGGAGCGCTAAAATCCAAATATGGAAACTGCTCAGGGGGCAGCTCCCACGGAGCAGTAGAAATCCAAATGCAGCAAATACCCAAGGGGCCGCTCCTACTGAGCGGTAAAAACAAGTACGGCACTCCGGAATGTCAAAGAAAACAGACCCGTTTTCCAAAATAACGGAAAGATCCAACCTGACCGGCAGAACGAAGACAGGAGGAAGTTGCTCCTCACGCAGCCAAAGAAGAACGAAACAGCACAGCGGCTGCCTCAACAGGGAACCGCATAGCCTCTGGGAACAGGGAACCCCATAGCCTCTGCCTCCCGATCCTTCAGTGCTCAGAAAAATCTGCACAGGAGACTGGGCGTGGCTGAGTTTTATACTGTGTGCCAATTCAAAATGGCGGCCTACCAACGTAACTGCAGGAACTGAGAGGGGACAAAAGGCATCAGTTCTGTAGCAACACAATATCTGAAACGGTAACAAGCATTGACAGAAACATGTGAACATCTTTAATGACAACAAGCATTGGTAAAAACAAGTGAACATGTTATATAGAAATATATATATGCCTGATATGAGCAATAATATCCTAGGCAATCCAAGTTAAGCATTTTGCTAATGCTACTACCAAAAACGAGTGGCGGGTCATAAGTTCGAGGATCATGACACCTAGAACCACCATGGTCCTAGTGCACGTCACATCGATATGCTACACAAGGCTACACACTTCTGCCTGTGCACCTATCTTTCTTCTTAGGATGAATGCCGGGGCCTGCAGAGCTGTATCTCAGTCACAGCTCTCAGCAGCTTCTATGATAACTCCAGTGTGAGGTGTTTCTCACCAAATTCAAAACGGAAGCTGTTTAAATAATAAAACACCAGCCTTACCGGATTCTGCTAGAGATGCAGAAAACCATGTTTACTTAGTCTTGAGAAAAACAGTTGTCTCCTGTAAGCACCTAATAAAACAAAGACACCACTTTCTAGTATGTGTATCCCTGGAACTAACAGTACAGACTACAGAACAACGTCTACCCAAAAATAAATGCTTAAGTGAGTTTTTCTCGTGTTATGTAAAACAAAAATTCAACTAAATGCAATCCCTATAATACTGTGAGGCATTCTTTTGACTTACACCTTGGTATAAACAAGTACACCATAGACACTCACTTCTACCATTTGTATGAGTGGTTTTTGTCCTGCTTTATGCCTGTATATAAAAAAGTAATAGTGCAACACCCCATAGGTGTGCTCTCCTCATTGCATGGTTTCTTTAATGTTTTTGATGTTGGTAGTAAACTCTAAGCCAGGAGTAGTAACTACTACACCAGACTACACCAAATTACGTCCATGGACACTTTGCCCCAAAAATATTTTGGGTATTTTCCAATAATCTTATTATGCTAGTTGTTTTTCTGTTTTTGAGCCATTACTTCTATCATTAGTCACCTTGTGAGACAGGCTGCTCCTTTGCTTCTTAAGTTGCTGACAGAACTAACAGGGGCTGGTTCTATAAAAGGGAATCTCCTGTTCTTATCCCCCTCTGTTACAAGTAAGATAACATTTCAATCAATAAAGAGTTTACCTGTATCTAAAGAAAGCATTACCTTAACATCAGCTTTCTATTTCCTGTCTTTAAATATGAGAATATACCCAGGAGACTGCTCATGAGCCCTGATCTAGATCACACAACAGCCACTGAGAGCACATATGCTTTATTCCAGTCTTTACTAGTGATCGATATCAAAATTCAGTGGACAGCTCCCAAGAGCCAATATTTAAGGCTGTTGCATTCCATACCTCCATCTTGCAGAGTAAGATGAATGTCGACAGGACTGCCCAGGCTGCACCTTTGCATACTTTGATAAAGAGGTTCTATGCAGGAATACCAAGCACAGTAATATCATGTGAGGATTGCCACATGTTCCCTGGGTGACATCCTTCTGACCAACAGCAGGCCATGGAAATAACTGACCTAATGTATTGGCTCAGGGGCTGTTTGAGACTGGGTTTGGTTGAACTAAAACTCATAAACAGTCTATGCTTGATGCTATATCACCTGCACATTGCAGATATGAAGCACAGACTATAAACTATGAGTCTGAAACAGTGATTTCTCCTGTGAATCCAGGTTTGGACAAACATACTGTGACACAATTTCTGGCTTTGAATGGAATGTTGCCCCTGTACACTAGGATGCATGCAGGGGGGCACATGGTGTGCCCCTCTGTGTGCATGCATGCCCATTTCCTGCATGGCATGGACTAAAAGTCCATGCCATGCAGGAACCTGATCCGGCGTTCCCATTGCGATGCCTTTTTCAAAGGTACCATTGTGGGAGCACCAAAGGACCGCCACCAGACCAGGAGAAAACTCCTAATCTGGCAGGTGGCCAGCGGTCGACTTTGGACGGTGTGGGAGTGTGGCAGTGGTGTGCCGCCCCGTGCCCGCAGCACAAAGTCATAATCAGCCCCTTAAATTTGACCTATTCTTTTATCTGTCTGTGCCCCAGAATATCTAGCCGCCCCCGTGGCCGCACCACCAAAGTCGTAATCAGCTCCTTCATTTTTACCTATTCAGGCCATGGAAATAACTGACCTAATGCATTGGCTCAAGGTGACCAGGGGCTGTTTGAGACTGGGTTTGGTTGAACTAAAACTCATAAACACTCTATGCTTGATGTTATATCACCTGCTCATTGCAGATATGAAGCACAGACTATAAACTATGAGTCTGAAACAGTGATTTATCCTGTGAATCCAGGTTTGGACAAACATACAGTGACACAATTTCTGGCTTTGACTTATGAAAAAAATCTTACTCTGCCTTATTAACAACCTCTCTGGAACGATAGCAAAATGCACATATACCAAAAGCCATAACCCCTCCCACAAAACACCTCATCATCCAAATGTCAATCAAGACCAGAGTTCAAAAGAAAATACCCTAAAAATTTGAAGAGAGTTACCTATAATTTAGACCAAACCAATTTAAGGTCCCAGAGCTTAGAATACTTTTCTCTAGTTCATGGTAAAGCAAACCCCTAGGGAAGGCTGAACACAAATACCCCTCATGGAGAAAACAAAATATTTGCTTCAGGTCGCATCTCGGGAACTACATTAAGGTTGGATATAGGCCCAATGATGCCCTACACTTTTAATGTCGACTGCTAGATCCGTTCATCACCATCACTAATCCCTTGTGCATCCATTCAGATTGGAAGCTGTAATCTATAGCAAGGCAGTGGAAGAAGTGCGTTGTGAAGTGACATGGAGATACAGGGACTGTGCGTCCCAAGGCTTCCCCTATTCAGTACCTTCATGCAGGCATCTTCCCAAACCAAATAATTGGTACAAGGGTAGGTTGTAGCAGATGTTCTGAATCTCTGGGAATACCAGATGTCTGTTGATCTATTCTGTAAACTGGAGCATTGATTCCCTCTTCCTCCCTTTGACAAGGATAGGACTAAGGGCATGATTACGAGTTTGGTGGTCCATCAGACCGCCAAACCCATGGTAGCGGTCGGGGACCACCGCACCAGGGGTTTACAGCCGTATTACAAGTACAGCGGTTGGACCGTTTTGGGACCGCCGCAACCACCAGGGAACCATGTTCCCTGGCGATGGCACAGCAGTCTGGGGTAGCAATATGCTTGGCAGTGCTGCTGCGGCACCAATAAGCATATTCTGAGTTTCCCCACTGCCAGCCTTTTCATGGTGGTGAGCCCACCATGAAAAGGCTGGCGGTGGGAAAGCAAGGGCCCCCTGTTGCCCCTGTACACTAATATGCATGCAGGGGGGCACATGGTGTGCCCCTCTCTGTGCATGCGTGCTCAGTTCCTGCACGGCATGGACTAAAAGTCCATGCCATGCAGGAACCTGCTCTGGCGTTCCCATTGCGGTGCCTTTTTCAAAGGTACCGCTGTGGAAGCACCAAAGGACCGCCGCCAGACCAGGAGAAAACTCCTAATCTGGCGGATGGCCAGCGGTCGACTTTGGACGGTGTGGGGGCGGGGCGGTGGTGTGCCGCCCCGAGCCCGCACCACCAAAGTCGTAATCAGCCCCTTAAATTTTACCTATTCTTTTATCTGTCTGTGCCCAAGAATCTCTAGTATTCTTGCATCCTGCAACAAGTCATGCAAGCTTAAATTTTGTGGCTTTATTTGATTGGGCTTGGGGTTCCTCTCTATTCTTTGTTTGCCCATCCTCTATAGCATTTCTATTTACTGTGTTTCTGATTGGATGACTTGTATCCTTCCACTGCTGACATCATGGAGATTTTTTTTGTTTGTTTTAACTTTTAGCACTCTGTGGAAGTGCATGTCCTTCCTGGCTCTCTTCCACATTATTCCTCCGCCTCTCTCCATCTCCATTTTTTATTTGTTTCAAATTTTTTGATAAACTATTTTTGGTGAAGAACTGGCAGTGCACAGTGGTACCAGGCTGCTTGCTTCTTGCTCTGTCCCCTACCCTCGTACCTTGTCTCGTCTGTTGCTTCCCCACCCCTCTTTTTCCTGATCCTTTTTTTTATGATTTTGTAACCATTTTTTTCTTTTTTTTAAATACACATTTTTCCTGAATGCCCGGCAAATGCACTTTGCTATTAGTCTGCTCTCTTTGTTTTGCACTCACACACATGGTTTTGTTTAATTTACACTACAAAAATGGCCATTGGCCATCATTGAATGATAAATTAATGTTACAACTCATTCCAAAATGGCTGCCAGTGCTTCTCGATGCATACACAAGCACCAGTGACCTTATTTGTATTGAAATCGTGTTTTCTCAAAGAACACTCTTCCCAAATGTTTGCTGTGATATGTACATGCATTTTGTCATCACGCTGCAAACGCACTCTCCAGTGGCATTTTTTTTTATTCTTCCAAATAAGAGAGGTATTGTCAAAGTCAATAGATGGCCACTCGCTGCTAAAAGGCCAAGACTAATTGGCTTTGTCAATGCTTATTTTGCTTCAGGCGCACAGATTGGGAATCCCAGTGCTCCACTGTGGCACTTAGCTCAACATCCAAATGCGTTCTGGGAGTTGAAGTCATGGTTCACTTCATAATTGAACACACACAAAATTTGTAAATTAACAGCCCAAGTCAAAAGCACCGTGTCTCGCTGATATAGTCACCTGCTAACTTAATCCTACATTGTGGCTGATATTAGCGCAACATCAATAAGAAGGGATACTGCAGGGAAAACTTACATGTTTTGCTTTTGCAAACGTGAGCCAGAGTCAGATCAGCTCATTTGTTCAGAACATAAACAGACAAATAGCATAATATACAAACAAGGTTGGCAAATTAACTTAACAACATCACCAGTCCGTGACAAAAAGGAAGCTGAACTGATAATTTAAGTTGCAATTCCCATGTTCACACGGCCTTGACACTCCTTTCTTGAAGCTGGTTATTTTTGTCATGAGTGCTTAAACACATTCCAGAAGATGAGGCACTGGGACGTGATTGCATGTTTTTTCACACATGCTTCTCACTGTATTTAATGAACTGTCACTATACAGAGCAATACGCCACACTTGATGTTCCCAAGCAACACTTCGGTGGTCTTTGATAGTCGTGTTTACAGATACGTGGCTACTGCGATCACTTACATTAACCCAAGTGCCAGCTCAGTTTGAGCTGTCGGTAAGACCATTGGTATTTGACTGGATTCACAAAGTGTGTTGCACACCTTGGGGCATATTTACGTTCCCTGGCGCATCCCTGCATATCAGCAGGGATGAGCCAGGGAAAATGCGTCACGCAAGTTTACCCTTGCGCCACGTCCGATGCGCCGCATTTACAATGCAGCGCATCGTGGCGCAAGGATAAGCAGATGCGTGACGCATCTGCCGGCGGAAGGTTGGCGCAGTGCTGAAGTTGTGTTGCAAGCGCGACGCAACTCCAGCACTGTTCAAACCTTCCCTATCCCTAACATGGTGCGTCAATCCTTACGCCTGCTTGAAGCAGGCGTAAGGATTTGACGCACCAGCGTCGGAAAAGTGACTGCGTGAAATCTTGTAGATTTCACTACGTCACTTTTCCGAGGCGTTCCTGCACCGGAACGCCCCCCCCTGCGCCGGTACGCCCACATGAAACCTGACGCAGGTTTCATGTGGCGCAGGGGTTTACTACGTGACGCATCTCCCTAGATGCGTCACGTTGTAAATATAGCGCAAGGCGGCGCATGGTTTGCGTCGCCGCTGCGTCACATGCGTGACACAACGGCGGCGCAAAAGTGGCGCAAGGGGCTTGTAAATATGCCCCCTAGAGCTCTATTACAAATATGGAGAACTTTACCTGTTTGCGCCACGGCGCACCTTTAAATAGGTGCACCGTGTACAAGCAGGGAAAGTGCCCCCTATTATAAAGAATGCGCTGCTCTCAAGTCAGCTGTAAACTCGTGCAGCCCTGGGGGCAGCGCAGTCAAGTGAAATATGGAGCTGCTGCTTCAAAGCAGTTTTGTGTTTCTCTGTGCAGGTGGTAACCCTCTTTTAAGAGGGACTAGAGATCCCCATGCAGGTGGGTGCAGTGAGTAACTGCACCTGCCTGCAAGGGGATGTCTGGGTGGTCCATAGGACCCCCTTTCCTCTTTCAGTCAGTCAGATTGTTTTATGTGAAAATGTTGGCAAAGCAACCAATAAAATACACACTATATCACTTACAATATACAGTTCACTTCACTACTTGAGGTTATTATATAAAATACATTATAAGAACTCTCTCTTAGAACTAAAACTTATGCCTCACCAACACATAAATTAAAAATACATATATTACAATTATTAAAACGTCAGGAAAAATGCTTGAAATGTACTCCTGTATCGGTACTCTTACATTTGAAGTAAACCTCTTACTTTTTTTGAGGTTTGGAAGAATTGCAGGCGCACTCGCTGATTTGTAAGAATTTCAACCCATGGCATTGTCACCGATGTTTAATTTCACATACTTAAATCTGACACAAAGTTCCATATGCGCCTAATCATTTAAAAAAAATGTTTTCCCCATGCAGTAAGCCTTTTCACTATAAACCATGGTGTTATGGTGTGGTACCTTCACATTATCATACTTGAACTTCATTTATTCTGCCACTGACAGTAGTAAATATGCGTACATTTTGAAAGTGCTAATCTAATTTCATACTAGTTGGAGTATACCAACAAACGTATGATTTTTTAATTGTTTGCTAAGTTTTGCAAGTGGACTTAACCAGTAGTGCCCTAAATTCTCCCCTAACTCAGGGTTTGCAAAAGTAGAATTTACACCACACAGGCAGAAATTGATTATGGGCAGTTTTCAAGGAAAAATGACATTCCTTATTCTGTGAATCAAAAAAATGACTTCACATTACCAATTCTTCAGGTGCCTCGGATTAAATAAGGCACATAAAAAAACTTATGAAAATCAGAACAATACATTTCATATGAAATGGTCATTTAAATTACATGCTTTCCCAGCTAATGCATTTTTCCAGAAGAATATGGATATTGCACTTTTCACATAATCCACCAAAAGCTACATGATTTGAATATTTTAACCAAATAAAAACAATGGACCGGATTCACAAATTGCATTTTTTTGTACATAAAGTAGTACTACATTACTCCTATTTACTTTCTACAAAATGCAATTCACAGACCTAAGGGTGGGGATCTACACCTCAGCCTCTCCTGTCTTTTCTGTATGGATATCTCCACCACAGTGGCGAAGATCTCCACATACTAAAGTATTCATTTGTAGTACATGTGGGAGGGACGGCAGGGAGAATGGTGCGGAAATGGGAAACAATTTATTTCTATAAAATAGGAGGGCATAAGGGAAAATTAAGGAGCGGTTTCTGGAGGGAATGCTAATACAAAACACCCACCCGCCAAAGAGTAAGACCATTGCAATTTTCAAAATACACTTCTAAATTCACTAATTTGTTATCAACACAGTCTTAAATGTACTCCAACCAGCCTTGGATTACATGAAGCACCACACATGGACAACCACCGGGTTCTGCAACACACTCTCAAAGAAAACAATTGAGGAGTGGAATTAAACTATGACTTTTAAGAGAGGTTTCAGTCCTCTAAGGACGATTCGGGATCGGCAGAAAACACAGCAACGCCTGTCGAGACTGTCCATAATTGAACGATTGTCAGTTTCTCCTGCGTCCTTAGAGGACTGAAGCCTCTCTTAAAAGTCATAGGTAAAGACTGCACCTACGACAACGTAAGCCGTGAGCCAGTGTGCTCACCACGAAGAAGAGTGCCTTATCTTATTGATACATGTCATGAATGCGTGACTACTGAGTTCGATGACTCAATACTTTTTGGCCCGTTGTTGACATACTATTGGATATTGGATGGAATCATTTTTCAACATTTTACTTATAACTTGATATATTATTATTATTCAACATGATTAAGCCCTGATGAATTTCCAAAGTTGTTTTGGAACGAAACGCGTTGGCTGGACCTTGTCATTCATTTTGATTTAAGAAGATATAATAAACAATTGGTATTTGATCATATAAATTGGACTCTTTATTGGATCCACACCAGTGCACCTCTCTATTTGTGATCTACTGTATATACGTTGTTAGAATTTGTAATACGAACAAATGTGTAATAAATTTGACTTTTTTGCATTACACAGGGGTCGGTGTTTAGTGAAAATATATATATGTCAACTGGTGAGAAAGGTTTACTTTCCTAATAGAAGTCATATTGAATGAAAGGTATGAGTCAGTGAATGTAGTTCAAGGAAAGGGAGTTTTGACATTGATGAATTCACTTTGAGACCCCGTCCCTTTCTTAAGAACAGGGCACCTCTCCCATTTCTGTGGAGTAGAATCTCAAAGAGCCATAGGGTGGTAACACACTGAATTTTCTCAATTAGTCTTTTAGAATATTAGGATTTTAACCTATGATTCCTGACATTGTCTAGTACTCCACACGGCATGAATGGAATTATTTACATTTATCAAGTCATTACACACATGTGAGGGGAGGGAATTTAAAAAGATCATGTTTGTGGCAGGGTCTTAAACGATGATTTAGGGCATTGTGGGCCACCTGCTGCATGGAATAGGTGTGTGTGTTTCCCCTACCTAGGCCTCATATCTTCCATCTTCTCTCTAGTGCAGGGGTCTCTAGCATCTCCAACAGGGAGAGCTACTTGTCATTGAAAACCTCCCTGACTTGCTGCCTAATATAGGAATTAGATAAGTGACCAAGTAACTTAAAAAATGCCTCTGCACTAACCGAGCCAAACTTCAGTGAGCATACACAATAATGGCACAAGAGTTTTTTCACAAAAGATTTACCTGTGAGTCCCCAAGTATCAGTTTCAAGCCTTTCGTCTTGATCGTGAATCATATTTGAGAGGTGAGGGTTTTTCTGGGCCTGGTTGTTTCTTTCCAATGCATGGGATGACACTGCTCTTATTTTAAGAGCTACGACCCAAATACTTCCCTTATCTGGCTAATTGAGTGGAAGCCCATTTATTATGTTCATAAACAAGCAATTTAGTAACATTTGTTTTCAAATATACACTCCCCCCTTAATAAGGACCATTAGCAATAATACATTAATACGTTTTGTAAGATACATGCAGAATCAATAGCCCTTTACAAATAAACATATCTCTGCAGTCATCTTCAAAGAAAATACCTGTCAGACAATACTGAAACCTATATTAGTGCATTTCTTTCAAAGGCTAGGCCCCCTAAAAATAAAGGATGGGAAGAAAAAACAAATGGAAGAACAAAAGAAGGGAGAAAGAAGAGAATGATAAAGGGAAGCAAGAAAGGAAAAGAGTGGAAGGGGAGGAAGAATGAAAAAGAAAAGAGAGCAGGAAAGGAAGAAGGAAAGGCTGAGAAAGAAGAAAAGAATGAATGAAGGAAGGAAGCAAGGAAGGAAGGAAGGAAGGCAAGCAGGAAGGAAGGAAGGAAGGAAGGAAGGTAGGAAGGAGAGAAAGATTAAACAAAAGAAAAAGAGAGCGAAAGAAAGAAGGATTAGTAGAAAGAGACAGGGAAACAGACAGAAAGAATTGAAGGAGTTGAAAAGGCGAAAGAAGAAAAGATAAGGAAATAGAAACAGTCTAAGATTAATGAAGGAATCAAAGAAAGGAGAGAAACAGAAAGATGGAGAAAAATGAAACTAAGAATCTGAGAAAAAGCCATGCAAGAAAGGTGAAGATGAAAGAAGCAAAGAAGGAAACGGTAGAAGAAAAGAAAAAACAGAAAAAAAGAAACAAAGCTGCAAAAAAGAAAAACTATCAAACAAAGAGAAAGAAATGAGAGAAAGAAAGAAGGAAATCAAAAAATGATAAAAGAGAAAGAAATACAGAATAAGGATGAAAAAGAGAGAACAGAGAAAAAAAGAAACAGTGGAGCAAGGCAAAGGAGAGGATTACAGTAAATGCACCAAAAGGAAAAAATAAAGGAAGAAAGAAGGATCAAGCAAAACAGAAAGAAAGAAAACAAAAAAGAAAGAGGAAGAAAATGAGAAAGAATAAAAGAAAAGCAGTGAAAAGAGAAAAATAGTGAAAAGAGAATTAGAGGATGAAGTAGGAAATAAAGACAATGAAGCAGAGAGAGAGAGAGAAGAAGGAGAGGAAAATGAAGTAGAGGAGGAAAGGCACAAAAGAAAGAAAATAACAAAAAGAAAGAGCATGAATGACAGAATGACAGAGGAAGAAAAAAGAAAGACAGACAGGAAGACAACAAGAAATGACAAAAGAGACGGAAAAGAGTAGAGAAGGAAAGAGCTAGGAAGAGAATGTAGAGAAAGAATGAGAAAGAAGCAACAAACTCAAGAAAAGGGAGAAAAAATGGCAAAAGCAAAGAAAAAAGGAAGAAGAAAATGAAGCAAGAGTAAAATAGAGAGAGAAAAATAGAAATAAACGAGACATGAAGAAATAGAAATAGAAAAAAAGAGAGAAAGAAAGTTTTTTCAGAAGAGGATTGGCTGCATGGTCCTGCAATGCCATCTTCCCTGGCCTCACAGAACCATGGTGCAGTTTTAAAGTGCTACTTTGACAGGTGTGCAGCTGCATATTCTCAAGCAACCTTACAGACAGATGTCATGTGCGAGCTACTCAGAGGCAGCCTGCAAGCTACTTATCGCAGTGCCCTCCTCTAAAGCAATTAGGATCACCAAATAGAATTGGCTAACAGTGCGGAGGCAGAAACGTAAGCTTCCTCAAATTACTGTGCGTGCTAGGCAGATATATTTGGAATGTGCACTCTTGTATAGACAGTTCACACTAAGTAAAAGACTAAATTTAATTCTCCTCACTAGAAGTAAGGGTAAGCCCCTGAAATCAAGTGTAAGGCATGCATGTTATGCAAAAAGAAAATCTAAAAAAGGAAAAAAGGGAAATGGTAAGAGCACTTCTCCAAAAAAAGGAGCATAAGGAGTCACGCATTCTTACCTCTCCAAGGGCAATGAACTTGACAGATCCTTTTGGTGAGCCTCCATTGGTCATTGATGCTGAACTTTATGGCCGTATGCAGGCATTTATGCATGATTCTGTCATTACAGTTGTGGCTTCCACCACTAGGGAAATGTCAGCTTCATCGAAATTAGTTTCTCCTAGAGTCACTGTTGCCTAAATGCCAGCAAATAGAAGAACTATTACTCTTCCCTTAACTACAGGCAAATACTTCTCATCTCTGTCTGTCACTGAATCACAGGGGCGAGTTCCACCCTTGAAATTGAGAAAGCTCTCCCACTTGGTGAGACTCATTACAAGGGCAATAGCACAGACCCCATGAGCTGCTAGGAAAGTCCACTCTCCATCGGAATGTTTGGTATTCTGAAAGTCAATGTGACCCTTGTGGGGGGGGGGATCCCCTTAGACCGGGATCTTCATGGCAAGTGACCCATAATATCAGCTAATGTATGATCTAATCATCATTCTAAACAGTGGGGAACATCTAATGTCTAAACTGTACTAGGCTTGTATCAAATTACTCCCCACTAAGGATTCTGGGATAAAGGAGGCATGGGAGCGTGACCTGGGCCACTCTATATCCGACTTCCAATGGCAGTACTGCTGCAGACAAACACGTAAAATCTCAATGAACCATCATCACAAGCTGCTCCACTTCAAATTCTTATGGCGGGTATACATTACCCCCCACAGGATACACCATAAGGACAATGCTCAATCGCACGCATGTCCTAAATGTCAGGCTCCTCATGCAGACTTTCTACACATGACCTGGACATGCACCAAAATAGTCAATTTCTGGCCAGCCATACATACTGAACTATCACGCATGATACACCAGATGCTCACACCTGACCCATTACAGGCGCTACTAGGGTTTGTGCACAATGCCCCCAAAACAATATGCAGATTTGTGGCGATAGCCTTGTTGCTGGCAAAACGTGAATTCGCAATACGCTGTGGCGGCAAACCGACACCGAAGTGCTGGGTTACCAGCTTAATATTTTGCAGCACTAACAGTGACATATATTCTCAACTTCAACCACTTAACTCACGCGCACGCGACATCTGGCAACCACTCCAAACATATCTTCTAGAAACGCAAAATGACTCAGATAACATACCAGACTCAGTGGCCTAATGAGGTATGCATACAAGGCCCATGTTCTATTCATAGCACACATTGCATGACTCTGGATCAGGTTCATTCAAGCGATGGGTATACAAACAGTAGAAATTGTGAAATGGATAAAATGGTATTATTGTTAGAAGATTATGTATTGCCATTAATGTGATCAGAAATGTGGCATGGTGTGGGACTTAAATCTGTCATAATCCTATGGTTGTTAACTGTATGAATAAAAAGGAAAATAAAGTTTAAAAAAAACAAATCATCATTCTAAACCACCTGCTTCTTCCTGGCTTTGCCTCCAGCATGTCCATAGCAATACTCAATAAGTGAAGCATGCTTTAGCTGAATGGTCATGAATACACTCTACTTTGCCACATAATTCTGACAGTGACCTCTGCAGGCTTGTGAACACAAACTACTAGACCTCTTCAGCCTATTTGCCAAATTCTAGATCTGGGCAAAGAAGCTACTGCAGATGGGTTCCTTGTGAACAATTATTTTCTTTGTGACTCATCTCAACATTAATGTGCCTCTTAAAGAATCCAAAATTAATTTATTATTTCAAAGAGCAACTGGAATATCTAGATGTGCGTTTCCCAAACTATCTATGGTGGCCAACCAGAATGGTGATACAAAAAAATGAGCTCTTCTTCCACTCCATTTAGGAATGACTCCTGTTTGATTTCCAGTTTGTGAAAGACCATGTGCTCTTGAAAGACCAAGAGACTGCCTCCATGCCTGAGAAAGGGCCCATAGCTGCTGCAGGCTCACCCACAGTGGGTTTCCTAATAATATCTTACTTGTTAAGAAAGAGTTAATACATGTCCACTGTAAAATAAAATTGATGTCTTTGAAGTAATGGTTGGTCCATCACCACTGTAGAATGGTGGGCATCAATATATTGCATGACATACTTACTTCTGGTGCCTTCTTGAACTTAAAAGACACCTATTTTTCTATCCGCATTTGCCTCTGCCAAAAGGAATATTTTGGATTTAAGTGTAAAAAGACAACCTGGCAGTTCACTTATCTCACTTTAAGCCTGTCTTCTAGTCCATAGTGCTTTATAAAGCTCCTAAGTCTGTTGATCGGCATCACGATGCACGGAGACAATTATCTTATTATTTATCTTTACAAAATTTGCATCATGCTTTGAGACTGGAAGAAGCTCTGGGACCATGTGTCCACTGTAGAGCCTCTCCCTAAGTTTCTATGATTTACAGTGAATTGCAAAAACCTATTTTGATCCCATCTACATCACTGAGCTTCTTTGTAGTTCACATTGAACATCTTAGTTCATTCTTTCCATCTCCTGCACTTCTAAGGAACTTCACCTCTTTATTTTTGCCCAGATTATCAGTCTTCTTTTTGTCTCACTCCAGGTAATATTTTCTGCCCCTCTTCAGTTCCATGAATCCTTTGGCATACATTTTGCACTTTACAAGCATTTCATTTTTTGTAAACAGATTTTATTGATTTTCTCCCACATACATACATCTGTACATACTTAACTTGTTAATATTTATCTTTGCAACATTACCAGTTAGTTCGTGTGCAGGTCGCACTGTCCGGAGAGACGCCAATGCCACTTTTACGTTCTAATTCACTTGTCCGGCATGATTCGCCTGGAGATTGAGCAATTCAGACGGATACAATACTGAGGCAATTAGTCTACTCCCCCTCCCATTACTTGGCTTAGGCGTTCCCCATCCTGATTTCTGTATGCGTCCCTCCCTGTCCTCCCATCATTTCCCCCCTCCCTAACCCTGCCCACCGGTGTGTCCGTCTTTCGGACTCAGTCTCCTCCTTAGTAAGTAACCCTTCTCCATGGAGGGTCCGGGCTGAAGGCCCGATTCCTCTCTATACTGGTATCTTTTGTAATTCCTGGTGTTGCTGGGGACCCCTGGTGCTTGCCTCTGGTGTACCACTGCCCCCCGTCTTCACCCTATGGTTGGTGGCCGGTCTGCCGGACTCTGTGGTGCTGTATCATCTGATTCCTCAACTGGCCCCCGCAGCAGTGCTACCAATGCCTCCCATGCCCGGGCTGTGTCCAGTGCTGTGTCATTATTTGCTCTTTTCGCCAGCTGTAGTCGGACCGCGCTCTCGCTAATTGCCCATTTAATGAACTCCTGTTTCCAGTTCTCTTTATTCGGTCCCTGTCTAGCCTTCCATCGCCTGGTCAGTTCCCTCTTAGCTAATAACAGGCCTAGATCAATAAACTTACTTGTAACTTTCGTCTTGGTCGTATGCGGGAACCAGTGTAGGATACAGACCCCCATTTCCGGTTCAATGTGCCTATCTGTCACCTCACTCAGCACCCCCATCACGTCTTCCCAGTATGACCCCAGCTGAGGGCAGCTCCATAGCATGTGCATGAGTTCCGCCCCTTCAAAGTGGCATCGAGGGCACGCGGCTGAGTCCGTCTGAAAATAACGATTGATCTGGGCAGGCGTGAGATACGCCCTATGCAGTATGTAGTGATGGATTAACTGAAATCTAGCATTGCGTGTCCTTTTCCACGCTCGTTCCACTATTTTTGTCCACTCCGCCTCCGGGATTTCCCTGCCCAAGTCCTCCGCCCACTTCCTCTGCAAGCGACTCAGCGGCTGAGTTCCTTCGCCCAGCAGGCGTCGGTACAGGCACGTTATAGCCTTGAAGGTTCCCGCCGCCATTACGACATATTGGCAAGTAGCCGTAGTCTGCGGCTCTGACAGCCCTCTTCCCCAGTAACGCTGTATGGCCGACACTAGGGCCGTGTGCAGTAGAAAGTGGCCCTTTGGGAGGCCATGCCTTTCCTGTAGTTCCCGAAAAGGGAGGAGGACACCGTCTTCATACAAATCCCCAACCATCTGCACTCCTTGGTCTTCCCATTTAATCAATTCAGTCCAATCCCCCCCGTGCGGCAGGGCAGTACACATGCCCAACGGGATCTCTGGGGCATAGGGTCTCTCAATTCCTCCCCGCCTCTGGGTGCGAAGCCAGCACTGCTGGAGCGCCCGCTCTTCGTGGGTCAGCGTGCTAAGCCGCAACCGCTGATTGAGTATGATAAACGACAGGACATGGCGCGGTAGCCATCTGTCCTGTGGACCGTCCGGTCCCCGGAATTCCCTGGCAACCGCCTGTGTGAGCCACTGCATTTGTGCGGCCAAATAATACAGCTCGAGGTCCGGGACTGCCCAGCCCCCCTCCGCTCGTGTACGCATCAGTGTGGTCAGCGCCACTCGCCGACGTCCAGCACCCCATATAAACCCCACCATCAGAGTGCGGAGGGTTTTAAACACTGAGCCTGGAATCCAGATCGGCAATGTGCGGAAGTAGTATAAAAGCCTAGGCAGTACAACCATTTTCAGTAACGCTATACGCCCAGCCACTGATAAGGGCAGCGTGCTCCAAAAGGCCATACTCCCCTTGATCCCCTTCATTGCCCGGCATATGTTACCCTCCAACAGATCTTCCTGCCTATGGTAGATTTTAGTCCCAAGGTAGGACAAACACCGGGGCTCCCATCGTATACCTCCCATCAATTCTGGGCACTCCATTGACCATCGCACCGGGAAAAGGCAGGTCTTTGCCCAGTTCACCTGGAGCCCCGACATCACCCCAAAAGTCTGCAGCAAGGCCTGTACCCCCGGCAGGCCGCCCTCTGTATCTGCCAGGAACATAAGGAGGTCATCCGCATATAAAGATATATACTGCATGCCACCACAACTCTCTATTCCCGTGTAGTGCCTTCCCAATCTCGCATACGCCGCCAGCGGCTCCATTGCTAGGGCATACAGCAGGGGGGACAATGAACATCCCTGCTGCGTTCCCCGCTCCACCCCATAGCTAGCGGAGATTGTCCTTCCCGTTCGCACCCGTGCTGTTGCCATAGTGTGTAGGATCCGGGTCCATCCTATGTAGGAGTCCCCCAGCCCCATTACCTGCATCACTTGGAACAAGAATGACCATTCCAAACTGACGAAGGCCTTCTCAATATCGATCGAGAGGATCGCTGCGGTGCGTGGCAAACAATCTCCCTGCTCTAGGACCCGTAACAAGCGCCGTACATTAATCGTCGTATTCCGTTTGGGGATGAATCCCGCCTGGTCCGGATGCACTAAATGTGTCATGTGGGGCAGGAGTCGAGTCGCTAGGATCCTGCTTAATATTTTGTAGTCCGTGGTCAGCATGGACAGTGGGCGATAGGCCGTCCTGTCCAATGCGTCCCTTCCGGGCTTCAATAGTGGGATTATAATGGCCTCTCGAGTTGTCACTGGCAGTCTACTTAATGTTCGTGCTTCTCTGTACACTTCCAGCAGCCGCGGGGCTAGAGAGTCCACATACGCTGCATACAATTCTATCGGTATGCCGTCTGCGCCAGGTGTTTTACCCCGCGCCATATGCTTAATGGCACCTCTGATTTCCCCTAGGGTGATGTCCCGCCCCAGGTCGTCCGCCTGCTCCTGCTCTAGCTTGGGGAGTGTTAAGTCCGCTAGGTAATCCCCTATCGCGGCGTCCTCCCCAGGGGAGTGACTTCGGTAGAGTTCGGTGTAGTAATCCCGGAAAACCTCATTTATTCCCTGTTGCGTATGCACCACGTCACCTGCCGGTGTCTTGAGCCCCAGTATCGGCGAGCCCCTAGGGTTAGGACTGGCCAACCACGCCAGCAGCGCCCCTGTCTTATCGCCCTCTGCATGCACCCGCGTTTGGTACTGTTTATAATCAAAGGCCCTGAGTCGTTCCATTTGCTCCGCTACTGCTTCTTTGGCCTCTAGGACTGCCCCCGGCTGTTCAGTATCATCATGGCTGGCTCTCTCAGCCTGCCTCAGGCGGGTGTCTGCAGGTTGGCAATGCACGCTCCTCGAATCACGACCTTAAATGCATCCCACTCTACTGCCTTTGTTGTGGCCGTTCCGTCATTGTCCTGGAAGTAGTGTGTTATACACTCTCCCACGTCCGCCTTGAATACCGGATCCTCCAGCGCCTCCGGTCGTAAACGCAAGGTCGGTATGGACGTCCTTTCCAAGTCCCATCTCATCTGCACTAAGAGCGGGTTGTGGTCCGATATCGTTCTGGACAGGTACTCACTATGGGTTACCTTAGCGTGAACCTCCGGGGTGCACAACACTGCGTCAAGCCGCACGTGGAGGTCGTGAAGACCAGAGTAATAGGAGTAGTCCCGGTCGTCCGGGTGATGGGCGCGCCAGGTATCCACCAGTCCCCAGTTGGTTTGCCATGCACTACGCGCTTTAGAAAGTCTGTGGGCAGCAGCGCCGGGAAGCGGCGGGTGGGACCTATCCTTCTCTACATCCACTATTGAGTTGAAATCCCCCCCTATCAGCATTGAGCTCGATATGTATGGCGCCATAGTCTGTGATAATCGGTCTAGAAATGCGGCCTGATCCACGTTCGGGGCATATACGCTACTCAATGTCAGGTCTATCCCATTAAGGCGGCCCCTCACCACTACAAACTGTCCTTCTGGGTCCGTGAAGTGTTGCTGCAGTTGGAAGGGGACCCCCACCCTGACCCAGATCAATGCTCCCCTGGCAAAAGCCGAGAAGGTCGTGTAGTAGAGTTCCCCCTCCAACGTCGCTTCAGCGCCAGTCCCTCCTCCCTAGTGAGGTGCGTCTCTTGGAGTAGTGCTATATGAGTCCCCCTCCGTACTAAGTAAGCGTGTACCTTGTGGCGCTTTACAAGCATTTCATGCTGTCACTACCAAGCCATCTAACATTTAAAGGTGCAGTGCTTCAAACAGCAAACACAATTATTCCAAGCGCACCCTCTCCCTGAAGGCTAAGACTAAGCTGTGATGGTAGCTATATAACCTGGAAGGAACGGGAAATGTTAGATTTAAAATTGGACTTTGTACTGAATTTTACCCCAGTTCCAGAGATGGTGCATAACATGCAGAAAAAAGTCAACTGGTGGCAGTTGGTCTTCAGATGAATGCTTCTTCAGTTGAACTATCTGGGCCTTATAGTTAGCACATTTGCAGTAAACTGTCTGGATTTTCCCTTGGCCCCTCTATCCCTCTTGGGATGGACAGTGTCTCCACCGTCCACTACATGACCCAGTGGGATGAGTTCCACAACACTACTAGATCTCTCCGAGGACCCTTGGCACAACTGCCTAGATCAGCAAATTTCCTTAACAGCAAAATTCATTTTGGAGCTCATCAACGAGATCCCCAATTGGTACTCTTAACACCTTAGAGATACTTGTGATACCATCAGTCAGTATTTCAAAATATCTCTGTTTCTGTATTGCCTTAATGCTCAATCTCTTGTCTTTTTTGACAAGCAGGAGGCCACATCTGTCCTCTAGGACATATCCAGTCTACTGTCAGGATTGGTAATTGGATAATCTCTAAGCATCCCCATCTTTGTCCATGCTGTTCCGAGTACTTCCTTTCCTGCACCTTTATAATATTACTTGTGTTGTCCTTGAGGCTCCTCCAGGGCCCACAAAGGCCTTGTTTCCCACACTCCTGTCATTCCTGGAGGAGATCATAATATTTCTTCCATCATTGCATGCAAACCTACTGTGAGCAACGAAAGTTAGTGCTTCTGCAGAAACAAGTTAAATAAACAGTTAAAACTGGACATTTTAGTTGTGGACTCAAACTGGAGTTGTGAGGGACTTCAAGCAACTGATAATTATATGGACTGGTGTCTGAGAAGCTAGCCATGAAGACATGGACACTTTGACTCCTCTAAACTCAGGAAGGGCAGTTGGGGAGGGTTCAGGAACTTCATTAACTTGAAAAGGACCAGGGTGAGGTATTCTCATTCACAGTTAAATATAAGGGGAAACCTGGGAAATAGAAGTCTTTGTTCCCAGGGTCAATGGTAGCCAGCTTGGCACCAGCCCAGTGGGAGGGGAAGCTGATCCAAGGACCAGTTTATGTGTGTGTTCATTTCCATAGGCACACCCCTCCTGGGACACCAGCAGGATGACCTCCATGTCAGAAGAGTTCTGCCATATTCAGGATAGTGCTCAGTGGGATAGTTTACAGTAAGGCAAGCAGGATGTGCTGCAAAAGTGGGAAGGTTTGGCCTTGTAAACCTTTGTCTCATTGCTTAGGGAGTGTCCAGGAGGTATCCTCATCACTGCCTACGAAATCCTACAAAAGTGGCACCTCACCCCTTGCTCATCAGAAAACATTCTAGATCTGTGGAAGGACAGATGAAGGCTGGACCTGCTGTCTGTGGCCCATGTGGAGACCTGACAGGCTGGAGCTGCTCCTATTTGTACCCATGACTTAAAACTGGACACCAAGGGTAAGCTGGCTGACTTCCTGTGTGGCTACAGGGACACACAAAGCTGCAACTCCTTCTTCCTGAAGTGACTCTTTGGCCCTTGCTGGAGTGAGTCTTGGCCCATAACTGCTTCATTGAGGTCCTGGTCCTAGGAGCCTTAGATGAAACCAAGAGGAACCGCTTCAGAAAGTCTCAAAAGTTGACTTCCAAGACCTCTAGAGCTTCAGCGGGACTTCACTGCAAATGTATCCAATTCTAAAAGGACTTTATTGGATACAGCTTCCAAGCTTGCCCAGCTGGAGGATTTGAGCTCCAAAATAGAGACTAAGGTAGAAATACTGACCGGGCAAAGGCAAGAAAAGTTTCCAAACAATAAGAAGACTTCACTAGGGCAAAAGTTTAAATTTCCTGCTCTGAGGTTTTCCTAGGAAACTCAAAAGGTTCAGTGGGACCTCATCCAATGGCTGTCTGACTTCAAAAGAACCATGATGGACACAGCCTACATCCTTACCTCACTGGAGGATTTCTACTTCTAAGTCAGAAGGGAAATTCTTTGACTGGGACAACCCACTTAGCTTGTTGTATTTGAACTCCTCTCCATAGCAATTGAGCTGAAATTGTGCCTGGGTCCCAGTCAACCATGAACAATGACTTCTGATTGGTGCTTTAATTTTTCTTTGGGCTTTTTGCCCTAAACCTTTAAAAATTCATATTTCTAGCTCCCCTTATTGGTTCTGAATCATTTTTGTATAATTTTTATAATTTTCTCTAATTTTAGAAATTGATTATGGGATCTTTATTGTGTTGTGTTAATTTTTTGGGCACATTGATTTCTGGACAGTGACCAATAATTTGAATGAGCTACACTTGAAATTTTTGGTATATCATTTATGTAACGCTCATAAATGTGATGCTTATTTGCTACAATCAGTAAACTCTACAGTATCAGACAAACTCATTTGTTGGTGTCAGTAATTTACATTTTGGAATGCTGCCTCTACTCTCACCATGATCCACCCCTCAAATTTATGCAACACTTGTCAGCCGGATAAACTGACATTTGTGGGTGCGATGAGCTCAAGGCTAATGCTCAGTTTATCCACTCTTTCATTTTGAATTAGCCAAGACATATGTTTGAATGTCTACAGAGCTAATGCAAGCTTTTATCCTTCAGAGTGGGATGAAATGAGTACCCTGGTGTTAGGTAGTAATTAAAACATAGAATTAGGCACCAAGGAATAATTATGTTTCTGTTGAGTGTTACATACAGAACCATTATTGGTATAACTTTTCCCGTAGACATTCAATATATTTAATATTGAATAATTCAGGGAAATGTTATTTATCTTACCTACCCTGAAGAGAGGGTGAGAAGTACACATTCAGCAACTTATGTAGCTTTTTTTTGTTCTATACACATTTTATAGTTTTTAAGTAGACACTAATTTGCTTTTTCAGGGTTCTCAATTACATTATCTCCAGATTTAGCCAGCTTGTGCACTGAGTGTATCATCAGAAGAATGTGACAGCAGCCAGATGATCTCCAGTCCCTATACCTCCAACACCTACCCCCTGACAGGACCCATAACTCCCCAAAATAAATCTGTGAAAGAGTGGTCATTTCAGTGACTACCGAGATGGCTCAGGACTGTCTCTCAGTTTGTTAGTAGTTATGAGCCATTGGAAATCAAGGTACAGTAGAGTTATGTCAGAGGGAACAAGGGAAAAATGTGGCTGCTTGTGTGGTAGTGTCAGTAAACTCCTGCTGCACTCCTCCTAGAGCTGTGCCAAGGGTAGTCGGCCACTTCAGGCACCCTTTAAAACAGTCCTGGCATTAATATCTCTTTTTGAAAAAAAAACTTTATTTAAAGGTTTTCAGAGTAACAGTAAAGAAAAAAGAAAATTACCATCGACAAGGCTCGGACAACATAATGCAGATAGAAACATTGCATGACAGGCTATATAAGTGGTACATGTTTCATTATGAGAAGCTAGAAGCGTGTTAAATAGCTGACAGTGTCCAGAGAAGGTGGGGGGATTTATAGCAAAAGGGGTATATGGAAAAATGCATGGAGGATCATGCATCAGTGTCCTGGCTGGACAAAGTCGAGGACGGCGCGGTTTCAGGTGCTTGAGGGGCGGTTGATGGGGAATCTGGATCCAAAGTAAAGAGGTATAGTCTGAGAGGTTGCCAAATATCTTTTCGGTGAGCTGAGGGAGTTTGTAGAGAGGAATACACATCACTTGTTAAGTCACAGTTGGTCATTCTGCGGAGCCAGGTCATAATGGTGAGGTGCACATTGTTGCCCCAATGTAGTGCAATCTCCCATTTGGCCAACAGCAATGCAGTAGCAGTGAATCTGCAATATGCTATAGGGATAGGGAAGACATTGCCCAGGAGGGCCAAAAAAGGGGCTGGATCTACTGCCAATGAGTTCATCTGAGAGAGGATGTGGAAAACTTCCATCTAGTATGTGGTAATTATTGGGCAGGTCCAGGTTTAACTGCATTGGGACCTCGACATTAAGGGCATACAGCAGATTTAGAAGGGTTAATCCGGGCAAACCCGCTAGGGGACACATAGAATCTATGTCAGAAACAAAAATGAAGAAGTTTGTGTCGATGTTTGGGGAGATTAGTTCAATTTGTGCACAGCAGAAGGCCCAGTCTTTGTCAGTGAAAGGGTGTCCTAGGCACTCTCCCAGTGTTTCCGAACCCCGTCTACATTGGCATGTTTAAGAGCTGTACAAGCCCGATAAAGCTTGGCAATTAGGTGTGACTCGTCCGGATCCGATATCAGTAGGGTGAGTGGAGTAAATTCTTCGGGGTGAGAGGGTATGACGGGATGCAGGATCGTAGCGCACCATGAAGTCAGCTTAGAATAAATCTGCCCATGAAGGAGGCGTCAGTATGTGCGATGTCTATATTGGGGGATAAGGCATGTCTATAGGGGAATGCATCTCCAAAGGAGTGAAGGTCATGTTTATGTATGGTATGTTGTACTAGCTTTCCCACATTGAATGCGGGCCATGGATTCGGATGAGGAGCAGATCAGGGAATATAAAAAGTTGAAGCCCAATGTGCCACTAAGTTTCCGCCATGCTTAGCAAGTTGTGGATAAAGTTTGGAGATCTGTGGGGTCCAGTTTAATGCCATGTGGTAACAATATATTAAAAGGTGTGGGATCTGCCAGGTTCCGTTCCGGCCTAGCATAGGGCAGCTGAGCATTGGGATGTTATGTTATTGCAGTTTATAACGCGCACAGCTACTCCAAGGAGTGTCCTGGCGCGAACCTTGAGGAGTAAGGTAGTGCTAATTAGTTAAACAGAAATGTTTTAAGCTGTTTTTTTTAATTGAACATGATCCTGAATGCTGCGTAGAGTGTAAGGAAGAGAATTTCAGGCTGTGGCAGCCCTAAAGGCAAGAGAGCTGCCCCCCATTCTTTGGAGGCAAACACGAGGTATCTGGGCAAGAAGCTGGGACGCTGACCTCAGTTGTCTAACTGGGGTATAGAACATAAAACGCTTCCTTAAATAGACTGGACCAGAAGCGTACAGGGCATGGTGTGCTAAGACCAGGGCTTTGAACTTAACATGTTTGGCGACAGGCAGCCAGTGAAGTGTGCGCAGATGTTGCCTAATGCTGCTTCTCATTGGGATATTAAAAAGAAGCCTAGCCACAGCATTCTGGACTACCTGCAATTTGTTAAGAATGTAGCCCAGTAAGCCAATGTACAAAGCATTGGCGTAATCGATAAGTCACAGAATCAGCGCCCGAGTTACCGTCTCCTTGGCCGCCCTGGAAAGAAGCGGGAGAAATTTCCTAAGGGATTTTAGTATCCCAAAGCAGCTCCCGGCCAGCTTCTTAATCTGGGTCGAAAAAGATAGGTTCTCTTCAAACCAGACTCCCAGGTTCTTGACGGGTTGACCTGAAGAAGATGGCAGGGGATAATCGGGAGGCCAGAATGCTTCTCTAAACTGGTGAGGGAAATTCCCATAGAGGAGGATTTCCGATTTGTCTTCATTGCATTTTAGCTGAGCCGCAGAAAGCCAGTGAAAGACAGCTGTCAGGCAGTTTTTCGCCTCTAAAGTAGAATACTCAGATTTGCCCCAAGTGAGCAAGGGCTGGGTATCATCAGCGTACGCAACAATCTTGGCTCCAAGATCCTCCGCCAGCTGGACTAGAGGAGTGACGTAAATGTTGAAAAGAAGGGGACTCAAGGAAGACTCTTGCGGCACTCCAGTGGTCACCAACTGAGGCGGGGATGCAAACGGAGGGAGCCAGACCTGTTGCTAACGACCCTCCAAAAAGGATTTCAGCCAACCCCAGGCCATACCTGAGATACCTATGTCCGCCAAGCGGGCCAAGAGCAGCGAATGGGAAACAGTATCGAACGCTGCCGAAAGGTCCAACAATATAATGGCAGCCCTTCCGCCAGCGTCCAAGCAATCCCGGATAGCTTCCGATACATCAACTAAAGCAGACTCGGTGCTATGCGAGGCTCTGAACCCAGATTGGGCTGGATGGAGTAAGCCCGAGCTTTCAATATATATTCAAAATATTAAAACCAATGATATGCAAAATGGGCCTGGGCTACCAGGAAATAGAGCCAAATATTGGGGACGGCCTAGCCACCACGGTCAAATGGGAGAATTAGGGTGTCCCAAGCAACTCGGGGTCTGCGGCCCGCCCGTACCAACTTCAGAAGTAGGCTACAGAGGGTGCAAAAAAGGAGTCAGGTAAGGGTATAGGTATATTTCTAAAGAAATGCAAAAATCGGGACAGTATTGTCATTTTTATGATGCTATATGGTCAGCCATAGAAAGGGGGAGTTGTATTCAGCGATCTACTTGAGTGGAGAGTAATTCAGACAGATGACCTGATCTTTATTTCTGTGTAGGACCACTCCTAGATATTTAGTGGTGTCTGTGGAACAATTAAAAGTATAATCGTAAGTAGGGGGCTTAGTGATATCGGTGAGGGGGAACAGCTCGGATTTCGTCCAGTTGATACACAGGCCAGAGATGCCTCCAAACTGGACCACCTCTTGTACTATGGGGGTTAGATTGATTGAGGGGTGTCTAATAAAAATAAGTATATCGTCGGCATACATTGACATAAGGAGCGGCCTGAAGCAAACTGTAAGCCCCGGTGAATGTGACGCTCTTGAAGGTGACACACCAATGGGTCCATTGCTATAAAAAATAATAAAGTAACCCTGGGCGTAAAATCCGCTCCGCTTGCGGAGTTTGCAGATTTTTGGCAACTATGCATAGAACGCAGAGTTACCGAAAACTCCGCGCTCCGGAACGGAGCGGAGTTTTTTTGTGCTCGTGTGCTCGAAATGCGTTTTCACGCGTGCGGGAGTGACTTACCGGGATGCCTGTGTTCGCCGCCGAGATTTCCCATCCATTCGCGAGCGCCACGAGATTTGGTTGCCGGCCGCACGGTCCCGCGAGAGTGTACGATCGCAAACACGTCATTCGGGTGCGCCATCAGACTTCCGGCGGAACTTTTGTGAAGATTGTGATCCCGAACACGCAGAATTTGCAATCTGGAGAAGAATCTCTCTCGCGCAGCATCAAAACCTTCTCGAAATGATGATTTGGATTAAAAAAACTCCTCAGATTGACATTTGGCTGTACTTTTTTGTGCAAGGAGTCCTTTTTCTTTTTTTTGAAGAGGAAGGAAGTGCCCCAGAGTCTCCAACTTCCTGTGCCTGTCCAGCAGGCTCCTCCCAGTGCTTTGTCCATCTCCTGTTCACTTTTCATTTGGATTTGGAGCTGGAAGGATCACTTTTTGTGTCTGCTGCATCATATATCATTGGATGTGAGGACTTTTGGATTTGAGATTTCACAAGTAAGTTGGAAAATTGGTGTTGTTTGTTTGATTGGGGCATTGCACCTACACTTTTTTGTACTTTTCATCTTTTTGTTAAATGTATTGTGATGGGTGGCCTGTAGTTTCAGTAGGGACCTAGTTGTTTCTTTGTATGTAATTTTTCTTCTAGTTTTCTTTTACAAAGGAAACATGTTGCAAAGCTCACTACATTTTCTCCAACTTTTGAAATCAATTTGCAATTTTTATTTAATTCACTAGCCCAGTAGTCTGCCAAAAGGCCTTTCAGCCAGTAGGCCCAGAGCTACTAATGGGTGCATAAAACAACTGTTTCTGGGATGTCTGTTGAATTTAAACATCATTTAGGGCATGGATGGCATTGGATTGAAATGCAAAATGTGTTTTTTTTGGTATTTCACTTTTTTATGTGTGTTAAATAAATGGTTAAATGCCTTTGTTGGATGTGTGTGGTTGTAACTTGCAAACCCTTTTTAGCCCTTTGGATTTTCGTTTTTGGCATTGTTGCACTAAAGCTGTTTTGTTTAGCATGCCTCCTTTGTCTGGCCAGTGTGTGAGTGTGTTTGTAATAGTGGGCCAGCATTTGCCTTGGCTGAGCCTCCCCGTGTGGCCAGGGGCCATTTTGTAAAGTCTGTGTCCATATAGGCCTGCTTGAGTTCATTTTTTTACAGGCCTCCTGCTTGTTGTTGTTGTGAGTGACCATGTGGCTGGTGGCCATTTTGTGGTGGTGGTAAATCTTTTGCCAAAGACCTGCATGTCTTCTTTTCTTTGTTCCTCTTGGCTTATTGCTTCTTGTTGTGGCCTGCCTGGCCATGTGGCTGGCAGCTATTTTGTGAAGGCATCCAGTGTGCTTTTGCCGTAGGCCTGCATTGTCTGTCTTCCCTTTCTTGTTGTTGTGGCCTGCCTGGCCATGTGGCTGGGGGCCATTTTGTGAAGGCAACCAGTGTGCTTTTGCCATAGGCCTGCATTGTCTGTCTTCACTTTCTTGTTGTTGTGGCCTGCCTGGCCATGTGGCTGGTGGCCATTTTGTGAAGGCAACCAGTGTGCTTTTGCCATAGGCCTGCATTGTCTGTCTTCACTTTCTTGTTGTTGTGGCCTGCCTGGCCATGTGGCTGGTGGCCATTTTGTGAAGGCAGCCAGTGTGCTTTTGCCATAGGCCTGCATTGTCTGTCTTCCCTTTCTTGTTGTTGTGGCCTGGCCATGTGGCTGGCAGCCATTTTGTGAAGGGGCAGCCAGTGTGCTTCTGCATTAGGCTTGCAAGCCTTCTTTGTGGTGGCCATGCCTTCTTGCTGGTTGTTGTTTTGCATGCAATTTTTTCTTCTTTTATCCAGCAAAAAATGTAGCACAGTTCACTACATTTTCTAATAAATTTACAATAATATTGATTTGAATTGATTGATTCACTATGTGGCCTATTCTGCCAATGGGTTTTCCAACCAATAGGCCCAGAGCTACTCATGGGTACATGAAACAAACGTTTCTGTGGTGTCAGTTGAATTTAAACATCATTTAGGGCATGGATGGCATTGGATTGAAATGCAAAATGTGTTTTTTGGGGTGTTTTCACTTTTTTCATGTGTGTTAAATAAATGCCTTTGTTGGATGTGTGTGGTTGTTGTGTAAATTGCAAACCTTTTATAGCCCTGTGGATTTTCGTTTTTGTCATTGTTGTACTGAAGCTGTGTTGTTTAGCATGTCTCCTTTGTCTGGCCAGTGTGTGAGTGTTTTTGTAATAGTGCTTGTGCCAGCATTTGCCTTGGCTGAGCCTCCCCTTGTGGCCAGGGGCCATTTTGTAAAGTCTGTGTCCATATAGGCCTGCTTGAGTTCATTGTTTTCCAGGCCTCCTGCTTGTGGTTGTTGTGAGTGACCATGTGGCTGGTGGCCATTTTTTGGCGGTAGTTAGTGTGCTTTTGCCATAGGCCTGCATGTCTTTCCTTTGTTCCCCTTGGCTTATTGCTTCCATCCATTGTCAGCTGCAGCTCCCTTAACCCCTTCGCTGCTAGGCCTTTTCCCCTCCTGTGCTAAGCCTTTTTTTGGCTATTTGGGGTAGTGCGCGCTTAGGCCCCTGTAACTTTTTGACCACATAAGGTATCCATGCCAAATTTGCGTCCTTTTTTGTCTAACATCATGGGGATTGTAAAGGTACCCAGGGTTTGTGGGTTCCCCTGGAGGGGACCCAGAAATTAGTCAAAATACAGCTAAATTTTGGTTTTTTTGGGAAAAAGGCAAAAAAGGGCTACAGATGAAAGCGTCTTGATTTTTCCCTGCAAATGGCATCAAAAAAGGGGTTGTGGGGATGAAATCACCATCTTCCCAGCTTTCAGGGACAAGCAGACTTTTGTCAGAAAACCAACTTTTTTACACAGTTTTGGCATTTGTCTGGGACATAGCCTATTTTTGCTATTTTTTGTGCTTTCAACCTCCTTCCAGTTAATGGTAGAAATGGGTATGAAACCAATAATGGATCCTGGAAAGCCATACATTTATGAAAAGTAGACAAAATTCTGAATTCAGCAAGGGGTCATTTGTGTAGATCCTTAAAGTTTTCCTTATAGAAACTAACAGTTAAATAAAGGAAAAATTGAAAATTAGTTGAAAAAAACAGCCATTTGTGTCAACGTTTTCACCTGTAACTTCTAATTATGACAGCTATTTGAAGGCAATATACCGTTATATCCGCTGGACCTTTCTGGTTGTGGGGATATATAGGACTTGTAGGTTCACCAAGAACCCGACGAACCCAGAGCCAATAATTGAGCAACATCTTGCAATGATTTTTTTTTAAGTACCGGGTATATAGCAATTATTTTGGGAAAATGTATACATGGAAAAATTGTTATGAAAGACACCTATGTATTTCTGAAATGGGAACAAAATGTAGATTTTAGAAACAGTAGATATTTGCACATTTCCGAAATTGGGAGTACCCATACTAGCATGAGAATTATAGGTCATTTTTCAAAATGACTTATTTTTTACACATTGTCTTTCATTTGGAAGGCAGAAATGCATCGAAAGTCAATAGGTAATAACAGTTGCTCTACAATTCTGTGTTACCCTAAGTCTCCTGATAAAAATGGTACCTCACTTGTGTGGGTAGCCCTTGTGCCCACAACAGGAAATGGCTCAAAATGCAACGTGGACGTACCACATTTTCACAATGAAAAATTACCCTTTTTTTGCAAAGTGCCTAGGTGTAGTTTTTGAACCCTAGCTCTGCCGGCACCTAGGGAAACCTAGCAAACCTATACATTTTTGAAAACTAGACACCCAGGGGAATCCAGGATGGGGTGACTGGACTGCCTCCCACCAGGTTCTGTTACCCAGAATCCCTTGCAAACCTAAAAAATTATCAAAAAAACCACATTTCCCCCACATTTCTGTGGTGGAAAGTTCTGGAATCTGCGTGGATCCACAAATTTCCACCCACCCGCGTTCCCCAAAGTCTTCTGAGAAAAATGGTACCTCACTTGTGTGGGTCGGCCTAGTGCCCGCGACAGGAAACGGCGCAAAACGCAACGTGGTCACACCTCAATTTCGCAGTGAAAAATGACCCTTTTTGGCAAAGTGTCTAGCTGTAGTTTTTGAATCCTAGCTCTGCCGGCACCTAGGGAAACCTAGCAAACCTATACATTTTTGAAAACTAGACACCCAGGGGAATCCAGGATGGGGTGACTTGACTGCCTCCCACCAAGTTCTGTTACCCAGAATCCCTTGCAAACAGAAAAAATTGTCAAAAAAACCACATTTTCCCCACATTTCTGTGGTGGAAAGTTCTGGAATCTGCGTGGATCCACAAATTTCCACCCACCCCGCGTTCCCCAAAGTCTTACGAGAAAAATGGTACCTCACTTGTGTGGGTCGGCCTAGTGCCTGCGACAGGAAACGGCGCAAAACGCAACGTGGTCACACCTCAATTTCGCAGTGAAAAATGACCCTTTTTGGCAAAGTGCCTAGCTGTAGTTTTTGAACCCTAGCTCTGCCGGCACCTAGGGAAACCTAGCAAACCTATACATTTTTGAAAACTAGACACCCAGGGGAATCCAGGATGGGGTGACTTGACTGCCTCCCACCAGGTTCTGTTACCCAGAATCCCTTGCAAACATAAAAAATTGTCAAAAAAAACACATTTTCCCCACATTTCTGTGGTGGAAAGTTCTGGAATCTGCGTGGATCCACAAATTTCCACCCACCCCGCGTTCCACAAAGTCTTACGAGAAAAATGGTACCTCACTTGTGTGGGTCGGCCTAGTGCCTGCGACAGGAAACGGCGCAAAACGCAACGCGGTTCCACCTCAATTTCGCAGTGAAAAATTACCCTTTTTTGGCAAAGTGCCTAGCTGTAGTTTTTGAACCCTACCTCTGCCGGCACCTAGGGAAACCTAGCAAACCTATACATTTTTGAAAACTAGACACCCAGGGGAATCCAGGATGGGGTGACTTGGCTGCCTCCCACCAGGTTCTGTTACCCAGAATCCCTTGCAAACCTAACAAATTGTCAAAAAAACCACATTTTCCCCACATTTCTGTGGTGGAAAGTTCTGGAATCTGCGTGGATCCACAAATTTCCACCCACCCCGCGTTCCCCAAAGTCTTACGAGAAAAATGGTACCTCACTTGTGTGGGTCGGCCTAGTGCCTGCGACAGGAAACGGCGCAAAACGCAACGCGGTCCCACCTCAATTTCGCAGTGAAAAATGACCCTTTTTTGGCAAAGTGCCTAGCTGTAGTTTTTGAACCCTACCTCTGCCGGCACCTAGGGAAACCTAGCAAACCTATACATTTTTGAAAACTAGACACCCAGGGGAATCCAGGATGGGGTGACTTGACTGCCTCCCACCAGGTTCTGTTACCCAGAATCCCTTGCAAACATAAAAAATTGTCCAAAAAAACACATTTTCCCACATTTCTGTGGTGGAAAGTTCTGGAATCTGCGTGGATCCACAAATTTCCACCCACCCCGCATTCCCCAAAGTCTTACGAGAAAAATGGTACCTCACTTGTGTGGGTCGGCCTAGTGCCTGCGACAGGAAACGGCGCAAAACGCAACGCGGTCCCACCTCAATTTCGCAGTGAAAAATGACCCTTTTTTGGCAAAGTGCCTAGCTGTAGTTTTTGAACCCTACCTCTGCCGGCACCTAGGGAAACCTAGCAAACCTATACATTTTTGAAAACTAGACACCCAGGGGAATCCAGGATGGGGTGACTTGACTGCCTCCCACCAGGTTCTGTTACCCAGAATCCCTTGCAAACATAAAAAATTGTCAAAAAAAACACATTTTCTCCACATTTCTGTGGTGGAAAGTTCTGGAATCTGCGTGGATCCACAAATTTCCACCCACCCTGCGTTCCCCAAAGTCTTACGAGAAAAATGGTACCTCACTTGTGTGGGTCGGCCTAGTGCCTGCGACAGGAAACGGCACAAAACGCAACGCGGTCCCACCTCAATTTCGCAGTGAAAAATGACCCTTTTTTGGCAAAGTGCCTAGCTGTAGTTTTTGAACCCTACCTCTGCCGGCACCTAGGGAAACCTAGCAAGCCTATACATTTTTGAAAACTAGACACCCAGGGGAATCCAGGATGGGGTGACTTGACTGCCTCCCACCAGGTTCTGTTACCCAGAATCCCTTGCAAACATAAAAAATTGTCAAAAAAAACACATTTTCCCCACATTTCTGTGGTGGAAAGTTCTGGAATCTGCGTGGATCCACAAATTTCCACCCACCCCGCGTTCCCCAAAGTCTTACGAGAAAAATGGTACCTCACTTGTGTGGGTCGGCCTAGTGCCTGCGACAGGAAACGGCGCAAAACGCAACGCGGTCCCACCTCAATTTCGCAGTGAAAAATGACCCTTTTTTGGCAAAGTGCCTAGCTGTAGTTTTTGAACCCTACCTCTGCCGGCACCTAGGGAAACCTAGCAAGCCTATACATTTTTGAAAACTAGACACCCAGGGGAATCCAAGATGGGGTGACTTGACTGCCTCCCACCAGGTTCTGTTACCCAGAATCCCTTGCAAACATAAAAAATTGTCCCAAAAAACACATTTTCCCCACATTTCTGTGGTGGAAAGTTCTGGAATCTGCGTGGATCCACAAATTTCCACCCACCCCGCGTTCCCCGAAGTCTTACGAGAAAAATGGTACCTCACTTGTGTGGGTCGGCCTAGTGCCTGCGACAGGAAACGGCGCAAAACGCAACGCGATCACACCTCAATTTCGCAGTGAAAAATGACCTTTTTTGCAAAGTGCCTAGCTGTAGTTTTTGAACCCTACCTCTGCCGGCACCAAGGGAAACCTAGCAAACCTATACATTTTTGAAAACTAGACACCCAGGGGAATCCAGGATGGGGTGACTTGACTGCCTCCCACCAGGTTCTGTTACCCAGAATCCCTTGCAAACATAAAAAATTGTCAAAAAAAACACATTTTCCCCACATTTCTGTGGTGGAAAGTTCTGGAATCTGCGTGGATCCACAAATTTCCACCCACCCCGCGTTCCCCAAAGTCTTATGAGAAAAATGGTACCTCACTTGTGTGGGTCGGCCTAGTGCCTGCGACAGGAAACGGCGCAAAACGCAACGCGGTCACACCTCAATTTCGCAGTGAAAAATGACCTTTTTTTGCAAAGTGCCTAGCTGTAGTTTTTGAACCCTACCTCTGCCGGCACCTAGGAAACCTAGCAAACCTATACATTTTTGAAAACTAGACACCCAGGGGAATCCAGGATGGGGTGACTTGACTGCCTCCCACCAGGTTCTGTTACCCAGAATCCCTTGCAAACATAACAAATTGTCAAAAAAAACACATTTTCCCCACATTTCTGTGGTGGAAAGTTCTGGAATCTGCGTGGATCCACAAATTTCCACCCACCCCGCGTCCCCCAAAGTCTTACGAGAAAAATGGTACCTCACTTGTGTGGGTCGGCCTAGTGCCTGCGACAGGAAACGGCGCAAAACGCAACGTGGTCACACCTCAATTTCGCAGTGAAAAATGACCCTTTTTTGGCAAAGTGCCTAGCTGTAGTTTTTGAACCCTACCTCTGCCGGCACCTAGGGAAACCTAGCAAACCTATACATTTTTGAAAACTAGACACCCAGGGAATCCAGGATGGGGTGACTTGACTGCCTCCCACCAGGTTCTGTTACCCAGAATCCCTTGCAAACATAAAAAATTGTCAAAAAAACCACATTTTCCCCACATTTCTGTGGTGGAAAGTTCTGGAATCTGCGTGGATCCACAAATTTCCCACCCACCCGCGTTCCCCAAAGTCTAACGAGAAAAATGGTGCCTCACTTGTGTGGGTCGGCCTAGTGCCTGCGACAGGAAACGGCGCAAAACGCAACGTGGTCACACCTCAATTTCGCAGTGAAAAATGACCCTTTTTTGGCAAAATGCCTAGCTGTAGTTTGTGAACCCTAGCTCTGCCGGCACCTAGGGAAACCTACCAAACAAACACATTTCTGAAAAGTAGACACCCGGGGGCTTCCAGGGAGGTATGGCTTGCGTGGATCCCCCAACGTTTCCTTACCCAGAATCCCTTGCAAACCTCAATTTTAGCTGAAAAAATCACTTTTTTCACACATTTGTGTGTGGGAAAGTGTGGCATCACTGGCCTCACACAAATTTCCTACCACCCAGCGTTCCCCCAGGTCTCCTGATAAAAATGGTGCCTCACTTGTGTGGGAGGCCCAAGTACCCGCGACAGGCAAGGGCCCACAACGTAGTGAGGCGACCTCAAAATTGCCTATCTCAAAACCACCTGGTTTTGCAAGGGAAGTCACCTGGGTTTTTGGCCCCGTGCTCGGCGGCCATCTAGGGAAACCTACCAAACCCACACATTTCTGAAAAGTAGACACCCGGGGGCTTCCAGGGAGGTATGGCTTGCGTGGATCCCCCAACGTTTCCTTACCCAGAATCCCTTGCAAACCTCAATTTTAGCTGAAAAAATCACTTTTTTCACACATTTGTGTGTGGGAAAGTGTGGCATCACTGGCCTCACACAAATTTCCTACCACCCAGCGTTCCCCCAGGTCTCCCAATAAAAATGGTGCCTCAGTTGTGTGGGAGGCCCAAGTACTCGCGACAGGCAAGGGCCCACAACGTAGTGAGGCGACCTCAAAATTGCCTATCTCAAAACCACCTGGTTTTGCAAGGGGGTCACCTGGGTTTTGGCCCTGTGCTCGGCGGCCATCTAGGGAAACCTACCAAACCCACACATTTCTGAAAAGTAGACACCCGGGGGCTTCCAGGGAGGTATGGCTTGCGTGGATCCCCCAACGTTTCCTTACCCAGAATCCCTTGCAAACCTCAATTTTAGCTGAAAAAATCACTTTTTTCACACATTTGTGTGTGGGAAAGTGTGGCATCACTGGCCTCACACAAATTTCCTACCACCCAGCGTTCCCCAGGTCTCCCAATAAAAATGGTGCCTCACTTGTGTGGGAGGCCCAAGTACTCGCGACAGGCAAGGGCCCACAACGTAGTGAGGCGACCTCAAAATTGCCTATCTCAAAACCACCTGGTTTTGCAAGGAGTCACCTGGGTTTTGGCCCCGTGCTCGGCGGCCATCTAGGAAACCTACCAAACCCACACATTTCTGAAAAGTAGACACCGGGGGCTTCCAGGGAGGTATGGCTTGCGTGGATCCCCCAACGTTTCCTTACCCAGAATCCCTTGCAAACCTCAATTTTAGCTGAAAAAATCACTTTATTCACACATTTGTGTGTGGTAAAGTGTGGCATCACTGGCCTCACACAAATTTCCTACCACCCAGCGTTCCCCCAGGTCTCCCGATAAAAATGGTGCCTCACTTGTGTGGGAGGCCCAAGTACCCGCGACAGGCAAGGGCCCAAAACATTTTTTGATAGGCAATGTTGATGTTGCCTCAAAACGTTGTGTGTCCTTGCCTGTCGCGGGTACTTGGGCCTCCCACACAAGTGAGGCACCATTTTTATCGGGAGACCTGGGGAACGCTGGGTGGTAGGAAATTTGTGTGAGGCCAGTGATGCCACACTTTCCCACACACAAATGTGTGAAAAAGTGATTTTTTCAGCTAAAATTGAGGTTTGCAAGGGATTCTGGTAAGGAAACGTTGGGGGATCCACGCAAGCCATACCTCCCTGGAAGCCCCCGGGTGTCTACTTTTCAGAAATGTGTGGGTTTGGTAGGTTTCCTAGATGGCCGCCGAGCACGGGGCCAAAAACCCAGGTGACCCCCTTGCAAAACCAGGTGGTTTTGAGATAGGCCATTTTGAGGTCGCCTCACTACGTTGTGGGCCCTTGCCTGTCGCGGGTACTTGGGCCTCCCACACAAGTGAGGCACCATTTTTATCGGGAGACCTGGGGGAACGCTGGGTGGTAGGAAATTTGTGTGAGGCCAGTGATGCCACACTTCCCACACAAAAATGTGTGAAAAAAGTGATTTGTTCAGCTAAAAGTGAGGTTTGCAGGGGATTCTGGTAAGGAAACGTTGGGGGATCCACGCAAGCCATACCTCCCTGGAAGCCCCCGGGTGTCTACTTTTCAGAAATGTGTGGGTTTGGTAGGTTTCCCTAGATGGCCGCCGAGCACGGGGCCAAAACCCAGGTGACTCCCTTGCAAAACCAGGTGGTTTTGTGAAAGGCCATTTTGAGGTCGCCTCAATACGTTGTGGGCCCTTGCCTGTCGCGGGTACTTGGGCCTCCCACACCAGTGAGGCACCATTTTTATCGGGAGACCTGGGGGAACGCTGGGTGGTAGGAAATTTGTGTGAGGCCAGTGATGCCACACTTTCCCACACAAAAATGTGTGAAAAAGTGATTTTTTCAGCTAAAAGTGAGGTTTGCAGGGGATTCTGGGTAAGGAAACGTTGGGGGATCCACGCAAGCCATACCTCCCTGGAAGCCCCCGGGTGTCTACTTTTCAGAAATGTGTGGGTTTGGTAGGTTTCCCTATGTGGCCGCCGAGCCCCGGGCCAAAAACCCAGGTGACCCCCTTGCAAAACCAGGTCATAATGAGATAATGTGTTGTTTATTTCTGCAGCGTGAAAATGTTGGCACAATATTGCAAGGAAAATGTGACAGACATTTTGAGGTTTGCAGGACATTGTGGGTACCATAACTTGTTGGGATCCACAAGAGAGATATCACCATGTACTCCCATGGGTGTTTCGTTTACGACAATATCTACAGTTGGTAGGTTATTCTTAGACGGAATGTACACCTTGGCAGACAGACTAAAAAGACAAAGATTACTGCACAGCCATCTATTCCTCAAGCACACACACACATACTGGTTGGATTTGGCACGAGGGCAAGTGATGGTTCAGTATATACAATTTTATTAACAAGAGATTTCACAAAAATGAAATGCACTGTCAATAATTGAAAGGACAAAAACGGAACCAGTGACTCGCAGCTCGTGAGCTGTAAAGCCACGTCAAGGCCCCAACCGCTTTACAGGCCATTCACACACCTTTCATACGTGATACACACAAGACCATTCACACCCCCAGGCACGAAACAAACACATTACAACATTCACAAAAAGGGACAAGGTACACCCTGCTTGAGAAAGACAAAAAAAAAATATTACTGCACAGCCATCTAATCCTCAAGCTCACACACACATACTGGTTGGATTTGGCACGAGGGTGAGTGATGGTTCAGTATATACAATTGTATTAACAAGTGATTTCACAAAAATGAAATGCACTGTTAATAATTGAAAGGACGAGAAACTGAACCATTGACTCACAGCTCGTGAGCTGTAAAGCCACGACAAGGCACCAACCTCTTTACAGGCCATTCATACACCTTTCATACGTGTGACAAATACAAAACCATTCACACCACCAGCCGCGGGCCCATCACATTACAACACTCACACCAGCAGACAGCGCCATTCAAGGGCCCATCACTTTCACACGCCCACATTCCTAACACAGCAACCACACAACCTGATGGATTGCGTGGAGTGTCGCTCGGCTAGCAGTGTGTGTAGTGACCAGCAGCAAGTCACTACTCACACACTGCCAGCCGAGCGCCACTCCACGCACACCGCCAGCCAAGCACCAGCCTACACACACCACCATCACATTTAGGATTTTTTTATACAAAAAGAAAACACAAACAAATTGCAAATAGATACAAATCTACTAACACAAAATCAGAAACATTGCACTAATGCCAACCTTGAAACAGAACAACAATTCTTAAACATTACAGACCAGGCAGTTCACTTTACCACTCATGGTTGCTCCCAATAATTCTTTTGCTTGTGGTACGCTCTATAACAAGCAGGCACACACAGCCCAGGGTTAGAAGGACACTCAGGGCAGTACATACGAGTCTCCTTCCGCGTACCTCTTCGCCAACAGACTCTACATCTCCTAGTGGGAAAGTCTTTTGAGGATGTAGGAGGAATGTGATCAGGAAAGTGGCGATCTTTCAATCGAGCCACATCCTCCACCACTCCAACTCTAGGAACACTTGCCTGTTCCACAACAACAAGGCTGCCTATGACAGACTCCTGAAACTGAACAAAAGTCAACTTTGACGCAGGAGAACACTCCTTGAACACAACAAAAGCATTGAAAGTTGCTAAATTGAAGAGATGGATGGCCAACTTCTTATACCAAATGTAAGACTTACGAATAGCAGTGTAAGGTTCCAACCTCTGATCTACTCTATCAACACCACCCATGTGCTTATTGTAGTCTAAAATGCACACAGGTTTGCGCACTTCAGCAATCTGACCCCAAACAGCCACAGGTGAAGTACTCTCATCATGGATGGTAGTCAGCATGTACACATCCCTCCTGTCCACAAATTTCACAGCTAGCAGTTCCTCACTACGCAAGGCACTGCACTGTCCCCTCTGAAGTTTTTTGCAAACAAGCTCTTTTGGATAACCTTTACGGTTAGAGCGGATTGTGCCACAAGCAAAAGTGTCCACTTTGAACAATTCCTTAAACAATTGCACAGCAGTGTAGAAGTTATCAATGTACAAATGGTGGCCTCTGTTAAACAGTCCTCTAGCAAGTTCCCACACAATTTTCTCTGAAACTCCTACTAAAGTGGACGGACAACCAGGGGGGTCAATAGTGGAATCCCTACCAGTGTACACACGCAAATTAAAAACATATCCTGTCCTACTCTCAGACAACATATACAGCTTAATTCCATAGCGTGCCCTCTTGCTAGGAATGTACTGCCTAAAAACCAAACGGCCCTTGAACAGCACCAAAGACTCATCAATAGATATTTCTTTCCCTGGAGTATAGATCTCTGAAAATCGATCTACAAAGTGATCAAGAACAGGCCGAATCTTAAAAAGACGGTCACATTCAGGGTGATCTCGTGGCAACGCCAAACCATTATCAACAAAATGCAGCATCCGAAGCAAAAGTAAATACCGATCACGAGTCATAACTGCAGGAAATATGGCCGTTGCCATCAAGGGACTGGTAGACCAATATGAACTCATGGACGGCTTCCTTATCAAACCCATCAAAAAAGTCAAACCCAAAAACTTCTTCATCTCTTCCAGATTTGTGGGACTCCACCGGGTAGCTCTAGAATGGGGCCTAAGTCTGGCACTGTTGTCCCTCAAAAACTGTTCAGCATACAAATTAGTCTGCTCAACAATCTCACCCAAAAATACATCATCCATAAACAACTGAAAATACTGTATAGGCAAATAATGTTCACAATCCACTCTACACCCTGCATAACCACTAAAGGCAGGCAACACCGGCTGCACCATGTTTGGATCAACCCAGAGTCCAGCACTTCCAGTAGGAAGCCTAGCAGCCCCAGGCTGCAATCCAGATGCCTCTTGCACCATCGGCACAGTAGTATCCTCCTCTAAATCAGGCACTTCATCTGCACTGAGAGTACCTTCATCATCCGATGATTCCATGTGGAGAGAAAACTCACTGCCTGAATCTTCCCCTCCCTCCTCTCCCTCAGACGCACTGTCAGTCTCATAATCCTGCTCAGAGGAAGATTCAAGAAGCAAACCAACCACCTGCTGAGCAGTAATTCTACGGCTAGCCATAATGCTTACTAATAAAGGTTACTTGTCAAACAAGTCAACAACAACAAACCCTTTGTAAAAAAAAAAGAAATAAACAAAATGTAGCTTTATCACAAAGACCTATATACTCCAACACTATACCACTCACGTGACAGAAGCAGCTAGACTCACCACCACCTACTCTGCACAGACACAGTAAGGATCAACAATATCCCACTAAAAAGAAGAAGAAAAAAATTACACATAAGACAATGCAAAACATCGCAAAGAATTTCATGCTCTGAACACTAACAAATATGCTGCCATTATGGCACCACTTACAAAAAAATTCATTCATGCATGACAATAATACTCATTTGGAGTACACACAACAAAAATATTTTTCTTACCAAATAAATGCAATTACGCAAAACTGCAGAACCACAACTGCCGAAACCGCAAACAGGAATCAAAAGCTTTACACTAGAATAAAAAGGAGGAAAAAAAACATTACAATCACATATGCAAATAATGCACCAGTCCACACACAATCCACCAGCCAAGCTAAGGGGTAGGTGGGCCTAACAGTATAAATAAAATATTCACACCCGTAAAAGGGGAGCAACCCTTGCCCTTTTGGCCACTCCCCAACACAAAAATTAAAAAAACCCTGGTGCCTAGTGGGCATTCCTGCTGCACGATCACATGATCGTGCAGCAGGAATGCACAAAAGAGGCATCGGGGGAAAGGAAAACCATTTCCTTTCCCTCGATGCCTCTTTTGATACAAACCCCCCTCCCCGAGCCAAACCTCACCTGATTTCCCGACGCGCTGGAAGCAAATGGCTTCCAGCGCGTCGGGAAGAAAGGGAAACCCTCAATGATGTCAGCGCGCTGACGTCATTGATGGGGCGGGGGAGGCAGGGGAAGCCCTTCCCCTGCCTCCCCCCAAAAAAACCTAACGATCAGATTCTCACGGGGGAGCGCCAGCGCTTCCCCGTGGGTGGTCTTATGACGAGCTGGACTCGTCACGAGCACTGTGTGCCATGACGAGTCCAGCTCGTCATAAGCACCGAAGGGGATAAAGGGTCAGAGCAGGATCTCAGCGGCAGACGAGGAGAAGGAACCTCCTGGTCACAGGAACTACACGAGCATTGCGCTCGAGAAATTCAAGGATGCAAAGACCTCCATCAAGGATTACAGCTAACTTTTCAGGGTGTAAATGGAGAGAAGGCACATCTGCCCTGCATATTTATCCACGAAGATGCCACCGTTTTGTGCAATACCTCTACTCAACTGGAGTACTTTCTACTGGCTAATCAGTAAGTGCTACCTCGTTGGGTAAATGTATAGTGCCTTTCCTACACTACAGCTGCGTAAAGGACCAGAAGAATTGTCTCCAGTGACCTGTGTGTCTGTAACTTTGCCACCGCGCCGAAAGCGCCAGGATCCTTTGAGTAAGCTGTCCATCATAGTGGGGAAAGGGCGGGCATACGTTGCATACCGCTAGTGTATGTGTGGCGGGGCCAAACGAGCGGGGCTTCTAGGCCCGTTCACATGCCTCTTGTTTATAAAGGGTCAGAGCAGGATCTCAGCGGCAGACGAGGAGAAGGAACCTCATGGTCACAGGAACTACACGAGCATTGCGCTCGAGAAATTCAAGGATGCAAAGACCTCCATCAAGGATTACAGCTAACTTTTCAGGGTGTAAATGGAGAGAAGGCACATCTCCACGCTCACGAATTCTACACGAGAATTGCGCTCGAGAAAATGAAGGATGCAAAGACCTCCATCAAGGATTACAGCTAACTTGTCAGGGTGTAAATGGAGAGAAGGCACATCTGCCCTGCATATTTATCCACGAAGATGCCACCGTTTTGTGCAATACCTCTACTCAACTGGAGTGCTTTCTACTGGCTAATCAGTAAGTGCTACCTCGTTGGGTAAATGTATAGTGCCTTTCCTACACTACAGCTGCGTAAAGGACCAGAAGAATTGTCTCCAGTGACCTGTGTGTCTGTAACTTTGCCACCGCGCCGAAAGTGCCGGGGTCCTTTGAGTAAGCTGTCCATCATAGTGGGGAAAGGGCGGGCATACGTTGCATACCGCTAGTGTATGTGTGGCGGGGCTTCTAGGCCCGTTCACATGCCTCTTGTTTATAAAGGGTCAGAGCAGGATCTCAGCGGCAGACGAGGAGAAGGAACCTCATGGTCACAGGAACTACACGAGCATTGCGCTCGAGAAATTCAAGGATGCAAAGACCTCCATCAAGGATTACAGCTAACTTTTCAGGGTGTAAATGGAGAGAAGGCACATCTCCACGCTCACGAATTCTACACGAGAATTGCGCTCGAGAAAATGAAGGATGCAAAGACCTCCATCAAGGATTACAGCTAACTTGTCAGGGTGTAAATGGAGAGAAGGCACATCTGCCCTGCATATTTATCCACGAAGATGCCACCGTTTTGTGCAATACCTCTACTCAACTGGAGTGCTTTCTACTGGCTAATCAGTAAGTGCTACCTCGTTGGGTAAATGTATAGTGCCTTTCCTACACTACAGCTGCGTAAAGGACCAGAAGAATTGTCTCCAGTGACCTGTGTGTCTGTAACTTTGCCACCGCGCCGAAAGCGCCGGGGTCCTTTGAGTAAGCTGTCCATCATAGTGGGGAAAGGGCGGGCATACGTTGCATACCGCTAGTGTATGTGTGGCGGGGCTTCTAGGCCCGTTCACATGCCTCTTGTTTATAAAGGGTCAGAGCAGGATCTCAGCGGCAGACGAGGAGAAGGAACCTCATGGTCACAGGAACTACACGAGCATTGCGCTCGAGAAATTCAAGGATGCAAAGACCTCCATCAAGGATTACAGCTAACTTTTCAGGGTGTAAATGGAGAGAAGGCACATCTCCACGCTCACGAATTCTACACGAGAATTGCGCTCGAGAAAATGAAGGATGCAAAGACCTCCATCAAGGATTACAGCTAACTTGTCAGGGTGTAAATGGAGAGAAGGCACATCTGCCCTGCATATTTATCCACGAAGATGCCACCGTTTTGTGCAATACCTCTACTCAACTGGAGTGCTTTCTACTGGCTAATCAGTAAGTGCTACCTCGTTGGGTAAATGTATAGTGCCTTTCCTACACTACAGCTGCGTAAAGGACCAGAAGAATTGTCTCCAGTGACCTGTGTGTCTGTAACTTTGCCACCGCGCCGAAAGCGCCGGGGTCCTTTGAGTAAGCTGTCCATCATAGTGGGGAAAGGGCGGGCATACGTTGCATACCGCTAGTGTATGTGTGGCGGGGCTTCTAGGCCCGTTCACATGCCTCTTGTTTATAAAGGGTCAGAGCAGGATCTCAGCGGCAGACGAGGAGAAGGAACCTCATGGTCACAGGAACTACACGAGCATTGCGCTCGACAAATTCAAGGATGCAAAGACCTCCATCAAGGATTACAGCTAACTTTTCAGGGTGTAAATGGAGAGAAGGCACATCTCCACGCTCACGAATTCTACACGAGAATTGCGCTCGAGAAAATGAAGGATGCAAAGACCTCCATCAAGGATTACAGCTAACTTGTCAGGGTGTAAATGGAGAGAAGGCACATCTGCCCTGCATATTTATCCACGAAGATGCCACCGTTTTGTGCAATACCTCTACTCAACTGGAGTACTTTCTACTGGCTAATCAGTAAGTGCTACCTCGTTGGGTAAATGTATAATGCCTTTCCTACACTACAGCTGCGTAAAGGACCAGAAGAATTGTCTCCAGTGACCTGTGTGTCTGTAACTTTGCCACCGCGCCGAAAGCGCCGGGATCCTTTGAGTAAGCTGTCCATCATAGTAGGGAAAGGGCGGGCATACGTTGCATACCGCTAGTGTATGTGTGGCGGGGCCAAACGAGCGGGGCTTCTAGGCCCGTTCACATGCCTCTTGTTTATAAAGGGTCAGAGCAGGATCGCAGCGGCAGACGAGGAGAAGGAACCTCCTGGTCACAGGAACTACACGAGGATTGCGCTCGAGAAAATCAAGGGTGCAGAGACCTCCATCAAGGATTACAGCTAACTTTACAGGGTGGCAATGGAGAGAAGGCACATCTCCACGCTAACAATGGCGCCCTCGTGGGCATTCCTGCTGCACGATCACATGATCGTGCAGCAGGAATGCACAAAAGAGGCATCGGGGGAAAGGAAAACCCTTTCCTTTCCCTCGATGTCTCTTTCAGAATCAAACCCCCTCCCCGAGCCAAAACTCACCTTATTTCCCGACGCGCTGGAAGCAAATGGCTTCCAGCGCGTCGGGGAAGAAAGGGAAACCCTCAATGATGTCAGCGCGCTCGCGCGCTGACGTCATTGATGGGGGTGGGGGGCGGGGGAGGCAGGGGAAGTCCTTCCCCTGCCTCCTAAAAAAACCCCGACGATCGGATTCCCACGGGGAGCGCCAGCGCTTCCCCGTGGGTGGTCTTATGACGAGCTGGACTCGTCATGAGCACACGAGCACTGTGTGCCATGACGAGTCCAGCTCGTCATAAGCATGGAAGGGGTTAAGGCCAGCCAAGAGCTCCAGTCAGCTGGCCCGTCTTTGTTTGAATCCGAATCAGTTCATACCGCTGAAAGTGAACATTTGTTTCTTGATCCCTCTGTTCCTGGAGTTGTTAAGTACAATTTGCATCCTCAATGAAGGAACAGTGCACCAAAGGAAAAGTCAGACTAGTAGGGATGGACTTCATGGATGAAGAATAGGGACAATAGAGCAGGGACAGAGAGATTGGTGCATTGTTCGAGACACTGGGCAGGATAAGTTTGGGGTGTTTTTCCCAGGAGAGAGGGTACCCTATCATGAAAGTAGTGGATTTTCCTCAGCAAGGGCTGCAATTGTGTAGCTCCAACGAGAAGTGCTCGATAGCACCACCGTGGATGAACAATAGGAGCCTGCCAGCGAGGCTCACAGGAGAAGAAAAACGGACGCTGGAAAGAAGATTGTTTGCTTAGTTTCATAACAGTTATATTACTAGTACCTTCTCATTCCGCTATCATGCATCTTTTTAGCAGGCCAATGATCGATGAAGAACAGCCATTGGGTTTTGTTGTCTTGCCCGGATCATCATAGGTGAAGCAGCGGAGAGTGCTATTCCTTCTTTTTGCTATTCTGCTGATGATTATTCTTTGTGGAGTTTTTTGGGCGTTAGAACATGCAAGTAATTCGCCTACTTTTGACAATGATATTTTTTTCACACCAAGACGGAAAAGAATGCTTTCTAATAATGTCTTTTTAGATACTCATAAGAGATATTTTGGTAATGGTGTTGCTTGTTATCCTACTGAATCTGTAACTAGCCTATGGACCGCTTACCCTCTGTCTTTGATAAATTATACATATTCTAAGCTGACAAATTTTGTTGAGGTAAAAGGGGAGTTTGGTTTCGGCTACCCAGGACCATGCTTGTATCATCGTCAACCCACAGGAACAGGTTACCCCGGTTGTGATAATAATACGTATTGTGATAACTTCTATCTGGAAGAGCAAAATATTACGTTGGTGGGTTGGCATTATAAAGAAGTGACGGTTCCCCGCAAAGCTGGCTATTACCCTGCTTGTTGTCCCATCATAAATAATACTGATATCATTTTGTATATCAATTACTCAGGGGTGATCATATCCAAACAGACATTCCCTTTGAAAGGCTCGAAAGGTTCTGACACCATTACAGGTAATTCCCGCTATTCAGTTGAGAATTATGACAGGCCAATATATGCTCATCCCGGGTTCTTCTTTCTAACTAATGGAACATACTCAAATGTTCATAATGGCACCAATGATGTAGCTCTTGGGATGGTGTTGCCCCTGGGGGTCCCTTGCAAATATGCTCACAGACAAATAAAATGGGTAAAAAGAACACTTACAAAGGAATTTTGCGAAGGAGTGACTGATATTGAGATCAACAGTTACAGTAATGGTATTACTTTTGGTTATATCCTGTCTGCCATTTTCACATTAGGGGGAATGGCTATGAGTAGGACTTAAAAGGCATGGGAATATTTTGGTTGTAAATTGCAGATATTGTCAAATACCACAGTAGCAGCATTACGTGACATCACCATTCAATTAGAAAGTATGAGAGTTTATTCTGAACAGACTAGATATGCAGTGGATTTTATTTTAGCAAAAAATGGTGGTGCATGTGCAGTTATTGGCGATCAGCGTGTAGTGGGCATAACAAATATGGAAAAGAATATCACCAAGCATATTTTGGATATTATCGAGAAAGTCAAGGGTATGGAACCAGGTAATTGGAGTTGGTCCCTTTTTGTAACATGGGGGTGGCTAATAGAAAAAGCAATATATTTCATTGTTATATTGATACTTTGCTGTGTTCTTATTCAATGTCTTCCAATGTGCTGCACATATTGTATCTCTGTATTGGCTACGAAGGGGAAGATATTGATCCATGACACTAATGCTGCAATAATGTTACAGAAAGAAATAGATGACATTATGGCCATAGATGAGGGTGTCTTCGAAACATCTTCCCTTCTCTTGGAATATACTCCCACTATTGACAGCATAACATGTGCATAACAAGCTATATGCTTCATTATCCCTTTATGTTTTTGTCTTTTCGATTGTAGATGGTTAGCTCATGCTAACAGGAGGGTTTGTTAATATTAAGCAGCCCTTCTGTCCGTATATTTTAGCATTCGCGACACCATCTTGCAATCTGGACGCCATTTTGTATATCTGCTGCTTAGTTATTTTCGAGAAACGGTCCTTGGTAAGTTTCGTTTCCCAAGGTTCAGCTTTTCCTTCTATAATTGCAAGTATTCTCATTAGTACATACCTTTCTTGTTAGATGGAGCCTTTCTCCCACCCGTCTGGTAGGGAAGATAGGCCAGACGACCTTGGGCAGTAGATAGCCTGTGCCCAGCTGCAGAATCGAAACTTATGCTCTGTACCCCCATTGTATTACAACACCTGCTAGTGTTTTTCCATAGTAGGCGGGCCTTTGTGGACTTTGCAAACGTATATAATGTAATTGTATGCTTATGGAGGTCAGTCCCTCGACAGCCATCCCAAGAGGCTGGTCAGACTGGGCTCCACTGCAGTGTAATCTGAATATATATCTGGTTTGTATTCTCTACTGTCTGACCGACTCTTCATTTGTAGGAAGGCAGAGAAGGTGGTCGTGAGTGACCCGAGTGGCCCTTTTCAGGTCACTTCCTTCAGTAGGAATGCTATGTTATTAGAAAAAGTAAACAATGAACTTTCAGGTGGAAGGGTCGCGCTCAACCAGTATTGTTCCAAATAGTTTTGTAAATCCCACCCATAGAATTGTAGAAAAAACACTCTTTCCTTTGTTAAAAAAAACATTAGTTATGAAGAAAGATGAGATTATTGAAGCTGTACTCTGCAAAGTGCGGTTAACAAAAGGCACTAGTTGAATTTTGAATGTTAAGTTTTTGTTTAACTTACAAAAATAGAATGTGGATTACACAATTAATAATGGTGAAGCTGTGCAAAGGGATTTGGGCAGTCATGTCATAATGATGATCAAGCTCATATTTCCTAGGGAACTATGAAATATTTTCCATATTGATAGGTCCCTATGATATAAGGGATTTATACCACTGCATAATTTTGTACAATTAAATCACACAGATTTTTATATGTGGTATTATATTCTGTTTGGTTATTTGAAATAGTATGCCCTTGCAGTGATGAAAAGTCCAAACGCTGTCTTTAGCTACATTCTACAGGTTTAGACCAAGCTATAATTCAATTTCTTAATGTGTATCTCCGCTTGGTGAAATGCTATCTAAATGAATCAGAGCTATATGTCACTCAGTTTTTCAAAATCATACTTAATGGTGAATTCAGATTTTTGATAACTATGGTGGAAAAGTGACTTTCTAAAAACGTACTTCATGCTGCCTTGGCCAAAACCAGTTTAACAACCAGTTTTGCCATATCTCACCTGAAAATTGCAAAAATAAGAACAATTGATGGACAGACCCCAGATCCTTGTGACTGGGAGTGAATGTTTGCATTGTTCAGCATTCCGTCCATCAATTGTTTCTTTTGCATTTGTCGCCCTAAGTGGAAAGGGTCCCATGCTCACTGCGCCACTGGATTCAAGCTAGCCTGGCTGATGAGGGGTGATGCCCCAAAACCGGTCCCAGGATGCTTATTTCTGGTCCAGGGAGGACCTGGCTTTACAGTTCGGGCTGGACTGTTCCCATTGTGAACAGAGTCAAGACTGATTTGCATATGGCTGGGTCCAAACTGGGGTGGCATGGTGGGCAGAAGAATGATGGATTAAACCCAGATCCTTGTGACTGGGAGTGAATGTTTGCATTGTTCAGCATTCCGTCCGTCAATTGTTTCTTTTGCATTTGTCACCCTAAGTGGGAAGGGTATGCCCAGACGTGGGTCCCATGCTCAATGCGCCACTGGATTCAAGCTAGCCTGGCTGATGAGGGGTGATGCCCCGAAACGGGTCGCAGGATGCTTGTTTCTGGTCCAGGGAGGACAAGGCTTGGCAGTTCGGGCTGGACTGTTCCCATTGGGAACAGAGTCAAGACTAATTTGCATATGGCTGAGTCCAAACTGGGGTGGCATGGTGGGCTAAAGAATGATGGATTAAACCCAGATCCTTGTGACTGGGAGTGAATGTTTGCATTGTTCAGCATTCCGTCCGTCAATTGTTTCTTTTGCATTTGTCACCCTAAGTGGGAAGGGTATGCCCAGACGTGGGTCCCATGCTCAATGCGCCACTGGATTCAAGCTAGCCTGGCTGATGAGGGGTGATGCCCCGAAACCGGTCCTAGGATGCTTGTTTCTGGTCCAGGGAGGACCTGGCTTGGCAGTTCGGGCTGGACTGTTCCTGGGTCCAAACTGGGGTGGCGTGGCGTGGTGGGCAAAAGAATGATGGATTAAACCCAGATCCTTGTGACTGGGAGTGAATGTTTGCATCGTTCAGCATTCCGTCCAACAATTGTTTCTTTTTCAATTGTTTCTTTTGCATATCTCACCTGAAGGCGCCAATCCACCATCCTAACTGAAGATATTGATCCTGCCGTCCAGTGGACAATAGCTTACATTCTGAGTGCGGGAAATCAGGGGTGTTCTGAACAACTGTACACTTAACAGGGATTAGCTATATGGGAGGGGGACAGAAACAGTCAGCACAACGAAGGCCTGCATTCACAATAGTTCCTTTGATAACTAATTAGTCTGTAAGTTAACACTGTAACTTTACTATCACCTCCTCAGAACATTCCAGGACCTGGACATCTATTGAAGAAGGCCTGCTGGAAGAAAGATGATTCAATTACTCCAAACTCCTGCTGGTAACCAGGACTAGAAGTGCTCTCCAATGGCCAGGGGCCAGCCCTCCTGTTTGCCTGCTCCAGGGACACAAAACGCAGGACTCCTACAAGGTCTAACCAACCGTTAAGGACATTACCCTGCAGAGGAGAGAGACCTGGTACCTGGAACCTCTCCTGAAGACGTGAGGGCTGAAGGAGTGACCACAAAACAACATTTCCAGCAGTTGGAGAAAAGTGAGATTTAGGTATTTTTCCCCTTCTGGAGTGCCAGGGAGAACTGCTGAGGCTTGTTAAGTTTGATGCGCTCCGAGTATTTTGCAACACTGAAAACGAGTTCAGCAAGACTTCACAGTTAATGTATCCAGCCTCATGAACCTCTCCCAACCCACAACTTGCAGCTGTGTCCAACTAGATTATTTTCAGAAGGAATAAAAGGGCTAAGTCTGAAGGTAAAACTCCGCACTAGGGATAAGTGGCAAATCTATCTATAATCTACCGAGGTGGTTAGGAAATCCAGTTTTGTCTTGATCTGAGCTTCACACGCCAAAACCAATGGCTTCAGTTGGACTTTGCCGATGATGTATCTAGCTTCAGTGGACTCTTTTAGGCTTCAGCTTTGGATTTTCCCTGCTTGAGCATTCTGTCCGCCAGACAAAAATGTGCTATCTTTGATTGAGATGGGTTGCTTGGTTTATTCTGCTCCATTGCAGTCAGCCTGACATCCTACCTAGGTCTGGGTAAACCAGGAACTGATATTCTTCAATAGTTCTTTACATTTCTGGATGCGTTTTGCTTTACAATTCTTCCAAATAATATCTGGAGTTCCTCTAATCTGTTTTTAATCATTTTTGTGTTTTTTTGCTTATCATTTATTTCCTTACTTTTTTAATTTGATTGGGATTTTATATTTTATTGGCGTTTACTGTTGTTACCGCCTAAACTTATTGCACATATCTGTAAGGGAATGCTTGTTGTTTATATCATAGCGATCAGACTTTGAACAGAGTTTCACCGAGATTTGTGTTGAACCCTAACCAGGGTGTGTTTATTAAGTTGGTAAAGACACCCTTCCCCTAAATAATAGCACACCTTCTGACTGATATGTATGAGGTTTGGTTGGTTGGATCAGTGTTTAATTTTTCTATATTATCTCTTTAATTATTTTATCATTGTGTCTAGTTATAGCTTCCATGATGTAGTATATCATGTATCAATTGCTTTTTATCTCAGTAGTTCTTTCCTATTGAAGATAAATATGTAAAATAACAATCAGTTCATATAAAATACATCGTTCCAGGAGATGGTGAGCCTTCATATATTAAACTGTATTTATAAGAAATGTTCAAGTACTAAATGTGATAAAGGCAATGAATTAGCCCATTGGTGTTTCCGGAAGTAGAGAAAAACAAAATGACTCACAGATGGTTATCTAACAAATGATTATTCCTCCTGAGTCTAATATGATGCAGCATTCATTTAAAAGAAAGTCATGCAAGGTTGCCTATTTTGTGCATGATTTCATTTTTAAATAGATTAATTAATATCTTGACCCTGTGCATATACTTCCCAAAACTTCTTCAAGGCTATGTATTACGCACCTTTCCATTAACTTAACAAGTTTTACTTGCTCAAATGCACAGGCATTGAAATGACTGGTGTTCCTCTCCATTTCTGCTAAACTAGTTAATCATGCTTTGCTGAACTTCTTTCACGTGTACAATGTTAAAATCATAACTCTTAACCAGTGCTTTAGAAATGATGAAAGAAGAGGTCTACAATATGGATGTGGCATTAGTACTGTAATAAAAACCTAGGCGTGGGCAAAATTGTGGGGCATATTAGCAAGACCCACGTTAAAATTATCGCCGTTTTAGCGGCAGGAAACTGCCGCTAAAACGGCGATAATGGGCTTGCTAATATGCGTTATGGAATTTCAATAGAAGCCCAGGTTAGATGTGCAGGACATCTAACATGGGCTTCTATTGGAATTCTATAACGCATATTAGCAAGCCCATTATCGCAGTTTTAGCGGCAGTTTCCTGCCGCTAAAACGGCGATAATTTTAACGTGGGTCTTGCTAATATGCCCCTGTATTTATTCGAGAGTAATTGGGGAAGTTTTGGTAATTCCTCCTTAATCTAGTGACGCAAAATTATCGACAATTATGGGATTATGCCCATTTGCATAACATTTAGAATAATGTAGAGCAAAAATGCCTACAGAAGAGCACAGGAACAGAGTGCGGGTGGCTGTTGCTCTTCATGTTCTGTTGCATTTAGCACTATTTTCTTAACTCAAAATGCATCCTCGGGTCCATATTAGATGCAAGGGTTCATTTTGTGCTATGAAAATAGCGGTAAATGCTGGGTTATGCCCTTTTTCGTAATTCCACATCATTTTGCATAATTTTGCTCTAATCTCATGTAAATACGCTACAGCAAATTGTGCAACATATGCCGACCCCACTAAAAATCCCCTTTAAGAGGCACTGACACTGTGGGGGTTGTATGACATTACAGCAAATGCCTTTACCATGCATGCATTACCACGCATCCTTTAGCACGCAATGCATTTACCAAACATTGCCTTTAAAACACAGGTCTTTACCATGCATATGCCTTTACCATCATGGCCGGACTGGAAACCGAAACCGGCCCTGGCAAAAAGCTCGGCCGCTTTTGTTACAGGGGGCCGATATTGCAGCTCTGCTGCAAAACCAGCAGCCGGTAAAAAAAACGGCCGCAGGGGTCCACAACCAACCTCCACCCTGGCGGCCCACCGGGGAAACGCCCAGTGCCCGCTATGGGCAATCCGGTCCTGCACGCATGCCTTTACAACAAAATCGTGAGTATATATCAGACAAGTTAAACCCCTATGATATATATGTATATATATATATATATCCAACCATAAGTTAGCCCAAAAGGAGACGACACTGACGGGGAGTTGCACACCTTTAATTGAGGATAACAGCATGGCAGCATAACGGTCTCCCCCTCTTTCATGTGCCAGCCCAACGCGTTTCGTACATCATTGTGTCCTTATTCACGGGCAGAATAAAGTGAGCAATACGGCAAGTTCAGAGGAACATCTGATAAAGAATCCAAGTCCCGCCTCAGTGGGCGGATGCCTACTGGCATGCTGGTACTTGCAGTTCCTTGAAAAATAATAAGCCCAAGTGGGTGCCGCAATGACCCTCGTAATAGTCATAGTGTTCCCCAAGTGGGTCAGGAAGGAGTCGAACATCTCGCCGAGCTGGTCATAATACGTCCTTCAATACGGCCCCCCGTTCCGAAGAGTTTGAGCCTTCAAACACAGGATCCGCACAGCTCGCGGCAGGGCGCCTCCGCGGCCGAGCAAAGCTGCTCCATATCCAACCATAAGTTAGCCCAAAAGGAGACGCCACTGACGGGGAGTTGCACACCTTTAATTGAGGATAACAGCACGGCAGCATAACGGTCTCCCCCTCTTTCATGTGCCAGCCCAATGCGTTTCGAACATCATTGTGTCCTTGTTCACGGGCAGAATAAAGTGAGCAATACGGCAAGTTCAGAGGAACATCTGATAAAGAATCCAAGTCCCGCCTCAGTGGGCGGATGCCTACTGGCATGCTGGTACTTGTAGTCCCTTGAAAAATAATAAGCCCAAGTGGTTGCCGCAATGCCCCTCGTAATAGTCATAGTGTTCCCCAAGTGGGTCAGGAAGGAGTTGAACATCTCGCCCAGCTGGTCATAATACATCCTTCAATACTGCCCCCCGTTCCGAAGTGTTTGAGCCTTCAAACACAGGATCCGCACAGCTCGCGGCAGGGCGTCTCCGCGACCGAGCAAAGCCGCTCCATATCCAACCATAAGTTAGCCCAAAAGGAGACGCCACTGTCGGGGATTTGCACACCTTTAATTGAGGATAACAGCACGGCAGCATAACGGTCTCCCCCTCTTTTATGTGCCAGCCCAACGCGTTTTGAGCATCATTGTGTCCTTGTTCACGGGCAGAATAAAGTGAGCAATACGGCAAGTTCAGCGGAACATCTGATAAAGAATCCAAGTCCCGCCTCAGTGGGCGGATGCCTACTGGCATGCTGGTACTTGTAGTTCCTTGAAAAATAATAAGCCCAAGTGGGTGCCGCAATGACCCTCGTAATAGTCATAGTGTTCCCCAAGTGGGTCAGGAAGGAGTTGAACATCTCGCCGAGCTGGTCATAATACGTCCTTCAATACGGCCCCCCGTTCCGATGTGTTTGAGCCTTCAAACACAGGATCCGCACAGCTCGCGGCAGGGCGCCTCCGCGCAAAGCCGCTCCATATCCAACCATAAGTTAGCCCAAAAGGAGACGCCACTGACGGAGAGTTGCACACCTTTAATTGAGGATAACAGCAAGGCAGCATAACGGTCTCCCCCTCTTTCATGTGCCAGCCCAACGCATTTCGAACATCATTGTGTCCTTGTTCACGGGCAAAATAAAGTGAGCAATACGGCAAGTTCAGAGGAACAGCTGATAAAGAATCAAAGTCCCGCCTCAGTGGGCGGATGCCTACTGGCATGCTGGTACTTGTAGTTCCTTGAAAAATAATAAGCCCAAGTGGGTGCCGGAATGCCCCTCGTAATAGTCATAGTGTTCCCCAAGTGGGTCAGGAAACAGTTGAACATCTCGCCGAGCTGGTCATAATACGTCCTTCAATACAGCCCCTGTTCCGAAGTGTTTGAGCCTTCAAACACAGGAGCCACACAGCTCGCGGCAGGACGTCTCCGCAGCTGAGCAAAGCCGCTCCATATCCAACCATAAGTTAGCCCAAAAGGAGACGCCACTGACGGGGAGTTGCACACCTTTAATTGAGGATAACAGCACAGCAGCATAACGGTCTCCCCCTCTTTCATGTGCCAGCCCAACGCGTTTCGAACATCATTGTGTCCTTATTCACGGGCAGAATAAAGTGAGCAATACGGCAAGTTCAGAGGAACATCTGATAAAGAATCCAAGTCCCGCCTCAGTGGGCGGATGCCTACTGGCATGTTGGTACTTGTAGTTCCTTGAAAAATAATACGCCCAAGTGGGTGCCGCAATGCCCTTCATAGTAGTCATAGTGTTCCCTAAGTGGGTCAGGAAGTAGTTGAACATCTCGCCCAGCTGGTCATAATACGTCCTTCAATACCGCTCCCGTTCCGAAGTGTTTGAGCCTTCAAACACAGGATCCGCACAGCTCACGGCAGGGCGTCTCCGCAGCAGTGCAAAGCCGCTCCATATCCAACCATAGGTTAGCCCAAAAGGAGACGCCACTGACGGGGAGTTGCACACCTTTAATTGAGGATAACAGCACGGCAGCATAACTGTCTCCCCCTCTTTCATGTGCCAGCCCAACGCGTTTCGAACATCATTGTGTCCTTGTTCACGGGCAGAATAAAGTGAGCAATACGGCAAGTTCAGAGGAACATCTGATAAAGAATCCAAGTCCCACCTCAGTGGGCGGATGCCTACTGGCATGTTGGTACTTATAGTTCCTTGAACAACAATAAGCACAAGTGGGTGCCGCAATGACCCTTGTAATAGTCATAGTGTTCCCCAAGTGGGTCAGGAAGGAGTTGAACATCTTGCCGAGCTGGTCATAATACGTCCTTCAATACGGCCCCCCGTTCTGAAGTGTTTGAGCCTTGAAACACAGGATCCGCACAGCTCGCGGCAGGGCGCCTCCGCGGCCGAGCAAAGCCGCTCCATATCCAACCATAAGTTAGCCCAAAAGGAGACGCCACTGACGGGGAGTTGCACACCTTTAATTGAGGATAACAGCACGGCAGCATAACGGTCTCCCCCTCTTTCATGTGCCAGCCCAACGCATTTCGAACATCATTGTGTCCTTGTTCACGGGCAGAATAAAGTGAGCAATACGGCAAGTTCAGAGGAACATCTGATAAAGAATCCAAGTCCCGCCTCAGTGGGCGGATGCCTACTGGCATGCTGGTACTTGTAGTTCCTTGAAAAATAATAAGCCCAAGTGGGTGCCGCAATGCCCCTCGTTAAAAGTCATAGTGTTCCCCAAGTGGGTCCGGAAGGAGTTGAACATCTCGCCGAGCTGGTCATAATACGTCCTTCAATACGGCCCCCGTTCCGAAGTGTTTGAGCCTTCAAACACAGGATCCGAACAGCTCGCGGCAGGACGTCTCCGCGGCCGAGCAAAGCCGCTCCATATCCAACCATAAGTTAGCCCAAAAGGAGACGCCACTGACGGGGAGTTGCACACCTTTAATTGAGTATAACAGCATGGCAGCATAACGGTCTCCCACTCTTTCATGTGCCAGCCCAACGCGTTTCGAACATCATTGTTTCCTTGTTCACGGGCAGAATAAAGTGAGCAATACGGCAAGTTCAGAGGAACATCTGATAAAGAATCCAAGTCCCGCCTCAGTGGGCGGATGCCTACTGGCATGCTGGTACTTGTAGTCCCTTGAAAAATAATAAGCCCAAGTGGGTGCCGCAATGCCCCTCCTAATAGTCATAGTGTTCCCCAAGTGGGTCAGGAAGGAGTTGAACATCTCGCCCAGCTGGTCATAATACGTCCTTCAATACCGCCCCCCGTTCTGAAGTGTTTGAGCCTTCAAACACAGGATCCACACAGCTCGCAGCAGGGCGTCTCCGCGGCCGAGCAAAGCTGCTCCATATCCAACCATAAGTTAGCCCAAAAGGAGACGCCACTGACGTGGATTTGCACACCTTTAATTGAGGATAACAGCACGGCAGCATAACGGTCTCCCCCTCTTTCATGTGCCAGCCCAACGCGTTTTGAGCATCATTGTGTCCTTGTTCACGGGCAGAATAAAGTGAGCAATACAGCAAGTTCAGCGGAACATCTGATAAAGAATCCAAGTCCCGCCTCAGTGGGCGGATGCCTACTGGCATGCTGGTACTTGTAGTTCCTTGAAAAATAATAAGCCCAAGTGGGTGCCGCAATGCCCCTCGTAATAGTCATAGTGTTCCCCAAGTGGGTCAGGAAGGAGTTGAACATCTCACCGAGCTGGTCATAATATGTCCTTCAATACGGCCCCCCGTTCCGAAGTGTTTGAGCCTTCAAACACAGGATCCGCACAGCTCGCGGCAGGGCGCCTCCGCGGCCGAGCAAAGCTACTCCATATCCAACCATAAGTTAGCCCAAAAGGAGACTCCAGTGACGGGGAGTTGCACACCTTTAATTGAGGATAACAGCACGGCAGCATAACGGTCTCCCCCTCTTTCATGTGCCAACCCAACACGTTTCGAACATCATTGTGTCCTTGTTCACGGGCAGAATAAAGTGAGCAATACGGCAAGTTCAGAGGAACATCTGATAAAGAATCAAAGTCCCGCCTCAGTGGGCGGCTGCCTACTAGCATGCTGGTATTTGTAGTTCCTTGAAAAATAATAAGCCCAAGTGGGTGCCGCAATGCCCTTCGTTATAGTCATAGTGTTCCCCAAGTGGGTCAGGAAGTAGTTGAACATCTCGCCCAGCTGGTCATAATACGTCCTTCAATACCACCCCCGTTCCGAAGTGTTTGAGCCTTCAAACACAGGATCCGCACAGCTCGCGGCAGGGCGTCTCCGCGGCAGAGCAAAGCCGCTCCATATCCAACCATTAGTTAGCCCAAAAGGAGACGCCACTGATGGGGAGTTGCACACCATTAATTGAGGATAACAGCACGGCAGCATAACGGTCTCCCCCTCTTTCATGTGCCAGCCAACGCGTTTCGAACATCATTGTGTCCTTGTTCACGGGCAGAATAAAGTGAGCAATACGGCAAGTTCAGAGGAACATCTGATAAAGAAACCAAGTCCCGCCTCAGTGGGCGGATGCCTACTGGAATGCTGGTACTTATAGTTCCTTGAAAAATAATAAGCCCAAGCGGGTGCCACAATGACCCTCGTAATAGTCATAGTGTTCCCCAAGTGGGTCAGGAAGGAGTTGAACATCTCACCGAGCTGGTCATAATACGTCCTTCAATACGGCCCCCGTTCCGAAGTGTTTGAGCCTTCAAACACAGGAGCCGCACAGCTCGCGGCAGGACGTCTCCGCGGCCGAGCAAAGCCGCTCCATATCCAACCATAAGTTAGCCCAAAAGGAGACGCTACTGACGGGGAGTTGCACACCTTTAATTGAGGATAACAGCACAGCAGCATAACAGTCTCCCCCTCTTTCATGTGCCAGCCCAACGCGTTTCGAACATCATTGTGTCCTTGTTCACGGGCAGAATAAAGTGAGCAATACGGCAAGTTCAGAGGAACATCTGATAAAGAATCCAAGTCCCGCCTCAGTGGGCGGATGCCTACTAGCATGCTGGTACTTGTAGTTCCTTGAAAAATAATAAGCCCAAGTGGGTGCCGCAATGCCCTTCGTAGTAGTCATAGTGTTCCCCAAGTGGGTCAGGAAGTAGTTGAACATCTCGCCCAGCTGGTCATAATACGTCCTTCAATACCGCCCCCGTTCCGAAGTGTTTGAGCCTTCAAACACAGGATCCGCACAGCTCGCGGCAGGGCGTCTCCGCGGCAGAGCAAAGCCGCTCCATATCCAACCATTAGTTAGCCCAAAAGGAGACGCCACTGACGGGGAGTTGCACACCTTTAATTGAGGATAACAGCACGGCAGCATAACGGTCTCGCCCTCTTTCATGTGCCAGCCCAATGCGTTTCGAACATCATTGTGTCCTTGTTCACGGGCAGAATAAAGTGAGCAATACGGCAAGTTCAGAGGAACATCTGATAAAGAATCCAAGTCCCGCCTCAGTGGGCAGATGCCTACTGGAATGCTGGTACTTATAGTTCCTTGAAAAATAATAAGCCCAAGTGGGTGCCACAATGACCCTCTTAATAGTCATAGTGTTCCCCAAGTGGGTCAGGAAGGAGTTGAACATCTCGCCGAGCTGGTCATAATACGTCCTTCAATACGGCCCCCCGTTCCGAAGTGTTTGAGCCTTCAAACACAGGATCTGCACAGCTCGCGGCAGGGTGCCTCCGCGGCCGAGCAAAGCCGCTCCATATCCAACCATAAGTTAGCCCAAAAGGAGACGGCGCTGACGGGGAGTTGCACACCTTTAATTGAGGATAACAGCACGGCAGCATAACGGTCTCCCCCTCTTTCATGTGCCAGCCCAACGCATTTCGAACATCATTGTGTCCTTGTTCACAGGCAGAATAAAGTGAGCAATACGGCAAGTTCAGAGGAACATCTGATAAAGAATCCAAGTCCCGCCTCAGTGGGCGGATGCCTACTGGCATGCTGGAACTTGTAGTTCCTTGAAAAATAATAAGCCCAAGTGGGTGCCGCAATGCCCCTTGTAATAGTCATAGTGTTCCCCAAGTGGGTCCGGAAGGAGTTGAACATCTCGCCGAGCTGGTCATAATACGTCCTTCAATACGGCCCCCGTTCCGAAGTGTTTGAGCCTTCAAACACAGGATCCGAACAGCTCGCGGCAGGACGTCTCCGCGGCCGAGCAAAGCCGCTCCATATCCAGTGCTTAATGTGTGCCGGTGGTTTCCGGTGCTTAGCACCGGCACCTTTTTATCAGGGCCGGGTCTACACCGCCAACTTACATCACTGCAGTCTGCACGCACGTTATGTTGTGGCAAAATAAATTAATCATAATTGCCGGCTTACTGCATGCAGTCTTGTTCAACTTCACACACTCTATGACTGTTACCAGGCTGAGACAGTCTCCTGTCCTTCCATGAAGAAGAGTGTTGATGACGACGTGCAGTGCTGCTGAGAGAGCGCAGCGAGCCCGATAAATAAATCCATTTAAGATTTACTTTCAGTTGAAGTGTTGCCGGTGGGCGGGGCCCTAATTGGGCTGCATTTGGTTCTATGGGGGTAAGGGGATACGGCGGGCAGCGTGTGCTGGCGTGCGTAAACTTTTCCCTTGTATGGTGGACCACGCCCCGCACACACGCACTGCAGTGGACGAGTGTAGCAGCAGCACAGCAGTTAATAGCACGACGTCAAGCAGGTGGGCCCTTTTATTCAGCTGCGCAGCAGCCTGCAGGCCTCTTAATAAAGGCAGTGCTGTGCCACCAGTAACCGACTGACGACCGCAGTAAGTTAGTAATTAATTAAAAAAATGATGCTCATGCTCACGCTGCTTTTTCTTGCGCGTGGTGTCGCCGTGATGTCAGGTCAACTGAACCAAGTCTGAGGCCTGCCGCCCCAGCGCCAGGCCCGAGCAATCATGGCAGTACCGAACCAACTGCTGCAGCTTGTCCGTCCTTTCACCGAATCCATCGCACTCCTCAAATGATTTTCCTTCCATACTTGCATTCATCCACTGTCCTTTCACCCACAGCCCTTCACCCTCTCCATCTACTCTACTTTCACTTGTCACCGAGACCCCGTCGCTCTCCATTGCCCGTTCACCCAGAGCCCAGGGCTCTCCGCTTCACCGGGCAGCTTCTCTCTCCTTTCACTTTTTACACACAAGCCAATCCCTCTCACCCAGTCCGCTTTCCTTTCACGCTGATTCCACTGTTCTGCGCATCCTGAAAGGTCACTGACAACACCACGCTCATCACGCTGAGCCCAGGGCCTTCCTCGTCTTGATATTTCCCCGCGAACACATCGCTCTCTTCCATGCCATTTCTCGCAGGGCCCGTCGATCAGCTCACTTCGGCATTCCTCCCAGACTTAATCACTCCTCACCTCCCCTTTCACAGATCAGACCACCCCCTCTTTTCGTCTGAAGTCCATGGCTTTCCTCGGCATCTGCTTTTTCAACATAGCCTATCGCTGGTGTTGTCCACTCCTGTCCTTTCCCACATACCAGACCACCCTTTTCACCCACTGTCCGTTCTGCATTCACAGAGCTAGTTGCGATCCTGTCCTTTCACCCTGAGCCCATCGCGCTTGTGTCCATCCATAATCAATTAAGGTCTTGTCTTTTCACACAGAAACCATCAATGTTTTATTCTCTGACAGCGCCCACCACTCTCCTCTGACCTTTCTCCTTCCACCACCTGTCATGTCCCCTTCACATCCAGCCCACAGACGAGAAAACAAGTAGTCTCAGGTGTTACAGCTGCAGCACCCGCCTTTCTGTATTCGAGGGATTCCCACTATTGCTGGCTTACATTGTGCAGCTTAAAAATAATACTTCTGGCACTGCTACTGAACAAATTGTTCCAGCACCACTAACACCACTTCCTGTCCTTCCTCCCTTAACACCATCAGCCCCGTCTCTCATCTCACAGCGAGCACATTTATTATGAGTGACGGTGTGTACACAAAGCACATCATCCTTAGAGTCGGTCCTTCCTCCCTTCAGACCGATGCGATCGCTTCCCTCATTCTTGCATTTCTCTCCAGTGAGCCAATCATAGCCTTAAACCTTGTCTCTGCGTCCCTTCACACCAACCCTAACACGTCCTTCCCCTTCACAAAGGATTCTGATCTTTCTCCTACATCCATTTACGAGTCCCTCACTACTTCCTCTCGCACAAATTACATCACCCTCCTCACCACTTCCTTTCACGCTGAGCCTACCACACCTCATCCTTTCACCTCTCCCACATGGTGTCCATCGCTTGCCTTTTCCTTTGCCCTTACTCGCATCACCCCATCACAGACACTGGGGCCGCCGCTCTCCCCCTCATCTGCCCTACCATGTCACAAAGAACAGAGCACACCCATCTCATCTTCTGCCCTACCACCCTGGCCCTGTCTGAGTCTGAGACCTGAGTAACCAGCGCACCGATCGGGAGCACTGTGTAGGCAAAAATCAAAATGTGAATGACACAATAAGAAATGGATGAATTGGGTGGGGGCTCGCTGAAAGCGCGTATAACTATATTACACTGTTAGAAACAATAAATGAATTTGCAGATGACGAGGTCAAAGTTCACAAAGGAGAGGCTAAGGCTGAGTTTAGCAAACAGAGGGAGGGAGCACCTTTTCACTGGCTCCCTTTCCAGTGTATTTCATTTTTTTAGAAAATGCAAACGCCATCATGCAAAAGGGGCTTGAGAAGCCTGCCCTCATGAGAAGATGCAGTGAAACGATTACATTCTTTCCCTGCTCATTTCACTTCCTAAAGTTCAGGGACTAAAACAACTGTTATCTGTAGCACTGTTTTCGTTTGGGGCTCTAGAAAAGACAGGGTCAGCTGCAAGGAATCTATTAAAAGTCATATAATATTTTGACATGGAAATGGAGTGCCAGCATCACTATTGTTACAAAAAGGCTATCTTTAGCCAACCAACACACTCTCAAAGATGGTGTCTTGATTTTGTTGCGGTGAAAGGAAACTGGTGTACCAATGTGTGGGGATGGAGTAGATATCTGACTCTGGGCACTGTCTCATCTTCAACAGCATGGGACCTTTACACTGTCAGAGATTGAACTATGGAGTTCCTTTTAAATCACTTCTTCCATTTTTACCTGATCAACACTCTTACAACCTACATCCACCCATCCACCACGATCATGTAGATAGATGGTAGAGAGAATTCAGGAAACAAGTGCTGAGCCACTATTAGCACTATCTAGTAAAAGGCGGGAGACACTGACTGCAGTCTCTTGTCAGCAAAGCACAGTGTTTTGCTATTGTACTCCACACGTGTGTTGGCACATTCTACATATATTAATGTTTAATGTGTTCTCTCTGCCTTTACCATTGTGTGTGTGTGACTGTGTGTGCTTGTGTGTGTTTGGACAGTGAGGGTGGAGGATGGCTAACGCTCAGTATGGAATGGTTTAGGTTTTTGAGTGTTTGTATGTGAAGAGCACATATTTTGGTTCTATGTAAATCTCAGTTGCTCTGGTTAATTTTCATTTCTTCCCTTGGTCTTTGCCACTGAGTATGTGCAATACTTTTGTATTGTTATGTTTTTGCACTCTGTTGCGTCCTCTACTATCCACAAATGTAATATGTCTGTGTGTGGGCATGTGCATGCATACGTACAGTTGTCCTTGTGTGTGTCCGTGTCTCTGCTTTATTCAGCCAACTCAACAAACATCACAGACCAATATGTTTTATATAAACTACTTGTGAAATAAATTGTGTCTGGTGGTCCTTCCATTGTGACCCTTGCATTGTGGACATGCCTTGTGGCCATGGATGGGTTGTTCTTGGGTGTGATGTTTTTCACAATTCTCTGACTTCAGTGATGTACCATAAAGGGCAGCACCAACACTCTAAAAATTGTTCCAGCGCCACTGGCCTGAATGCCTTCCTTAGAAATTTTCATGCTTTCTGACCTGGGTGCCTTTGTGTGACATTTCCGTGCTTCCTGGTCTGGGTACTTATATGTGACATTTCCATGCTTTCAGGCCTGGGCGCTTATGTGTGACATTTCCATGCTTTCTGGCCTGGGTGGTTACATGTAGCTAATTAATTCCAAAATTGTGCTTTAAATGCACTTTTGGTTTAATCTTTTTCAAAATATTCACATGGCAGGGGAACCTCCTTTCAAGTCCTTACTTGCGGGAAGGCTCCCTTGCTCAAATTTAGATCGGGTATTACATCTGACTTTCTGCAGTGCCAGTTGAGGATGTGGGCAGACCGGCGGAGCCAATAGCAAATGCTTGGAGCCAGTAGATGAAGTGGGTGGAGCCAGGAAAGAAGTGGGTGTGGCCTCCGGGAAATATTTGAGCACCTGGACTTCATATTTTACAAATTAAGCACTGTCCATATCCAACCATAAGTTAGCCCAAAAGGAGACGCCACTGACGGGGAGTTGCACACCTTTAATTGAGGATAACAGCACGGCAGCATAACGGTCTCCCCCTCTTTCATGTGCCAGCCCAACGCATTTCGAACATCATTGTGTCCTTGTTCACGGGCAGAATAAAGTGAGCAATATGGCAAGTTCAGAGGAACATCTGATAAAGAATCCAAGTCCCGCCTCAGTGGGCGGATGCCTACTGGCATGCTGGTACTTGTAGTTCCTTGAAAAATAATAAGCCCAAGTGGGTGCCGCAATGAACCTCGTAATAGTCATAGTGTTCCCCAAGTGGGTCAGGAAAAAGTTGAACATCTCGCCGAGCTGGTCATAATACGTCCTTCAATACGGCCCCCGTTCCGAAGTGTTTGAGCCTTCAAACACAGGAGCCGCACAGCTCGCGGCAGGACGTCTCCGCGGCCGAGCAAAGCCGCTCCATATCCAACCATAAGTTAGCCCAAAAGGAGGCGCCACTGACGGGGAGTTGCACACCTTTAATTGACGATAACAGCACGGCAGCATAACGGTCTCCCCCTCTTTCATGTGCCAGCCCAGCGCGTTTCGAACATCATTGTGTCCTTGTTCACGGGCAGAATAAAGTGAACAATACGGCAAGTTAGGACCTCGTTTCTATCCAAAACGCGTTTTCCCCATGTTTATTTCCATAGGAAGTTTAGACACGGCTCCAGCCCGAACTGTTGAACGGAATTACACCAAATTTGGCAAAAAGGTATCTCTTGGTTCAGAAAGCGACCTTTTTTTTTAAATGGTGTAAATCCGTTCAGTAGTTGCTGAGAAATTCAAAAAATAAAAATATCGATATCTGAGGGCCGAGGAGGGTTCGCGAACTCTCCCGAGCATGAGCTTCATTCTGATTGGCTGCCAACACTCCAAACCAGGTAGTGTTGGCAGCCATCTTGTAACTCGGTAAAACCGAGTCACAAGAAATCAGTTAAAAAAAGCATAAAAAACAAGAAAAGGGGGCTGGGTAGAAACACCCTGACCCCCTAGGCCTGCTCAGGGGGTCCCACAAGGACCCCCTAGGGCCAAAAAAGCCTTTAAAAACTAAAACATCAGCTGGATTCGCACACCTAGCTTTTTTTTTAAAACGAAGCGCGTGCTTCTGGGCTTCATTTTCTATAAGCCCCCAGGTGGGCCAGGTCCTGGGGGCAATACCTAATTATGTAGCGGGGGCACATGGGGGCCCGTGGGGGCCCCCGCAGCCCCAGGGACCACCACCTCCAAAGGGCTTAGTTTATCATATGCGGGGGGCCCGCGGGGGTCCCCGCAGCCCCGGGGACCGACACCTCCCCGAGGCTTTTTTTTAAAATGCATGGGGGGGCTTCCTGCCCCCCCCACATTGCCGCGGGAACCGCCACTTCCCGCGGCATTGTTATTTTAGGCGGGGGGGGGCCTCATGGGCACCCCCAAGCCCCGGGGACCGCCACCTCCCCGGGGCTATAATTTATTTAGGTCGGGGGGCCTAGTGGGCCCCCCCAAGCCCCGGAGACCACCACCTCCCTGGGGCTACTTTGAAAAACAAAGTGTGGAGGGGGGAAACCTGCTCTCGCTTCCAAGAAGCAAAGCAGATTGCTTTTGGACAATGGGAGCTGCATGTCCCTGCCGGCTCCCGCAGGAGGCGGGGAGCCAGCAGGGACCGTGGGGGCATTGGGGCTCCCCGCAGTCCCCATCAAGGAGGCCAGGCCCCAGGGGATGGGATCCCCAGGGGCAAAAGTGGCCCAGTGAAGGGGGGCCATGCGGCCTCCCTCCCTTTTGTAATTTAAAAAAAATAAATAAGGCTGTGCCCCAGGGGATGGGGTCCCTGGGGCCAAAATTAGCCTCAGGAGGGGGGCCACGCAGCCCCCCTCCAAAAACTTTTAAAAAAAGAAAGGCTGGCCAGGCCCCGGGGGATAGGGTCCCCGGGGCCAAGAGAGGCCCAGGGAAGGAGGGCCACACGACCCCCCTTCCAAAAATAAATTTTTGCAAGGCCCTGGGGGAGGGGGTTCCCAGGGCAGAAATCGGCCTGGGGAGGGGGCCCCACAGTCCCCCTCCCCTGTAAAAAAAAAGGAAAAGCCTAGCCCCGGGGGATGGGGTCCCCGGGGCCGTAATCGGCCTCAGGAGGGGGGCCTCGCGCCCTCCTCCTTTTGAATAATTAATATAATGGCTCAGGTCCCGGGGGATGGGGTACCCGGGGCCCAAAAGGTTCAAGAGAAGGGGGGCCACACAGCCCCCCTTCTTAAAATATATATATAGTTTTTTAAACGGCAACTCGCTGGAGGCCCCGCCCCCTCAGTGCATGACTCTGCAAACGCGCCTCCTGGCTTGCTCTGCATTGGGGGATTAAGTCCCCGTTGCTAGTGAGGGTTCCTGGGGGCCAACTAGGCCACTAGAAACCTCCAGTAAGCCCCACACAGTGGGATTGCTGAGAGGTGGTACGAGGCCACGCCCCTTTTTACACCACTCTGCAAACGCGCCTATTGGTGCACTGCTGGTGGGGTGATGAGGCCTCCCTGTGTCCTGAGGACCTCAGGACAGAAGTGGACTTTATCCCCTGAGCCGCAGTACCAGGTAGCGTGTTTGCAGAGTGGTGTAAAAAGGGGTTGCGTTGCCTCAGACCACTCTCAGCAATCCAGCTATGTGGGGCTTACTGGAGGTAACAGGAGGGCTAGTTGGCCCCCAGGGACCCTCAGTAGCCAAGGGGACTTCACCCACCAACCAAGAGCGTGCCAGGAGGCGCGTTTGCAGAGTGGTGGACGAAGGGGGCGTGGCCTGTGTCCACCTCGCAGCAATCCCACTGTGTGGGGCTAACTGGAGGTAACAGGTAGGCTAGTTGACCCCTAAGGACCCAAAGCAGCAAAGTGGACTTTAATCCCCATGCAAGAGCGCGCCAGGGAGCGCATTTGAAGAGTGGTGGGGAAAGAGGGTGTGGCCTGCTATGAGAACTTAGCAATGCTGCTGTGTGGGACTTACTGGAGGTAATAGGAGAGGTAGTTGGCCCCCAAGGACAACCTTGAGACATAAAAGAAGGAATCACTGAGGAGCACTTCTGGACCGAGTCAGAGGTATGAGCAGGGCCACTGGAATTATGCGACTGTTTGGCTGCACCGACTTTCGCACAATTATACATTTTCTGCATTAGCCACATAATCCATCATCTGCTGCCTACTCTGCAGATTTGAACAAAAAAGCCTTGTTTCTAGCTCAAATGGCTCAAACGTTACCAAAAATGCAGCAACAAGTGTTACAGCGTGGTGGAAGGCCCTTTGCAAACCTAGAATGGTCACCTGTTACTTATTGCTAAATGTGGGTGTTAAATTGGTACTAATGATGTGCAAACCACTCTTACTTCTTTCTGTGCCTCTCTTGCCACTTTCCGCATTTCTGTTGCTTCTTTCTGCAACTTTCTTTTTTTCTGCACTTTTTTTGCCTCTTTCTGCTCATCTCTTCCACTTTCTACACCTCTCTTGCCTCTTTCTGCACCTCTCGCCTCTTTCTGCACCTCTGTTGCCTCTTTCTTCACCTCACTTGCTTCTTCCTGTACCCCTCTTGCCTGTTTCTGCTCCCCTGTTCCCTCTTTCTGCACCTCTCCTGCCTGTTTCTTCACCTCTCTTGCCTCTTTCTACACTTCTCTTGCCTCTTTGTGCACCCCTGTTGTTTCTTTCTGCACTTCTCTTGCCTCTTTTGGCATCCCTCTTGCTTCTTTCTGCACCTCTGTTGCTTCTTTCTGCACTTCTCTTGCTTCTTTCTGCACCTCTGTTGCTTTTTTCTGCACCCCTCTTGCCTCTTTCTGCAACCCTCTTCCCTCTTTCTGCACCTCTCTTGCCACAGTCTGCCCACCTGTTTCCTCTTTCTGCACCCCTTTTGCCTGTTTTTGCAACTCTCTTGCCTCTTTCTGCAGTTCTCTTGCCTCCTTCTGCACCTCACTTGCCTCTTTCTGCAACTCTCTTGCCTCTTTCTGCAACTCTCTTGCCTCTTTCAACACTTCTCTTGCCTGTTTCTGCACCTCTCTTGCCTCTTTCTGCACCTCTCTTACCTCTTTCTGCACCTCACTTGCTTTTTCTGCACCCCTTTTGCCTGTTTCTGCACCCCTCTTCCCTCTGTGTGCAACTCTCTTGCCTCTTTCTACACCTCTCTTCCCTCTTTCTGCACCACTCTTGCCTCTTTCTGTAACTCTGTTGCTTCTTTCTGCACCTCTCTTCCCTCTTTCTGTACCCCTCCTGCCTCTTTCTGTACCCCTCTTGCCTCTTTGTGCACCTCTCCTAACCCTTTCTGCACCCCTCTTGCCTCTTTTTGCACCTCTGTTGGTTCTTTCTGCACCTCTTTTGCTTCATTCTGCACTTCTCTTGCCTCTTTCTGTACACCTCTTGCCTCTTTCTACACCTCTGTTGGTTCTTTCTGCACTGCTCTTGCTTCTTTCTGCACCTCTGTTCCAAATTTCTGCAACCCTCTTGCTTTTTCTGCACTCCTTTTCCCACTTTCTGCACCTCTCTTGCCTCAGTCTTCCCACCTGTTCCTTCTTTCTGCACCCCTTTTGCCTGTTTCTGCAACTTTATTGCCTCTTTCTGCAGTTCTCTTGTCTCCTTCTGCACCTCACTTGCCTCATTTTGCACCTCTGTTGGTTCTTTTGCACTGCTCTTGCTTCTTTCTGCACCTCTCTTGCAAATTTGTGCCCCCCTCTTGCCTCTTTCTGCACCCCTCTTACCTGTTTCTGTACCTCTCTTGCCTCTGTCTGCACCCCTGTTCCCTCTTTCTGTACCTCTTTTGCCTGTTTCTGCAACTCTCTTGCCTCTTTCTGCAGTTCTCTTGCCTCCTTCTGTACCTCTGTTGCTTCTTTCTGCACTTCTCTTGCCTCTTTCTGCACCCCTGTTGCTTCATTCTGCACTTCCCATGCTTTGTTCTGCACATGTCTTGCTTCTTTCTGTACCCCTGTTGTCGCTAACTGCACTCCACTTCCCTCTTTCTGCACCTCTCTTGCCTCTTTCTGCATCTCACTTGCCTCTTTCTGCACTTCTCTTGCTTCTTTCTACACCTCTGTTGCTTCTTTCAGCAATTCTCTTGCCTCTTTCTGCACTTCTCTTGCATGTTTCTGCACCTCTCTTGCCTCTTTCTGTACCTCTCTTGCCTCTTTCTTCACCTCACTTGCTTCTTTCTGCATCCCTCTTGCCTCTTTCTGCACCCCTCTACCCTCTTTGTGAAACTCTCTTGCCTCTTTCTACACCTCTCTTCCCACTTTCTGTACCACTCTTGCCTCTTTCTGCATCCCTGTGCACTCTTTCTGCACATCTCTTGCCTGTTTCTGCAACTCTCTTGCCTCTTTCTAAAGTTCTCTTGTCTCTTTCTGCACCTGTTTCTTCTTTTTGCACTTCTCTTGCCTCTTTTTGCAGCCCTCTTGCCTCTTTCTGCAACTCTCTTGGTTGTTTCTGTACTGCTCTTGTTTCTTTCTGCACCTGTCTTGCAAATTTCTGCACCTCTCTTGCCTCTTTCTGCACCCCTGTTCCCTCTTTCTGCACATCTCTTGCCTGTTTCTGCAACTCTCTTGCCTCTTTCTACAGTTCTCTTGTCTCTTTCTGCACCTCTGTTTCTTCTTTCTGCACTTCTCTTGCCTCTTTATACACCCCTTTTGCCTCTTTCTGTACCTCTCTTGGTTGTTTCTGTACTGCTCTTGTTTCTTTCTGCACATGTCTTGCAAATTTCTGCACCCCTCTTGCCTCTTTCTGCACCTCTGTTCCTTCTTTCTGCCCTTCTCTTGCTTCTTTCTGCACCCCTCTTGCCTCTTTCTGCACCTCTGCTGCTTCTTTCTGCACTTCTCTTGCTTCTTTCTGCACCCCTATTGCCTCTTTCTGCACCTCTGTTGCTTCCTTCTGCACTTCTCTTGCCTCTTTCTGCACCCCTCTTGCCTGTTTCTGCACCTCTGTTGCATCTTTCTGCACTTCTCTTGCTTCTTTCTACATCTCTCTTGCTTCTTTCTGCACCCCTCATGCCTCTTTCTGCACACTTCTTCCCTTTTCCTGCACGTCTCTTGGTTCTTTCTGCACTGCTCTTGCCTCTTTCTGCACCCCTCTTGCCTCATTCTGCACCTCTTTTGCTTCTTTCTGCACTTCTCTTGCCTCTTTCTGCACCCCTCTTGCCTCTTTCTGCACCTCTGCTGGTTCTTTCTACACCTCTCTTGCTTCTTTCTGCACCCCACTTGCCTCTTTCTGCACCCTTCTTCCCTCTTTGTGCACCTCTCTTGCCTCTTACTGCACCTCTCTTGCCTCTTTCTGCACTCCTCTAGCCACTTTCCGCATCTCTTTTGCTTGTTTCTGCTCTTCTTTTGCCTCTTTCTGTAACCCTCTTGCCTCCTTCTGCACCTCTGTTGTTTCTTACTGCACTGCTCTTGCTTCTTTCTGCACCTTTCTTGCAAATCTCTGCACCCCTCTTGCCTCTTTTGGCACCCTTCATCTCTCTTTCTGAACCCCTGTTCCCTCTTTCTGCACCTCTTCTGCCTGTTTCTGCACCTCTGCTGCCTCTTTCTGAACTTCTCTTGCCTCTTTCTGCACCTCTGTTGCTTCTTTCTGCACTTCTCTTGCTTCTTTCTGCACCCCTCTTCCTGCACCTCTGTTGCTTCTTTCTGTACCTCTCTTGCTTCTTTCTGTACCTCTCTTGCTTCTTTCTGCACCTCTCTTGCCTCTTTCTGCACCTCTCTTGCCTCTTTCTGCACCTCTCTTGCCTCTTTCTGCACACACAGGGCTACTTTTAAACTGACCTCAGGCTCAGCAGTGCACATATGCAAGTGCAGAAAAGGGCTGCTGACCTCTATACTGCCATGCCCTATTATATGCTAGCAACTTAGAGGTAGTTTCAATCCCCCTGGCCTATTATGTACTAGGGCCTTACAGGGGAGGTCATCCCAATCACAGGGGTACCCCAACCCATAGTGTACCCTAATGTATGTAGGTGTTTTCACTGTATTCTAAGTGTCTTTCAGCATAGCACTGGCTCCGGGCCTGGTTATTCAGAGCCCAGGGTCAGTCAGAGTCAGTTACCACCAGTGCCAGTCAGCAAAAAGTTGGAGGGTGCCCAGGGCACAGGATGACTTTGCAACAAGGCCTCTTTCTGCACCTCTGTTGGTTCTTTCTGCATATCTCTTGCTTCTTTCTGTGCCTTTCTTCCTCTTTCTGGACTTCTGTTGCCTCTTTCTGCATTTCTCTTGCTTCTTTCTGCGCCTTTCTTCCTCTTTCTGCACTTGTCCTACCTCTGTAGGCATAGTTAGAAATTTGCATTTAAAAAACCTTAGAAATTCACTGCAAAAAACCATAGGTTTCAGGGACGTTATAGTTAGAAATTAGCATTTAAAAAACCTTTGAAATTCACTGAAAAAACCATAGGTTTCAGGGACGTTATAGTTAGATATTAGCATTTAAAAAACCTTTGAAATTCACTGAAAAACCATAGGTTTCAGGGACGTTATAGTTAGAAATTATCATTTAAAAAACCATAGAAATTCACTGAAAAAACCATAGGTTTCAGGGACGTTATAGTTAGAAATTAGCATTTAAAAAACCATAGAAATTCACTGAAAAAAACACAGGTTTCAGGGACGTTATAGGTAGTTGGACATTTCACTCGTACAAAACCGGAGAAATTCGGCCGTTATAGTTAGTTGAGCTAACTATAACTTGCGCCCCCGCAATGCACTGCTGATGACGTCACATATTACATCACTCATGATATGGTCAGTGACATCACTGATGACATCACTGATGACATCACTAATGACATCATCCATGTGATCATCTGATGCACCTCCTCACACCCTAATATAACCTTTGATACACCCACTCTAAAATACAGAATGCCATTCTCGAAACCATATACACACCAATACCAGTTAGTACATACCCACTCACTAATTCCTAGATCTTCACATACATCTACTCACTCACCCATACAGTCACTCATACATGCAGTCACTCATCAATACAGCCACTATCATATGGAGTCATACACCCATACAGACACTCACACACCGCCACTCACCCATAGAGTTACTTACACACCTAGTCAGTCATGAAAATAATCAATTACACTCCCATTTACTCACCTATACAGTTATACACACACCACCGCACATATTCATACAGATACTAACACATACTTACTCTCTTATACAATCACTGACACAAGAACACACTCGTGCATACAGCCACTCTCACATATAGTTAGTTATATACTCCAACACTCACATATACTGCCTTTCACATATATAGTTACTCACACATAAACCACTGAGACATCCATTCACTCACCGACACAGCCATATGCACACTCACTCACCCATACAGCCCCCACAGACACACTCATGAACCCATACACCCATTAAATCACCCACTCACACATCCATGCAGGGAGTTACACCTCCCAGCCACACAGACACTCAAGCATTCATACAGGTACTCAGACAACCAATTAATAACCCATATAGACACTCATGTAGCTAGTCACCAACCCATGCAGCCACTTACACACCAACTGACAGACTGATACAGACATTCACACAGATAATTCATTCACCCATGCATTCATTAAGACACGTTTAATCACTCATTTATACAGTCAGACACACACCCACAAAATCATCCATACAGACACTCATACACCCACTCATTCTTTGAATACACCTTGGCGATTATATAGATAACATTCTTAAACTTTTCTGAAACACTCAGTCACTGGATGATGTCATCAGTGATGTCATCAGTGATGTCATTTGAGATGTCATCAGTGATGTCATCAGTGATGTCACTGACAATGTCATGAGTGATGTAATATACGACATCATCAGCAGTGCATTGCGGGGCATGAGTTATAGTTAGCTCAACTAACTATAACGGCCGAATGTCTCTGGTTTTGTACGAGTGAAATATCCAACTAACTATAACGTCCCTGAAACCTGTGGTTTTTTCAGTGAATTTCTAAAGTTTTTTAAATGCTAATTTCTAACTATAGCGTCCCTGAAATCTATGGTTTTTTCAGTGAATTTCTAAGGTTTTTTAAATGCTAATTCTAACTATAACGTCCTTAAAACCTATGGTTTTTTCAGTGAATTTCTAAGGTTTTTTAAATGCTAATTTCTAACTATAACGTCCCTATTAAGTCCTCTTGAATCCTGAAGGTCCCTGGGGGCCAACTAGCCCACCAGGTACCTCCAGTAAGTCCCACAGAGCTGCATTGCAGAGAGGTGTTCCGAGGCCATGCCCCTTTTTACACCACGCTGCTGCTCAGAGGATGAAGTCCACTTGTGACCTGAGGTCCTCAGGACACAAGAGGACCTCATCGCCCACCAGCAGTGCACCAGAAGCCGCGTTTGCAGAGTGGTGTAAAAGGGGCGTGGCCTCGGACCACCTCTCTGCAACACAGCTCTGTGGCGCTTACTGGAGGTACTTGGTGGGCTAGTTGGCCCCCAGGGATCCTCAGGATTGAAGGGGACTTAATCCCCCAATTTACAACGCGCCAGGGGCGGTTTGCACACTTGTTATATCAGGCCCGCCCCCTCCCTGCACCACTGTGCAAACGCGCCCCCTGGCGCATTGTAATTTGGGGGATTAAGTCCCCTTGAATCCTGAGGGTCCCTGGGGGCCAACTAGCCCACCAGGTACCTCCAGTAATTGCCACAGAGCTGCGTTGCAGAGAGGTGTTCTGAGGCCACGCCCCTTTTTACACCACGCTGCAAACGTGGCTTCTGGTGCACTGCTGCTCGGAGGATGAAGTCCACTTGTGTCCTGAGGTCCTCAGAACACAAGAGGACCTCATCGCCCCACCAGCAGTGCACCAGAAGCCGCGTTTGCAGAGTGATGTAAAAAGGGGCGTGGCCTTCATTGAAGCGAGAGCAGGTTTTCCTGCTCTCGCTTCAATGAAGCAAAGCAGGGTTTGCTATGGCAGGGCGGGAGCCGTGCTCCCGCCCTGCCATAGCAAACAGCAATGTCCCGGGGTTGGGCACCCGGGACATTGCAGGAGCCGGCCCTGGGGGGTGGCGGTCCCCAGGGCCATCAAGGGCTCCTGGAGGGGGGCCGCGCAGCCCCCCTCCCTCAATTTGCATATCCCCGGGGAGGTGGTGGTCCCCTAATTTACTTTGAAGCCCTGGGGAGGTGCTGGTCCCCAGGGCTTGGGGGTCCTGCGAGGCCCCCCCTTATAATTATTATAAGTCCTGGGTAGGTGGCGGTCCCCGGGGCTTGGGGGGCCAGCGAGCCCCCCCCACATTTATTAACAAAGCCCAGGGAGGTTGCAGTCCCCGGGGCTGCGGGGGGCTGCGTGCCCCCGCATATAATTTGCATAGCCCCGGGGAGGTGGCGGTCCCCGGGGCTGCGTGGGCCCTATGGGCCCCCGCTATTTAATTTTGGCATTGCCCCCGGGACCTGGCCCACCCCGGGGCTCATTATTTTATTTTTTTTGTTGGCAGGACCCCAGCGCGAATTCTGCTGATTTTTTTTTAAAATGCTTTTTTTGGCCATGGGGGTCCTTGTGGGACCCCCTGATTAGGCCTAGGGGGTCAGGTTGTTTCTAACCTGCCCCCTTTTCTTGCTTTTCATCTTCTTTTTTCTCTTTTCTTGTGACTCGGTTTTACCGAGTCACAAGATGGCTGCCAACACTTCCTGGTTTGGAGTGTTGGCAGTCAATCAGACTGAAGCTCGTGCCCGGGAGGGTTCGCGAACCCTCCTCGGTGCTCAGATATCGATATTTTTCTTTTTTTAATTTCTCAGGAACTACTGAATGGATTTACACCATTAAAAAAAAAGGTCTCTTTCTGAACCAAGGGCTACCTTCGTGCCAAATTTGGTGTAATTCCATTCAGCAGTTCGGGCTGTACCTTTGTCTAAAATTCCTATGGAAATTAACATGGGGAAACGTGTTTTGGGACCCCCCTTTTTTCTCAGCCCCCGCTTGACGAATCACCCCAAAACTTTCAAGACAGGAGCTGACCGGAGCGGGCCATTAGTTTTGACATTTTCACGAAGATTCGTCAACCGGCGCCAAAGATATTGGCAAAAGAAAAAACGCTTTTTGAATAGAAACGAGGTCCTAACTATAACTACCTACTGGCGACCGCCAGTAGGTAATATATATATATATATATATATATATATATATATATATATATATATATATATATATATATATATATATATATATATATATATATGGTGATAGCCAGTGGGTAGTTATAGGTAGGACCAAAGTTTCCATAGGAAAAGCATTCATTGTTTTGCCAAATACTTTGGTATCGCTTGATGAATCTTTATAAATTTTTCAAAAAAACTTCACTTTTGTGGTTCAGCTGCTGTGTTGATAGTTTCAGGGTGATCCGTCTAGTGGGGCAGTGAGGAAAATGGGGTCCCAAAATGCGTTTTTCTCATTTTATGTCTATGGCGAGTTTTCATTTTTTGACCACATCTACAGCCCGAACCACTGAACGTAATTACACCAAAAATGCCAGAAAGGTAGATGCTGGCCCAGAAAGTGTGCTTTTTGTGAACTGGTGTAAATTGGATCCGTAGTTTTAGAAATACTTAATTTTAAAAAATGTAGATATCCAGGTAGTCGAGTCCTTGCAGTGGACTCACAGATCCTACTGAAATTTGATTGGCTGTCAACACTTCAACCAGGAAGTGTTGGCAGCCATCTTGGGACTCGGCTTGAAGCTGAGTCCCACAGAAAAAGATAAAAAGAAGAAATGGGGCAAGCGTAGGGACACCCTGTGCCCCTGGCCATGGTGCAGGGGTCCCCCAGCATTTAAAAAAAAAAAAACACGGTCTCCCATGCGTTTACTTAATTTGGCCCCCGGGTGGGCCAGGTCCCGGAGGCATTGGGGCTGAAAAAGGAGGGGAGCACACGGAACCCCCTCCTAGGGCTTATAGAAGCCCTGGGGACCACCACCTCCCCACGACTTTAATAGGAAAGAGTGTGTGGGCCATGCGGTACCCCCCGCAGCCTTGAGGACTGCCACCTCCATTGGGCAAACAAAAACTGTGCACGGGGCCTGGCTGCCCCCCCCACAGCCCCGGGGACCGCCACCACCTCAAGGCAAACAATAATAACAATGCGGGGACCGATCCAGCCCCCCGCAGTCCCGGGGACCACCACCTCCCAGGGGAAAAATTAAACAAACGAGGGGGCCGTACAGCCCCCCCTCCTGGTGTCAAAGATGGCCCTGGGGACTGCAAACCCCTAAGGCGTGCTCCTACTATGTCCCGGTGTGCCCACCCCTGGGACATAGATTTACCGCTCCCACCAAGCCATAGAAAACTGTGCTCTACTTTGAGCAAACAAGTGCATTTGGCTCTTGCTTGCTCAAAGCGGAACACAATTGCTTTTACACACAGTGAGCTGCATGTTAGCATCTCCCTATGTGTAAAAGCAATGCCGGCTCCCGCAGGAGGCAGGAAGCCTGCAGGGACCGCAGGGGCCTTCAGGTTAGCCCCGTGGTTCACATCAGTGGCAGTGGGTTCCCTGGGTTTGAGACCAGGGCACCCATAATTGAAGTAGGGCCCCGGGGGTGGAGTCCCCGGGGCTGAAATTGGCCAGGGAGGGGGTCTGTGCAGTCCCCCTCCCATTATTTAAAACATATGTATTTTAAAAAAGGCCGGGCCCGGGGGGGCACTCATCCCCTCTCTTTTATGTAATAATACAAATTTTATTAAAGGCCGGGCCCCAGGGGATTAGAACCCCAGGTCCGAAATCGGCCTGGGGAAAGGGGCCATGCTGCACCTTTCCCCTATTCAAGATATGCCTGACTCTGGGGGATGGGGCCCTGGGGCCAAAATTGGCCCAGGGAAGGGGGGCCATGTGGCCCTCCTCCCCGAAAAAATAAAAAACATTTTTTTTAAAAATGATTGGCAAGTCGCCGGAGGCCCTGCCCCTTTCTTCACCACTCTGCAGACGCGCCTTCTGGTGCACTTCTGGTTGGGGGATCAAGCCCCCTTAGGTCCAGATGGTCCTTGGGGGCAAACAAGCCCTCCAGTAAGTCCCACACAGTTGTATTGCTGAGAAATCTTCGGAGATGACGCCCCCTTTCTCCACTACTCTGCCAATGTGCCTCCTGGTGCACTGCTGGTTGGGGGATGAAGTCCCCTTGGATGCTGGGGGTCCTTGAGGGCCAACAAGCCCTCATGTTACCTCCAGCAAGTCCCACACAGCCTGATTACTGAGAGGACTTCGGGAATCATGCCCCCTTTCTCCACCACTCTGCAAACATGCCTTCTGGTGCACTGCTGGTTAAAAGACGAAGTCCCCTTTGCTCTAGAGGGTCCTTGGGGGGCCAACAAGCCCTCCTGTTACCTCCAGTAAGTTCCACACTGTGGAATTGCTGAGATGTCTTCGGAGGCCACGCCCCTTTTCTCTACCACTCAGCAAACGTGCCTCCTGGTGCACTGCTGGTGGAGGGATGAAGTCTCCTTCACTGCTGAGGATCCATGGGGGCCAAGTACCCCTCCTGTTACCTCCAGTAAGTCCCACACAGCGGGACTGCTGAGAGGTTGTCGGAGGCCATGCCCCCTTTCTCCACCTCTCTGCAAACGTGCCTCCTGATGCACTGCTGGTTGGGGGATGAAGTCCCCTTGGCTCCAGAGGGTCCTTGGGGGCCAACTACCTCTCATGTTACCTCCAGTAAGTTCCAAAGAGCGCGATTGGTGTGAGGACTTCGGAGGCCATGCCCCCTTTCTCCATCACTTTGCAAATATGCCTCAAGGTGCAATACTTGTTGGGGGATGAATTATTTTTGGATGCTGAGGGAGCTTGGGGGCCAAGAAGCCCTCCTGCTACCTTCAGTAAGTCCCTTACAGCGGTATTCCTGAGAGCTGGTCGGAGGCCCCGCCCCCTTTCTCCACCACTCTGTAAACACAACTACTAGTTAAAAAAACATAGACCAGTTAAAAAAACAAAGGTTACAGGGACGCTATACTTAGGAAATAGATTGTTGAAAAACCTTAGCAATTCACTGAAAAAAAACAAAGGTTATAGGGATGTTATATTTAGGATATAGTGTTATGACCCCCAATGTACCCCAATATAGGCCTAGGTAGCTACACAACGTTTTATCTACATTTGTCCTACCTTGCCCTGCATAACAGTTCTGGCACTGACCTTTTACCTAGTTATGTGCTGAATAAATGTCGATCGGTTTTCTCCGAAACTGGCCTCATTTATTATGCATGAGGATTCCTAGTATCATATCTTAATCCCCTGCCCAGGATGTACACAGCAGGATTACCATCTTCTGTATAATAACTCTGTACAAAAGTTACCGCTATTGTCATCCTTGGACGACAGGTCCACTATACATAATGGCAAGCCATTACTATCTAGGTAGAACCCCTGAGGGTACCTTCTGGCTATAAAAGAACCACATCTTCACTGGGTAGCCAGAGGAGAAGCTTCCACAATGACACAAGACAATGAGGTCCCCGCATGCAGAAGCTCCAGCATGCAGTGGTCTGACATCCCTTGCAGGGTGTTAAGCCTGGGCGGTGAACTTCGCTACGCTCGCGAAGCTTGCGAATTTACGGTAACTTCGCGATTCGCGTAGAACGCGAAGTTACCGTGCACTACGCAATTTGCGGCGTAGCGTAGCTGTTTTTCTTCATCGCGCGCTCAATATACGTTCTCGCGCGCGCGGTAACGACCTACCGTGATTCTGCGTTCGCCGACCCGACTTCCTATCCGTTCGCGGGCGCCACGAGATTTGGAATCCGGCCGCAAGATCCCGCGAGAGTGTGCGACCGCGAACACGTCATTCTGACGCGCGATCTGACTTCCGGCGGCAGTGTTGGTAAGATCGCGATCCCGAACACGAAGAAACTACAATCTGGCGAAGAATATATCTCGAGCATCATAAAACCTTCTCGAAAATGATGAATTAGTTCATTTTGCACAAAAAACTCCTCAGGTTGTCATTTAGAGATGTAGTTTGGTGAGCAAGGAGTCCTTTTTCTTTTTTCCAAGAGGAAGGAAGTGCCCCTGATTCTCAAACTTCCTGTTCCTGTCCAGCAGGCTCCTCCCAGTGTTTTGTCCATGAGCTGTTCACTTTCATTTGGATTTGGAGCTGGAAGGATCACTTTTTGTGTCTGTCTGCTGCATCATATCATTGGATTGGATTTGAGGACTCTTGGATTTGAGATTTTACAAGTAAGTTGGAGAATTGGTGTACTTGTTTGTTTGATTGGGGCTTGTTTGTACCTACATTTTTTGGGGGATTTCCATATTTTTTAAAATGTATTGTTGTGGCCTGTAGTTTCGGCAGGGGCCTAGTTGTTTTTCTTTGATTGGAATTTCAGCCAGTAGGCCCAGACTAGAGCCAGAGGTACCCATGGGTGCATGTTTCTGTGATGTCTGTTGAATTTAAAGTTTAAACATCATGTAGGCCGGGCATCCATGGATGGCCTTGTTTACTTTTGAATTGGTAAAAGTGGTTTTTGGGGCGTATTTTATTTTTTGTGGAGTTTGTTAAATAAATAGGCCTTTTCAGCCAGTAGGTAACCCTGGGCGTTCAGCTCGCGGACTTTGGGCAAGTCCGCACTGCGCGACAACGCGGACTTACACTTTTTATCTTCTTCGCGCACTCAATGTACGTTTGCGCGCGCGATAACGACAATTTGTGACGATCGCGATGCCGAACACGCAGAATTTACAATCTGGCGAACAATATCTCTCGAGCATCATTAAACCTTCTCGAAAATGTTGATTTAGTTCATTTTGCACAAAAAACTCCTCAGGTTGTCATTTAGATGTAGTTTGGTGATCAAGGAGTCATTTTTTTTTTGTTTTACAATTTTTTCCAAGAGGTAGCAAGTTTCCCAGAGTCTCCAACTGCCTGGTCCTGTCCTTTGTCTTCACTTTTTGTTATTTTGGGTGGCCTGGCCATGTGGGTGGCAGCCATTTTGTGAAGCCAGGCATTGTGCTTTTGCCATAGGCCTGCATTGTCTGTCTTGTCTTCCTTTTCTTGTTGTTCTGGGTGGCCTGTCCATGTGTTGGCGGCCATTTTCTGTGAACAGCCACTGTGCTTTTGCCATAGGCCTCAAAGCTTGCGGCCTAGTGTGCCAGTAGGCCCGGCGGTAGTCATCCTCATGGGTGCATAAAAACTGTTTGTGTTGTCTGTTGAATTGTAACATAATTGAGGCCATGGATGGCATTGTTTTTAATTGGTAAAAGTGGTTTTTGGGGCGTATTTTATTTTTTGTGGTGTTTGTTAAATAAATAGGCCTTTTCAGCCAGTAGGTAACCCTGGGCGTTCAGCTCGCGGACTTTGGGCAAGTCCGCACTGCGCGACAACGCGGACTTACACTTTTTATCTTCTTCGCGCGCTCAATGTACGTTTCGCGCGCGATAACGACAATTTGTGACGATCGCGATGCCGAACACGCAGAATTTACAATCTGGCGAACAATATCTCTCGAGCATCATTAAACCTTCTCGAAAATGTTGATTTAGTTCATTTTGCACAAAGAACTCCTCAGGTTGTCATTTAGATGTAGTTTGGTGATCAAGGAGTCATTTTTTTTTGTTTTACGATTTTTTCCAAGAGGTAGCAAGTTTCCCAGAGTCTCCAACTGCCTGGTCCTGTCCTTTGTCTTCACTTTTTGTTATTTTGGGTGGCCTGGCCATGTGGGTGGCAGCCATTTTGTGAAGCCAGGCATTGTGCTTTTGCCATAGGCCTGCATTGTCTGTCTTGTCTTCCTTTTCTTGTTGTTCTGGGTGGCCTGTCCATGTGTTGGCGGCCATTTTGTGTGAACAGCCACTGTGCTTTTGCCATAGGCCTCAAAGCTTGCGGCCTAGTGTGCCAGTAGGCCCGGCGGTAGTCATCCTCATGGGTGCATAAAAACTGTTTGTGTTGTCTGTTGAATTGTAACATAATTGAGGCCATGGATGGCATTGTTTTTAATTGGTAAAAGTGGTTTTGGGGCGTATTTTATTTTTTGTGGTGTTTGTTAAATAAATAGGCCTTTTCAGCCAGTAGGTAACCCTGGGCGTTCAGCTCGCGGACTTTGGGCAAGTCCGCACTGCGCGACAACGCGGACTTACACTTTTAACTTCTTCGCGCGCTCAATGTACGTTTCGCGCGCGCGATAACGACAATTTGTGACGATCGCGATGCCGAACACGCAAAATTTACAATCTGGCGAACAATATCTCTCGAGCATCATTAAACCTTCTCGAAAATGTTGATTTAGTTCATTTTGCACAAAAAACTCCTCAGGTTGTCATTTAGATGTAGTTTGGTGATCAAGGAGTCATTTTTTTTTGTTTTACAATTTTTTCCAAGAGGTAGCAAGTTTCCCAGAGTCTCCAACTGCCTGGTCCTGTCCTTTGTCTTCACTTTTTGTTATTTTGGGTGGCCTGGCCATGTGGGCGGCGGCCATTTTGTTAAACCAGCCACTGTGCTTTTGCCATAGGCCTCCAAACTTGCGGCCCAGTATGCCAGTAGGCCCAGAGGTAGTCACCATGGGTGCATAAAACTGTTTCTGTGTAGTCTGTGGAATTTTGGCATCATTTAGGCCATGGATGGCATTGAATAGATTAAATTGAATTGCGAAATGTGGCTTTTTTGGAGGGTCTGACTATTTCACTTATTGGGTGTGGTAAATAAATGCCTTTTTTGCGTGTGTACTGTGTCATTATAATTGTGTTGTTGTAGTGGTTGTCTAACTTTCCAAAGTGTTTTTAGCCATGTGGATTTTAGTTTTTGCATTAAAGCTGTGTGTGTTTTATAAGGCATCCTTTGTCTGCCCATATATAGGCCTGCTTGAGTTCATTGTTTGCCGTGCCTTGTGCCTGTGAGTCACCATGTTTCTGGGGGCCATTTTGTTGTGGTAGTTATTAGTGTGCTGTTTTTGCCACATAGGCCTGCGTGTCTTTCCATTTTTCCTCTTGTTTTACTGCTTCCAAATCCATCCCCATTGCCAGCTGCAGCTCCCTGATGCTGCTATATAATACATCACACGTGATGCACAAATTTAGGCCAAACATGCTCCAGTACATTTTAGTTTTTGTTCTTTAATATTCTTATTCTTCCAGAGTGTACAGTAGCCAGGAAAGCCCTGGCCTTGTTGTCAACGTCTCACAAATGGCTACACTGTGTGTTGTTGTTGGAAGAGTTTATGAAATTTAATAATTGAGGCCACCACACACTAAGTTCTATATTCTATTTGTTTGATTTGTGCTATGTTTGACTGATGTTCTGGCTTTTTTGCTTTTAGGTGCACAAAGACTGAGGAGGAGGTGTGTCTCTCATCATTGCCTGTTGCACTTCCAGACAGACATCCTGCTGCTGGACACACAACGTGACGTGTGACCTGACCAGACATCTCTGCAACTGAGTGCTGCTGACATCTGAAGAAGATGGGCCCAAAGAAAGCAGGTACCAGGTCCTCCAGTACCAAGAAAGTTGCTATTGAGAAGAAGAAGGAACAGAAGAAGCAAGTGACACTGAAGTCTGGTGTGCCGGCCAGTACCTTTTGGGAAAAAAATTGCGCCTGCAGCAGCGGTGTCCGGGGGCAAGCTGGGGGCAGCACATCCGCATCAGTGGACCCAACCCACCAACCCAGGGCCAAGCACATGAGTGGGGAAGAGGTAGCCAGCCTAATGGTGGAAAGCAGTGATGCTGAGCCGGAGATAAACTTATCGCTATCTCAAAGTAGTACCCAATCAACGCAGGAGGAAACACAGCAGATAAGTGGTCAACAACAACAGCCGCAACCACCGCCCGCAATAGTAGTTGTTGTTCCTCCTGAAGTAGGGGCAGTTCAGGAAATTGAGCCTCATGCAGAGGTAGAAGAAGAAGCCACTCATTCAGAAGATCCATTGTCTTCCAAATCCCCAGCAAGGAAAAGGAGGGGTAGTCCATCGAGTTCTTCGCCAAGCCCCCTTCTGATGATCTAGATGCCACTTGGAAGCCACAAACTGAGTCTGAGAGGGAGCCACGTTCCAAGACCAAGCTAGGGAAAAGGAAGGTTCCAGAAAGCCTTACACTTATGGAGGTCGATGTAGAACAGCAAGATGATGATGATGATGACGACGAGCCAGTCATCACGAACATCACTCCCGGCCCCGAGGAGATGGAGACCAACATTCTTACTCTATCCAAAATCGCTGCGAGGGATGTAGCACGCATACCTCCACAGGTAACACCAACACGACCTACAGCTTCCATATTTGCATTAGCAAAGGCCCGGCAGCGACCTACATCCAGCACAACCACCACCTCTGTAGGAGTAGGTAGTGGTACAGCAGCACAGAGTCAAATTCAACACACACCCTACAGATCATCCGGCATTGGAAGTGGCACCTCCAGCAGGAGGCCAAAGTTAAGCTCCCCAGTTTGGGACTTCTTTACGGTTAGCGAAAAGGAGGAGAACATTGCTATATGCTCCATTTGTAATACCTCTGTTAGTCGTGGTAAGCTTGGTACAAACTATGGTACCGGAGGCCAAATGACCCATCTGAAAAAACACCACTTGATCAGCTGGGAGGACCACCTTCGCGACAGAAAAAAACTGCAACCATTGGTGTTGGTGGGGATAAAGGAGTAGAAGAAGATCCGATCACGGTGGAAGAGGAAGGACAGGGAGACATTCTCACTAGTGGTACACAAGGTGTCCCTGACCCCAGCAGTGCAGTCTTAACGTTGCACACATCTTCAGCAACATCTCAGTGGCACAAGAGTAAGAGTCAGCCGGAGACACCAAGAAGTACCAGGTCCGCACTACCAAAAAGTGCGTTGAGCCTAAGAGAAAGGAAAACCATGCAGCCTACCATTATCAGCATGTTTGGGGGTGAGGGGCAGTACGAACGCAACCACCCAATAGCACGTTTGTACAATGCGAAGCTGGCTAAAATGTTAGCACTGGACCTTCTCCCTTTTTCTTTTGTTGAAGGGTTGGGTTTTGTGGAATTTGTGTCAACCATCTGCCCAAAATGGCATGTTCCCAGCCGCTACTATTTTGCCAGAGTTGCAGTTACAGCACTACATCACGACGTGCTGGAATTGCTAGGAAAGGCCTTGAAGCAGAGTGCTGTTCACAGTATCCACCTGACTACAGACATGTGGACCAGTTGCCAAGCCACAGATTACATGTGCATCACTGCACACTGGATCAGTTTTGTGGGTGTTAGAGAACAGCTATCTGCTGGTGTTGATACTGCAGAGATTTTTCATGCCACTCGCAAACATGCAACTGTAGCCATGTTTGCCATGGAGAAATCTCATACTGCTGCAAACATTTTGGAAGAGTTTAACACCAAGGTCTTTGAGTGGCTGCGCCCAAGAGGGCTTACGATTGGTTTTGTTGCCACGGACAACGGCAGTAATGTAGTTTTGGCCATGCGCAATGGTGGCTATTTCAGGGTCCCGTGTTTGGCACACTGCATTAACATTGTTGTTCAAGACTTTTTGAAAAATGAATCAAAAGTCAGCAACTTACTGGTCACCTGCAGAAGAATATGCACACATTTCAGCCATTCTTTTAAAGCCCGGAAGCAGCTGAGGGTCATTCAACGTGAGCATAAACTGCCAGTCAAAGCGCTCATCCAGGAGGTGCCAACACGTTGCAACTCAACTTATTATATGCTTGATCGTCTGTTTGAACTGTACATACCACTCAATGCTTATGTCATGCAAAGAATAGGGGAACCTACTGTGAGAGGCATGACCGTTGAGATGGCTCAATGGGACCTCATTAAATGCCTGACTGAGATGCTACTTCCTTTTGAGATCTTCACACGTGAAGTCAGCAGGGAGGACTGTACTATGGGCCAAGCTATCCCATTGTTGCACATGCTAGAGCAACAGCTGAAGGATGTGTCTGAAACGTACGCAGGTGTGGATGACAAACAAGACGCATATCATTTGGCGGAGACCTTAGCCGCTCGCTTATCGGAAAATACAAGAATTAAAAATAAAATTTTGTCACAACCACATTACATTAGTGCCACAATTTTGGATCCACGGTACAAAGTATTTCTGAACAGCAAGGCAGTAATTCCTTTTTCGGAAGTGGATGTTGCCAACTACAAAACTTTGATAGCTAAGGAAGCAACTATTTTCGAAAGCGAACGGCTGTTAATTACAGGCCCCCACCACAGGCCATAACCAGTACTACAGGGCATCCAGAGTCAAGTTATACTTCGGAGCCTGAGGGCAGTGCATTTGCCTCCCAGCAGTCACCTACACCAACAATAACATCAAGAACAGGATCATCCACAGCACAATGTGCAACTGATTGGTTTCTACAGCAGGGGTATGGTAAGTCCAGTGCTGATGCAAAGGCAAAACCGGCCGAGCACATCCGAGCACCCCTTAACATTGAGCGGATGGTCCAGGCCTATCTGGATGACCCAACAGAGGTCTTCATGGATGGAAACCCATTGGTGTATTGGTATGGGAAAAGAAGCCAATGGACAGTGCTCAGCAGGCTGGCGATAAAGTATCTCGCTTCTCCTGTCGCAAGTGTCTCTTCTGAGCGTGTTTTCAGTGCTGCTGGTGCCATTGTAACTTCGAAAAGGACCAGTCTCTCGGCCCAAAGCGTGGAGAGGTTAACCATGATCAAAATGAATCAGCACTTTATACCACCGGATTACAAAATACGTGAATCACAGCAGGAAGAGCAGAGCGACTTGGATGACGTAAATAGTGCGTTACAGGACCTACTTCTGTCCGAACCACCAGAGTTTGAGGACGAGCTCCTCTTCCCTGACAACTAGGCTTTCAAATTGTTGCTTTCTTCCTTCCTTTATGTGTCTGTGTATCTGTCTTTCTGGTTCAAATCAAATCACAACAAAACCATCACCACCGTCTTCTTTTTATTTCCCTATTGGAGTTGCACGTCTGTGCATTTAACTGTCCACTCTTCAGAGTCCTGCTTCATCTTCCTGTCTCGCACGAGTACATTTCCATCAAGCCAGACATTAGTACAAGAAATGTTGCCTTTACCAGTCCCGCCTCCATTAGAAGTGAAACGTGACTACTATAGCTATCCTCCGTTTTGTTTTCGAGCTGAAACTCATCAGTGTCCGAAGGCTACAGCCTCAGCAGGCATCCAAAGGTCCTCACTGTCAGGACAGAAGGTACTTGGCAGAGAAAGACAAGAGACTCTTCGAAGAAACTTGCTGACATTTGTGCAAACTCAAATGACCAGCAATGAGCACTACACAGGCCGCGGACCATCATCACAGTGCTGACCATGGGAAGCAACTTAAACTGTGACAAAGAAGTGCCACAGATGAATAAGACGAAAACCGAAACAGCGCCTAACACTCAAAATGAATGTGGACTGGAGTAATAATGATGAGGCCACTGCCCCGCAAAAAAAAAAAAAAAATGTCAGAACTAGGCATCTGATGATCTGACAGCCAAAGAGAAGAGCAAGACAGGTAATGATGGAATGCATTGGATGTTTGCAGACTCTGAGCGATTGCTGTTGTTTGTTGTTGATGTTGTGCATGAAGTCGAACTCTACTCTACTAGTTAATCTACAAAGTGACTCAAGTAAGTAAGTGACAGTCAATGTTTCCTTTCTTGTTGTTTAATAACCAAATTGTACTCCTACTACTGCAGGTGCAGGCCAATATCTGTTGCAATTTTTTAATATGGAATATGGACTTAATCGGAGTCAATACAGACTGAGTTGTAGTTGGACAACACGTACCACACCATGATGATGACCATACTATCTTTTCGCGCGCAGTCATTCAGTTGGATCGGAGATGATTCAAGGACTAACTGCATTTCATGAAGTGGCATAAGGTAAACATAAACACAACAATTCAACAAGAAAGTAGTAAACACAGCAGACCTACATGTCCATGTAGTGGTCTAGTCGAGTGTAGTGATGACTGACAGCGGCGCATTGATTTTGTCACTTAATTAGGAAAATGCTAAGTTGCTGTGTATGCCTTTTGTCTGGCTATGTCAAAAATTAAGGTAAATGGAGGTTGGGTCACGGGCTGGTGCTGTGGTGGGCCTGTTCTGTCCTGTTGTTGTTGTAGCTTAATGCTGTAAACAGAATCTACACGATATATCCAAGCCGCCTCACTCTGAAAGTGTTCTCTCTTCTCTTCTTGGACTCCACCGTAAATGATGTTTTTTTTTTTTATTCATTGATTTCTCAATACCCCTTTTGTTTTTCCATCTAGACGTTACAGGCCGGCCTTTACCCTGTGCTTGCTATACTGGGAGACACAACTCACATTTACCTTACCAATCGGCATCAGGAAGGCCACCAAGATTGATGTGCGGAGCGTCCATGGAAGATAGGACCAAGAGGAAGGACGAGATTCAACTCCACAATTTTAGCATGATAATACAGTAACTTTAGTATCATTCATCATTCATCTTTTAATTAATTTGAATCCTTTTTTCTCTGCAATCATTAGGACTGTGTGTTGTGTGTTTGTTTGCTAATTGATCCCTACAAATGTTTTTTAATTGTCTTTGCTATCTTTACAAGTAAGCCCAGTACAACATGGAATTTGGGTCTCTGAGGGCATATTACAGGCAAGGCAAATTGCATAGAATATACTGGTGCCCTGTACTGTCTAATTGTCTAGTAGGAGTTATTAAGTACTACTCATTAACCATCAAGTTATCTAATCTTCATCATCATTAACGCATGCATTTCCCTTTTCTCGCTTTATTGATTTTTTGGATAAGATCATGGTCGTCTGCCAAGATTGCGCTTTGCTTTTGTTGTCCATGCGTACTGTTTTTCATTTTCAAACCTTTCCCCAAACCCCCTTCCCATCCATTCATCAAACCCTAACCCTCTTCCCCCGGGCTGTAATTTATATTGAGGTGTGATGTGACTACATAAAATGTACACCAATTGATCACACGCTTGCTGGGGCAGATGTGGTGAAAGCAACACTAATTCAATTGCAAGGCAGGGCGAGGAGCTTCTTCTGCTTGGCCACCGATGCTCAGTCTATGTGCATTGTGCAAGCCGTCAACGGCTAATAGTAGTACATCATAATTAATTGCCGTCATTGATTGGATTAATCATCAAACTCCTACCACACAGCAGTAAAGGTTACGAATTACGATTGTGTTAAGTTAAGTGACTCACTCGACAGCACAACTGCAGTTTATAACTTCTTGTACTAGGCTGTCCCCGCCACCATTATGTTTAATTTGACTTTAGCAGTTGCAACTGCAATATTGTTTGTTTGGCAGTCGTCTTCTGTACTGTATTTCACTTCGTTCGACTACTCCTCCCACAGTTTTTCTCAGGCAAGTGACTGTCTCTTTTTTTATTTTTTTAGCAAATGCTACTGCCAGTGTCTACTCTACTACTACCACCACAACCATGGCATCTTCTACATTCTCTATGGAAACCATGCAGCCATCGCTGTGCCGAACGTAGTCATCATCAATCACAGGTAAGATAAGTTTGGTGGGAGGTAGAATACTAGTAGGACAAATAACTCAGTGAGGGGTACCGCATCTATCTGTTTGTTATACATCATCGGCAGATTATTTAAATCAAACACTGGCTGCGGCCCTGCAGCAGCAAGCAAACCAATGTGACGTTAATTCAGTAAAACAGTAACCCCCCACAAAACATTAACATTGTATGTTTAAGTATAAATATAATTTATTACCCTAACAAAAATAAACTATCCCACACCTGACCCACCCCTCTCCCTAACCCCAACCAATGTCCAAAACGAAAAAGTCCAAATAATGTCCCGAAACCCCAACGCCCAATTCCCACCCACCAAAACAAGGAATAAAAAGGGGCAAAGCAACAGGGTCCTCGATGTTATAATCGGCGGGCTTTGAGGTGTTTGTCCACCAGGATTTTCACCTGCTCCTCCATTTGCTCCTCTTGCCGTGCCATCCGGAGGAGAATCTTCTTGCGGAATGCCCTGCAGTGGCATCCACAATGGGGGACAGCAGTGCTGGCTGCTAATGAATTGCGGCGGGTGGCTATCAGACCGCGGCGCCGTACCGCTGGAGTTGGGGCCTGGCTGGGGCCCGGGGCATCGGACGAGGCTGCAGCTGCTGCCGCCTCCTCCTCCTCCTCCGCCAGAGCCACCAGCCGCCGGTACTCCCGGCATATGGCCTCCAGTTTCCGGCGCCGGGCCCTGACTGCCAACTCCTTCCGCGATGGTTTGTCTTGGGAAAAGAAAGAAAAAAAATATTGTTGTAACCAGTACTCTTACCTAAACAGTAACACAAAATTAATTCAACACATAATGGCACAGTAGCACTAGCAAGAAGCACAGTACATAACATTTGTGGTAATAATCTATCTATCCTCCCACTTCCTCGGCCTCTAACATTTGTGGGAGTTTCAGGCATTATACTAGCACTATGGACTCCAAGCAGTACACAGTACACCAGTGTTCTTCTTATCTCTAGTTTAGGGAAATGACATAACCTGGTTGTAGCCGGCATTGCCAGCTCGGTCATCTATGCTTAAAGCCAAGACAAACATACGAGTCATGACGCAGAGTCACATTAGTTTGATTTACTACTGTTTGCAGGTGGGGAAGCTCGTATTTTTCTATTACGGGTGGCACTGGCCATACTCTCTCTGTTACATGGAGGGCAATTGCTCAATTTCACAGTGCCTTGGCTACTACAAAAGGCAGATTATATATCTGATCCAATGATCGTTGCTTTTATATGGGACAACGACATAAGGTCAGTAGCGGTCGTTGGTGGGACTCGGGGAGTTTGGCCGGGCGGTGGCGTGGGTAGGGGCAGGATGGGGGTAGTAAACTATGGATTACGGCCAATTACAGGTAAGTAAACATATAAATAAATGAAACTAATTTTGTTGCGCACACTGCATCGCATTTGGCGGTGCAGTGCGCACAATGAAATTCACTTTATTTATTTGTATGTTACAGTAAAGTTACCTGTATTTGCCCGCGTAATACATTGTTTACTACTACCCCCACCCTGCCCCTCCCCACATCGGCTTTGGTACGCTGGCGCGGTTTCTTTAACATTCCCTAAAACTGTGCATCCCGTGACAGTCTCCACCTATGCTGCCTATGATGAATACATACAGGCATCCATCCATTCTAAGTAAATGTCAATCATTCTTCTTAATCTCTCCACAAACGTTACTTTGTTTCACCAACAACAACGCATGCGTCCACTCACTCCGTTGCTTGCCTTGGCTTAGAGTTTCACCCAAACACCGCTGATGATTCTTGCTATCCACAGTATCCACCCATACTGTGTCTTCCACCCAGGCAGGCATCCATTCTTCTTTCACCTCCCACCCATCCTTCAACAACACATGCATCTGATTCCTATCAGCCACCTATCCATGCTTCCAACGTATCCTTCTCTGCCAGTCGTCATATTAAATCTCGCCCGCCCTTCCTCCTTCCACCCTTCTTTCCCTTTTTGTTCAACACATCCATCAAGGTCATCTGATCTGACTTTTAGTCTCCTCCATAAAACTTTCACAGCTGAGTTGGAGTCAGATATAAGAGGCCATTGGTTAATGAAGTCACGCTGGTAATGCTATTGCTACTGCATTGCTCATGCTGCTATGTAAAGGGTGTCTTCTTTATTAACCGTTGTATAATGTTCACTACAACTTCATACCTAATAAGTCTCAACAACAGTACAGTGAGTGAAGTCCACTCCACACACCCTTCCAGCTAGTGCAATGTCAATAAGTCATGAATATAACTTACCACCGCCCGCCACTGCTGCTGGCTCACCCCCTGTATCTCCTGCCCCCTCCGGAATGGCCGCAACGCCATCGCCGCTGGCCCCACCGGCACTGGTGGTCGGTAGTACGCCTAGCAAAAACATGACACATTTTTAGATGCCTGTACACCTCCCCTATTTATTCTTTTTCACTAGCAAGATTGAAAAAAGGTTAATACATATTATTATTATAAATCACATTCAATAGTCCAAATCGGGTACTAGAGTACAGTCAGTAGACAGACACTAGTAGTGTTATTATGGTCCCTAAGGTCATTATTATACTATACTCTACTCTTTGCAAAGTTAGCCTGAGCCATGCAACCATTTTTCGCTTCATGTCTTTTGCGCATGTTACCTCGCAGCTTGTTGTGCAGTAACAGTAAGACGCCTTTTTGAGCCCACATGAGCACATACAGCTACTGTCTGAGCGTTGCGTACAAGAGGTCGGAAATCAAGCCACTTTGTTATGGAGTTCCGTTAGTCCGTATTACTTAGCCATAGGTAACATGTTACAGTTTTTTGGCAGGACTGACAAATGTTTGCATTAACAAGCACCATTTTTCTCAGGCAGAGGATTAACTTCTACGAGTACGAACCAGAGATTTGCAGAGCTTATGAATGATGCATGTAACCAGTAATTCTACGTTCTACGGTGAGGAGTCGCCCAGAATTCACACAGATCTTTTGTCTTATATCATCATGCACTTGTTGCAACAATTTTTATTGTTTTAATCTTATGCATTTTGCTGTTGGAGCTGGCTGGAGTACACTGAATTTTATAGAACAACAACATACAGAAGTTGTCATTTGAAAATAAACCTTTTGAACTTACACATAGACTCTGTGGTATTTGGTGTGGTGGTGGTGGTGGACTTACACGAGTGAGTGAGCGAAAGTGTGTTATGTTCTGGGTTGTGGAATCATAATCATTGGGTATCTTCGGGTGGGGGTTCGGGGACCTAATGAGACACTAGCTAGTCGTTCAGGGGATTGTGGGTTCACTTCTGACTGAGGTGTGAGTAACGTCCAAGTTCCAAACTCTCATCACCAACATCCTCTTTCATTGTGCATAGTTCTGCATGGGGCTGTGCAGAATCCAAGTAGTATGTACTATATCCTATCAAAAATAGTCAAATATCTGGTTGTGCATTTTGTTTGTGGTAATTGTCAAAGCCTCAAGATTAAGAAGCCTAGAAGAGGACAACCGAAAGGACTGGACTCAGTGGCTAGAGCTATTAGTATTGGTCAATCTGAGTTTTATTCAAAACCGTACAATAAAGAGTGGCAATGCAAACTGGGCAAGCTTAGCGACAGACTAATAGTAGTAGTACCGAGTACAGACATTCATAGCAGAGGCAGTTACAACTTAGAGGCAGGGATAACCAGAATTTAGAAACAGATAGTCAAGTCAAGATCAAAGAATCTTTTGTAAAAAATATAATTAGGGAGTGGAGCCAGAATTAATAGTTCTGAAAAAATAAGGTCCAGTAAAAGTTAGGGCAATATAATTGTTAATATAACCACTGGAGGACTTACTGGGAGCAGCAGCAGGGCCCTCGGTAGAGGAGTGGTCCTCTGGTGGTTATCCCGCCGACTCGGACCCCGTCTTCTTGCCCCTGGGTGCTGCAGATCAGTGATCATGTAAGATATAATAAAGAAAAAGAAAGACACAAACATTAATGATTGCTGTGAAACAAATAAATTATCTAAAAAAACGCTCAAAAAACGTTTTAGGAAACAAAAATTGCAATAAAATTGACCTATCTAATCCGATCGCCTACTGGCTTGCGGAATTCACGGACAGTCTACTTATTGGGGAACACTAATTCAGTGTTCCATTCTGATTGATTCAAATAAAATCCAGAACACTAACTAAGCCTAAGTACCACCTGACCTAGCCCACCTATTCCAGGCGGGCCAATTGTTCATTAAGCATGCATTTCCATATTTTTTTTCCATCAAAAATGCATAGATGAGAAGGAGGACACATGCATAAAGTCAGTGCATAATGCATACACCAAATTGTTGGTTGGTTGCGTCTGATGTTCTGCAGCTGACTGACACTGCTAAGCTAAGCTTACCAGTACCACTCACTAAACAAACTACAAAAGGTTCTACTAAGGACTGGGGTAAGCAGCACTCAGTGACAGAGGATGCGTCACGCACACCGTTCAAAAATTATCAACTAATAGTAACTAAACCTAGTATCAAATCCATCCACCACTATTTGACAGGAGGACAAAGGAAGGACTACAGTCTCTCTAGCAATAGCATTACCTAACTGAAGTTCTCTAAAGTAAACTCTTACATAATAATGACAAGCGAGCGCAAAGTTGCAAAAAGTAAGAGTACCGCCCAGCACCTGTGTCCTACAATCACAGAAGATGTTGAAACGTAATTTACCTGCAATGTAAGCAGCATTATTCTTGTTATTTGTAAAAATGTATACACAAATCACAATACTTATACTACTATATATATTGGCTACTCACCAAGCCCCACGACCTCGACACCTAGCAGGTCCAACAGGTCCTGCTCCCGGTCAAGAATGTCTGACCACCGGTGGGCCAGCTGGTTATGTGTGCGCCGGACCGCGGAGCAGCGAAACACTGCCCGACGCACCTTCGCCCACCGGCGGTGACGCTCCTGGGTCGGGTAACCGGAGCCTGGCCTGCCGCCTGCTGCCAAGGTCAAGGGAGGTGGCGCTGAATAAAAAAACAAGGGCGGCCACCTCCTCCTCCGTAAACAGCTGGCGGGCTTGCACCCCTGCGGGGCGCAGTCTGCCGCAAGGCAGGCGGCGATTGGGCACACGCGCCTTGCCCTTTGACCCGCTGCTGCTACCCTTCGCCATGGTTCTGGGGTGGGAGGAGGTGAAAAAGAAAAGTTAGAAGGGAAAAATAAAGTTAGGGGAAGAAGTAGGAGCTTAAAGAAGAAAGTTATATAAAACAGTTGAAAAGTAAAAAAACACAGTAAAAAGTAGAAAAAATGCAAAATATAGACTTAGGCAGAGAGAGAGATAGGTAAGAAATAAAGAAAAATTGAAAAACAGTGTAAAAAACTAAGGATTGCAAAGATTGAGGGAGGATAGAAAAGCAGGCCCAGAACCATAGCATAGAGTGGTAAAACAAGATGGCCGCGCCCATCGCGACCGCATGGGTAAGTTCGCGCGATATTTCTCCCCGAGCACGCACAAAACGTCGCGAACACATACAACGCGTTCCCGAACATGGAATGCGCATCGCGAGCACGCTATATGCGACCCGGAACAGGAAATAAGGGATCGCGAACGGGCGGGACAAGTGAAAATTAAAATGGCCGCGCCCATAGGCGACCGCATGGGTAAGTTCGCGCCCCTGAGCATGCAAACAGCGTCCCGAACACGAACAACGCGTTCCCGAGCAAGAAAAACGCATCGCAAACAGGCACGCCAAGCAGCTACGCACGCTCGCGAAGCTCGCGTAGCGCTTCGACGTCTTCGCGTAGCTTCGCGTAGCGCGACTACGCAAACTACGCCCAGGGTTACAGGGTATCCAATTCGAGACCATGATGGGGTCCTTCATTCCCTCCCATCAGATTGGCTCTTTCCTAGGGGATTCTTGGCTTTACACCCACATACATGCTAGGTACATGTAGGTACACTTAGATAGGGTTTGCATCGTAGGAGTGCACCTGATTACTACCATGTATCGATATGCCTGTATATATTTACAGTTTTAGCACCATGGTAGAATTCTACCTTTTATTTACTCTGTCGGTGCTTGTAATCTTATATATCTGTTTCTGTCTAATGATTGTCGCAGCAAACATGTTTTATACTAGAATGACTCTGGTTCAATAAATGCTTATTGAAAACGTCCCCATCATTTATTCTGTGTATCTCTCTGAGACCGAGTGAGCATGAGTGACCGATCGAAAAGTACTGTACTGTTTCCATGATCCCTGAAGGATCAAGGGTTGTCATGTTCGATAGTTGCCAGAAACTATTCACTCCTTGGTAATCTTAGGGGACTCATGATGGCACTATGAGCTAGCTGGTCTAAAGGCTAACATACCCTCTGGGGTTGTCTGGAATCAGTCTAGACACCAATCCCTCAGTTTATGTTGTCTAAACATGCAGATCCTATCTATTATTAGGAACTACACGACAATAGAATTAAAACGACCTTAGAAATTCACTGAAAAAAACAAAGGTTACAGGGTCGTTATAGGTAAGCTCAGATTTCACATGTGTATAAAACCAGTGAAATTCAACAGTTATAGTTAGCTGAGCTAACTATAACTTGTGCCCCCACAATGCACTCCTTATGACCTCACATATTACATCACTAACGACATGGTCAGTGACATCACTGATGACATCTCAATGACATCACTGATGATGTCATCCACAGGACCACTCACACACCCATTCATACCCCCATACGTCTCATACACCCACTCATTCACCCATTTAACGACTCACATATTCATTCACAGCCCCATATCAGTACTCATATACCCAATCACTCCTCCAAAGAGGCACTCACACACCCACTCGCACAGCCACTCACACAACCATTCACTCACCCATACAGCTACTCATTCAACCAGTCACTCACCCGTACAGCCACTCACATAGCCACACACTCAGCCATAGAGCTACTCACACACCCACTTATTTACCTACAGTCACTCACACACCCACTCACTCACTCATTCAGCCTTTCAACACAGCCACTCACTCACCCATACAAGCACTCACACACTCACTCACACAACCACTTACATACCCATTCACATATCCATACAGGCACTCACACATCCACTCACTCACCCATACAGCCATTCACACAGACACTTACTCTCCAATACAGCCAATCACACACCAACTCACTTAAGCAAACACCCACTCACTCACCCATACTGCCACTTGCACACCAAGGTTGTATGGGGGTGTGAGTGGGTGTGTGAGTGGTTCTGATTTCATGAGTGATGTCATTTGAGATGTCATGAGTGATGTAATATGTGAGGTCATAAGCAGTGCATTGCATGGGCATAAGTTATAATTAACTCAGGTAACTATAACTGCTGAATTTCACTGGTTTTGTACGAGGGAAATTTAAGCCTAACTATAATGTCCCTGTAACCTTTGTTTTTTTCAGTGAATTTCTAAGGTTTTTCAATTCAATTTCCTAACTATAATGTCCCTGTAACCTTCGGTTGTTTCAGATAATATATATATATATATATATCAAGGCCAGTTGAGGTCGAAACGCGTCATGGCAGTCATGGTGGTTTTGATGGCAAAAAATAAAGGAACTTACTGGGCACTGAATGGTGGTTCGCATTTCGTTCTTTTCCCATGGAATGAAAGACGAAGGAAAAAGTGATATTGATATATATATATATATATATATATATATATATATATATATATATATATATATATATATATATATATATATATATATATATATATATATATATATATATATTCACTGAAAAAACCATAGGTTTTAGGGACAGTTATAGTTAGTTGGACATTGCACTCGTACAAAACCCATGAAATTCTCCCGTTATAGTTAGTTCAGGTAACTATAACTCGCACCCCCGCAATCCACTGCTGATGACGTCACATATTACATCACTCATGACATGGTCAGTGACATCACTGATGACATCTCAAATGACATCACTGATGACATCATCCAGTGACTGTGGGTTTCTGTAAAGTTTAAATATGTTTAATATATATAGGGAAAGGCGTATTGAAGAATGAGTGGGTGTATAAGTGTCTGAATGGATGATTTAGTAGGTGCGTGACTAACTCTATAAGTGAGTGATTAAACGTATCTTACTGAATGCATGGGTTAGTGACTAAACTGGGTGAATGTCTGTATCCGTCTGTCTGTTGCTGTGTAAGTGGCTGCATGGGTTTGTGAATAGCTACATGAGTGTCTATATGAGTTATTGATTGGTTGTCTGAGTATCTGTATGGGTGCCTGAGTGTTTGTGTGGGTGGGGTGTGTGCGACTCTGTGCATAGATGTGTGAGTGGGTGATTCACTGGGTGGATGGTTTCAAGAGTGCATCTGTGATAGACTGTATGGGTGGGTAAGTATGTGTAAGAGTGTGTTAGTGAGTGAATGTATGTCCCAGTGGTACATGTGTGAGTAACTACATATGTGAAAGGCAGTATATATGTGTGTTGGAGTATATAAATAGCTATAAGCGAGAGTGTGTGATTGTGAGAGTGACTGTATGGATGAGTGTGTGCTTGTGTCAGAGATTGTATAAGAGCGTAAGAATGTGCTAGAATTTGTATGAGTAAGTGAGCTGGTGTGTGTATAACTGTATAGGTGAGTAAATGGGTGTGTGCTTAATTTTTGCATGACTGACTAGGTGTGTGAGTACCTCTATGGATGAGTGGCGGTGTGTGAGTGTTTATATAGGTGTATGAGTGCATATAATAGTCCTGTACTGAGTGACTATAAGTATGAGTGACTGTACGGGTGAGTGAGTAGATGTGTGTGTGTAGACCTAAGAATCAGTGAGTGTGTATATAGTAATTGGTGTTGGAGTGTCTATGGTTTTGACAATGGCAGTCTGTAATTTACAGTGGGTGTATCAAAAGTTATATTAGGGTGTGAGAAGATGCATCAAATTATCACATGGATGATGTCATCAGTGATGTCATTTGAGATGTCATCAGTGATGTCACTGACCATGTCATGAGTGATGTAATATGTGACGTCATCAGCAGTGCATTGCGGGGGCGCGAGTTATAGTTACCTGAACTAACTATAACGGGGGAATTTCACGGGTTTTGTACGAGTGCAATGTCCAGCTAACTATAACTGTCCCTAAAACCTATGGTTTTTTCAGTGAATTTGTAAGGTTTTTTAAATGCTAATTTCTAACTATAACGTGCCTGAAACCTATGGTTTTTTCAGTGAATTTCAAAGGTTTTTAAATGCTAATTCCTAACTATAACATGTCTGAAACCTATGGTTTTTTTCAGTGAATTACAAAGGTTTTGTAAATGACAATTTTTAAATGTATTAATTGTTATATTTATTTTTTTTGATACTGATTTACTACATTTTTTTAAACTATTTATTTTTAGATATTTTATTTTTTAAATTACATTGTAATTACATTATACATTACATTACAAAATATACTTTCTCAGAATGAATTACTTTAGTTTAAATACTTTGCAAATAGGCAATAGACTTTTAAGTACAGTAGTTACAGTTGTTGCAATGGGCAACACAATTTCAAACACAATGCAACATTGAGCTCAATGTGAATTTCTAGCTAAATGCAATTAGTTACTTTATGGATTACTTTTCTAACCACAGGACTGGATCCTAGATTCAGTCCTGGGACATCTCCTGTAAACAGTTGAGTAAAAGTGTTTTGGCTACAGTAGTGATTTTTAAGGAATATTATTGTATTTTAAAAGTTGACACTTAGAAACTTTTTCACATAGAATCACCAATGTTATCCTATGGGAGGAAATTCACTTAGCAGGTAAGTAGTGTTATCGTTACTTTTTCTTACTCAGTGGTGGATCCTGGATCCAGCACTGGTGCATCTCCTGTAAACAGTTGAAATAATGCGTTTAAGTCATACAGGCGATTTTTAAGGAATATTTGTAGTTTGTGAAAATCGACACTTTGAAACTTTTCTGCTGAGAACCAGACAATGGATTCCTATGAAAGGAAATACAAGTTACTGGTAAATACGGTTAGAATTACTTTTAAGGGTCAGTGCTGGGCTAAAGATGCAGCACTGGGTTCTCTCCTGATAACAGGTGAGTAAATCGGAATTCGTAGTTCGGCTGATTTTAGAGGAATATTATAAAGTTCCAAAACTCCACACTAAGAAGAATTTCCAAGTGAAACCAGTCAATGTTAGCCTATGGAAGAAAATTCAAGTTACTGGTAAGTACGGTTAAAATTACTTTTCAGGATCAGTACTGGGCTCAAAGGTGCAGCACTGAGGTCTCTCCTGATAACAGGTGAGTAAATCGGAATTCGTAGTTCTGCTGATTTTAGAGGAATATTTGTATGTTTCAAAAATCGACACTTAGAAGAATTTCCAAGTGAAACCAGTCAATGTTAGCCTATGGAAGGAAATTCAAGTTACTGGTAAGTACGGTTAAAATTACTTTTCAGGATCAGTACTGGGCTCAAAGATGCAGCACTGAGGTCTCTCCTGATAACAGGTGAGTAAATCGGAATTCGTAGTTCGGCTGATTTTAGAGGAATATTTGCACAGTGGTGAAGGTAGGGGGCGGGGCTTCAGGTGACATGTGTGCAAACAGGCCCCGTGGCGCGTTTTAAGATGGGGAATTAAATCCCCTTCAATCCTGAGGGTCCCTGGGGGCCAACTAGCCCAACAGGTACGTCCAGAAAGCGCCACAGATCTGCGTTGCAGAGAGGTGCAAAAAGGGGCGTGGCCTCTGAACACCTCTCTGCAACGCAGCTCCCTGGCGCATACTGGAGGTACAGGGTGGGCTAATTGGACCCCAGGGACCCTTATGATTCAAGGGGACTTAATCCCCCAACTTAAAACGCGCCACGGGGCTCGTTTGCACAGATGTCACCTCAGGCCCCGCCCCCTCCCTTCACCATTGTGCAAATATTCCTCTAAAATCAGCCGAACTGCGAATTCCTATTTACTCACCTGTTATCAGGAGAGACCTCAGTGCTGCATCTTTCAGCCCAGTACTGATCCTGAAAAGTAATTTTAACCGTACTTACCAGTAACTTGAATTTCCTTCCATAGGATATCATTGACTGGTTTCACTTGGAAATTCTTCTAAGTGTGGAGTTTTGGAACTTTATAATATTCCTCTAAAATCAGCCGAAAAACGAATTCCGATTTACTCACCTGTTATCAGGAGAGACCTCAGTGCTGCATCTTTCAGCCCAGTACTGATCCTGAAAAGTAATTTTAACCGTACTTACCAGTAACTGAATTTCCTTCCATAGGATATCATTGCCTGCTTTTTGCTGAAAAAGTTTCTAAGTGTCGATTTTTGAAACATACAAATATTCCTCTAAAATCAGCCAAAATACGAATTCCGATTTACTCACCTGTTATCAGGAAGACCTCAGTGCTGCATCTTTCAGCCCAGTACTGATCCTGAAAAGTAATTTTAACCGTACTTACCAGTAACTTGAATTTCCTTCCATAGGCTAACATTGACTGGTTTCACTTGGAAATTCTTCTAAGTGTGGAGTTTTGGAACTTTATAATATTCCTCTAAAATCAGCCGAAATACAAATTCCGATTTACTCACATGTTATCAGGAGAGACCTCAGTGCTGCATCTTTCAGCCCAGTACTGATCCTGAAAAGTAATTTTAACCGTACTTACCAGTAACTTATATTTCCTTCCATAGGAATCCATTGTCTGGTTTTCAGCAGAAAAGTTTCAAAGTGTTGATTTTCACAAACTACAAATATTCCTTAAAAATCGCCAGTATGACTTAAACGCATTCTTTCAACTGTTTACAGGAGATGCACCAGTGCTGGATCCAGGATCCACCACTGAGTAAGAAAAAGTAACGATAACACTACTTACCTGCTAAGTGAATTTCCTCCCATAGGATAACATTGGTGATTCTATGTGAAAAAGTTTCTAAGTGTCAACTTTTAAAATACAATAATATTCCTTAAAAATCACTACTGTAACCAAAACACTTTTACTCAACTGTTTACAGGAGATGTCCCAGGACTGAATCTAGGATCCAGTCCTGTGGTTAGAAAAGTAATCCATAAAGTAACTAATTGCATTTAGCTAGAAATTCACATTGAGCTCAATGTTGCATTGTGTTTGAAATTGTGTTGCCCATTGCAACAACTGTAACTACTGTACTTAAAAGTCTATTGACTATTTGCAAAGTATTTAAACTAAAGTAATTCATTCTGAGAATTTAAAAATAAAATACCTAAAAATAAATAGTTTAAAAAAATGTAGTAAATCAGCATCAAAAAAATAAATATAACAATTAATACATTTAAAAATTGTCATTTACAAAACCTTTGAAATTCACTGAAAAAAACCATAGGTTTCAGACATGTTATAGTTAGGAATTAGCATTTAAAAAACCTTTGAAATTCACAGAAAAAACCATAGGTTTCAGGCTTGTTATAGTTAGGAATTAGCATTTTAAAAACCTTTGAAATTCACTGAAAAAACCATAGGTTTCAGGACTGTTATAGTTAGGGTTTAGCATTTAAAAAACCTTTGAAATTCACTGAAAAAACCATAGGTTTTAGGGAAAGTTATAGTTAGTTGGACATTGCACTCGTACAAAACCCGTGAAATTCCCCCGTTATAGTTAGTTCAGCTAACTATAACTCGCGCCCCCGCAATGCACTGCTGATGACGTCACATATTACATCACTCATGACATGGTCAGTGACATCACTGATGACATCACTGATGACATCTCAAATGACATCACTGATGACATCATCCATGTGAGAATTTAATGCATCTTCTCACACCCTAATATAACTTTTGATACACCCACTCTAAGGGGCTCATTACGATGGCGGGCGGAAGCACAACCGCCGTGCTGGCGGATGCAAAAACCACCAGTTACCGCCGGCACGCAGCAGTCCACACGCCCGTCCAATTACGATGCGTAAAGTAGGCCAAACACCGCCGGCAAGCCAGCAACACCGTCCGCCATCAAAGTGCGCCCGTACACGTAGCGGCGCAGCACAACTGACACACACCGTCCGACGAAACACGTCCCGCCCGGCGTATAAATTACGATGCCGCAAACAAACGGCTCCCACGGCTAAGAGACACCGCACGTGAAAGAGAGGCGGTAACACGGACGCAGAGCACGGAAAACGAAGAAGCGGCATCCCGAGCATGAATCCAGCACTGCAGGCCCTCCCCATGCTTCTGCTGATGCACCACCAAGGACGCAACGTACCGCGGAGACGCAGGTAGGCACACACACAACAAGTGCACGCAAACAGCGCACACAGTGCAAGGGCGGAAAAAGCGGACAACCCCCCACCAGCGCGTGTACACTACACATCCACCATTGCATCCACATATGACACACAGGCCAAATCCTAACATCGCGGAACACATGTGTACACACCACCTGGGACTAGGAACCAACCACCCCGTCACGGCCACAAAGCGCCGATGACGCCGCCACACATGCGCACAACGCAGAGGCCAACCGCAGCGCCATGCATGCGTCGCACACAGACACAGGGACACAACCAAGCAGCACACACATCAGCCCCACCCCGAACGCACATGACACGTGACAGGCCTGCCACAGACATGTCCCCAACGCCCAAATCACGGACAACACCCAACGCCACACAACCGACGCACACATGTCAGTGAAGTCACGCAACAGCAGGACACACCCCAGTGTAACAAACATGGCGTAGCACACAGCGGCGGCAACACCAACTAGGAGAAGCAGGGCCCCTTCGGGAAGAGGAACGCCAGTACCACACTGAAAAACCCATACCACCCTGCACATATGAACAAGACATATAAAACGGAACACCAAAGAGCACGGGGACCGACAACAGGTGGCCCAAGAATTACATCCACACACAAGGCCCAACGCAGAGCGGAAAGGCAGCCTGCCGCCCACACAAGGGAGAGCAGACAGCACTGAATGACCTTCCATTCCAACACCGAAACCACAGCCCTACGACAGAAGCCGGTGAATACAGCCATTGTCCAAGAATAGACCAACACAGGCATGCCGAGGAGACCGACCACAGGGCAGATAGCGCATATCACAGAAGCACACAACGGACGGGGAAGAAAGAAGAAAACACTCCCCATGTCGGCCACATGCAAGTTAATTGGAAGGAGTCACACAGCACCGACCTTGAACTGTCTGAGAAGCATGTGGGAAGAGGGCCCGTGTCCTCCAAACAAGCCAACAGAACACAAGTCCTGTCTCCCCACGACTACACAGAGCTCACAGCAACCCCGGAGCGTGCACATTGCAGACTGCACACACAGCCGGAGCACGCCACCTCTACGAACCGCTGCGAAATGGCAACCGCAACACACCTACCCAACTACGCCGAACAGCTCAAGCTGTACCAAACCAACACGATACATACATTGGGATGCGATCTCCTGTCCCTGCTGAACGTAAGTTACCGACTGACTTACCGCATCACATTGTTCAGCTGCGTCATGCCCGTCTTCTACTGTCGGAGGTGTCCCTACCAGCATCCCGTCGAGATATGCCTCTCCAACCCGGCATGTCTGAAGGCGGACCTGCTACCACTACTCCTCCCTCTGGACGCACACGACAGGGCCTGCTCTGCCTATGGGGGCATGGCGTATGTGGCCAACATCGCACGCGCACTGAAATGGAACCACTGTGCCTCCACACGACAGATCATCGAGAACAGCTACATCGAATGTCACCCAGCATGCCCCATCATGGTCCTCCAAGGGACAACCTACGAACAACACCTTGACAGCCACCATCCGCTTCATTGGCTGGCAAACATGTACACCACCAATGACATGGAAGCCCTGCTGGACGGCATCGCATACCTGACAACCTGTAAATACGTCGGACCACAACGCAGGTTCCCCGAGTGACCTATGAAGTCCAACCCCGCACCCATGCTCAGCTTCCGCACGGACTGGCCAGTCACCACCACAACAGCCATACCAAACGACCGGCAACTGTAACCACACCATCAACGACATCGCCATGACATCGGATATGACCGGGACATGCACACTGTTCCCCATCACATCCAGGAACACCGCATGCATCGTGGGAGGCAGTGGCATGGGCTCTGTGCATCGCACCCACATGGACGGAACTGCACGAACAACCAGGACACGACATGGATCCAGCGCACATGGACACACACACCGCTCAGTGGACATGAATAGGTCGCCTGGAGTCTGTGGGTGCTGCACCCCTCCCACCCCCGCCCCGGGAATCCCATACCAGGACCTTTGCATGGACGACAAGTGCATACAACAACAACACGACCCCAGTGACTGTGACATGTCCAGTAACCACCACAGTGCAACAACAAGTGGCACGCCGCTGCATGCACGCAAGCACATGCCCTGATGTCATCTCACATGCACGCGTGCATGAGGAACAACCGCAGCAAACCTGTCACATGGAACTGAGATGGACTGTGCCCATGATGCCAAGCGGTCTGGTAGGCTACATGTATACCGTCTGTGTCAAAGTCCGCAGCTCCGCAGCTATACGTAAATGTACATTAGCACAGCCTTGGCCAAGCAGATGTCACTCTGAAGCCCACATCCCACATGCAACAGCCAATCACATGTAACCCCACACCCTATCCCATTTGCAATCATGCTCAGTATATCCTCAACATGTATTCCGCTGCCAGTAGTGTCCACTATACTGCATCACAGAGGACAGAAGACTCAATATAATGTTTGAAACCAAAACTGTCTCCGCTGACTCATTTCACAAGTACGAATGAGAGAGGATGAGAGTATGTGAAGTACACGGCAGTCGTGACATGACCATGTAGTCCACTGGTATTGGATGACAATGCAAATGAGTAGCACAACTGTGGAAGACACACATGTGCCGTGTGAAGTCGTATGGACGCAGTGCACAGGTGGGTGGGTGTGACGGGTAGATGCGCACATGCCAAGTTGGAGCACGCCGTGTTGGGAGGGGTCATGAACAGTACACCACCGCTTCCCTGGGCATAGTGAGAGGACACCTGTCGGGGGGAGTGAACACGTGTGTGCACAGCAGCCGGGAACACGTACATAGCGGTACCAGGCGCACACGTCAGCCCACCCTCCGTGGACAAGCAGGATCCTGTTGTGCGCCCGCCATGCCCCTTGACAAGGCACACACAGCCCCAGTCGACCAGGTGTAACCCCAACATAGTCAATCCGCACAGGCGATACAGGGCACGGGATGGCAGTGGAGCATGGTGTGTGAGAGGTCTCCTCGCGCTCCTCCTGGTCATATCACGCAGGCAATAGAACCTCAACATCTAGCATGGCAAAAAGTCAAATGGAAGTGTAGGGGGGACGCACCACAGCACGAGCAGCACTGACGTCACGGGAGGTGGCTCGCACCATCCCATCCATTGCCCATCATACCAACCACGCCACATGCCATTGCGACTAAGTGCAAGCGCGTGCGCCACCACCCCCGAGCCCTCCCCAGAGAGGCCAAAGAGTGAATGTGTGGGCCACCAGTCACAGACGGACGCGGCCTGGCCGCAAGGGCAGCCACAGCCACTGGGTGTCGCAGGTGGCGGATCCGGAAGGCGAAGACTGTGATGCATAGTCCATGCAGGTCGGGTCTCCATTGGGGGCACCACGCAGGTGGACGGCGTCCCGCCACACATCATACCCTGAGACAGCCCACTCGTGCAACTGGACCCACACATACACTCCTTGCCCTCCCTGGTGCGAGCTTGGGGCTGCCTGTGCAAGCGCTAGCCTCGCAGGTGAGCATGCATATTGGGGGGCGAGGGGAGGACATGAGGGCTGGGGCGAAGATGACCGTATCACTGTCAAGTAGTACAAGGGATGTCCCAGATGTGGAAAGGAAGAGACGTGTTCCGTGTGCACTGCAACTAGTCGCCAATCCAACTACCCCCCATGTCCGGAATGTAAGCCCGCACCTAGGCCCGCCCATCCGCCACATCGAATATACCCCCAGCACAACAACCTTCCCATTCGAAACACTGACTGGGGGTGGCGACCAGTGAACAATCATGTGTAGCCTACCCACGCGTACATGTGGGCCCTCCATGATCCATGTCACCTGCGGCAAAGACATGACATGCGCAATGAGGGAAGTGAGGAGAGCTGTCCGCCCCACGCACAGAAGGTGCATCAGCTCCACAGACTCAGCAGCGAGTCCAGCAGGGGTCACATGTGCAGGGGCAGCGGTGCCTGGTGTGAAGGCACATGCATATAGTCAGCACATCGACCAATGTGTAGTCTGCCCACATCCACAGTCCATCATCATGCGGACATAGGAATTGAACACAGGGCAACACATCTTAGTAGGTGCACCCACCGTGACCAACAATGCGCAATCATCGACGTACCCGCCCTGTGCATGGCCCCCCACCCAACGGAGGCACATCCAGTGCCACCATCCCACACACACAAGCCTTCCACGGAACATGCTGTGTCCAATGGTCAGTACAGAGTCAGCGCCCATCTGGTGGATCCTGAACAGGAGACACATGCACACACATGCCAGCTCCCACTATGTACGTCTGCCACCTGGCACGTGCAATGTAACCTCTCACCTGTGACGTGTGACTGCAAGCACACAGCCGTCTTGGCATGGGGCTGTCAATGTGGACACCTGTCAATGTTTCGGGAGCTGTGATCCGTACAGTGCTGTACATAGGGTGCAGTGCTGACACCTACTACTGTCTCATTTCCCCTCGTGCCACAGGTCCCACTTGTATTGGCCGCTCAGCCCGTGCCCACATCGTCGTCGTCGTGTGCCATACTCATCCAGCCTCGGAAGCAGTTCCATGCTCAGCAGACACTCATGTCGCCGTGGCGTTGCCGCTTGACGAATATGCAGTCAGTCCCCATCAGCACGCCCCGCAAGTCATTGGGGCCTAGATCCCCATGTGCATGACCATGGCAGTGGTATGTCTCACTTGCCATTGCCATTGTTGGGAGACCTGTGTAAGTGTATTGTGGCCGTGCCGTCCCAGCTTGACAGCTGGGCTGTGGCACATGTGCTTGCTCAGTCATGTCAGTGATGTGTATGCGAAATTGCTATGTGTCGTGTTGCTTTGACATGTGTCCTCTGCCATTTTCCCCAGGCGGAGACCGAACATTGACCGCCCATACCAATTGCTGGCGGACATGGACGATACAGAGGTTATCAGGAAGTTTCGGCTGGACAGGCCAACCCTGCATCGACTGTGTGCCATGTTAGAGCCCCATCTCCGTCCCCGCAGGGTGTATCCGACTGCTGTCACCCCCACGGCTAAGGTGATGGCCGCCATGCATTTCTTCGCCACTGGGTCATTCCAGCACACAGTGGGCAGTGGAGGTGGGATGTCCCAGCCCATGTTCAGCAAGGTGCTGAGGGATGTACTGGCAGCCATGATGCTTTACCGGAACAGGTACATCCGCTTCCCCAGGGCTCGTGAATTGGCGGCAGTGAAGGGTGCATTCTATGCCCTTGGCAGAATCCCACACGTCGTGGGAGCCATTGACTGCACACATGTTGGCCTTGTCCCACCACAGGCCACTGAGCACCTGTACCGCAACAGGAAGCACACGCACTCCCTGAATGTGCAAGTGGTGTGCCTTGCGGACATGGTGATCACCCACGTGTGTGCCAAGTTTCCAGGCTCGGCCCATGACGCACACATAATGCGCAACAGCATCTTGCCACGACTGATGGCCAATCTGCAACAGGATCGTGGCTGTATTGTCGGTGAGTATGTGGAGTGGTGTAGCGTGCTTGTTGTGCGATGCTGTCCCCTGTCCAGTTGGAATAGCAACGGTTCTCTGTGTCCCTCACACCCAGGTGACTCTGCGTATCCGAATGGGGCATGGCTGCTCAGTCCATTGAGGAATCCTCGCACCCCAGCAGACGATCGATACAATGAGGCACATGGGAGGACCAGACGTGTGGTCGAGCGTACCTTTGGCCTCCTCAAGTCCAGGTTCAGGTGCCTGGACCGCACCGAGGGTGCACTGGCGTACTCCCCACAGAAGGTGTGCCAGATAGTGGTGGCGTGCTGCATGCTGCACAATCTGGCCATTCGGAAGCAGATCCCCCTCATTGTGGATGACGGAGATCAACCAGGGCCCCAGCCCGCAGACCAGGACAGCTCGAGTGAGGAGGACAGCGGAGAGGAGGAAGCTGGTAATGTGCGGCAGCAGCTCATCGCCCGCTACTTCACTTGACGGTGAGTGTCCATGTACGACGGCTGATGTGGCTGTATCTGTGCAGGTGTGTGTGTGCTGTGTCAGGGTGGCCGTTTGTTCACTACGTGCTGTGTGTCAACGCTCCATGGCCAGGGTAGTATGCCACTGTCGGTGACTGTGGCATTGTGCCCTATTGCTCTGTGCGATGTGTGTACATTGCTTGTAGTTGTTGACATGTACTGTGTGATGGGTGTGTGACACACTCATTGAATGTGCTCCTGTTCTGTCTCCCACCCCTAGGTCCCTACAGGCCGTCCGGATTCCATTGCCATGCCACGCATCAGGTGCCTTTCCGCCCAAGGTGGCCGTTGTATTCCGTACAAATAAAACACAGGGCAGAAACAGCAGTTAGTGAAAAAGGTGCATTTATTACAAACTGTGACATGTGATTGTGCGTAAGGTGATGACAAAAGTGGTGCGTGCAGTGTCAATGAGCTGTCGGTCATGGCTGCGTGAAGCTCAGGGTGTACCCACTGGTTCTATGTCCATGGTCCAACACACACATGCCATCCAGCTGGCTGTGTGGAGTGGGATCGTAGAGCAAGTCAATGCAGTGGCTGGTGAAGGCAGGCTGGCGGAAGGCTGGCTGGCTGCCTCACTTGCGACTGGTGCGTGCGAAGTCCTCCCGGGAGACCTGTTTCCTCTTCGGACGGCCCCTTCCACGTTTGGGAGGGGGGGTGTGTGGTGGCGACCTGCTGGTGGTGGGTGAGGTGTGCTCACTGGCTGTGGACGCAGGGGAAGTGGACACTGCTGGCTGACCCTGCGCCCTAGCAGGTGGTGGCGGAGGTGGTGTTGCTGGCCTTGCCTGTGACCCCACCGCCACCACCAGCTGGCCCATGAGGTCCACGAGTTGGTCCATACGGGACACGAATTGGCCCATATGGGCGTCCATGGACCTCAGCACCCCCAGCACCTCCTGCGTGTCTGTGGCAGACCTGACCCATTGTTCTTGGGCCTCCTCATAGGCCCCAAGGACTCTGGCCATTTGAGGCAGGGCATGGCTCCCAGGGGAGGCTGGCGTTTCCCTGACCCTGCTCCTCCTACCAGTCCTGCTGCCACCGGCCTGCCCACTAGCCACATTGCATACCGCGGTCCTCGCTGTGGCTCCCAGGGTGGATCCAGTCGGCCGGGCCACCACCTGCGCTGGGGCTGGTGCCAGCGAAGACGTGGTGGTGGTGGTGGCGGTGGTGGTCGGTGCGGCGATGGTGGCGGTTGCGGCAGTGGTAGTGGCCGCAATGACCGTGGGTGTGGCCGCAATGACCGTGGGAGTGGCCGCAACGACAGTGGCAGCAGGGGGCTGGGACTGTTCAGCAGCCCTGGATGATGGGTTGGTGGGTAGGAGGGGTCCTGGGGAGCGGCTGGGCCCTGACCCACCAGATGGGCCTGCTTGATGGTCCGTGTCCGAAGAGGAGGTCAGATCCTCCAGATCCGTGTGTCCTCGTTGGGGGCTTGTGGGCTGGCTGTGCTGGCTGCTGTCTCCATCCCCAGCATCCGTGAGTTCGTCACCTGTGGTGAGAATGGGATTTGTCATTGTGTTGCACCTGGCACAGTATGTATTTGTCGTCTGACATTGGCAGTTCGTGCAATCTCGTACATGGGTTTCCCGGAGGCGAGTGTGTGGCTGTGGCATCTGTAGTTGCGTGTGCTAGGCAATGGGACTGTGTGCTGTGCACATGTGGCATGGGACGGATTGGCCATGCCGATGGGTGTGTTGCTGTGCCCCTACTCATTGTGACTCTGGTGTATGCGGGCTCCTGGCCCATCCTGGGTCTGGTTTGTACTTTGCTTTTGGGGTTCATATGGAACGCTTAGGAACGCATATGGCAACATGGGGGCCATGCCCCAGATTCACATTTGGGAGGGGATATGCTTTTGGGGTACATGCTGTAAGCCATGGGTGCCGAACGTGACATGTGTTGTGGCAGCATGACAGTGCATGGTTTGAGGTGTGTGCATGCTTGACATGGCCTGCATATTTGCTGTCTGGTGTGATTACTGGGCATGGCATTGGACGCATCGTTATGAGTGAGTGTTGGTTGTGTGCCAGCCAACGTATTGCAGTTGTCCCATCTCCTTGGTGTGCGTGCTGCCCTGTGCCATGTGCATCACTGCAGTGCTCGGGGGGGTGTGTCCCATGTTGTGTGTTGTTGCTCACAGTGTGTCGTGCGCTTCATTGACTTCTGGCACATGGTTGGTCATGGGCATGTGTCTTAGCGTGACTGCTGTATGTGTGGCAGCTGTGCGGATGACATGCCTTTCATGAGACTGGGGCTGACGGATGGGATGGATGGTATGTTGTATGTGCATGGTGTGTCTGTGTGTTTGATGGGTTCAGTGGTGTTCGTGTGCATTTCTGTTGTTCCGCTCTGTTGCGTCTAGTGTTGTTTGTCTTACATAGGCGTAGTTGTGGGGTGTGTGGTTGACAGGCAGTAGGGGCTACATGAACTGGACTTCAATGGTGTTTCGGTTGTGTGTGATGGGTTGCACAGTGGCTGCCGTGTGGTACTATGTTCAGTGTGGCTTGTGCATGCAGACGTGGCTCCTTGGGTGTTGCTGTGTTTGTGATGGGTCATGTGGGGTGTGAGTCTGTGGTTCATGTCCGTGTGCACATTGTTCACTTGTTCGTGACGGTGGGCGGTGCTGCGTGTTCGTCTGCTACGTGACATGTCCCATGTGTTGGTCGTGTTACGGCCCTCATGCCTCCAGTGATCCAGCCCTGTCCAGTTTCCCACCTGCAAGTTGTTCGGGCGTGCACTGTACTGGATGCCACATGGTTCTAAGCGGGGGTGCTCCATGTTGCAGGTCTGTGGGGGTGGGGGGTGTTGTGGGTCGTAGTGGTGGCTGGACACCCACTGACATCGATTGCTGTGGACCGTGATGTCTACCTTTCGGCTGTCGTTGTGCACTGCGGTGGCTGACACGTGGCTGTGGGGTGTGGGGGATGCTCCTCCTTGCTGTACTGTGGGACTAGGGGCCTGGTGTGTTTTGTACTTGGGCTGTCCACCCTCCCACCCACTGCACTTTGTGTTCCTGCCACTTAACTGTTACTTGTCGGTTAGTGCAGCTATGGCGGACACATGGGTGTGGTGGGTGCTCGTTGTTGCGCTTCTGGCATATTTGGGGACCTGTTGGTGGTTACGTGGCTGGCTGAGTGTACACATGTCCCCACGCATCTTACAGTTGTTCTGTTTGGGCTGTGTGTGGTGGTGTCTGTTGCATGTGTGTGATGTGTTGTGTATTGTGTGCTGGACATGGGGGTGTTTGTCCCTGGGAGCTGTGGCATGGTGGTAGTGCATGTGAGTACATAGCGGTGTGCTGGTATACATTAGTTTGTACTTACCAGCCTCCACTCCCCCTGCTAATCCGGCGAGGATCTCGGGATGGATGATGACTCGCACCTTCTCCTCCCACGCTTTGAAGGTCTTGAAGAGCGCGGGATTCCCTCCGCCAGTGACTGCAGCCAGCTCTCTGTTTTTGCCCTCCTTCTTCTTGACCAGGCTCTTGACGTCATTCCACCGTTTGTTTATTTCGACTCTGTTCCTGGGCAGGGTCCCGACTGCATTGACCTGGTCTACGATCCGGTTCCACATTCTGTTTCTGGTGGCTAGTGGTGTGTGCTGGACCATGTTCCCATAGATTTGTGGGTGCACCTTGATGATCTCGTCGACCATGACCGTCAGCTCCATGGGCGTGAACTTGGGCATTCTTTGTGGTGCCATGGTGTTTGTGGTGCTGGTGCGGTGTGTGTTGTGTAATGTGCAGGGGGTTTGTGGTGCCGGTGTTTGGTGATGGTGGTGGTTGTGATGTGTGCGTTTCTGTGGTGTGCTGCTGTCCTTGCTGTGTCACTGTGTCCTCTCCTCTCCTCTCTGGTTTGCAATGTTGCAAGGGGTTGTGGTCTGTGGGAGTTCTGCTTTTGTACTTACCTATGTGGGTGTGTCCTCATGGTCTGTTGTTTTCAGGTGTGTTGTGTCTGGTGTTCTGGCCTTTGTAGTTTTTGTTTGTCCGGGGGTGTTTTCGGGATGTGTACTGTGCTTGTGTATTTGTGCGTGCCTTGCTGTGTGGACTTATTGGCCATGTTGTGTGCTATTGGTTTTGTGAGCGGATGGTTTCTGTGCAGGGACGTGGGCGCCATGGTTTCTGCCGTGTCGATTGGCATCGGCATTGTTTGCGCTGGCGGGCGGTATATTTGTGGTTTTCACGCGCTCATGGCGGTGCGATCGTAATTTCACGTGCGGTGTGTCGGCCGTGAGGGCGGGCGGTTTTGTGTTGTCGGGCGTGTTTCCGTCCGTGGCGGGCGGTTTGACTCCGACTCGGACGATGGCGGGCGGTATTTAGTGTGATTTTTCCGCCGATGGCGGTTTTCGGTTTGTGTTATCGTAATGGCGTGGTCGGTGTTCAGACGGTGTATGCGGGCGGTATTTTGCCGCTTCCATGCCTGGCGGATTTATTTACGCCGGGTATCGTAATGGGCCCCTAAATTACAGACTGCCATTCTCAAAACCATACACACTCCAATACCAATAAGTACATACCCACTCACTGATTCTTAGGTCTACACACACACATCTACTCACTCACCCGAACAGTCACTCATACTTACAGTCACTCAGTACAGGACTATCATATGCACTCATACACCTATATAAACACTCACACAACGCAACTCATCCATAGAGGTACTCACACACCTAGTCAGTAATGCAAATAATTAATCACACTCCAATTTACTCACCTATACAGTTATACACACTAGCTCACTTACTCATAAAAATACTAGCACATTATTACGCTCCTATGCAATCACTGATGCAAGCACACACTCATCCATATAGCCACTCTCACAATCACACACTCTCACTTATAGCCATTTATATACTCCAACACACATATATACTGCCTTTCACATATGTAGTTACTCACACATGTACCACTGAGATATACATTCAATCACTAACACACCCATACACACACTCACCCACCCATACAGTCCATCACAGACGCACTCTTGAAACCATGCACCCAGTGAATCACCCACTCACAAATCTATGCACAGAGTCACACACACCCCACCCACACAAACACTGAGGCACCCATACAGATACTCAGAGAACCAATCCATAACCCATATAGACACTCATTTAGCTAGTCAGAAACCCATGCAGCTGCTTACACAACAACAGACAGACGGATACAGACATTCACACAGTTTAGTCACTCACCCATGCATCCAGTAAGATACGTTTAATCACTCACTTATAGACTCAGTCACGCACCTACTAAATCATCCATTCAGACGCTTATACACCCACTCATTCTTCAATACGCCTTTCCCTATATATATTAAACATATTTAAACTTTACAGAAACACACAGTCACTGGATGATGTCAGTGATGTCATCAGTGATGTCACTGACCATGTCATGAGTGATGTAATATGTGACGTCATCAGCAGTGCATTGCGGGGCGCGAGTTATAGTTAGCTGAACTAACTATAACGGGGAATTTCACGGGTTTTGTACGAGTGCAATGTCCAACTAACTATAACTTTCCCTAAAACCTATGGTTTTTTCAGTGAATATATATATAATTACCTACTGGCAGTAGGTGGTCATAGTTAGATAGTTAGAAACTAGCTTCCATAGGAAGAGCATTTTCTGTTTTGCCAATATCTTTGGCACCGTTTGACGAATCACTTCAGTTGCTGTCTTGAACATTTTTGGGGTGATCCATTAAGTGGGGACCGAGAAAAAGAGGGGGTACCAAAATGCATTTTCCCTATGTTAATTTACTTAGGGATTTTAAACACGACTACAGCCTGAACTTCTGCACGGTATTACACCAAATTTGTCAGAAAGCTAGCTCTTGGTCCACAAAGCTAGATTTTTGTGTTTTGGTGTAAATCCATTCAGTAGTTTTAGAGATATTAACCAAAATCAAAATCTCTATATCTAGATTGCTGGCCGCACCATCACAGAAAGTTGTGGCCGCCATTTTATATCTCAGGAAACAGTCGCCAGGGCTGAAATGTTGCATGCATAGTAATTGAAGGGTCAGGTGACCCTTGGATATTTTTAAAATGACGGAGAAACATGTGTACTGGGGTCAAAAATACCCCAAAAGTTGTTTTTATTGGTCACTTGTGTAATCCGCAGAGCCGCTGCAGCTCTCATTGTGGCCCTCCATGTAAATCTACGAACCATGCAGCAAAGTTACACGTGTGTCCGCGCTGAGCGTCGTGGAGGCTTAACGGATTTTCAGAAAAACCCAACCAAATTGGGCTTCTTCGCAGGAAGCATGAAAAGGGTTAAAGAAATACTGACCGTTTAGAAGTGGTATTACAAGAAAGAAAGATGAAAGGAATGCTGTGGTTTGTTAAGAAGAGCAGCATAAGTAAGAGCACATGGTGAGGAGTAGCGATTTTACATGCTTTACTACTCAGGGAGGGGGTGGTTTGCAGTACTTCTGACTGGAGATTTGGAAGGAAAACAGATGTTACCAGACATAGAAATAACAAACGAAGAACAGCTGTTAGAACTGGGGCTCTCTAGTTGGCAGAGGTAGGTACCTTTGTCCAAATAGGGACCCTTGCTTCTAGTCAGGATAAGGGGGTACACTCCTGAAATAACCCCTGCTCACCCTCTTGGTAGCTTGGCACGAGCAGACAGGCTTAGTTCAGAGGCAGTGTGTAAAGCATTTGTGAACACATACAGTAATCCAGTGACAACACTACAAATGGACACCACACAGGTTGTATTATAAAAATAAGTATCTTTTATATAGATTTACCACAAGACCATAAACGACAAAAATAATCCACAATACTGTACTTTAAAGATGGTAGAATTAGCTTGAGTCTCTTTAAATGAAAATGCGACACTTTGAGTTCAATGTACCTTAAGATGCGTAACGCAGGGCAACGAAAAGTGTTGCAGGGAAGGTGATGCGGTAGTCCCTTACACGCAAGGACGGTGATGCGTTGAAGATCTGGTGCAAAAGAAACAAAGTGGCGTCTTCTTGAGGTTGCGACAACGAAGAGGTGATGCGTGCACGCCCGACGGCCGTGCGGCAATTTCGATGAGTCTTTGGAGCCGCGACAGGCCCTGTGACACGCTTCCCTGGCGATGCGACGGCGTCTGATGCGAGGTTGACGATCTTCTCCTGGGATGCGGGGCGCACCTTGTGTTGCGATGCGTCGGCGTCTGATGCGAGGTCGATGCTCTGCCTCGGGGATGCGACGGCGTCTGATGCGACGGCGACACTCTTCTCCGGTGCTGCGAGGCGCTTCGAAGGATGCAGCGCGCTTCTTCGGGGATGCGCCGGCGTCTGATGCGATGGCGACACTCTTCTCCGGTGATGCGAGACTCAGCGGCTGCGGCAACACGCTTCTTCATGTTGAGTCGCGCTTCCAGCTCCCAGAGACACGCAAGTGTGTCAGAAGATCCAAATTCCCAGCAAGGGAATACAGGGGGAGCTGGTGGGTGAAGTCTGTTGTCCCTGAGACTTCAGCAGGAGGCAAGCTCTAAAATCAAGCCCTTGGAGATCCTTCACAAGTTGATGAAAGTACACACAAAGTTCCCATCTCCTTTCTTTGGCAGTCAGGCAACTACTGCAGGCAGATCCCTCTCAGTTTAGGGATAGTCTTCTCCTCAGTTTCTTCTTGGTTCCGCTCCTCAGCAAAGGTTTCTTCTTGTTTCCCAAAAGTGATCTAATTTCCTAGGGGTCTGGGTCCCCTTTTTATACACCTTTTCTCTTTGTTCTCTGAAGGCAGAGAGGCCTTTGCCTAGTCCAAAACCAGTTCTGGTCAGTCCTGGAGCACTTTGTTTACAGGACTCCTTCTTTCCTTTCAGAATGTGGGGCAGAGTGCTCAGCCGCCCGGCAGGAGGTGGAGCCAGCATTGTGGAAGGCAGGCACAGCCCTATTCAGACCCAAGTGCAACTCCTCCCTCCACTCTGGATGCAGATCTTTCTATTCAGCCCTGTGCTGACTCACCCTGTCTCCTGTAGCCACCCCCAGCCCCTGTCACTCAAACTCCAGACAAGGAAAACACAACCTAGCAGAGGCAGGCTTGGATAGTTAGGCAAGAAAATACCTACTTTCTAAAAGTGGTATTTTCAAACACAGAATGTTAAAACCAACTTCACTAAAAGATGTATTTTATCATCCTGAGTTCAGGCATACTAAATTCGTTTTTCTACCATGTTCCCTGGGTCAGTTAGGATTATAAGGTGTAATAATCAAACTGCCCATTCTGGCCTATGGGGAGCAGGTAGCCTTGCAATAGTGAAAAACGAAAATGGCTGTAATTCACTATTAGGACATGCCACACACACCAGGGCATGTCCTACCTTATACTTACAATGCACCCTGCCCTAGGGCCTACTTTAGGGGTGACCAACATGCAGTAAAGGGAAGGTTTAGGGCCTGGTAAGTGGGTGTACTCACCAAGTCGACATGGCAGCCCTAGGCTACACACAGGTTCTGCAATGGCAGGCCTGAGACACATTTTACAAGCTGCTTCTGTGGGTGGCACAACCAGTGCTGCAAGCCCACCAGCAGCATTGGAGTTACAAGCCCTGGGCACACTCAGTGCACTGTACTAGGGACTGACAAGTAAACCAATCATCCAATCATGGAGTCACTAATACATACATCAATTTAGAATAGGGAGCACTTGCACTGTGGCACTGAATAGCAGTGGCACAGTGCCCAAAGCATCTAAACCAGCAAAAACAGATCAATAACATTGGAGGCATCATCAAAAAATGGAAGGGAGACCCACGCCAAGGATGCCAGGTCTAACAACAGCAAAGAGAATTTACAGGTATGTTAATTAAGTTATAGTATATAAAAGCACATTTAGATAAAACATTGTTAGTGTATGTAAGCTTAATGAAAATGTGTAACTTCTAGAGACTATACCAGAAGGGAAAATAGAAGGGAGCTTAGATGAAAACATTAACTAAAAATACAGTGAGCAGGAAAGGAGAAAGAGAAATTGGTGTACTGAAAGTATAATAATTTTATTAAGTCATTATGAATGAATGTGTTTCAAATTAGATGTGGGTGCTTGCTTATAGTGTGTATTTTAATAGCATGTAATTTGCAAACATTCACACACTCAGGCAGGCATTTACATATCCAGTTACACTCCCACAAAAGCACTTATGTTCCCACTGCACATATAACCAGACAGTGGCTGTTATTCCTTCAGTCGCACACCAATAAACTCACACACCCATTTACTCACCTGTACGTCTAAGTTTGAGTACTAGTTCACCCTTAGAACTTGGGAGGACATGCACAGAATATATACTGTACCATAAGAAGAGTTTGAAGAGGACTACTTCAGCACTCTTGAATAGAGAAATCCCTAATTGTTGTTGACCTCAGAATCAGGTCTGCAAAGGGTAGTGGGTTTCAGGAGGAGGGAGAGGAGTGAAGAAATAAGTAGGTAAAGTCTCCAGAGGAGAAAGAGGATCCCTCAGAGACAGACTCCTCTATTGGATACGGTGCAGGAAGTACAGTCTCCTCCCAAATCCAGTCCCCTGAGGACTTCAAGGACAGACAGGTTGAATGGGACCTGAGACCGCAGCTGTCCCAGCTGGGTGCAGAGGAGTGAAAAGTTGAGGCTAAGAGGACCTTGGAGTAGAAAAGGGTCTTGCTGGCTAGAGTGTTAAGGAGGTGTTCTTGAAGGCTAAATAGCTGTTGGAGTCTACCAAAAATGGTGTGAGCACCACTACTGTGTCCAGTGCAGAAGAAAGAGTTTATATATTCAGAGACTTGTTGCTTGACTTTGAAAGGAGGGCTTTGATATAGACAGGTTATGTCTGGCCTCATAAGTAGCTGTAGTGGTACAGAGGACATCTTTGGAGGATTGTAGAGATGACTTTGAATTCATATTCGTGGTGATAGGACAGACAACATACTGGCTCTAGAGAAAGGGAAGAGGTTGAGGTATCCCACTATGAAGGAGGTCCTTCTCAGTAAGAATGAATTGACCTCAGAGGAGTGCAGGTTGAAATTCAGTGTTAGTCAGAAACTGTGTGACTACTATAGGGAGGTTTTTGTGGGGTAGTTTTCAAATGTTTGTTAAAAGTTCTGTTGTTTTTAAGAAGGTTATATACTTTTTCTTGTTTTCAAATAGTACTGAGAAGAAGCAACTTGAGGAATGTTTTGTTCAGACACTTATTGGAGTTCTTTTAGATTGTTTATCTGATACAGTTCAATGGCATCCACATATTCTCTTTTGAATGTAGTAGATGAATACTGCAATATTCATATATTTTGGCCAGATCTATGTCAATCCACTTATTCAAACTCTCCACTTGTAGGCAGCATTTCTTCCTTCATTCAACTTCTGTGTTAGAGAACATCTACATCTTTATAGCACACATTATTGTGTTTAAGATATAATGTAGCTTTCTTCATCTTATTTACATCCACTAGTTCCTGACAGATTTTTTTGTTTTTCGTTGGCACACCTTTCACTAGAATAACAAGTGGTTCTTCTAAATCTGTCTCTACAACCATAGTTCCAACATAGTGCTTCACATCTAAAGTAAAATACACACCTGTACCTTCAAGCAGTTTCCGAAACTCAGTGAATGATACCTTTAATGCTAAAGTTTGTTGCTCTGAGAAAGTAATGTAAGTGATCCCATGGATATTCTGCAAAACTCAGGGTTAGAAACCAAGCTACTGCTCCTAAATTTCACAACATGTACTTACACTCAACATCACAACAATGCCAGCACTCATTTGTTCCAATGTTTGCAGAGGTAAAGTAAATAGACAACAGCACTGAAAGTACATGGGTGTGGTCTGAATGTATCAATATAATCCTGGTAAATCCAACAAATATTACTACACTCTCATTTATATACAGGAAAATGTCTACACCTCTATTGTACCTCGTCACCGATCTCTTCATCTATATTTCTAGGAATCATCTCTTCTTTTCCTTTGGTGCTGCTTTTTGTTGTAAGAGTTCAAGTTGCAGTGTGTTTCTGTGTTTGTAAATAGTTAAATTAGTCATGTCATGTTTGTTTGTTAATTGTATGGTTTAAATTGTATTGTATTGTGTAAAAAAATATGCTTGTAAAGTTGTTAATACATTTATTATTCAGTTAATGTAAGGGTCATAAACACACCCATAGAGGTACTCATACATTTACTGTCACACCTATACAGTTACTCACGCAGGTACTGTAGTAGGGAAAATGGAGCCAAATAAGACATTTTTACAGCGGCAAACGTGGTATTTTGCACAGTGAGTAATCCTCTCATTTAAATATTCACAGGCTGCTGGTATTCTGATGACTGAGCTGATGAATGTTCTCCCAAGGTTGCTCTAGTGGTGGAATATTCTGCTGCACTTAGTTTCTTGTGCATTATTCAGCTGTACACCCTTTCATAAATTGCTTTTAAGTGCTTCCAGTCGAAACTTGTGCCATGTGAATACTTCTTAGCAGTGCTGATGGTTAACTGTATGCTGCAAATATTACACTGCACATATGTAGCTGTTGCCTTCTTTTCCCCAGAAGGTATAGTAAAGCGGTTCCAAACATCACTTTCTTTTGTGCTGTTGTAGTGATCATGCATTTGTAGTGAGTGCAATTCACAGTGTTCCTTAATTGCAACAAGATAGTGTACAGATTTGGGTTTTTACTACAATCTTTATGATTGTTTTTCCTCACTGTTCTTTGATGTCTCCTTAAAAAGTATGTTAATTGTGGTGTATGTGTAAAGAAGCTGAGAACAGTAAAAAAGGGGAAATAAAAAGCTTATTTGTATTACTATATACCTTTACAGTATGAGAAATGTCTAGTTATTTCTTTTAGAAGTATGTCCTTATGCATTGTTGAAATTGTAAATTACTTTTGTAATGCTATTAATCGTAAAACTAATAAATAGTTTTGTTCTTTTCTTTTTATGCAGATCAATGGCACCATGTATTGGGGTAATGTACTTTATTAACTAGTTGTTGCAGTGCTGTTCCATAATTTTAGATTTTGATGCTGCACACCCAAGGACAGATAGCTACAGTTACTAATACACCTAGGCAACATCAGTACAGCAACTCACATACCCAGCTACACACAGACAGATGTACTAACAGACACAGGCTCACAATGATAGAGTCACTCACACAGCTAGACACACATTAGTACAGTAAATGACACACCCAACTACATATTGATACAGTAACTGACACATCCAGCCAAACAGTAATGCATCCAATAACACACCCAGACCCACACTGATATACACACTGACACACCCAGGGACTTTTCAATGCAGACACTAACTGTTAGACCTGGCATCCTTGGCGTGGTTTCCCCTGTCTTTTTTGCCTCTACCTCTTGCATATTTGAGTGTGCACTGGATTTTGCTTTGCTGGTTTAGATGCTTTAGGCATTTTGCCACTGCTGATCAGTGTCAAAGTGCAAGTGCTCCCTGTATAAATTATGAATCTGATTGGTTATCCATGATTGGCATATTTGATTTACTGATAAGTCCCTAGTAAAGTGCACTGAGCGTGCCAGGGCCTGTAACTCAAATGTTACTAGTGGGCAAGTGCCACTTTTAGAAAGTGCTTACTTTCTTGTTTAACCATCCTGTGTGCCTCTGCCTGTTGTGTATTCAGCATCTGGTTTGGGAGTGACAGGAGCTGGGGATGTGCATTCACTCTAGACAAGGGGGTCGAGGTGTGTCCTGCCTTGCCTGGGTGACTCATCGCTAGGCTAAATAGGCCTGGTCTGCATTTAGAGTGGTGGGAGGGGTTTCACTAGCTCTTGAATAGGCTGTGTCTCCTTTTCACAATGCTGTTGGCGCCTCCTGCGGTCATGCTGGCTAAGGAGGCCAGCACTGGTTTGGACTGGGTTCAGAGATCCTGGCCACAAAGAGAAAAATGACAAAATGGGGTGTACGTATGATACCTGGAACCCCAAGGCTTTAGATTCACTTCTGGAAACAAGAGGACCCTGCCAAGAAGTAGAGCAGGAGAACTATGTGAGTAGCGCTGCCCTTTCTGTGTGAGGGCTGGCTGGCCTGCAATTGCTGCTTCTATCTGTGGTGGAGGAATAGGACTGACTCTTTTTCCCTGCTGTGGTATCCTGCTTGGGCAGAAATCTCCAAGGGCCTGTGTGTGCTGGCCTCCTGTACTGGGAAACTCAGGGACATCAAAGTTTCCATGTGATTTAGAATCTGAGAGCTCCGTGTGCTTTATCACCTGAGAGCTCTTTGTGCTTTACTATCTGAGAGTTCTGTGTGCTTCATAACCTGTGAGCTTTGTGTGCTTTCCAATCTGAGAGCTCTGTGGGCTTTCCTTTGTGTTTCCTGGAAAGCAACCTGCTCTGGGCGCTGCCCTGTACACCGCTGTGTAGTGTAGCTCCTATTTCCCTAATAGGCTCTGCGCATTGCAATAATATACCCTATAGGCTTGACATAGGACTGAGGTCGGTATGTCCCTATCGAGTATATTAAACTTAATTACTTGTGCCAGCTAGCTCAGAGGCCACTAGAAACTCCTTGACAACAAGAAGGGAGTAGTTTCTGGCAGCCGCAAAACATGACCACTTTGTTTCCCTTTAGAATCAGAACGTGTCCCAGAGTTGTGGAAACAATAGATAACCGTTTCACTCAGCTCAATTGTGCATACTTAGTTTTCCTCAAAGTTACACAGAAAGAATAGATGGGCGTTTCAATAAAAGATTTATTGAACAGTCTTGTTTCTCGTGTAAGTAATATGTGCTGTTACGATCACAAGACAGTATGCAAGATAAATAATGTACAGCGTAAGCAGTAGAAATAAATAATACTGCGCTAGCATGATCTTTAGTAGATATTCATTTACATAAATAACATAGACTAAAAATGCGAATACTCATACGATGCGTTTCTAAACTAGTTCTACCCCAATGTACCTAACCTAACCTAGGTGTAGGGAGAGGTATGAAGTAGGTGAAGTATTCCTTACTATGGTATACTAAGAGTATGTTAAGTCTAGTATGCCTAGTATGCCTAGTATGCCAATAGTCCCTCTAGGTTCTAGTCAGCTCCATACCTTAAGAATGAGAGGTGGGAATCTCTTTCCAGACTCGAACTCCAACACCCCGCAAGGGAAGTCAGATCACTGGAAGCTGGACTCTCTGCGTGCAGGGATGACAGCGTCTTCTCAGTGCATCAGGCCGGGATACGGGCTCCTCTGAAGTCGAGATCTCCTCTAGTTTACAAGGGCTAGGGAAGGTATATTTATACCTGAGAGGTACCTCACAATGTTAGCATTGACGTGAGTCGGACAGCGGAAGACGTCATGAATGAACCCCTAAGGTATAACGGTTCATGCATAATAGATGAGTCCTTGAATAAATCAATAGTCCTGTGCTAGGGAAACTCCCGAAGCCTAAGGGTCTGTTCTTCAAGAACTCGTTGTGACGTTTAGGGTGGATGGATGTCGGGGACCATGCCTGTATTTGGAGTGCACGGTTTAATGCCTAAATAAGGACTGGGATTTTATGCCTATATAAGGGCAGGGCGAATTGTGCCTATATAAGGACATGATACAGGAAAACCTATATATGGACATCCTAAGAGGAATACAACACCCACTCCACTTTCGTGTGTACGATAATAACATAAATGCTAAACATTTAAAATGCTAAACATAAAATGGAGTACCGCATATTGCTAAAATATTTCTTAAAAGCATTTAAAAAACCGATTAGAATACAAAAAGTACTGTACATTTTAAGCATCGCTTTTCATTTCAGGCATATATTTGAAAATAAAATGCAAATCGAATGAAATAAGCAGTAATATTTACATGTGACAAAAAAATGATCGATAAGTTGTACAAAATGAAAGTCATTTCATGTCATGGAAATTAATTAACTTTTTTAGACTAACACAATGATAAAGTGTCTGAGGAAGTACCGCGAAGTCCGTACTATAAGAATAGTTCTACTTCAAGCAGATTGTTGTGCCATTTGATTTGAAAAAATGGGAAAAAGTTCAATTTGGGAAAAGTTCCAAGTTTTTGAAATATGAAGGCCAAATTGTTACTGCATCTCTGGAACACTGTGGGCTGAATCAGAGTCAGTGTACGGGTTTGGTGTAAACATGAGATCATCTATTTCTGTAGACAAAATATCATCCACTGTAGCTGGTGACATTCGGAACACCTCGTGTAGTAGATTAATTGCACAGAGATGTGAAGCATCGCTTCCAGCATAGGATGCCGCAGCAATGTTCGCATCCGTTGTTACCTGTGTGCCTGTAGATCTTTCTCGTACCTCAGCAGCAGCCGGAAGCGTCTGTGAGATCTCAATGAATGCCATCATCAGGATTGGTAGCCTCTGGGGACAACACAGAGCATGGGCCGTTATCGGGTCCAGCAGAGTATCGATATCCGTTGGCGTAGCTGACGGAAATGTTAGACAGGTGTCCAACACGCATTCTTCACCGCATAGCAGGCATCGTAGAACAGGTAAGATGCAATCTTGCCAGATTGGTCTGAACGACAGGAACCACGTGGTATTAAGTTCCCGTAGACGATTCATGCCCAAAAGCTGTACTATTCACTCACGGCACTTTCGTTCAAGGAGAGCTTTCTCCATTTCGCTCGGAGTGATGTCTGCGAATAGGCTGGCCATAGCGTAATAGCAGGAAGAGAAATAGAATTCCGGCAACAAGTGCTAGAATTAATGGTATGCCACCAAACATCGAATGTGCAAAGTTTGGGATGATTCCGAGTATTGCCTGGAAAGGTGTTAACAGGCCGGAACAGATGCTCTTAAATACATGTACAATTCCACTTGTATCAGACATGTTGAAGATACGTGCTATCATTTCTACGAAATGTATAGGGCAGTTTGTACGTATTAAAGACTGTATCTCAGCCGAAGTCCTTGCTACTTGTAGATCATAGGTTTATTTGGCCGAGGTCAAAGGCACTGTTTGTTGTAAAAGCATGGCTTTCATTCTGCTTAAAGTATCAAATCTTATAAAAGAGACGTTCAGCGAAGGCCACAAAGGCGACTCCCTGACTGTGTCTATCGGGGCAAACAATACTTGCATACAGCAAGTGACCCTGGAGTTCACCGTTACTAGATATGGGATGCCTGGCAACATTCCACAGCAACTCTGATCATTCAACATGAGGTAACTCCCATTAGAAAGTTGTCCAAACGTTGGATTAATCACAGCAGCTGGTGTACCCTGCTGGTGGCAAGACAAATTTGCCACAGAACCATTACAAGCCCCATGTAAAGAAATGTCCTGACATATTAGTGAACCGCTAAGTGTATTTTTACAGTGTGTACCGCTCAGAAACACTTCACGATCCCCACTCCAACATCTATATGTGTATGGTAAATTCCAAGATGTCTTGATGTATTCCTTACCCAACCTTTCATATTTGCCTGCTTGCATTTGTTTGAGGCAATACTGAAACTGAAAAGTAGTCACAGGTAGTGTGATTTTGCCATGAATAAGCCATTCTGTAGCTGGTTTTTCTGCGACTGTGAATGGTAACTTTTCCAGTTTTTCAATGCGCAGCACTGTATACTTTGCTCCTCTTTGTGCCAGTTCGATCTGTTTATCAGTGAGATTGTATTCTGCAAACAGAGCCGTTGTGTTGATAAAACGCCAAGGCACATAGCCCGCTCGCAAAGATTGCAGCGTCCAGCTTAATAACACAATAGAACGTAATTGAGACTGGCCTTGTTGTAACATCGCCAAATCTTGTTCCAGTATGTCGATAGCAGAGGATACAATGCCGTCCAGTGAATATATTCTGGAGGACAAAGTTGTTAACCCATTGTCGACTACAGAGAGGGTTTTCTCTAAATTAATACGATCAAGTTCACGTATTCGTTCTGCAGCCTCTATTTGTGACACTTTCCATGCTTCATTATAGGCAGCATAAATGCTGGCATATATGAAACGTTTTTGACGCAGTTTTCTTGGTCCAAGCAAGAATTCCCTAAGGTCTGCATCCTCTTTAAGTAAGGATAAGTGTTGTTTCACATCCTGTAGTGTAGATTTATGCAGCCAATCGAGGCATAATTTTCCTACAGTATATGTTGTTACTACCCCCGGATGCTGTCTTTGGACGTATCTTGGGTCTGGCCTATGAATAGTAAAGCCCTGAGTTTTATTCAGGAATCTTTCCTGACAGTTGTTTGTGTCTGTGGGCCAGATCAACCATTTTCTCCAATCAGGATTAGATCTGTTGAGTTGTAGTATTGTGTCAACTGTCACCGCTGCCTGTGTATTGTTATCACTTGCAGGTGTTGGTACAGAAGGTGTTTTCATCTCTTTGATCTTGGCTAGTCCAAGACAAGATGTTTGTTGGACAGTTTCATTCAAAAACATTATTTGTTCAGGGATGATGCAGGCTCTAAATAAAGCTTCTATCCCCTGCACTTGCCAATCTTTAGTACCCGAGACAGTTTTTGTGTCTATTGTGTCCTTCCATAAGTCGAAACCTTGTCTAGCCGCTTAACCACGGCGGCAATTCCGCCACGGTGCGGCGGTTTGATTGAGTGGGCGGGACCGCGACGGCCAACGGACGTGCGCAGCACTACGGAGGTAGTGCTCGCGACGGCCGTTGGCCGACGGACGCATGGAAAGGGCTAGACAGTTGGGCAATAAATGCTGCAGAGTAAATCTGTTTTGTATTTGTTAACATAATTTTCAGTCCTGTTTTGTTTACATTTTTATAATAAAACGTTTCTGGATAAGATGTATTATAACCTGAAAAATATGGAAACTTGTTGACAAATGTTTTTGAACTACCTTTTGGTGGTGTAGGACAATGCTCCCATTGGTTAAACATAAACACATTTCTAGGGTATGCAGATTTATGCAAATAATGATGACCATAGTGGTTATAGCAATACAGCTGTTCATAGTCTGATGAACCCTCTAAATATTCACTTTTAGAAAATGCAGCAGATTTTTCTAGGTCAAACATTATGTCGTTAACAGTCTCAAAGTCCCAATCATCTGAATAGGTACTGGACGAAATGAGATCACTTAGTGAAATTTTTAACAAATGTGGAATGTTCAATTGTTCCGTCGGGCTGAATATATCAAAATCTGTTTTGTCCCACACTATACCATCCTGTATAGGAACGGCTGTGATGTTCACTGTTGACAAGTCTCTTGCTTCACGATGGGAAGATTTATGAGGTTTCAAAAGTAAGTTCACTTCTTTTCTTTCAGTGTTCACATGGATGTATCTGCCATTTATAAGCACGCTCATAGTCATAACCAAAGCTAGCCAAAGCAGGAAAACAAATATTCCAGAAATAATCCAGAGTTCAATCCATGGTGAAACCAGATAAGTTTTTTTCAGAAAGTGAAGAAAGTCTTGTACTTGCTGCTTGAATGTTAATGATGCTGGCGTCGTTTCAGGTTCACTCGGATCTTCTGAGAACGTATCAAAGTTAATGAAATAGCCAGAAGCAGTTCTGTCAATTGTTGAAATTGCATCAGGATTTGTAGAAATCGCTGGAACCAGTTGATCACTTGCTACATTGGTGTAGACAGGTTTATTTGGACGAACTGTTACTTGATTTTCAAGAGGGATGAGTTCCATTGCATTGTTGCTCAGTCCTTCATCTGTTACTGCTGAATTCTCGATGGTTATCAGTCTTTCAGTCTGAACCTCTTGGATAGTAGCGAGAGGAGTGCGTCTGCTACTAGATCGGAGTCCACGAGGCCTACTATTTAGTATTGGCCACATACTGTGGTTTGATGAGATCGATGGACACAAATCTTTTCTCCTTTCTTCCAGCAAGGGGCGGCAGAAGTACTGTTCTTGTTCCTTGAACTGCTAGGACAGGTACTGGTTGTCTGTAAGAAGGTCCAAATTCCTTCTTGTCCGCAATCTTTTCTCTGACTAGATCCCCAACTTTTGGAATCCAGACAGGCCTTGCTGGGACCGCCGGTTTTCCCCAGTGGTGGTTGGCTGCAGGAATACGTTGCTTTGTTTCGATCTCAGTTCATTGAGTTCCTGTAAAACAGCCAAACGATCTTTGATATCCAACGGTTTATTTTCCACCACTGTGCCTACGTGATTGAGGTCTGGTACCCACATTCTTGTCCCAAATAGGACCTCATATGGAGTGACCCCCCCTAGAGAACTTCTTGGCAAGTTATTTAATGAGCGTTGGACCCCATAAAGATTTTTGACCCACCCATCACCCGAACCTAATACCCTAGCTGTTATAGACTGCTTTATGTCCCGGTTTTTCCTTTCCACAACCGAATTTCCCTCAGGATGGAATGGAGAGGAGTACCGCAATGCAACGCCCAGACTGGCCATGGCTTCTTTGTAAGCCCGAGAGCTAAACGCAGGGCCCTGGTCAGAATGTAGTGTGCCTATTGCGTATGTGCCGATAAAGACTCGCACATCTTTTATAACAGTTCGAGCGTCAGCCGAGCGCTGAGGCCATATCCATAGGAACCTAGAGCATGAATCCACTGCAACTATAATATACTTATAGTTACCGTCCCTTTGCAAGGGACCGCAGTGATCCAGGTAAACACAAGCTAATGGTTTGTCTGAAATTAACAGGGGTGTCTGCGCAGGGCGTTTCACTGTGGAGACTTTCATCTGTTGGCATATATCACATTCTAAAACATAGTTCTTTGTTTGTTTTCTAATGCCGGGCCACCAATATCTTTGCTTGAGTAAAGATACTGTTGCAGAAACACCTGCATGGGCAGAAGCTATCCCTTCGTGTGCTGCTAGGATTAGTCCTAATCTACGTTCCTTGTTTGGAATCACCCTATCCCCCACTCCAGGGATTCGAGCAAAAGGAACGTTGTTCGCATCAATTACATAAGAGTACTTGAGTGAAAACTTTTTTGGTAACGCTGCACCACTGCCTTTGCTTGTAGCATTGACAGCCAACATTATCTCACTGTCTATTTTTGTTTTTGAACGAGTGATCGCAGCTACGGAAGCCGTCTGAACAGCCCCCTTTGCGGCTTTGTCAGCCAATGAATTCCCTGCAACGTGAACGCCATCACGTTGATGACTCAGTGTGTGGATCACGTGAGCCTTTGGTAGTTCGTTTTTCAACTGAACTACTTGTTCCCAAAGCGTTTTATGCTTTATTGTGCCACCTTTCGCATCTTTGAATCCATTTTCAAGCCAGTTTTGTATATATTCATTATACGACTGAACACAGTAAAAGGAATCGCACACTATTAGTGTGGGGAATTCTCGATCTGTACTTTCAAGTGCCAGTTTGAATGCTTGTAGTTCAGCTCGCTGAGCTGTACAATCTCCTAGAGATTGAGTTTTTGTGACCATAGGTCTGAAGATGCCATTTCGCATGCGACCTTTAACGATTGCACACGCTGCACTGTAAGCTTGCTTACCCCCTGTTGCGGGTTGTGCGGATCCGTCAGTGTAAATTATGAATTCGTACTGATCGAGAGGCAGAATTTCAGTGGGCAGAGGACATTCTTGTTCATATTGCAGGAATGCTTGTGTTTTTAAATCAGGATCAAAAACATATTCAACATCTGTTGCAGCAAGAGAATTAACCCACTGTATCCATCTTGGATGTAATGCTTTAGCATTTGGAATGCTTGCTTTTGTGACCGCTTCTAAAGCTGGTACTGGGGTTACGACAATAATGCGTTTCCCTTGTGCTAGGGCTCTTTCTTTTGCTACAGCGGTTTGAACTGCTGTCAGAATTTTTTCTGTTGAAGTGAAGCACATTTCCGCTTGTGTGTACAAATGAGATTTGTATGCGATTGGTATTTTTTCACCCTCATTGAAGGTTAAGTAGGTGAATCCGCATTGACCCGAAATTATTCGGATCACCAGGTTGCGTTGACTTACGCGTGTTTGTAAGTGATTTGTTGCTAACATGTTAGCCTGTAGTGAACGCAAGATTTCTGTGTGTTCTTGTGTCCAATTCTTGATTGAAAAATCAGGTTTGATTAATATGTAGAGAGGTTTAACCCTTTCTGCATAATTTAGAATGTATGTTCTTCCAAAATTTAGGAAACCCAGGATGGATTGTAAGTTTTTTAGCGTTTTTGGAGGTTGGAGCAGCGCACACTTTTCTAAAAAGTTAGCTGCCAAGCTCTTGCCTTCACTTGAAAGCTCATATCCTAGAAATAGGACATTGAGATGGGCAATTCGGGACTTTTAAAGTTGAACTTGTAGCCCTCAGAGGCGAAGCCCAGTATAATGGTGCTTACCCTGTTCAAGTGTTTGTCCAGGTCATCGTCCGTCAGATAGATGTCATCGACATAGGACAATGCCTCATTGTCATAAATTTGTAGTAACTCTGTTACTCTCGCTGAAAATAACCCCGGGCTGTTCTTGAACCCTTGTGGGAGTCGACAAAATTGACGCTGGGTCCCCATTATGGAGAATGCTGTTAAGTACCTGCTTTCAAGTGCTATGTTTTGACAAAAGAAACCATTTGAGATGTCTAATGTGGTTTTATATTTTTTACGCACAATGTTGGAAACAAAGGATTGTTCATTGAGGAGGTGCATTTTTCAATCACCCCTTGGTATTCAAGTTGATCTAAGATCTCCCTGACCTGTTTTTTAGCTTCTTGCTTTATTGGATACTGCCTTTGTGCGGTTGGTTCATGTTTCAGATTTATTTTATGGTGAGGTGAGTCCTCATCCCATCCTACATGATTTTTATATAATGCTGGGGCCTGGGCTACTGCCCATTTCCTGGCATAAGTATACTTTAGATGTATTGGAATATGGTTGGAGAAGGCAGGCATAATAATGTCCTCGCCATGTGGGTACTCCCTGACAAATTGTGGTGGCCAGTCTTTTTCTGCTAGAAGTATGTCATAGCCCCTTGAAAGTTTTTCCCAAAAAAGTGCTTTCACCTGTCTAGGTATGTCTCCCTCCATTGGGAGTGTTATTTCATATAACCTTTGTGGAGTACTAACCCTGGTGTCTACAGTCTCAACTGTAATGTACTCATTCAAGTCCACTATCTCCAGAAGTTCCCTCAGGTTCTGGCGAACTATTGTGACTTCTGCTGCACTGTCCAGCATTGTCTGAGCCCATTCTCCATTCTTGAGTTGTGTTCTCAGTATTCTCAGCATGTCTGATCTTCAGACCTGCTACTTTCTTTTTGGAGAATTGAGGTTTTGTTTTATTTTTTGGAGCGTGTTTATCTTCTTTGGCTTTCACACGTTCTTCTCTATTTTCTGATCGTCCTCTTCTTTCCGAAGCCCTTGACGAGATCTGAAAGGTACGAGAGGAACGTGTATCAGTATCTTGATACCTGTCAGGTTTTCTCAAATTATCCCTATTCCTGAGGTTATACCTCCTTTCAGAGGGCTCCTTTTGAGGAGACCTACCTCGGGATTGAGAACGTTTCTCGTTTGATTTTTGTTTAGTAGACTCCCACTTCTTTTTAGAAGATGTAGGAGTTTGTTTAATAGAGTCCTTCTCAGGACTTTCAGATAGTTTTGGTTTCACTGGTCTTCCACCCAAACTATCTCTGCCTAATTCTGCATATGATTGTTCAATTATTCTGGGAAGCTCAGTTTGATGTTCTGTAACATCGAATTCCCTTAATCGTTGGCAGATCGCCACTGCTGCTGCCTCCCCTTTAATATTAGACAATATTATTGTTGAGACCTGGTCGAAATTTTTCAGTAATTTCATACCTAAATTCAGAGCAGGCTCTGCCCCGTATTCATTTTGAATTTGTTTCAGGACATCTGGTATTACCACAATTGATGGAATACCATGTGTTTTAGTATAGATGGCAGCAAAGACTGAGCCCCAAGTGGTACAGTCTTCCAGTTGTGGTGTGATCCCCATTGGTAAACTGATTGTTAGTATTCTGTGTTTCTCATACGGGCTAGTATTTGGAAATACTGCTTCGATTTGAGTAATTTTTTGAGCTATCCAGAATGGAATTTGCTCACGTTTTGTGGGCATTTTACCCATGACTGCGTATAGAGTCTGTGGTGTAATTTTTAGTGTATTCCCCTGGTGAGGGGCTTGATTTGGAATGGTTAATGGTTGTTGGACTGTAAAATTCCGCATGACATATTGGACCAATTGTCTGTAGATTTTTATTAACTCTGTGAGTTGAGTAAGTAATTCCTCGTCTGACATCTCTTCAATGTCAGGATGAGGTGTGTAGCCGGCTAGAATCGGCCATGTTGCTCCTGGTCTACCTAGTGGACCGAGCCTGGTAATGTTTTTGTGATGTTTTAGGGCGCCTTTAAACCAGAGCTGATGCTCCTGGTATGTTAGTGGAATTTCAATATCCTTGAAAGGAATATATTCCTCTGGTGGATCATCTTCTTTGTAGAAGTGAAACATGTGTGTAACTGGATTGGATTCAGGAAATATTACCCATGAATAGAATACCTCTGTCTGAAAGGATTCGTGTGCCTCTATCACGAAAACTGCTCTACCGCCTCTTGGTGGTAGGCCGTGTTTTATGAGTTTTAGAGTGATGGCTCTTCTTAAGTTTGGATGGATGTCTATAACACCCTCCTCGGTTCCATCTAAACCGGTAATGTTTAAAGCTCTTAAAGCTGGTTGACCCGGAACTTCACCGTTTCCGGTCTCAGTTTCGGAGGCAGGCATTTTAAAAAAAAAATGTAGAACTAGTTTCAATGAAACAAAGATAAGGTGCACAATATTTTGGAACACTGTATCCTTCAACGTTGAGCAAACCAAACAGCTAATATATAGGGTGTTTCCCTATGTAGCCGTGGTGGATACCTAACCCTGCCCACTCCAGACGTCTTTTGGAGTATATGGGTAGGGGTCTCTGAGAGAAAAAGCACGGCTGAGTTACTCAGTATCTAGCTTTGAATTACCGCCTTACCAAACGTTGGGCGCCATGTAGTGTAGCTCCTATTTCCCTAATAGGCTCTGCGCATTGGAATAATATACCCTATAGGCTTGACATAGGACTGAGGTCGGTATGTCCCTATTGAGTATATTAAACTTAATTACTTGTGCCAGCTAGCTCAGAGGCCACTAGTAGTTTCTGGCAGCCGCAAAACATGACCACTTTGTTTCCCTTTAGAATCAGAACGTGTTCCAGAGTCGTGGAAACAATAGATAACCGTTTCACTCAGCTCAATCGTGCATACTTAGTTTTCCTCAAAGTTACACAGAAAGAATAGACGGGCGTTTCAATAAAAGATTTATTGAACAGTCTTGTTTCTCGTGTAAGTAATATGTGCTGTTACGATCACAAGACAGTATGCAAGATAAATAATGTACAGCGTAAGCAGTAGAAATAAATAATACTGCGCTAGCATGATCTTTAGTAGATATTCATTTACATAAATAACATAGACTAAAAATGCGAGTACTCATACGATGCGTTTCTAAACTAGTTCTACCCCAATGTACCTAACCTAACCTAGGTGTAGGGAGAGGTATGAAGTAGGTGAAGTATTCCTTACTATGGTATACTAAGAGTATGTTAAGTCTAGTATGCCTAGTATGCCTAGTATGCCAAGAGTCCCTCTAGGTTCTAGTCAGCTCCATACCTTAAGAATGAGAGAGGTGGGAATCTCTTTCCAGACTCGAACTCCAACACCCCGCAAGGGAAGTCAGATCACTGGAAGCTGGACTCTCTGCGTGCAGGGATGACAGCGTCTTCTCAGTGCGTAAGGCCGGGATACGGGCTCCTCTGAAGTCGAGGTCTCCTCTAGTTTACAAGGGCTAGGGAAGGTATATTTATACCTGAGAGGTACCTCACAATGTTAGCATTGACGTGAGTCGGACAGCGGAAGACGTCATGAATGAACCCCTAAGGTATAACGGTTCATGCATAATAGATGAGTCCTTGAAGAAATCAATAGTCCTGTGCTAGGGAAACTCCCGAAGCCTAAGGGTCTGTTCTTCAAGAACTCGTTGTGACGTTTAAGGTGGACGGATGTCGGGGACCATGCCTGTATTTGGAGTGCACGGTTTAATGCCTAAATAAGGACTGGGATTTTATGCCTATATAAGGGCAGGGCGAATTGTGCCTATATAAGGACATGATACAGGAAAACCTATATACGGACATCCTAAGAGGAATACAACAGCTGTGCGTCCGAGTCCTGCGTTGAGCCCATCCCGCTTTGCAAGAAATCTGACAGATCACAGGGCAGATGCTCGTCCACTGAGCGAGCGCCACCGGGGAACCAGGCAGTGCCTAGCAACTTGCTGAAGCCTGTAAAGTGCAAGGAGAACTGCAGCCTGTCACAGCCCCATCCAGCAGGCCGCCTAGCTGAGTACAGAGAGCAGCGAGGGCGCTCTCTAGGGACCAGGAGCATTGCAGCCGTACTGCGGTGAAGAAAAGTCCTCGCGCTCCGTGTAGCTGGAGAGGCACCGAGGTCAGTATCAGCTGGTCTCGGCCGTGGGACCAGGTGAGTGCCCTCCTCCATCCAATTTGTTTTCAAATTCCCTCACCACAGCACCACCTGAACATGAGCAGCCGTCATTGTCATCTGAGGAAGGGGGCATTTTTCAGATCGGCTACCACATGGCTGGTGGTAGCACACCGGCATGCTTGCAGCCTGGGATACAAACCCAGGATTATTTTGTTATCAATCAAGGCCCGCCCGGCCCATTTTGTGAATGGTCCGTAACCTGTCTACATGATAAGTATCAATGCAAGGCCTACTTTCTAATGGCATACGACGTGTCTACATAATAATTATTAATGCAATGCTCATTTTCTAATGGTCTGTGACGTACATAATAATTAAGTATTCATGCTTTTTCCCTATAAATGCTTATGGCAATTGATTAGTAGTCAACTGCTTCTGATTTATGTGCTTGTGGTCTACTGTGTTTAATACAAAGGATATTTTTATATGTTGTGTGTCACTGGTGTGTGTGTTGCACAAACGCTTTACACATTGCCTCTGGGATAAGCCTGACTGCTCTGCCAAGCTACCAAGGGGGTGAGCAGGGGTTGTCTTGGGTGTGCAACACCCTTATCCTGACTAGAGTGGTGGGTTCTGCCTGGCTTAGGTGCATATCCTAGCTAACCGGAAACCCCATTTCTAACAGTAACACACACACAGGTACACAGCAATGCAGACACTGACACACCCAGACAAACAGTAATGTTTCCAATAACACAACCAGGTACACTCTGTTATGCACACTGACACACCGAAAGACTTACCAATGCAGACACTGTCACACCCAGGCATACAACAATGCAAACACTGATACATCCATTCAAACACTAATGCATCCAATAACAAACACACCAAGGCCTACACTCAGGCACACACTGATGCATATGCTAACACACTGGGGCACATACTGATGCATACGCTAACACCCAGGCACTCACTAAGGCATACACTAACCCACCTAGGCATACACTCATTCACATACTGATACACCCACTCTCACGCCAATACAGTTAGTGGCACATTAAAAACACAGACTTAGCTCTTTATTTGAGTAGATGGCGGTTCTAAGAAGAACCATTTTTCTTTCTAGAAGGGTTTTTTAACAGTTTAAAAAAAATCTTTTTTTTTTACAAAAATGAAACAAGGCAGTAAAAAGGGTAAGGATGGGTAATACAAAGAAGCAACTGGTTTCACTCTTCAACAAACATTTTGTAGTGTTTGAATGCAAAAAAATAAATAAAAATAACACCGATGCTTCTTCACTGTATCCAAGAATGCACCCACAGAAGACATTTTTACAGCCACTAGCATGTGGCATTTTGTGCAGTGAATAACCATGTCACTCAATTCCTCACAGGCAGCTGGTATTGTAAGGAATGCAGCTGAAGATTGTTCTCCCAAGGCTGCTTTGGAGGTCAATTGTCCTGTTGCACCTGTTTTCTCTCACATCATCTGGTTGTACACCCTCTCATGAATTGTTTATAGGTGCTTTCACATAGAACTTGTCCTTGGTGAATATTTCTTTGCAATGCCTCTGGATAACTGCTTGCCACAAATTGTGCACTTGACATATTTTGCTGATACCTTCTTTTCCCCAGAAGGTACAGTAAAGTGCTTTCTCACATCACTTTTTTTTCTGCAAGGTGCTGTGTCTTCTTCTTCATTCTCAAAAGGTTGTGGATCCTCATCTTAGAGAGACGATGTAGCTTCAGCCATTGTCTAAAAGTACAGTATTCCTGCTTTTCAATCCACCTTCTAGAGACTTCACTGGAGAAGTAACTGCTTTTGGGTGTGGTTTGTCATGTGGAAGGGTGGGGTCTTAATGTATCCAATCAGAAAGCAAGGTTTGGGTGTGCTTGTGAGTCAATTCGCGAATTCAGCTCATAAATTTGTGGATTCGCGAAACTGGTAAAATGGGTAACTTTTTTGAAAAACAGATATAAGTTGGTTTATATATACTTGTAAACATGTTCACACCAATATTATTAATGATAATGGAGGTGTATTCATATGCGCAATAGTTTGTCAAATTTTCGGTGAGTCTGCAGGTCCGGACTCGCGAAGTTACTCTGATCACGTGATCGGGTGTAAAAACCATGGAGCAGCAGCCTGTCTATATTTCTGGACCTGCGCAGGTACCGTGGTACCTCGAAAATATATATTTTTAAAACAAAATGTATTTAATAACATTAAAAAAACGTATTTTACTTTACATTAAGTACATATGTGATTTCTATATATTTTTTAAAAAAATCTTTTTATTGGTGCATGAGTTTCAATATTTACAAAAAATAACATTATAGTTTAACATGTTTGATTCGAGAGACTGAATAAATTATATAGTTACAGATTCTATATTCATAACATTACATGTCTTTAAAGCCAATGGACTTATAACGGAAAATAAAGGAAGAGGAAAAAAGGCTTTGAATTAAGTCTGTAACATTTCTGTAGTTGGTCTCATGCACATTTTTAGAATTTTCTACCCCCCCCCTCCCTCCCCGGGGTTGACCATCTATCTACATGTGATTTTGTGTTAGAAAGTCTTAGATATACTGGGGTGTAACTAAAATGTCATGTTCCAGTGCTTTTATTTCTCGAGCCATTTAGTCAGTGGTTCCCAAATTTTTAACCCTTTTGATCGGGATCGAGTCCCCCTTTTGCCATAAATTGCTTTTTCAAAGTTATAGTTCGCAATTAGACGTGTTAGCCACTGGCAATACCCTGGAGGGGATGAATCTAACCAGGCTGATGTTAGAGTAAGGCGATATATTGCCATACTTATAAAAATTAACTGTTCTCCGGGCAACCCTTGAGTCTCCTGATCTACCCCTAGACAAATCAGAGTTGATGAGAGGTTTATATCCCTTCTTAGAACTTCCTTAAAAAATGTCATGATGTCAGCTTTTAAAGTATTTAGTGTATTACAGGAAGCCAACATATGTTCTAAATCGGCCTGAAACAGCGAGCATCGAGGACATAAGGTCCCTTTCCCTGTTCCCCATTTGGCTATCCTTTTCGGAGTATAATAAAGCGAGAAGCAGGTTTTATAATACTGCGCCTGAAGTCGTGCTGGTATTAAGAGTTTCTGTGCTAATTCGGTGGAATATTGAAATAAGTCCTCTGAGATATCAATTTCCGCTTTCCATTTGTTAGCCCGTTGTTCCATATCATCTATCATCAAGGAATTAAACAGATTATATACCATTCCAATTGATTGATTATTCTGTCTTAGTTTATCTATAATAAAATTATTTATAAAACCTATTGGACCTCCACATTTCTTGCTTAAAAAATCACGTATTTGTAAATACTTAAAGAAATCTTTCCAATCTAATTCATATTGTGTCTTAAGGTTTTCAAAGGAGATTATATCAGTGAGAGAATAAAAATCTCCAAGCTTGGATAGGCCTTTGTCTATCCATCTCCTCATTGCAGTGTCTTTAAAGATTCCGGGTAAATTAAAGTTATTATTTATCGGGGTATAATAGTTCAGCCGGCCCAATCCTAGCATTTTCCGGACTGCTTTCGAGGTTTTATATCCTGCGACCAGAGTCTTATATCGTACTTTTTTATAATGTGAATCATTCAAGAATCTCCAGGCCCATCCCCAGGCCTGATTACCCATTATTAGTTCTATAGGTGTGGGAATGTACCTAGGGGAGTCGTCTAGTGGTTTATCGGAAAAAAGAATGTGATTGTGTAAAAGAGTGGTTGCCCAATAATAAAGTTTAATGTTTGGAAGAGCCAAACCACCCCTATCCTTTGGTAAGGAGAGAAACTTATATGCTCTTCTAGGTTTCCCATAAGACCAAATGAACCGGGAAAACATATCTTCTATCTTTTTTAGGCATTTAGAATTAAATTCTAGTGGAATGGCTCGTATAAAATAGAGGATCTTGGGGAAAAAGATCATTTTGATTATATTACATCTCCCGATTATTGAGAGATGCAAATTATGCAATCGCCTCAATTCTGGTTTTATTTTTTCAATCATTGGGTCAATATTTGCATCAACTAACTTTTCAATATTAGCGGTAATGTCTACCCCCAAGTATGTGGCGTTTTCTATCTGTCTCACGTCGTCGCCCATATTGACATTTTTACAAATAATCTGGGTTTTGGTTTGATTTAGGGAATATCCTGCCAAAAGACCGAATCTCATCGCCTCTCGCCCTACCTCTATCATATACTCTATTGGGTTAGATGTTACAAGCGCTATATCGTCGGCATATGCCAATACTTTTGTTTCCCATCCTTGAGTAATTATCGGCCTAATCCTTTGATTGTACTCCAAAGCACGTAAGAAGGGGTCGATATATATGGCAAATAGTAAAGGTGAACTAGGGCATCCCTGACGTGTGCCTCGAGTTATTTTAAAGGTGTTAGTAAGTGTACCATTTATGAATAATTTCGCGGTTGGTTGAAAATACAGCATCTTGAATGCCTGTATGAGATGTTGGCCTATCCCGACCCTCGACAGAGACTCCCAAAGAAACGGCCAGGAAACTCTGTCGAAGGCCTTCTCAGCATCAAGTAGGATGAGTGCTGTTGGTTCTCCGGAAATTTGTGCTGCATCAAAGAGTGAGATGGTTCTTCTTATGTGGTCTATAGTACCACGTCCAGGGATGAACCCATGTTGCCTTGGGGATATAACTTTATGGATTACCCCAGCTAATCTGGTCGCTAATATTTTGGAGTAAATTTTACTGTCCGTATTTATTAATGTAATTGGACGATAGGAAGCAGGGTCTAGTGCTGATTTATGTTTCTTCAAAAAAACAATTATTTTTGCTTGCGACCATGATTCAGGTGGTCTTCCCCCATTAAAAACATGTACAAACAAATGAAGAATAGCTTCTCTTATTTCTGTAGACATTTTTTTATAGAATTCTGCTGGGATACTATCTAAACCAGTTGCTTTGCCATTAGGAAGACTGTTTATACACAGCAAAGCATCAGCCCATTGAGGGGGTTCCTCAAGTTGAGCCTGATCTTCTGAAGATAGTTGTTCTGTTGAAAATTGGTTAAGATAAGTCATAATATTATTTGAGTGAGATTTGGTGGTTTCTTGATATAGATTTTGATAATAAGTTAAAAACTCATTGCGTATACCTTCTGGGTCTGTGATTATGGCCTGGGTGGTGTCTTTCACTGCCGTAATAATATTTTTTGTGGCTTTTTGTCTGGCCCTTATCGCAAGATGATGTCCGACTTGTTCACTACACTCATATGCTTCTTTTCTCCAAGTCTCCAATCTATCTGCTGCCCTTTTGGCTATTACTTCCAAAACTGATGATTTAACTGAAATTATTTTAGCCAGTGCTTCTGTAGGATCCTCCCCATCTCTATATAGGGTAATTACATTTTCTTTTGCAGCTGCCAATTGCATTTGTAAGATATCCATTAATTGGCGTTTTTCCCTATTGAGAGCTAGCGAAAAGCTCATTGTTTCTCCCCTTATTGCGGCCTTAAATGCGTCCCAGACCACTTCTATCTTGGTGCTGCCAAGATTCTCCTTAATAAATTGGGGGATCCAGTGCCTCATGTGTTTACAATATTCATCATTAGCGAGTAAAGAGCGGTCAAATGACCAACTAAACGTATCTCGATTGACCCTTCTTTCCCCTCTTATTTCTAAAACCAAGGGATTGTGATCTGAAACTATTCGTGTAGTCTTTTCTATTGAACACTTATGAAGAATGGAATGAGATACAAGGATATAATCTAATCGGACCGGTTTTTTGTGCGGGAAAGAGTAAAAAGTATAGCCTGGGTCTGCAGGGTAATATGATTGCCAGACATCCATTAATGCCTGTTCCTGACTTAAGGCCTTCAAGGCCTTAAAGACCTTAGGTTTCCTACCTGTGTAATTCCTATTGGTGTCTAAAGATATACTTTGACTAGCCGATATATTTATATTAAAATCACCACAAATAATAATAGGTAAAGACCACTCGGCCAATTCGTTGTTTAAATAATCAAATATTGCCGGATCATCAACAATACTGCCATACACCGTACATATCGTAATAATGTCCCCATTCTCTCTACGACATTCGGTAATGACCCACCTCCCATTCTGATCTACGGATGTGCGGGGAAATTGAAGTGAGCCTTTAGCAGATAATATTGCGACCCCCCGTGTCCTAACACTCTGTGACGTCGCTCCTATTACTGTAAATCCAAGTGTGCCTAAAAGATGAATCTGTGTCCTGTCTATATGTGTCTCCTGTAGGCATAGGATATCGGCTTTAAGTAATCTGAGGGCTACAGCGGTATTTCGACGCTTCCTTGAATCATTCAAGCCACATATATTTAATGTAGCTATGCGTAATTTACTCATTTCATTACCTAAAGTTTAGCCCACTCGATAAGACCCTGGATAAGACATAATAGTACCTCCTGACCATATAACAACATAAAGAAAAAAGGAAAATTAGCAAAAAATCTACACCTGGAGCAAATACTCTTGAGGTCAACCCATCCCCCTTCCCCCTCCAAACCCTTCCCCCCCCCAACGAGACCCCCCCCACCACCTACCACTGAGGCCTGCCTGATTCTGCGTGAACCAGGATGTGGACATCTGAGAAGGCAGAGTCCCGTATCACCCCACCGGTCCGGTCCCTGCCCCAAACTGCACACTTTATCTATGTCTACTCATATTGTGATTACCCAGTTTGAAACTTCATAGAAACTCAAACATTTAAGTATTACGTCCATAACAATTCAGACTTTGGATCTATCTCTGCTTGTCCCTGTAATTTCCTGCAAATATGCTTGAGCTTGAATTTCCGAAGTAAAACTGCGAGTAACTCCATTGAAGATGATTTTCAAACGTGCCGGATTCTGTAGGTACACCGTTGCTCCAATTTGCTGAAATGGTGTAAATAATTGTCTCAACCTCCATCGCCGCTCAACTGTGGCATGAGCGAAGTCTGGTCTGGTGAAAAAGGTGACGCCGTTATATTCTTTTTTACTTGTAGGTCTGGCTATATCAAAAAGAGCTTGACGCAAAAGAAAATTCCCAAAATACACTAAAATTGTACGAAGGTATTGATCTTGAGAAGTGGGTCGTTTAGAAAGTGTCAGAGGAAATCGGTGAGCGCGTTGGACTTCCTTGTCCCAGTCCCAGGATTGCATCTCAGGAAATGCACCTTTAAAGAGTGATACTATATATGCCCTGGGGTCGTTCCCTTCCAATCCCTCAGGGACCCCGAGAATACGTAAGTTGTTACGTCGCATTCTGTTCTCCTGTTCCTCGATCTTTCACTATGGCATCATGCGCATCTCCCTGTATTTTCAACGAGGAGACATCTTTCTCTAGGTTCTCAGTTCGAGTTTCAACCGATGACATTCTGTCTGCAATTTCGATGCATGTTCGACCCACTTTCCTAATAGCACCTTGCAAATTTTGTGTAGCCTGTCGGCTTTTTCGATTGTCCTGCTTGGCTTCTTCTTGGAAGCCCTTGATCGACTATAAGACTTCCGCAAGGGTGGGTTCTTCCATGTTTCTAGAGCTTCCACTCGGATTTGTTGTCACGGAAAGGTTGTGACCTGCCCGCACAGTGTGGTCTGAAGGTGTCGCAAATTGGGAGGATGAGTAATCCCATCTGAGCTCGGGGTTGCTGCCTTGATCCGTGGATGCCCCAATTTTTTTTTGACCATTATGTTTCTTTTTCTTTTTTCTTTTCTAGCTTCTTTTTTTGTGCAGCCGATTGCCATAGAGTCTCAGAGTCAGTGCTGTCACACCATTCATGCTTTCTTCCGTTTCCTTCCCCATCACTTGATGATGATATACCTGTTTCGTACTTTTCAGATTCTTCTGTGATTGGGTAGGGTCTTTCCAGGATGTCGAGGGGTTCGGGGCTTTCAGCGTTTCCTTGCTGGTTGTCTGTTGCATTTGGTGCCAACCCATAAGCTCCTGGATCCTGAGGAGGTAAAGCGGCCGAGGGAGCATCTTCCAGCTGTATTGTTCCGGCCTTATTTGCTTGGTTACTGGCCATGTCTACGATTGTAGAAGGTAGGACGGGGTGTATTACTGGAATAATAAGGGTCACAGGTGAAGAAGTAGTAGAGTTTGGATTTACCCCTCCATTTGTTAAGAATGACTCAGGGACCGATACTTCTGACTGGTCTCCAGATGCTTCCCCTTCTACTAATCTGTTACCATGTCTCCCCATCTCTATCTGGCTGAACATATTAGAAATCAACGGTTGTGAATTATGTGCTGAATCCAAAGATTTTGTGGGGTTAAATTGTAATTTTTTACTTTGCTTTGCCTTGTCTTCCACTATCATCTGCTCATTTTGCACATTTTGTACTTTGTTTTTCAGCCCCCGTGTTTCAGGGCGTCTCTGTGAGCTCTCCGGTCTATTAGGCTGTGTCATTTTATTTACAGGGGCCAATGCTTGATTACTTATTGCTTTCGATATTTTCCCCCCTCGCCCCAACATCCTTACTTGCTTCTTTTTGATGTTACAGGATGCCGGGAAACAAAGTATCCACCGTTGAGTCTTGACGCGGTGGCTTCCTCGTTGTATTGTATCCAATGCCGTCGTCAGGATTCTCCAGATCACCGATAGCGTAATGCAGTACGTCGTGGAAGACAGCCGCAGGGCTGCGTGAAGCGAAGATGTTAGATCCGCTGGTCTCCCTGCTCGAAATGCAGCCGTCGGCGGCCCAGCTGTCGGACGTGATAGCTTTTGCAAGCCGCGTCGATCCCAGCAATGCCTCGAGGTCAGGATGGAAGTCATACATCTATGCAGCTATGAACAAAATCATCCGGCAAGTATGTTGTCCTGAATTACCACGATGCGGTGCAGTTTAAAGCCATTTATTTTGCGATTGGGGCCAGACCGGAGGAGCTCTGCCGGGCTACTGCCGCTCAGGCGCCATCTTGCCTCCGGAAGCCTCCCCTTCGATTTCTATATTTTTAAATGTATAAAAAGTTTATTTGTAAAAAAAAAAAGAAGAAAAAAAAGAATATCTACAGTATTAAAAAAAAATGTAATTAATAAAACAAATAATAATTTTTAATACCTTGTAGTATTAAAAATAAACCATACAAATTAAGTAAAAAAGTAAACATTAGAAGGACATAATATTTTACAAATGCAATTTTAAAAACCTTAGAAATTCAATGAAAAAACAAAGGTTACAGGGACATTATAGGTAGGAAATAGAATTTTAAAAAACGTTAGAAGTTCACAGAAAAAAACAAAGGTTTGAGGGATGTTATAGTTAGATTCAGATTTCACTCGTAAAAAAACAGAGAAATTCAGCAGTTATAGTTACCTGAGCTAACTATAACTTACGCCCCCACAAAGCACTGCTTATGATCTCATATATTACATCACTCATGACATGGTCAGTGACATCACTGATGACATCACTGATGACATCTCAAATGACATCAATGATGACATCATCCAGTGAGTGTTTTCTAAAAGTTTATTAGTGTTAAACATACATATATACCAAGGTACTACAAAAGTTAAAATAGTATACTCTGTAATACTGAGTGATTCTATTTATACGATGTGTTATATATATATATATATATATATATATATATATATATATATATATATATCCACACAGCATTTTCCGATTCCGGAGCCCCCGACCCTTCAGGGCGGCCTCTAGCAATGGGCTCGGAATAGCCCATCAAAGCACCTCCAAATGCACAAAACCAATAGAGGCCCAATACTGGAAATGCGGCTTTATTTCGAATCCAGCAACACAGCATGCTTCCTGTTCCTAACGTTTTGGCATCACTAGCCTTGATCACAGGTGGAAGGCAAACAAATTACTTGCTCGTGCGTGCTTTAAAAGTACTTAATCACGTGACTGAAAGTGAAAAAATACAAGTCCCACAGTTCATTGTGAATTCCTTCGAGTAAAAGATCTGGAAGTCCTTATTTGTATCACCCCAATTCAGTGTTCTTACTTGGCAATAGCACTGTTTGAATGTGGAATCTTTATGAGAGAAAACAGTCAGGTGAGTTTGTGTCTCTCGCGTAGTGCTGTCATTCTACAAATGGCTCGAAACAAACCTCATTCTCCAGCACGATCATAGAGGGAATAATCCATCTTGAATCCCTTCCAACACGCGCTCATTTTTTACCACAGTGGCGTTCCTTAGTAGGCATGGGAGCGTGAGTGGGTCATGCTCCTCAATTAATATCCACACAACATTTTCCGATTCCGGAGCCCCTTTCCCTTCAGGGCGGCCTCTAGCAATGGGCTCGGAATAGCCCATCAAAGCACCTCCAAATGTACAAAGCAATAGAGGCCCAATACTGGAAATGCGGCTTTATTTCGAATCCAGCCACACAGCATGCTTCTTGTTCCTAACGTTTCGGCATCACTAGCCTTGATCACAGGTGGAAGGCATATATATATATATTTACACACATATACACTTACCTGATATATACTTACTATTTCCTTGTAAAGGCATGCACGGTAAAGGCATATGTGTGGTACAGGCAATGCATGGTAAATGCATTGCGTGTTAAAGGCATTGCATGGTAATTGCTGCGTTGTAAAGGCTGTTTCCCCACTGTGGAGATAAAACATGGCTTGGTATACTATAGTGAGAGAAAATGCTAATGCTAACAAAAACCAATCATTACAAACAATATTTGCTGTGTGTGTTTACTGCTTTAAGAAATCCTAGTAAGGGTCTGCACAAGTACAAGTAACTCCATAAAAATACCTCTGAAAGCCTTGTCTGACTCATAACATAACACTCTAAATCTAAATGAGTCTAACTCGTTATAGAGAAGAGTGAGCAACATCTGCCTGTTTTCATTTTCTCTTAAAGATGCTCCAGAAGCAAAGACACCTAAGGGCTAAAAAAATCTATCTAGGTGTGCTTCACATTTACAGGGGTTCCCAACACTTGACTGCTTGCTGTCATGACGCTTGGATAGTAAGGGTTACAAAGGTGATAACTGTGGTTCAATTGGATATTATTACTCTAAATTAGGCCCTGGGACGCCATTGGTTATTAAAGGTAAACAACAGAATTTACCATAGATACTGTCCAGTAATGACTTTTATCCACAGGACCTAGGGAAAGGTCCTTGCAATCTCAGTCTGCCTCTAGTCACTTAGCTGCAAACATTTGAAGTGATTAGAAACAGGCTCAATTGAGGTAGTGAGTGCTTTAAAAGCTTGATTGGGCCCGCAGCAAGGTGCTCATTTCACTGGACTGAATGGGACGAGATCATCACTCACACCAGTAAAAGGCACCCAGTCTACTTGACACCTAATCCCGGCAATAACACATCAGATAAAATCACACATGCGGGTGGTGTAAGATTACACTGAAGCCCATATGTGACATCAGACTTTAATGTCACACTCTGCAGTATATATCTATGGTGTTACTAAATGTCAGAGATGCCAATTGACACTAGCCATTTGTTACCATGTGTAGAGGCCAGATCACAAGCAATGGGGGTGTTTATAGTCTCCCAGTGTTCAGAAACAAGAGGCCTGTAAATTTAATTGAACAAAAAGGGGGAGGGGCATATGAAAAAAATGAAAATAATGACATTATATTTACCAACATATGTTGGTATTAAAAAGTGAGCAAGCCCACTACCAGAGTGACATTTATCTGGAGCTTTACAGTTTCTTGTTCCTTCAGCCCATGAGGAACAAAATTAGAGGAGCCTATATGGCTGTTTTCTTTATCTGTTTATTTGATTTGCTAGATCTGGCAGGCTCTGACCAACTTAAATTGCTGCTCATAAGCAAAATGATTGGCAGCAAGTTATTTGCAAATATAGATTCAAGTACATTCTCGCCAGATCAACCAATGAAAGTATGCATGTCACATATTTCCTTCCAAAAGGTTTGAGGGTGCATACTTGACATGCAAAACATTTTTTAGATGTATGTTAATTTGGCATTTTCTAAAGACTTTGTATATCTTTACATAATATAGAATCTTAACCTTGTGCTGATCTTTGCCAACAATGCCAAGTTGTCAGGATTCTGCCATGTGTCCACTCATGATGGCCCTGTGGGGTCCTGAATTTACACCAATATATGCCAGTCAGTGCTTAATTTGTAAAAGAATAAGTGCTGGGGCTCTTGTCGGGAGGCCACGGCAGCTTGCACCACACATTGCCCCTGCCAGCTGCCAATGACAGTACAAAGACAACTACTAACCATCACACTCTTTCAAGTGTGACAATTCATATTATTCCAGGCCCCCAAAGTTATATGAATGGCTTGGGAGGCAGGTACTAGTTATTGTAAACGTAAATTCAACTAATAAACAGCTGTTGATGTGCTCATACCTAAATTAGCCAGACAGCGCCACAATGTGGCAGACTGACATAAGCCCCGGTGCTGGCAATTAGGTGCTGGTGCCGAGCACCGGAAACCACCAGAACAAATTAAGCACTGATGCCAGTGCAATATTCTACACCTTGCATTCCTAGCTCCACATCACACTCCAGTCCAGGTTTCCACACCACCATCTTGATGTATTGTGGGCCCTATAGGTCCCTCTGTCACCAAACTCTGTCTCAAACACATGCTCATGGTGGATCTTTGCTCTGCATTTTTGTTTCTGTATCCTATAAGCATTCTAACCCTGTGATACCTGCATTCCAAATTTTCACACTCTTCTGTCTTATCAACACTCCATTCCAGGTTTTCCTGTTTCTTGTCTTGCGCTCCTGATTCCTTGCACTTGGTTTATTCATTGCACCTGGCACTCTCCCTGCACCTGTGCTCCTACCTGGAACATCCACCTATTTCAGTCCTATGAGCTCAGTGTGTCGAGGCTCGACCTTGCTGCTGAGTCTCCTAGTGCTTTATTGTGATCCCGCTGATATATTTCAATGCTTGCTGTTTGATTTCTGTTTCCATCGTTACTTGATTGCATTTTCCTATTCTGGCTAGTTATTTGTATCTGTTTTCTGTCTTTTGTTTTTCCTGCCTCTTTGTTGCTGTGATTGCCTTGTTCCTAGTTCTCACTGCACACTTTCTGCCTCTTATGTACATTCATATTCCTTGCCTTGTGTTCTGTGTTCCTGTTCTGACTGCATATTTCTGTCCTGTCCTAGTTAGTGTGAAGATTTCTAATATTCATAGTGCTGTGTATTCCAGTCCTTTTCCTGATCTAGATTCCAGCCCTGTTTTTCCCTGAGCCCAGTTACTGTTTATGTGTTCCTTGTTCTGCTCCCTGTTGTACTCTATTGTGTGTGTGTTATATAACCTAGATTATCATTATTACCAAAGGGGACACTTAGATTCTGAGGCTTGTGCCTCTGGCCCAGAGACACACCTAGCATTCTTTCTTCATAGGACCTGCTGGGTGCCACCCCAAACTCTGTGAGATTAATCGGCTCCTTGCCTTCCTGTAAGATATTTTCTCCTTACAGACAGATCCCTTTCCTAGGAACATACAAACTATCTTTTAAGATAATTTGTCTACCATTTCCCGGCTTCTTCCTTCTTTTTGTTGCTCTCATGTTATCTTTCTAGTTTTCCTTTGTTAACTTCCAGTTCATTTCCAGTTCCCTGATCACAGCCTGTTCCAACCTGCTTCAGTTCTCAGCTTCTGTCCTACGTTTCCTTCAGGCTATCAGGTATCCTCTAGCATGTGTTAACCCCCTGCTCCTGAAATCCATTGTCCCTGTAGAGAGCCTGTACCACCTGTTATCTAGCCTTGTCCAGAACTCAGCTAGTGTCACTGACACAAAGACATAGAGTCTCTACATTTAGCCATGCATGGAGTCTATATATAGTGCAGGCTGTTGTTAAGTAAAGTATCCCTCAATAGCGTTATGAGCAGAGCACTAACCTATATTGGAAACTTTCCTCCCACTTGCTTCAAAGGTTAAATCTCCTCACATTTCTGTATCAAATGTATCCTCTGTGCCCAACCGGATTAAAGTTATACTCTCCTACCAACACCTTTTAAAGGTAAATCATTTTCAAAGCTATCTAAAAGGTAGATTGTCTGCCTAACCTATATATAGGGTACTCCCATTCTGACCTTTATCGGAGGAAGTGTCTCATCCCAAATGGTCAAAATGATAGACAGACTCTCCATCAAAGTTGTCTAAATTTCTCCCTAGACTTTCCCCCGAAGTAGGTGTCCTTCCTGACCTGTACAAAAATTTAACTTTCTAACATCTCTTCTAAAAGATTCTCTCTATCTGACTTGTCTACAAGGCAAATTCCCCTTTATAGGACGCTTGTGGTCTCTCCTTTAAACATGGTAAAATTGGATTACACCTATTTGGCTTAATTCATTTGCTTACAGGTCCCTAGCAAAGTGGTACCACATGCACCCAGGGCCTGTAAATGAAGTATTAGTAGTGGACCTGCAGCACTCATTTTTCCACCCACTAAAGTAGCCTTTTTAAGCATGTCTCAGCCCTGCCACCGCAGACTGTGTGCAGTTTTAATCTGCCTTTTTGACCTGGCAAAATAAACCTTTTCCCAGGCCAAACCCTTCATTTTTAATACATGTGAGTCACCCCTAGGGTAGGTCCTAGACAGCCCAGCGTCAGGATGGCATGTATATAAAAAGATGGACATTTTACATGAAAGAGAAAAACTCCTAAATTCATTTTTCACTATTTTAAGGTCTAACTCTCCCATTGGATAATGTTGGGTTACTTTATTACATTTAATAAGTGATAGATTTTTATTGGAAGCAGGTAGGAATGTCATGTTTGCACTCCAATGAATTGTAATTTAAAATCCTCTTTAATGGTAAAGTTTGATTTTAAGTCACTATTCGGAATTGGCACTTTTAGAAAGTTGGCATTTGCTTGTCCTGACTATTTGGTGCCTGCTGCCTGTGTACTTGGTCACATGACTAGGTATAGTTCGCAGTTGACCTTTAGGCATTCCTCCCAGACAGTATCACAAAGGGGTACTGGGTGTTGGCAGGATAGGCCATCCTGACTAGATTGGTGGGGGCAGAGCTGTCACCTACCAAACTTGTACTTCAATAGGGGCTGCCGCTTGCTTCATGCTAGCCTTTTGTCACCCCAGTCATCCTGAGACCAGGGCAGGGAGGAACTGCATTCCAGAACCGTCTATGGGGGAAACACTGCAGCTGTGTCTTCCACTTTAAAACTGGTACCAGGTATAAAAATAGGACCCTTAGACCCACTCCTCAGTACACTCCTGTACCTGCAGAAGACTAGAGAAGGAATGCCTTGTACTCCAGAAGAATGTCCTGCTGCTTAAGATCTGCCTTATTTCTCCGAGTACTTCCCTGCTGCTACCAGAATACTGCCCTGCTGCTTGAGGCATGCCCTGTTCTTCAGAGGAATACCCTGCTGCTTGAATCCTGCCTTGATCTTTAGATGACTGCTCTACTGCTTGAGGCCTGTCTTGCTGCTTGAAAGAGAGAGGACCATCTCCTTGAACCCAAGGCTATCAGAGTGATTTCAAGGCTCAGTTGACTGACCTCCTGTTCTGGGTTATAGTGACACAACAAGCTCCAGAGGACTCCCTGCAACTGCCCAGCTGACCAGCTGCAACTGCTTGCTCCTACCGAGACCTACAACTGGACCTGACTGGGCATGCAACTAGACCTGCCTGAGCCCTGCTGGCCTCTGCTGAAGTGAATTACTTTTTGATCCCCTAGAAGGGCCTCCCCAGGTCCTGGACCCTTGGTTGTCATCAGTTGAGCTCCTCTAGTGACATCCTGAAATTTTGAACTCTGCGCACCAGACTTTGAGAAGGTAACTGTTTTCAGTGGGGCCAACCTGGCCCCTGTATCCAACCCGCGCTCCATCATGCTCGGACTGAGCTTGTCACTTTGTCCCTGTCTAGTGCGACCAGATACCCACAGTTGGCATTTCCAGCTTCTTGGCGTTATTTTTACTTAAACCTTTGAAATTGCATATCTCCGGTACTATTGATTGGATGTTTGTTATTTTGGTCTCATTTTATTTATGGAATTTTACTCTATGTTTATAAAGTGGTGTGGGGTTTTTCTTGTGTTGTGTTTTTCCTTTTTGAGTGCTGCATAAATACTTAACACAGTGCCTCTAAGTTAAGCCTGACTGCTTTTGCCCCAAGCTTCCAGAGAGTTAAGCACAGGTTAATTTTGTGACTTTTGTGGTTCACCCTTACAGGCATTCAAGTTGTTGATTGAGAAGGGTTCATACCCCCAAACCAAAAACCAAATTTCTCACAAAGTTCAAAAGGCCATCTCTGTTCTTGACATGCTTCAAAAGATGACTCTCTTCCTGACATGTCAAAAAGTTATTCTCTCCTCTCAACTTGTCTAATCCGTGCCCCAGACTCATCTTAAGTGTTAGCTCTTGTCCTAGATGGTAGACACAGGGCCTTGTGTACCAGTGTCTGTTTGTTGCCCACAGTCTGGTTTGCGAACAGGGATACAACTTGAGATGTGATGCATGTATAAGAATGTTACAAAATAAATTGGGTTGAAAAATGGTCTAGTTAATACCTGATTAATTGACGGGTAGTTATTTGTGAACCCTTGTGAATGGCTGTAAATGCCTGGATGGTGATCGGCAAGGAACAGCATACCACCATCCCTGCATGCACTTTCCCAAATGGGAAACATTTTTGAAGATTTCCCAAGTCTGTTAAAGGTAGAGGAGCTGCTTTAAAAAAAAAAAGATTCCTATTAGGAAAGACATTGGAGGTGTGTGGGGCAGGCAGTGGGAAACGCCACTGTGAATCTCTTGTAGGTAACTCATACATGGTTTACAACCGTAAATGCTGTTGCAAATCACTGATACATTTCATTGTGAATAGCAAAGAGGAACGGATGACCCTTTTGCACCGCATACTAACTGCGAATGTTAATAAGATGCAAAATTTATTTTCAGAGTCAGAAAATCTTTTCTCACTCCCAAAGCACAAACAATGCGAATCACTATTTGGATGTGGCAAAGCTTGTGCTTTTATCAATTGCTGGCTTTGAGATGACACAATAAGCCCAATATCATCATTTCTGCCTACTGCTCAATGGTAGAGTTGCAAATAGGCCTCATCGGGAACTATAGTCATTTTCTGATAACTGGGGCCTATTAGCATGGCGATCCACCCGCCAAAACACCCCGCCGGACGGCCTTTTACCCCCGCCACATTAGCATGGCAGGGGGTACCGCGGCGGACGGAAGGACCGCCCGCTGCCTTTCCGCCGGTAGGCAATCGTCACGATTGCCTACCGGGCGGAAAAGGCCTATAATATGGTGGCGGTGCCTTGCAGGCACCGCCATCCATATTATGATGTGGGCAGTGTTATGCCTTTCCATGGCGGAGACTCCGCCATGGAAAGGCATGCGGTTTTCGCATCGGGGGCCCGGGGGTAGGGGACCGGCACTTGGGGGGTACCTATGGTACCCCCCAACATTGGCATGGACAAGGTGGCCCCGGAAGGAATTGTGGCAGCAGCCGCGCAACGACACCGTCAAGCTCGTGCCCGGGGACGCTTATCAAGGTGGCTGGGCTCCCGCAGCGCAGGACGCTCTGTAGTTTGGGAGATCGTTGGGGCAGACCACATGCCCCAGAAGGAATTGCGGCCGCGCACTGACGCTGTCACGCTCACACCTGGAGGTGCTTATCAAGGAGGCTGGGCTTCCGCGGGCCAAGAGCGGGCCCGTCTGCGCCCGTCAGCACCCTCTTCGAAGTGTGGTTAGAGTTATTCAGCTCCGCATGTGGATTTCGCCCAGACTGGAGGTACATCTCCTTTTTAAATCCTATTTTGTATATCACTGAGAATGGGTAAACATAAGGCTCCCGGCGCTGGTATTTCAACCCATACTACTACAGCGATTGACACTAGGCTGGCTAAAGCAGTGGGGGTGATTTCCGATGAAATCGTATTGGTTGAACTCAGGCTTTCTATGGATTCGGTGCACTATCACAAACATTCTACATCTGATGCAGTTCCTGTCCCTCCCAGCTTAACTTGTCCCGCTCTACCATGCACACATAGCTCTCCATCAACAGTTAATGGATGCCCTGACCCTGTATTGCATATTGCCCCTTCATGCTTAAACTCCTCCAAAACCTCAGATACTAATCAACCTGTTAAAAAAAGGAGGAAACCAGCTGGGGCTACCAAAGGGGCCAGTACAGTGGCTACATCTAAAAAAAAGCCACAGAGTAGTTGTGAACAGAACTTAATCCCACACTGGCCTAAATCCCACAGTGCGTCTCAGACAACCCAAACAGAGGAGTTCATATCAAATGGCGAACAAAGCACTTTGATCTCAATATTCAGCTCAATGCTCGACCAAAAACTCTGCCCAATTATTAGGCGGCTAGAATCAATTGAGAAATCTCTAGCTAATCACTGTGATCTAAACAATGCAACCAAGGACAGGTCCATTGTATGTTCTAATTCAATCTGAACTTCAACTTACCCTGCCCAACAGCAGATAAGGCTGACCAGTGGCACTGAACAAACAAATAAGCCACTAAGGGACCCTTCCTCTAACAATGAAACGTTACGTAGAAAGAAACTGGTCCCACAAACAGCTGCCCCTCCATCACCAATTCTGCTAGAGAGACACTGCCTCTGCGATCAAATCATCCTGACCCTTCTGGAGGAGTTAATGAAGTGTCTACCCCCATGTAAGACTCATTGAGCCTCCCTCCAGCTGCGTATCCATATGTTTTGATATTGGCCAGTGTACTACCATTGAGAGCGGGCTCAGTTGAGACCTGGTCACAGTTAAAGAACAAACCTGTACACTGGTTGAATAAACATAAGCAGTTTGAGTTTGAGAATGCGGGGCAAATTATTATGTTAAGGAGAATTGGATGGGTGGGACAGGGGCGTAAGGACATTCCAGGAGACTGTATTGTGGTAAATTTTAGAGCTGCTATCTATGCACATAATCTTTTAAAATATGGAGAATCATTGTCACACACTAATTCGCAAATTGTGTTACTTCCCCTCGGCTATTTTTATAAGCCAGTAACTTCACCAACTATCCGCAATCTGCCTATTAGGGAAGCGCCCTTACTGAATTGTAATAATAGATTTGAAGTTCTTAGTACACTGGAAGACATAGAATTGACTCCCAGTGGCTGCCGCCTCCGCACACCGGTTGCCTAATTTTACAAGGACGCCTACCCATATTTCCACCGCGCTGCCTATCCAGGATAATAGGCTGCACATTATGAGTTGGAATGTGACAGGGATTCGTTCCAAGATATTTGTGCCAGAATGGCTCTCCTTTATTAAAAACTATGATATAATTATGCTACAAGAGACGTGGGAGGTGGCACCAACTATATTAAATGGGTACCAGTGCTAAAATAAATCCTGCCATTAGTTCCTATTCTGGTCTTGCATCAGGTGGATTGTCAGTATGGCTGAATATTGCTCTGGGAGGTCACGTGGAGGTCCTGGAGACTGCTAGTACTAGCTTTCAAGTGCTCAGCTAGAAAACCCTTTTTAATTTTTATTTGGTTAATTTCTATAATAATGATTTTAATAATGTACCCAACCCAATATTTTTAGAATTAACTAATTTTCTCACCAAGTTACCTGACAGGGCTGTTACTCGGGGCCAAGGATTTTACCTTTGCCTTGCTGGGTATTTTAATGCACACCTCCCAAATGGTAGAAATACTTTGCGAAATACACAGGGGGGGTTAGACCGTAAAAGTCAGGAGTTGGGGGTCGATAGTGGAATCCCACGACCTATTAGATATTATGGTAATTGAAGGGAAAGGCAGAGGGTCTCCATCCACAATTGATTTTATATTTATCACCCAGAGCCTAGAACAAATTTTGCTCCATGGGTCACTTGTTGAATCCACCTTAAGCGATCACAACCCACTTGAGGCTGTCTTTTAAGGGCCCCAAGGAAAGTATATGAGCGACAGATAGGGGCCTGGGATCTTCAACCCACAATGGATAATTTAAAACTGGTATGGAGAATGCCTGACCCAGCACAAACTTTAAAGAAAATTGTGAAAGAGAGTAGGAGATCAGTGGAGGTCTGTCTATCTGAAAAGGACAGTGCAATCAATATAGTGGGTGCCTTTAACGAACTTTGTCTAGGCATAAAAAACACCCTTCTCAGACCAATAAGCCCATCCAATAAGTTACATGGCTGGTTTGACCATGACTGTACAGCAGCTAACCAAGAATTAAGGATAGCACTAGGGAAGAAGCCCAGAAATAAGGTACTAATCACTGCCTTGAGGAAAAACTATAAGGCTGTTAGGGCTAAGCGTTGGCAGCAGGTTCTCACAGATCAATGGGAGACACTAGCACAAGCAGCTAACACGAAGGACAGCAAGCACTTCTGGGCCACAGACTCTGGTATGAGATGTAAACATCTTGCAGTCTCTCCGATCTCTTGTCATATCACTAGTGAATCATGGGAAGATCATTATAGCAAGGTCTCCCCCTAACTTAGATAGTTTTACTATAAATAGATAATAGAAAGCTAACAGATGTCAGTATTACGATAGAGGAGGTAGAAGAGGCCCTATCCCAAAGCATGGATGGTAAAGCGCCGGGGCCTGATGGATTACCAATTGATTTACTCAAACTCAATATCAAACTGTGGGCTCCTATTTTAATGAATGTGTTTAGTAAACTACCCCATACAGATATACCAGACTCCTGGCGCACTTCTAATATCATGCCTATATTAAAGAAAGGTAACCGAAAAGACCCCAGTTGCTACAGACCAATATCGTTAATCGACACAACTGTAAAAGTCCTGGGGTGTGTTATTTATAATAGGATTCAGGAATGGGCCCAAATAAAGTCAATCTTATATCCCCCCCCGTATGGATTCAGAAGTAAGGTAGGGACAACTGAGCAATGTGCCAACCTGAACCTAATAATATGTAAGTACACAGTCGTTAAGCGTGTGCCTTTATACATGGCATTTATGGATCTAAGCGCCGCTTTCGACTGTGTGAACCGGTCAAAACTATGGCACATGTTGATACTCAAGGGCCTGGAAGCCCCACTTGTTCATTTTCTTGCATTTCTACATTGGGGCATGAGAGCCAGAGTCAGAATAAATGATAACGGGAATGTATCCAAGCGTATTGAGATTGGCAGTGGTGTTCGACAGGGGTGTGTGTTAGCCCTGCTCCTGTTCATACTATTCAATAAAGACCTCCACCCATCTCTATCACCATAACTAGTGATGTTCCATCTGTGGGGGCGTGGCCAAGCAGGCTGCGATGGCAGACGTGTCCTGCTGAGGCTCCGCGATCGGGCTAGCATATTGCCCACTTCCCTGCGTCGTATCGGACTGCTGAACCGACACCCAGGTGTCGGAACACAAAAAACATCAAGCGGTGAACCAGTATCCCAGCAATTGGGCCAATCCCCGACGAAAATCGTAATTTTCGGGACCCCGACTCCCGGCAGCAAGATGGCGCACGTCCGCACCCAACTTTAGGCCCAGTGAGATCGGGCTTGTGCCGAGGGGTACACACCGGGAGCAAGAGCCGCGAGACAAACGGCCAGGGACACAGAGGCGGTGAGGGGACATCCCGGCATCGGTGATAGCCAGCGTTCGTCCCAAGAGCAAGCAAGGGGATGGATGCCGGCGGCGGCGACCAGAGGCGGCCCGCCCTTGCTGACGCTGCGGACCTGATCCAGCAGACAACCCGGACTCGGAGTGCAACTGAGTGGTGCCAGGGGTACCAGCCCTGATACCAGTGACTCAGAGACGGAGAGACGGTTACCGCCCCCGGCCCAGCCGTGAACCGCAAGACAGTACTCTGCCGGTGCCGTCTGACCCCAAAATGGCGGCCGAGGGTCGCGGCGAACAGCGGGACTGAAGACAAGTCTCTGGGCCACCCATGAACACACAGCGCCGACAAAGCAGAGGTGAGCGGCGGACCCCCCAGGTCGAAAGGTGACGTAAAAGCGACCCCCTCCCACTGCTGCAGATACCAATCTGCACGCGCCAAAGACAGACGGTGCCTGACCCTAATATGGCGGCTAAGTAATCCACGACATGCCTGCATCGGCTTGAACACTACATCCCTGGTGAAGCGCTTGACTTGGCTACCAGATCACTCACGATCCCCGCCTGAAACTCTTCCCCGAGCAACGCGCACAGTGCATTACACCCCTCCTGGCAGCGCCCGACCTTGTCCGAAACCGTGAAGAAGCGGACCAGGTGTTGGGGCAATCGGAGCAGAGATCCCCCCCGCCCAGCCTCTTACTGAGCCGCAGCATTCTTATCTCCTTGCCCGGTGAGCGCCCTTTAACCAGCGAGACCACCAAGCCTGGCATCGGGGCACCTAATAAGCAGGGACTCTGCCACATACTCCACAGCCACTGACAGCACTCACTGTGCGCGAGACCCTCCCAGTTACTGCAATGGGGAAGCCAAGGGCATCGCAGCACACAACAGTGCCTGAGACTGCACCGGAGAACATGCCAAATACCCGGACATGGGCCAAAACTACCGCGCCTCAGTCCGATCCATCTATCTCGGACAAACTAGATCAAGTATTGGCAGCCATCGAACTCTCCAGGGTGTCCATGGAGGAGCGACTCGGCACCCTGACGACGGACATCAGCCTCATCCGGGATGACCATCGAAAATTGGCCGACAAAGTGAAGGATGGAGAGAAGATTCTGGCCGACCTGCAACCCGCCATCAAGGCACACCAGACGACACTCCAAACTGTCTTGAGCCGCCTGACCACCATGGAAGAGCGTGTGGATGATTTGGAAGGGCGCTCGAGACGCTGTAACATCCGCGTGCTGGCTCTTCCAGAGGAAATCGAAGGCGCAAACCCGGTGGAATACATGGAAGCATGGGTAAAATCTTTCACTCCCACGGCTGACCGGACGGCATTTTTCTCCATAGAACGTGCCCACAGGGTCCCAGCCCGCAAACCCCCGCCAGGAGCCACCCCCAGACCAATGCTGGCGAAATTCCTGCATTTCCGAGACCGCGATGCAGTGCTTCGAGCCGCCAGACAATCAGGCCCCTTGCATGTAGAAAACAAACAGATAATGCTATTCCCTGACTATGCACGGGCGGTGCAGCAACAAAGATCATCGTTCCTGGAAGTGAATTGACGAATGCGGGTGAACAATATACAATATTCCCTGCTCTTCCCTGCCCGCCTCAAAGTTCTCCATAACGGCTCCGCCATCTTCTTTACAAACGCCGAAGAGGCACACGAATGGGCGGATCGACACTGTACACAACAATCTAGAGCAGAGACCACACGCGGCCCAAGTTTCAAGTCGCAGCGCACCAGGAGACGTAACTCGAAACAGCAATGCAGCGGTAAAAATAAGGTGGCTGGGGCCCACACCCAAGAATGTCCGGACCTGGAGCAAATCATGAAGGAGCGACGAGAGGTTCTACGAGCAGTGACTGAACTACAAACCTCCCCACTCGCGGAGGACACAGATCGAGCCCCACACCTCTTCTCTTCGGAAGGAGAGGATGACAGCGACGGAACGCTATCTGGAGTAGACTCAATTACGCCCCCCCCGGTTACCCCCCAGATGGCTGATGCCATGTTGGATGGGCAAACTAACACCCTCTCGGCATGAGGTGAACTGACTGGCGGCCCCTCAACGGCCTGCGCAACCAAGACTCACCCATTGAGCGCACGCAGCGCAGACATGATCAAGCACAATCCAGACGACGCCCAATAATCCTGCAAATGCCCGGTCGGCGAACCGCCTCGCATACACGCATTGCCACCCCCACATCATATTGTTGCACTCTCCTCTTCTATGAGAGTAGGTTTGGACGTATCGTCGCCAGCGATAGGTCCTTGGTATTGGGACTGTTTCCCAACCCCAGTTTACAGTTCATTGCCCCCGTTCAGTATAGTCCTATCCCCTCATGGAACTTCACATAACAGGGTAACCGCATCACGCGAATGGGTGACATCGCATTTCACATATGTTTATCACGCTGCTGGGGAATCGTTGGACACTATGCTCCAGCTGATACTCGCCATGTTAGCATGTACTGACAACACCAAATGGCTACGACAATGCAGAACACTGACATCAGCATCTTAACACTGAACACTAGGCGCCTTCATACACCGAGCAAATGTTACACAGTATACTCATATACAAAACGTCAGAACGCACGAATCGCGTTCTTGCAGGAGACGCATCTCACCACATCGGAAATAGGCAAACTGCAGGCCAAATGGCACGGAACTATATGTGCCACATCATACTCAGCATACGCACGTGGGGCACTGATTTGGGTTCGACCGGGCACCCCATTCCAGGAACTCAGAAGAGTGGTGGACAAGGAGGGTAGGTATGCCCTACTGGAGGGACTCTTAGATGGGCAATCAGTACTCTTGGGCAGTATATACACCCCAAACGTTGAGCAAGACAGGTTCTGGGAACGCCTCACTGGTGTTCTGGCCCAATTTGCTTCCATACCATGGATATTAGGGGGCGACTATAACTGCACACTAAACCTTACCCTGGATCGATCCCACCACCCACCCACATGCTCTTCAGCCCACAAACAAACAGAACGGTTTAAAGCCAGGGTCATGCAATGGGCACTCACAGACGCATGGAGAATGCGTCATCCACAGACTCGACTGTACTCGTTCCACTCCATACCACATAACCTGCGGTCCGACTAGATAGATTCTTATGCTCAGCGCCGCTCATACCCAAAATTCAACACACAGACTACCTAGGCCGGGTTATCTCTGACCATGATGCCCATATTCTGCGGTTAAACTGGAGACCCCCCATCCCCCCGTTCCCACTTGGCGACTGCCACGGGACTGCCTGACGGACCAAGTCTTCAAACACGAACAGGGGCAAAGCATACAGGAATACTTCACTAATAACGCGGGAACGGCGACATCTACATTAGTGGAATGGGACACATTCAAAGTAGTGGCCCGGCGAGAATGTATTAAACAAATAGTAGGGGTAAAACGGACACTGGAGCAAGCACTCACTAAAGCCGAAACGCAGCTAGCCACCATAACTAAGCGAGACGACGCATCTGAGGAGGCAGTGGCACAAGTGGCAAAAGCAAAGACAGAGTACCTAGCTGCCTGCGCTGGCCTCCGTCGGTACAACTTGAGGGCACATTATTGGCATGGCTAGCCAAACAAGACACTGATGTGAAACCCATTACTGAAGTGCTAGACCCCCTCGGAAATTTGGTGCGGTCCCAAGCAGAAATCCTCTTGGCGTTCCACCAATACTACTCTGAGGTCTACCGTAGCCCAGCACCGATAGGGCAGGAAATGCTAGACCATTTTCTCGACCCGTTGACGATCCCCAAAATCACGAAGGCAGACAGAACGGCACTAGATACAGAGATACAATCCGCCGATATCACCCAAGCCCTACATGCACTAGCTCGCAACAAAGCTCCGGGGCTAGACGGGTTCCCCCTGGAATACTACACAACCTTCTCCCCCCTGTTGGTCCCCCGCCTGGTAGCGATGTTCGCGACCGCACTGGAGAAAGGAGAGTTACCGAGATCCCTCCGGGAATCAGTTTTTGTAACCTTCCTGAAACCAAATCGCGACCCACAACAGATGGCCTCCTACCGTCCCATTACGCTTCTGTCCGCTGACTGTAAGATCCTAGGGAAGATATTAGCGGACAGGTACACACAAATCCTACGACCCCTGGTTCACCCGGATCAATGTGGTTTTGTTCCGGGCAGAAACACGTCCCAAAATATACGCCGCCTATTCCATATCCAAGATCAAGTAGGTGCCGCGTTCCCCAGAGCAGCCTGTCTTATCCTAGACCTTGAGAAGGCCTTCGATACCCTCACATGGCAAAAACTGTTCTCGGTCCTAAAATGAGCAGGATTCGGTCCCATCCTCTTAGCATACACACAACTCCTATACACCAAACTAACCTCGCGCATTCGCATGGGACGATACATATCGCCAGAATTCGCGGTACAGAGAGGCACGAGGCAGGGCTGCCCGCTTTCGCCTCTACTCTTCGCCCTCGCTGTAGAACCCCTGGCTATACGGCTGCGACAGGAGGGGGAACACTGGGGCATTCCCATAGCGGATACCATACATAGTGTCTCCATGTACGCTGATGACCTTCTCCTATATATTCGGGACATTACTGCGGACCTAACACCCATTTGGGCAACGCTGACGGAATTTACAGAAGTCTCCGGGCTCAGAGTAAACTGGGACAAATCCACGGTTTACCCACTACACCCGAACCTCCCCCCTCGTGATGTCTGGCTGGGTGACCAGAAAGTGACCTAGAGTGCGGGGGCCCCCAGATACCTCGGGATCCGTCTCTACCACTCCCCGGCTGACATATTTGAAGGCAACCACCGTAGAGCACTGGCCGGAATCTGATCAGCGGTCGGATTCTGGAAGAACCTCCCGCTAGCCCCGATCGGCCATGTGGCTATAGCCAAAATGATAATAGTCCCGCGGTTACTGTACCACTTCACGAATCTGCTGGTAATCCCACCCAGAGCATTCTTCCGGGACTTAGACTCGCTCCTCAGTTCGCTCATATGGGGAACAGGCAGACATAGGATAGCACTAACGAAGTTACAACTGCCCACCACACAGGGAGGACTGGGTGCACCGTGCTTCGAGTCTTACTTCCTGGCAGCGCAATTACAGTGGCTGTCCTACTGGACGGCGGGCAGACACATAGGTGAGACATACACAGCGGCCGGCCAGGTACCCATCCCAGAACTCCGCCGCCTGCTTCTGCCAGGCACTAAACCGAGGCGCACATACCCCATACAAGTAGTAGTGGCAAGCAAATGCATGAAAAGGATACACCATATGTCGGCGGGGAAGCCTCCGTACTCCCCTCTGCTGCCACTAGTCGGCTGGCCCAAACATGAGAAATATTACACAACTAGCATGCTTCACACATGGATGGACCGCGGCCTAACCGAAATAGAGTCTCTATTTGAAGACGGACAGCTTAGACCGTTCCACCAGCTTATAGACGACTATGATCTCCCCCCTGGCCAGTTTCTACTTCACCGCCAACTCCTAGAAAGCTATCGATTGTACCACGACCTATCGACGGGAGAGCCAGCTACTCACCCGGTCATCCACACGATCATACACATGGGGATGGGGCGACACATGGCTCTATAAAGCCATTCGGGAGCTCACAAACAAACCCCTGGAGGCCCTGCGGGCCACTTGGGAGGAGGAACTAGGGCGCCAACTACACGAGAAAGAATGAGAGATGGCCCTCGAATACCCCAAGAAGGTGTCCAGGAATGCAAGTTTTAAAAATATTCAATTCTATATCCTACACAGGGCGTATCAAACACCCATCAGACACCCAGTTCCTCTGCCCCAGATGCCGATCACGGGAAGCAGATTTTTACCACATGTTCTGGAGTTGCCCCACACTACAGCCATATTGGAACAATGTTCACAAGACACTCAGGGATCTCACAGGGCTTTCACATCTGAACACCTGGGAAGCCTGTGCATTAGGTATTTTCCGGAAACGGAAGCAACACAAAGTGTCAATCCGCTCTGTCTCACTGGCAATCTTGTTGGCTAAAAGGAGTATAGCTATGCATTGGCGATCCCCCACGGGTCCCCCGATCGCGGCATGGGTGGGAGCAGTACACAAATGGGCGACGGCGGAGGAGGACACATTAAGGGAGGAGGAGGTGAAGGGGATACGTAAACACCCCATCTCTATGGAGTGGACCCTATTACTGCACCAATTCAAACAGCCACCAACCCACGACAACCCAGTTGGTTCCCTGCACACCCCAGTGGACCCACAGTCACAAACCCCGACCGTAAGGACACACACCAACTCTCCTCTTGCAGCAAACACGTAACGTTTCTCGATATTATCACCACGAACCACACGGGACTCGAAGATAAGACATCAGAACTGGACTGACAACCTCCCCCCCCTCCCTAGCAGCACACAGACATATCAACCAGCGAGATGCATACCACCCTGACACCCTGTCCGATATATGTACCCTGGATCCCATGAACGTTATCCCAGTTTCGCATCCCAGTTCTATATAGGAATTGTTTAGCGTAAGCCCTGAATAAAGACAGGATACGTGTCCATTTAATGCGAGGATAGCAATGTCCAACGGTGTAAAATGCACGAAATGAAGTCAAATCAAATGTATCTTAACACAATCTGTCTTTGTAAAATAAAAATGCCAATAAAAATATTTAAAAAAAACAAAAAACTAGTGATGTTCCATCTGTCAAAGGGAAACCTCTTCCTACACTTTTATATGCGGATAATGCAGTTTTAATGGCTCGGACCCCCAAGGCACTACACCTTTTAGAGTCAGCATTCATCGATTTTATGTCTAATCTAGATCTCTAAACAAATTTGACAAAATCTCATATTATGGCATGTGGGCCACGTTGCATTCAATTGTCTTCTATGCAAGTAGGAAATAACTACAAGAGCTTCCCATACTTAGGAGTTATGTTTTCGGCCTCTGGAGCTTGGTCACCTAATATCGCACAACGTAGAATGTTATTCTCAAAGGCAATTGGATCATTACTTTCCCTCCCTCAACCACGTGGCGGGGGCAGCTGAAAGTGATGTTGCAAATATATAACTCCCAATGCGTTCCAGTTGCCACCTATGGTTCCGCTATTTGGGGGCGTGCAAACTGCGTAACCATACAATCAGAGGAAAATAGGTTCTGCAGGCGCTTGCTGGGCGCACCACTTTCTTCCCCCATGTCATTTGTCATAAAGAGTTAAATTTGTTATACATAACAGATTTGATCAGAGTTAGGCCATTGTTACTTTGGTTTTCTATTTGGAGCAATGAGCAGGCATCACTTGCAAGAGAAATAATAAATGACTGTATCTCCTATGATAATGGTCTCCGAATTCCGTGGTTGGCATATATTAAATCGGAATTTGGGAAAATTGGTATGGAGCGAGTTTTTACAATGAGAGATTATGCCCTACTTTTAACAAAAGGAAGTAGCCTTAGCTTTTTATAACTCGGCACGCGAAAGTCGTCTTAAAAGCGTAGTCGGGAAACCATTGATAACCGCATATTAGGCCCAGAGTATCTCCTACTCCCACCCGTTCATTCAGATCAGCCTTGTGGGAGATGGGAGCGTTCCCTGTTATTTAGGTTTTGTGCTGATATGGTTAAATACTTAGGTGTCCATTACGATACCGGGCGCAATAAAATCCGCCATCTACCATAGCGGTAAAAAACCGCCCGCCTACGCCTTCTGAATACCGACCGAGCAATCACGATGTCGCGAAGCGAACACCGCCCCCGGCGGAAAAAACACACAAAATACCGACCGTCTATGTCCGAGTCGAAGTCCATCCGTCCGCCACGGACGCAAACCCACACGACAACCCAAAACCGCCCGCCCTGACTACCGAGACACCGGCCGTGAAATTACGATCTTCCCGACATGAGCGCGGCAAAACCAGAAATACACCGCCCGCCATCGTAAACAACAGTGATGAAAATGGACACGGCGGAAGCCCTGGTGGCCACGTCCCTGCACAGAAACCATCCGCGGACCAAAGAAACACACACAACATGGCCAACAAGTCCACACAGCAAGCAACGCCCAAATACCCAAACACAGTACACATCCCGAAAACACATCCCCCCTGGACAAACAAATAAACTACAAATCCCAGAACACCAGCCACAACACACCTGAAAACAACAGCACATCATGACACACCCACATAGGTAAGTACAAATGCAGCCCCTTCACAGACCACAATCCCTTGCAACACTACAAACTGAGGACGAGAGCACAGAACACAGCGAGACAGAAAGGACAGGAGCACACCACAGACACGCACCCATCACCACCACCACCAAACACCGGCCCCACAAACCCCCTGCACATCACACACCACACACACACACCGCACCAGCACCACAAACACAAAACCACACACCATGGCAGCACAGAGAATGCCCAAGTTCACTTCCACTGAGCTGACAGTCATGGTCAACGAGATCATCAAGATGCACCCACAAATCTATGGGAACAAGGTCCAACAGACACCACTAGCCACCAGAAACCGGTTGTGGATCAGGATCGTAGACCAGGTCAATGCAGTCGGGAACGTGCCACGCAACAGAGCCGAAATCACCAAGAGGTGGCACGACATTAAAAGAGTGGTAAAAAGAAGGAGGCCAAGAATCGGCAGCTGGCTGACAGGACTGGCGGAGGAAATCCCGCGCTATTTAAGACCTTCAAGGTGTGGGAGGAGAAGGTGCGAGGCATCCTACATCCGGAGAGTCTCACCGGAATACCAGGGGAGTGGAGGCTGGTAAGTACAAACAAATGTATACCAGCACACCGCTATGTACTCACATGCACTACCACTATGCCATAGCTCCGAGGGACAAACACCCCCATGTCCAGTACACAATACACAAGACATCACTCACACATGCAACAGACTAACTAACAAAACCATGGGGGCATGTGTACAGTCAGCCAGCACCGCAACTCCCACCAGGTCCCCTTGTACTCCAGATGCGCCAGAAGGAGCACTCCCCACACCCACACACATGTGTCAGCCATAGCTGCACTAACCGACAAGTAACAGGTAAGTTGCCGGAACACAAAGTCAGTGGGTCGGAGGGGGGACAGCTGAAGTACAACACCCACCAGGCCCCTAGTCCTACAGCACGGCAAGGTGGAGCACACCCCACACCCATGTGTCAGCCACTGCAGTGCACACCTTCAGCCGATAGGTAGATATCTTACCGTACATGGAGGGGTTTCTGTGGGTGGTAAGCCATCACCACAACACACAACAAGGCCCCCACTCCCACAGACCAGCAAGATGGAGCACCCCTCCCTCCCAGTACCATATGGCATCCATTGCATTGCGCCCTCCAAACCAACAAGTAGGTAGAGTACTGTACAGGGAGGGTGTCTGTAGGCATGAGGACAGTATCACGAGTAACATTTGGGAAATGTCACGTAGCAGAGGAACACGCAGCACTGCTCCCTGTCATAATCATGTGACCAATGTGCACACGGACATGTATTACAGAGTCATAGCCCACATGAGCCATCACAAATACAGCAACACCCATGGAGCCACGTCTGCATGCACAAGTCCCACTGGAGTACTGACCCACACAGCGGGCACTGTGCCACTCATCACACACATCACCAACACCATCGAAGTCCTGTCCATGTAGTCGTTACTGCCTGTTCCCCACACAACGTACAACTCCGCCCATGTAAGTCTAACCTGTCTAGAACTAACAGTGTGGAACCCCAGTAATGCACATAAACAGCACTGGACCCATGAAACACACAGCCACACAATGCACATCCAACATACCATCCATCTCATCTGTCAGCCCCAGTGTCATGAAAGGTATGTCATCGGAACAGCTGGCCCTGACACAGTAGTACTGCAAATATACCTGCCCATCACAAATAATGTGTCTGCAGTGATTGAAGCGCACATCACACTGATTTACAACATACACAATATAGTCAACACCCCAAGAGCACTGCATTGCTGCACATGGCCGAGGGTAGCACGCACACCAGGGAATTGGCCCATCTGCAATACGTCGTGTGGCACACCACCATCACTCACTCACTACAATGCTTGCAGTGTAATGTCCATAAATGATAACAGTGAGCAGATATGCTGGGGATGTCAGACATACACACACCTTTGTCTCTGCACTGTCATGTTGCCAAAACACATGTCCCGTTCTGCACACATATGTCACAGTATGTACCCCAAAACCATATTTCACCTCAAAAGCGTTGAGGGGGCTGTACCCCCTTTTGCCATCTGCGTTTCTAAGCGTTCCATTTGAACCCCAAAACCATATTTCACCTCAAAAGCGTTGAGGGGGCTGTACCCCCTTTTGCCATCTGCGTTTCTAAGCGTACCATTTGAACCCCAAAACCATATTTCACCTCAAAAGCATTGAGGGGGCTGTACCCCCTTTTGCCATCTGCGTTTCTAAGCGTTCCATTTGAACCCCAAAACCATATTTCACCCCAAAAGCGTCGATGGGACTGGAGCCCGCATACACCCAAGCCACAAAATGTAGGAGTACAGCAACACACACTGATTGTCATCGCTAATCCGTCCCATGCCACATGAACACAACACACAGTACCATTGCCTTGCCCACGCATACACACATCGTACATCCACACACACGCCACTGGGAAACCTGTGCACGAACTGTGAATGTCAGACAACCAATACAAACTTTGCAAGGTGCAACACAATAACCTATCTCATTCTCCCCACAGGTGCCGAACAGCTGGATGCTGGAGAGGGAGACAGCAGCCAGCACAGCCAGTCCGCAAGCCCCCGACCCGGACTCACGGATGTAGAAGACCTGGACACCTCTTCGGACGAGGACCACCTAGCAGGCCCGTCTGGAGTGGCAGGGCCCAACCGCTCTCCAGGGCCCCTCCTACCCACCAACACATCACCCAGGGCTGCTGACCAGTCACAGACCCCTGCTGCCACGGTCATTGCGGCCACCACCACCGCCGCAACAACCACCACCATGCCATCCCTGGCCACAGCACCTGCGCAAGGGGTGGCACGCCCGTCGTGCTCAACCCTGGGAGCCAGACAGAGGACCGTGGTGACCAATGTGGCGAGTGGGCAGGTTGGTGGCAGCAGTACCGGTGGGAGGAGCAGGGTCAGGCCAACGCCATCTGAGCCTGGGAGCCAAGCCCTGCCGCAAATCTCAAGAGTCCTTGGGGCCTATGAAGAGGCCAAAGGACAATGGGCCAGGTCGGCTGCCGACAAGCGGAAGGTCCTTGGGGTGTTGAGGTCCATGGACGCCCATATGGGCCAATTCGTGAACCGTATGGACCGACTTGTGGACCTCATGGGCCAGCTGGTGGTGGGGGGGAGGGCCCAAGCAAGGCCAGCCACACCACCACCGCCACCACGTGCTGTGGCGCAGGCTCGTGCAACATCTAGTTCCCCTGCGTCCACAGCGAGTGAGCAGACCTCAGCCACCACCAGCAGCCCACCAACACAACCCCCCCCTACCAAAAGTGGAAGGGGCCGTCCGAAGAGGAAACAGGTGTCCAGAGAGGACTATGCACGCTCCAAACGCCAGTGAGTCAGCCAGCCACCCTGACCACCTACTGCACTGACTTTGACTTCGATCCTACCCCACACCGCCATGTGAATGGCATGTGTCTGTTGGACTGTGGACATAGAACTTCATGGGTACACCTTGACCATCACGCAGCCATGTCCGTCAACCCATTGTCACAGCATGCACCACTTCTGTCATCACCTTGCACACAATCACATTTCACCGCTGTAAATAAATACACCTTGATCACAATCTGCTTCATGTGCCCTGGGTTTAATCAACGATGTGCAACCTCCACCATGAGCAGGAATGCCTCTGCTGTGTGGCATGTAGATAGGCCAGGAGATGTTGTAGGCACCTAGGGGTGAAAATCAGAACAAGAGTCCATTCAATTAGTGTGTCACACACCCCTCACACAGTACTTGTCACCAACTACAAGCAATGTACACACATCTCACAGAGCAACGGGGCACAATGCCACAGCCACTGTCAGTGGCATACTACCCTGGAAATGGACCATTGCCACACAGCACTCAGTGAACAAAAGGCCTCCGTCACAATGCACACATACACCTGCACAACTACAGCTACATCAGCCGTCGTACATGGTCACTCACCTTCAAGTGAAGTAGCGTGCGATGAGCTGCTGACGCACATTCACAGCTTCCTCCTCTCCACTGTCCTCGTCACTGGACCCGTCCTGGTCTGCAGGCGGGGGCCCGGGCTGATCACTGTCATCCACTATTAGGGGGATCTGCTTGCGAATAGCCAGATTGTGCAGCATGCAGCATGCCACAACTATCTGGCACACCTTCTGTGGGGAGTATGCCAGTGCACCCCCGGTGCGGTCCAGGCATCTGAATCTGGACTTCAGGAGGCAAAAAGTCCGCTCCACCACACGTCTGGCCCTGCCATGTGCCTCATTGTAGCGGACATCAGCTGGTGTCCGAGGATGACGTAATGGGCTGAGCAGCCAAGGCCCATTCGGATAAGCAGAGTCACCTGGGTGTGAGGAATACCGAGATTAGTTGCAATTCCAACTGTCCCCAAGACAGCATCGCACACCAGGCACGCTACACGAGTACACATACTCACCAACAATCCAAGCACGGTCCTGTTGCAGATTGGTCATCAGACGTGGTAGGATGCTGTTGCGCATGATGTGCGAGTCATGGGCCGATCCTGGAAACTTCGCACACACGTGTGTAATGACCATGTCCGCAAGGCACAGCACTTGCACATTCGGGGAGTGGAAGTGCTTCCGATTCCTATATATGTGCTCCAGGGCCTGTGGTGCTACAAGGCCAACATGGGTGCAATCGATTGCACCAACAACGTGGGGTATCCGTCCAAGGGCATAGAAATCACCCTTCACTGCCGCCAATTCACGAGGCCTGGGGAATCGGATGTACCGGTTCCTGTACAGCATCATAGCTGACAGTACATCACGTAGCACCATGCTGAACATGGGCTGGGACATCCCACTCCCACTGCCCACTGTGTGTTGGAATGACCCAGTGGCGAAGAAATGCAGTGCAGCCATCACCTTAGCCGTGGGGGTAAATGCAGTCGGATACACCCTGCGAGGACGGAGGTGGGGTTCCAACAAGGCACATAGGCGATGCAGGGTGGGTCGGTCCAGACGGAATTTCCGGATTACCTCCACGTCCTCCATGTCTGCCAGCAATTGGTAGGGGCGATGTATGTTTGGTCTCCTCCTAGGAAAGATGGAAGTGGACACATGTCAAAGCAACACGCCACATGGCATTTTCACAAACACAAAACAAAAATGACTGACCAAGCAATTGAATCACAGAACAGCTGACAAGTAGGGACAGCACAGCCACAATACACTTACACAGGTCCCCTAACCAATAGCAATGAGCAGTGACACAAACCATTGCTATGAGCATGCACATGGGGATTTAGGCCTTAATAACTTGTAAGGCATGACGATGATATCAGACTGCATATTTGGGAAGCGGCAACACCACGGCAATATAACTAGCTGCTGTGCCTGACACAGCTTCCGAGACTGGGTGAGTATGGCACACACCAACAACGCAATGGACACAGGCTGAGCGGCAAAAACAAGTGGGTCCTGTTGCACGAGGGGATATGAGACAGTCATTGATGTCCCTACTTCACCCTATGTACAGCACTTTACGGATCACACCTCAAAAACACATTGACAGGTGTACACATTGACAGCTCCATGACAACACAGCTGTGTGATTGCAAATACACATCACAAGTGACACGTAACGTTTACAGTCTTGTGGGATGGTGTCTATTGCTGTGAGAGGCAGCATGTGTCCACAGCCTACCCATGATCTGGGTAATGTGATGTTTGTTTTGTGATGCAGTGTGTAGTAACCGTAGTCTGTGCTGTGTGCATCTGACATGCATATGCTAGTCCTGAGGCTTAAGATGCAATTAGGGCACTCTGCATTCCCAATGCGTTCGGAGTCGTAGCCCTCAGGTACAACCTGTAGTAGGCTGGAGTGGCTATTCACATGTATGTTAGGGGCACTGTGCCTACTCTGATTTCGGTCGGACATATGTGTGCGATGCCTCACCTCATGTCTCTGGTACTTGCACATCCGGCACACCGTGCAACAACAGTTGTGCACGTGTGAACGACAGGTGGATGGCATGGGCTCATGGCCATTGTGGGCTGTCAGGTTGCAGTCTGTGTGAGTAGTTTCCCATTCTGCTCCATGCAGGTATGTGTTTGGCCTAATTACATAGTGGTCATCCTTGCCACCATCAGGATAGTGGTTGTGCACAATGCGAGTTGGGGCTATGGTCGCAGGGTGACACAGGCCGTGTGTAGTGCGATGTGCACTACATCCGTGGCACTAATTCGCGGATTCCTTTCCTGTACGCCAGCCATTGGGTGTTGATTGTGGTGGCTGTATACTATTGCACAGGTATCGTGCAACATGTGGATTTGGGTATGTTCTGTGCTGCTTCCCTTGCACATGTCTGTGTCATTGATGCCAGATGAGTGGGACCACCTCGCTCTCTCTCATGTGGCATCTCCCCTGGGTGCTGAGGGACAGGGGCGCTCAACAGTGGGGTGGCTTCGGATGTAGCAGCTGCACAGCTGCTGAGTGAGACAGTTGTGACCTGCGCCTCGGAGGGGCTAGATGTGTGCTGGATGAATCACAGGCCCAGTGGGCAATTTCGGCGTTATCTGAGGACTGAGGTGATGCATCCATGTTGTATGACACAGGGGACGTGGACTCTGGGTCTTCTTCAGCCACGCGGAGGCCAATGACCGCCCTCCCATCCACTTCCACTGGTGCAACACGTGTCGGCACAGGGATGAAGGATAGGGTGTCCTTCACACCAGGCACAGCTGCCCCTGCACATGTGACCCCTGCTGCCCTCAGTGCTGGGTCTGTTGAGCTGATGCACCATCTGTGCGTGGGGCAGACAGCTCTCCTCACTTCCGTCATTGCCCATGACATCACTTAGCCGCAGGAGACATGGATGATGGAGGGCCCGCATGTACGCGTGGGTGGACTACACCATACCGTCCAATGGTTGTCACCCCCAGTGAAGGTGTGCCTTCAACTGCGCCAATCTCAGACTGACATTCCTGACCCTTTCCCCACCCCCTGGGGAGTGGCACATCTGACGGCAGCAGTGCACGAGTCCTAAATCGGAGGAGTGGGGGACGCTGACGTCCCGACCGGATGTGACATGTTGGAAGGTGGCTTGCACCGTCAGACTTATGGCCTCCCCTCGCTCACCCCAATATGCGTTTGCATCTGAGAAGCCAGCGCGTGCACAGGCAGCTCCGAGCTCGCACCAGAGAGGCCAAAGAGTGTATGTGTGGGTCCATTTGAACGAGTTGTCTGTCTCACGGTATAATCAGTGGCGGGACGCCGTCCACCTGCGTGGTACCCCGACTCGAGACCTGGACAACATTGACAATGCATGACAGGCTCCGCAGTCCGGATACACCACCTGCAACACACAGAGGCTGTAGCTGCCCTAGCGGGCCAGGTCGCGTCCAACTGGAGCTAATGGACCCACACATTCACTCTTTGACCTCTCTGGGGCGAGCTTGGAGCTGCTTGTGCATGCGCTGGCTTCTCTATTGCAATGGCATGTAACGTGTGTGGGGAAATAGGCAATGAGTGCGATGGTGCGAGCCACCTTCCGTGACGTCACTCCCGGGCGCAATGTGTGCATCCCCCCACTACTTATATTTGACTTGTGCCATGCTGCACAATGAGGATGTGTTGCCTGCGTGATGTGACCAGGAGGAGCGCGCCATGACCTCTCACCCACCATGCTCCACTGCCATCCCGTGCCCTGGATAGCCCGTGCAGGTGGACAATGTTGGGGGTGCACCTGGTCGACAGGGGATGTGCGTGCCTTGGCAAGGGCCTGGCGGACGCACAGCAGTATCCAGCATGTCCACAGAGGGAGGGCCAATGTCTACACCTGATGCAGCATCTTTCGTGTGGCCGCCTGTTGTGCACACACGTGTTCACATTCATCCCCAGACAGGTGGTCTTTACAAATGCCCAAGACAGCGGTAATCTAGTGCTCCCGAATCCTCCCAACACAGTGTGTTTCAACATTGCATGTGCGCACCTACCCGTCACACCCACCCACCTGGGCCAAGCGTAACTCCTGCTTCACATGACACATGTGTGTCTTCCACAGTTGTGCTACTCTCTCAGGGCCGGACCTGCACCTGTCCCGTAGCACACACACAGCACCGAGTCGTACTGGCATCCTGTTAGATTGGTAGGCACACTCACACATCTCCTTCTGACACAGTGGTGGCTGTGATGGATATTGTGACTGTCATGGCAGTGTTGGCTGGCCATGGCAGGGCACACTCACACACATTGCATCCGCGGCACTACGTGTCACTACTCGGCACATCGAACTGGGCACTGTCCCTGGGGTTGATGAGTTATGCCGCCTGTCGATGTAATCTGTGACTGGATGCTGTTGTTCCTGTAGTCGGTTGTATCTGTGTAGTTGATGATTGCAGTTGTTGCAGTGTGTGCTTGGTTAAGTGGGGCACATGCCGTGTATGTGACCTCAGCAATTGCAATGTCTGGTCTCACATTCCAATGTGTTGTACACGTGGCAGGGACTTCACTTATTTCAGACTCTGCTACTTGTGTGTGTGATGAATCTGCTTTTCTGTGCAACGGATTGACTGCATGTATTTGGTGTTATTTCTGGGTAAATGTATCAGTGTCATGTTTGCGTGCACGCAATGCACAGGGGTGAGTCTAGCCACAGGTGGACTGGCAGCATGCGCTGAGTATGCGGGCATGTGTGAGCTTACTTGCTGTGTGGCCAGCGGTGTAGGTGTATGTTAGTCTTGTGATGTGCATTGTGCCTGGGCACATGGCCTACTCTCAATGTGTGCATTTGGGAGGTGGTGGTGGGTGGTGTGGGTGGTGTGAGTTTGGGGTGGCGTTGGTGTGTGTGTGTGTTGTGGCCATGTCGACTACACACATATGTTTCCCAGGCCCATGGTGGATGTTTGTAACCGTGTTGAGGTCTGTGTATATGATGAGATGTGTGTGTTGTATGTTGCACGGTATGCAGTGTGTGGGTGTGTCCTTGCAATTCAGGATGACTCCTACTTGTTATGGTTCAGACGTTGTGTGTGTGCAGGGTGTGTCACTGTCAAGATTGTGCCTAGTTCAATTGTGCATGTCAGATTTTCTGCAGTTCTTACTCATTGTGCAGTGCTGCCCACCCAAACTGATGTTGTGTGTGTGTTTTGACAGGCATTGCTGTGGCATGCTTTTGCGTGGCTCCTACTTTTGGTTGCTGAGTGTGTGGTCAGACTATGTGAGAAATTGTAGACATGTGTAGGACTGTGCTTTGTAGTGACCAGGCCGTCAGTGTTGATGTGATGATCTTTTGGGCACCTTCAGAGTCTGACAAGTCCTGCTCCAGGAGCTGTGGTATTGCACTGTGGCCACTGTTGCGGCTACTCATTTGCGTTGACATCCAATGACAGTGGACTACATGGTCATCTCACGACTGTCGTGTACTTCACACACTCTCATCCTCTCTCATTCGTACTTGTGTTTGTGAAATGATTCAGCGGAGTCACATTTTTGCTTCAAGCCATGTATTTGGACTTACGTCCTCTGTGATGCAGTATAGTGGACACTACTGGCAGCGAAATGCATGTGGAGGATGTACTTAGCATGATTACACATACAAAAGGGGTTAGGGGTAGATGTGATTAGTTGTTGACTGTGGAATGAGGGCTTCAGAGTTACAACTGCCTTGCCCTTGCTATGCTAATGTACATTTGCTAGTTACTGAGGAGCTCTCGACTTTGACACAGACAGTAATCATTTTGCCTACGGGACAGCTTGACATCATAGGTACAGTACATCTCAGTTCCATGGTACAGGTTTACTACAGTAGTTACTGCGACACACGTGCATGAGGGGTGACATCAGAGCATGAGCCTACGTGCATGCAGCAGCGTGTCACTAGTTGTTGCAATGTGGTGGCTACTGAACATGTCACATTCACTGGGGTCATGTTGTTGGGGGATGCATTTGTTGTCCATGCAAAAGTCCTGGCACGGAAGTACAGACAAAGGTGAGGTGACAGTTCTCACGTGATACAGCTGACAGATTAGTGTGCACTGACCGGTGCATATGTTCATGTGCGCAGGATACATATTATGGCATAGTTGTTCATGCAGTATTGTCCATGTGGTTACTGTACACAAGTCCCATACCTCTGCCTCCCCCTGTTCATGCAGAGATATTGGATGTGGTGAGGAACAGAGAGAATGTCCCGAAAATGTCCGATGTCATGGCAGTGGAGTTGATAGTGTGGTGTTTGTTGCAGGTTGTATGGTATAGTTGTTGTACAGGTGACTGCCCAGTCCGTGCGAAAGCCAAGCATAGGTACGGTGTTGAACATCATTGTTCAATTGGGGGTATTGCGTCGGGGCCCGACGAATTGACAAGTTGTCAGGTATGCGATACCTTCCAGCAGGGCTTCCATGGCATTGGTGTTATACATGGATGCCATCCAATGAAGCGGATGGTGGCTGTCAATGTGTTCATCGTAAGTTGTCCCTTGTAGGAGCCTGATGGGACATGTTGGATGACATTCGATGAAACTGTGATCCAGAATCCGTTGTGTGGAGGCACACATGTCCCATTGCAGTGTGTGTCCGATTGCAGCCACATACGCCATACCCCCATAGACTGAACAGATCCTGTCGTGTGCGTCCAGGGGGCGAACAGTTGTACCAGGTCCGCCTTTGGACATGCCGGGTTGGAGAGACATAAATCCACAGGACAGTGGAAGGGACACCTCCGACAGTAGAAGACGGGGATGACGCAGCTGAACATTGCGATGCGGTAAGTTACTCGGTAACTTACGTTCAGCATGGCCAGGTTTTCACAGCCCACTATCTGTAGCAGGCTGTCCATGTAGAGCTGCATCTGTCCGGCGTAGTTGGGTAGGTGTGGTGCGACTGCCATTTTGCTACAGGGCGATGTGATGGCGTGCTCCAGCCGGCTGTGCAGTCAGCAGAGTGCACCCTCCGACGATGCTGGGAAATCTGGAATAGTCGTACGGAATCAGGGTTTGGGTTATAGTAGCTTGTGCGGAGGACACAGGTCCTCATCCCACATGCTTCTATGAATGGTCAAGGTCAGTGGTGTCTGACTCCTTCCAGATTACTTGCATGTGAACCACATGGAGGAGTGGTCTTATTTCTTTTTTGTGGTCAGAAATTTCTTTCATGTTGTGCGCTATCTGCACATTGGACGGTTTCCTCGGCATGCCTCTGTTTGGCTTGTTGTTGGGACAATGGCTGTATTCTCCGGCTTGTTTTGTTGATATGTGGTTTCAGAGTGGGAATGGAAGGCCATTCAGTGCTATCTGCTTTCCCGTGTGTGGGCGGCACGCTGCATTTCCGCTATGCGTTGGGCCTTGTGTGTGTGTGTTGTAATTGGTAACACCTGTTGTCAGGCACCCGGGTTTTTTCATGTTACGTATTGCATGTATTGGTATTGGGTGCAGGATGGTATTAGTATTTTTGTATGGTACTGGCGTGCCTTTTGCGGACGAGGTACATATTCTGCGGCGTGATGTCGCAGCCGCTGTGTGCTTCGCCATGTTATGCACACAAGGGTGTGTCCTATTTTGGCGTGACGTCACTGCCCTGTTCGGTACACTTGTGTGGCGTCATGTTGGCACCTGTGAGTTGCCGGTTGGGGACATGACTGATGACGGAATGCCACGTGACATGTGCGTTCAGGGTGGGGCTGGTGTGTGGTGTGTGTAGTTGTGTGCCTGTGTTATTTGTGTGCGGCCCATGCATGGCGCTGTAGTTGGCCTCTGCGTTGTGCGCATGTGTAGCTGCGTCATCGCCGCTGCGCTGCGTTGCCGTGACGGGGACGTCAGTTCCTGGTCCCGGGTAGTGTGTGCCCGGTTGTTGCGAGTTGTTTCATTTTGCCCGGTGTGACATTTGTGGGTGCAGTGGTGGATGTGTCCTGTCCACACAGGGGTGTCTGGGGGGCCATGTACAGTTTTTCCGCCCTTGCACTGTGTGCGGTGTTTGCGTGCCCTTGTTGTGTGTCTGCCTACCTGCGTCGCCGCGGCGCGTTGACTCCTAGGTGCTGCATCAGGTACAGCATGGGGATGGCCTGGAGTGCAGGATTCATGTCGGGGTGGGCCGCCTTTTTGGTGTCCGTACTCGAGCGGTCGAGTTTCCGCCTTGGTATCTCGTGCGGTGTCTCTTAGCCGGGAGAGCTGTTTGTTTGCGGCATCGTAATTTGTACACCGGGCGGTACGTGATTTCGTCGGACGGTGTGCCTCCATTGGCTGGCGCTGCTACGTGTACGGGCGCACTTTGATGGCGGGCGGCGTCGCGGGCTTCCAGGCGGTGTTTGGCTGATTTTACACATCCTAATTGGGCGGGCGTGTGGGCCGCGGCGGCCGGACGGTAACTGGTGGTTTTTGCCTCCGACAGCACGGCGGTAGTGCTTCCGCCCGTCATCCTAATGGGCCTCTTAATGTGTTTTCCTTCTGGGTACCAATCAAACTTTGCTGCTATTCCTTGCCTGTGCAATAATAAGTCAGGCCGAACCATGATACACTTTTTACTGTTTTGTAAATTTTATGAATTGTATACAAGGCTATTTCTGCTCCCACATTTTAAAAGGAGATACCCCGATATTAGACAGAGTGGAGCAATGTTTTCATCAATTCTCAAACTATCTGACAGTGAAACATGCTTACATGTAGGCTCATTTCTAAGACATGCTGTGAGGGCACGTGGCACTTTATTATTATAAAAATCTGCTGCTATTTTGTTTTTAATACATAGTGTCATGTATAGTTATGTTCTTATCTGATTTATAATAATACGAAAATGTACCTATGCTCTTAATATGATGTAATGATGATTGTTTTATATGCATGTACTTTTATGGAAGGGTGAACCTCCTGAATAAAGAAATTGAACTGAACCGAACTGACATAGCAAAGTATGTGTACCATGTAGATCACAGAATTGTATAGGTCAGTGGGTTACTGCTTTTGTCACAGAGATCCTTTTGTTGTTACTTGCAGTTCAAAAGTTAAAATTCTAATACAGCACAGTGAGCTTTGAACTGTTATCAAAGAGTTGCATGCAACCTGGATGGTGTAGGTTAGAACTTATGTTTTTCCCCTAGTCCATGATTATCCTAATGTTGCTAAAAGAGAGTTTGTCTGGCTGGAAATTGATTATTAGTAAAGCCAACCCCAACCACTGTGTTATGTTTTAAATCCTGAGTTTGTGCTTCTTCATGCCAAGTACTCACAAAATATACTGCCTCCCAGTACTCCTAGTATGGATGGCATGTGACTCCTACACCTTATAGTTCTCTTTGTCATATATAAGATACCCTATACAATGATTCACAGACAAATGATTCATTGTCTATATATAGGCTTTCCTGTTTTCATTTTCTTTTTTGGTAAATTCTGATGGGATTTTTTCAGTGTTTTCAAGTGATTTCAATACCTTAAAAAAACAGTGGTTATCAGTGGTTTCACATTTTTGCGCCATTAAAAACAACAGAAACAGTGTTTTTCCAGTGTTTATGGAATGTTTTGCTTTTATTATTGGTTGCTTTCGGCACTGATAGCGCATGGTATATAGACAGTGTAAGTATAATGTATATGAGGTCCAAATAGATTTTTGCAAATTAAACTTATTGTAGTACACCATACAATACTTCTTCAGTGAGTCTTTGGTCCTGTGCGCTCGCTCTTTCCTTCCCATGTAAACTTCTGTGAAAAGGCCCTCTCAACATTGGCACTTGAGATGGGCAACGCCAAAACAGCCAGTACACAATTTGTTAACTCTGGCCACTGACATAGATTTCCGTGCCAATACTGGTTCACTTGAAGATTGCGATTCTCAGGGCAGGTTCTGCAACATTTGCGCTGAGCTGGACGCTTATGCCCTCAGAGTTATTGAAGCAGTCAAAAATGAAGCAGCACTTTTGAATCTACGGAGGAAATTCCCCTTTACGGAAGGGATCTAGAACAGAGTACCACAGTGAGGTTTCATTGACTTCAATTGCCATTGGTGGGGAAGGGACATTTCTATGCATCATTGCAAGTCATTTCTCATACATTGTAAAATAAAAGTTCCTGAATTGCTCTTCACCATTGCTTTGCTTACCAAGTGGCAAGCACTCTAACATGGAAAATGTTGCAGTGCCAAAGTCACTAAAGGTGTCGCCCAGCCTACTCTCAAGGAGATGTTTCACATCTATACCAATTATGCTGAACACTTGGCAGACAAGGGTGTTTTCAGACTCTAGTTTTTTTATTATGTCCACTACAGCAGTTATGTTTTCCTGTAAAAATGTAGGAATGCAGTAGAGTGTACTTTTTTCACATCACTATCAATATGTGACCAAAGATCCTCACATTTCTTGCCTTTGGCATCATCACTCAGCAAAGAATTAATTCTGTAAGCGGTTGCCACATGGATAATATAGCATTTATAGCCCCTTCAGCTAAGGGACACAGTTGTGAGGACTCTTTCTTTGATGCCACACAAAGCACGAAATTATAAATATTTGCATTTTAGTTCCTGTGCATAAGAAAACAGTGCACCAGACTGGACTAAAAAGTCAATAGCATTCCTCATTAACTCTGAAGATTGTAAAGATGCTTTCAGCATACCATCTAATAAGTGGCAAGGATCTCTTACAGGGAAGCACTTCAGCTCAGGTAACAATTTTGACAGGTCATCACACAACTTTTTCATGTACGTAGCTGAATCACTGCAAATACAAAAAATATCACTCCAATCTTTGTTGAACTTGGAAAGAACCTTTTTTGCAGAGCATTCCAAGTGACACTGCATTCCATGTTTTCCAAAGGTCTGGTGTCATGTTTTCACCACTATCCCAGATGCTTGGTGATAGCGCTCTTTTCACATATACTTGTCACTATACCTTGTATTGAATGTTTAAAGCCTGAGGTGTTGGAAATTCACCTACTATCAATACTGACTCACTAGAAACTGGGGGCTGATGTATTAAGGGTTTTTACCCATTCTCTGTGGGTAAATGTGATGACACATATTAGGAAAGATTCTTATGAAACCAGCCATTTTACCTATCAGTGAAAGAATCAAACGCAGCCAAAATATCAAATATGATTTTGATATTTACTGATTCTCTACAGTTAAAATAATGAAATAAGACCTAAAACATGCTTCTAAAGCCTGCATCTTTAGACCAAAGACCATAAAACTGAAAAAAACTATAGGACTATAGGAAGACGAAACAATATTTTAGTGGCATCCCTAAACAACAAAACTCAAGCAGAATAATGTTAGCCCAGACTTTCTTACTGCTAGCTTATTTAACAAAGTTACATTGTATTGGCCCCTTCAGGAAGAAAACAAAAATGACTTTCACTCTCTTTTTCCTTTCTTTGAATGGCATTTAGTTTGTGGTTGTGCAGGTGTTTTTTCAGTGTTTATATGTTTTCACTGGTGAGGGCTGTTTCTCTTTCAGTGGGGTTTTATCAGTTATTATAGGTTTAAACCTAAAACCGGACACCCTATCTATGTATAATGTTTATGTGGTTTAAAGTGCTCTGACACCCTATATGTGTATGAGTAGCGCAATAAAACAAATGAAGTACCTGTGAGAGAAGGGCTAAGGAAAAAGGAGGGGCACTGTTGGAGGGTGGTAGTGAGGGAATACGTGGGGAAGGATGTTAATGGGGGCCACCAACAAAGATTATCGCACCGTGTGCTACCAGCGCTAAACCCGCCCTTGCCCACCGCAGCTTTCCATTTTACCTCAAAATTCAAAAGTGATGAGGTCCAACCTTAAAAAATGGTTTACAAGTGATAAACTACCAGAATATTGAAACCAAAATATTGTCTTACATAAATATTGTGTTGTAATTATTGTTTACAAATATATCGCCCCTTTTGAATTAATAATAGAAAATCAGCACCCATTGTGAGGGCTTAATTGCAAACTGACACCAACATATAACCTTTGAAGTTCAATGTGATGCCAGCCTTTGGCAGACAGCCAATGCCAATGAGTTGATATGCTTAAATAATCAATAAAAGCAGAGCATGGTCTCCCTAAATGCGCTTGTCACTATTTCTCTTATCACAGGCGATTTCTGTGCTCAGAACTCATGTGTATTAGAATAAAAACACAGCAGAAGACACTTGTAGTAGTTTTTACGAGGTCTAGTAACGACACGACCAATGCAGGCACCCAGCTATTTCATTCCTTCTCTCACTGACCGATAGACAGGGCCATTGGAATTATGGATTTGGCGCATTTGCCACGTAATCCATCATCTGCAGATTTTAAAAAACATTGTTCCAAGCTTTCATGGATCAGGAGTTACTAAAAACCTGTTGACACGTGTGGCTGCGCAATGGAAAGTCCTTCACAAAGGTTGACTGATCACCTTACAGTTACTTATTGCTGTAATTGTGTGTTAAACGTGTACTAATGAGGTGAAACCTTTACCAAGACATTGTTAACGTGTTCGAATGACAAAATAATGAAGGAATGTCACCAGAAAATATTCTGCATTACAGCAAACAATTTGCTTTTTCCTGGCACTTGTTTTTGTCACTCCTGCAGCATATTTTGGTCCTCCTCTGCCGCATAATTCCTGTGATCATGCTGAAAGCAAGAAAACAGGCAGACAGCGGGCGGTGAGAGCTCTGCATTCTTTTGTTTCCCCAGAGACTGTAAAAGCTAAAAGACATGTTCAAAAACAGAAAAACAAATGTGACCGCTTTTACAGAGAAGGAATAGCGTGGTCTGCAAATGAATTATAAGGAAATGCAATATTTTAAAAAGAAAGCAAAATGTGCCAAAAGAGGATATTGAAGGTCACCTCAGAGTTCCATGACCTCATAAGCACTCGGCCTGTGGCCTGGTACCTCTTTATGTCAATGAACTCCGTGGAGACTTGGAATATTATGATTATGTACAGGTACCTTATACCGTATATAATCTGAACTAAATTAAGGTGCTTGTTTTTTCAGAGGCATGTGACATCCAGACGCCAAATTAAAGAGTTTAGTTGTAGAGGCTGTGACTGTCTTTTCAGTTTAGTTTTGTTATAAGAGTTCGGCGTGGCCAATCCGAAGTTATCGGCCAGACTCTATGAATGAAACCTCTGCAAGGCACCAATGGAGCAACACTAAAGACAGCGCAGACCACGTCACAAAAATTCTGAGCATCCCTATAGCAAAGAGCGATAGAGTACAAAGTAACAGCAGGACAAACATGTGGCGTGGTGGAATGAAGGATATACATTACTGAAAGACAAATAGGGGCATATTTTCAAGGGGTGATCGCCACCAGAACGTCACTTTTTTGACGTTCTGGTGGTGATAACCCTTTTGCCTTATTTACAAGGCAGCGTTAAGCTACTTAAAGTGGCTTAACGCCGCCTTGTAAATAATGTCCTATTACTTACCGGTAATCTTCATTACTCCGGGTCCCGTTGTCCTCGTCCCCTTCATACTTAACAAGTGAGATAATCTATCTCATTGACAGAAAAAAGAAAAGAAGGAATGCTGGTACACCCTCCCCTCCCCACTGGGAGTACATAAGCGTACCCTACCCAGCATTCCTCCTGAACCACCAAGCCCCAGATGAGGGCCGGAAAGCCCGGGAGGGAGGGAGGGATGCTATGAAGGGGACGAGGACAACGGGACCCGGAGTAATGAAGATTACCGGTAAGTAATAGGACATTACCTCCAGGTCCCTCCTGTCCTCGTCCCCTTTATACTTAACAAGTGAGTATACCCAAGCAGCAACCGGCCATCATCATACAACAAACCACCAGGACACATAGCAAACCCAGCAATTTATTGAAAACAGCACAGTACCAAAGAAAAAAAGGGGAATCAGGAGCACACAGCCCGAAGCACCCCCAAACCAAAGTTAGCATCATCCCCCAGAACATTCTGAATCCGGTAATGCCTAACTAAGGTATTAGCAGAGGCCCAGTAGCGGCCCTACAAATCTCAGAAAGGGACACACCACGAACCTCCGCCCAGGAAGCCGCCATCCCCCGCGTAGAACACCCCTGAACCCCAGCCGGAGGAGGGGAGCCCGAAAGGGAATAGGCCAACATGATGACTTGCTTCAACCAACGACCAATGGAGGAAGTGGAAGCCCGGCAACCCCTGGAGACCACCCCAAAGGAAACAAACAGGGAGTCAGACCGCCTAAAGGAACGAGTACGGTCCACATAGACCCTCAAGGCACGGCAAACATCCAGCAAGGACCAGGGAAGGTCGTCCTCATCCACCTGAACAGAACACAGAGCAGGCAAGACCAGCTCCTGGGAGCGATGGAATTGGGAGGAAATTTTTGGAACAAAGGAGGAATCCAAACGAAGAACAACTCCATCCGCAGAAAAGGAAAGAAAAGGCTCCCGAGCCATCAAAGCCCCCAGCTCACCCAGGCGACGAGCAGAAGTAATAGCCACCAAAAAAAAACCTTAAAAGTGACAAACTTCAAATCAACCTCCTCCAAAGGCTCAAAAGGCGCAGCCACCAAAGCCCTCAAAACCAAAGGGAGGTCCCAAAGAGGAAAAGAAGACCGAACCACAGGACGGGAAATGGAAAAACTGCGCAACAAACGAGAAACCAGGTCATCCACATCAGTCAGATTCCCCCAAGGGGAACGGAAAGCCCTAACAGCAGCCCACTGGGCCCACAGATTTGAGACAGACAAACCCTTCTCGAACCCATCCCAAAGAAACTGAAGAACATCAGGCAAAGGACAAACCAAAGGAGACAACGCCAGACCGAGACACCAACGCTCGAAGTTCCCCCAATGCCTACCGTAGGACCGAAGAGTAGATGGCTTCCGGGACTGCTGAATAGCCAAAGCTAAATGCTCGGGGATACCCCAATTCCTCCACCCCTGCCTTTCAACCTCCAAACCGACAGCCGAAGCCGCCGGAGGGACAACATCGGAGAGGACCGCAAGGGAGACGGAGGGAAGGGGAAGAACCAAGGACCCTGAACCGCCAACAACTTCAGAGTGGGAAACCACGACCGGCGGGCCAGAAGGGCACCACCACTACCACCTCCCGATGCTCCATCACCAGCCGAGACAGAAACCGAGAGATCAGAGGAAGGGGAGGAAAGGCATACAGCTGGCGAGAAGGCCAAGGGAGGGTCAGGGCATCCACCCCCCAAGACCCCTCCTGAGGAACCCGGGAATAGAAGCGGGGAAGCAGAGCATTGAGCCGGGAAGCAAATAGGTCCAGAAAAGGAAGACCAAACCTCACGCACACCAGACGAAAGGCCACCGGAGTCAAAGCCAACTCCAGGGAGGCGGGAAAAACCGACTGAGGGCATCCGCCACCCCATTGTCCACCCCCAGACATGAACAGCCGCCAGAGACAAGAGATGGCCCTCCGCCCAGCAAAACAACGGGGACACCACCGCGTTCAGGGACTGGGACCGGATACCCCCTGGTGATTCAAGTAGGCCACGGTTACAGTGTTGTCCGACCGAACCAACACATGGCGGTGCAACAGCAGACCCCAAAACCCCATGACCGCCCGAAACACAGCAGACAACTCCCGCCAGTTCGAAGACCGCCGACTCTCCAGCAGCGACCAACGACCCTGAAGGAACTCCGACCCCAAAGTCGCCCCCCAACCCAACGCACTGGCGTCCGTCGTAAGGACCAACGGAGGAGGTGACTGCAGAGGCAAACCCCTGGCCAGATTGTCTGATAAAGTCCACCAGCGCAGAGCAGGAAGGATTGACAGAGACACCGGAACCAAGAAAGACAAATCCCGAGACAAAGGATCCCACCGAGCCAACAGGTAGGACCAAAGAGGCCAAAGACGGAAACGCGCCCAAGGCACAGTGAACACCGTAGCCGCCATCAGACCCAGAAGGCGCAACCAAAGACGTACCGGGAAGGACCGACCCACCAGAAACCGCTGAGCCAGGGAACACAAGGTCACTGCACGAGCAACCGGCAGGAAGACCCGATTCAGATCCGTGCGGAAACGAGCCCCTATGAAAGTCAAGTCCTGGGACGGCAGCAGCTGACACTTGGGGAGATTCAACAGGAACCCATGGGCCCCCAAGGTCGAACACACCAACTCCCGAACCTTCAACAACAGAACTGCGGAGGGAGCATGAAGGAGCCAATCGTCCAGATAAGGATAAACCAACACCCCCTGAAGATGTAAGGAAGCCACCCAGGGAGCCACCACCTTGGTAAACACCCTGGGGGCCGACCGCAGGCCGAAAGGGAGGACCTGGAACTGATAATGGACACCCTGAAGACAAAACCTCAGGAAACGACGAGAGAGGGGGTGAACCGGAACGTGATAATAGGCATCCCGAAGGTCCAGAGTGCACATGTAATGACCTCGGAGAACCAGGGGAATTATCCGCTGAAGAGTCTCCATCTTGAATGGGACACGCAGCACAAATTTGTTCAGGGCCTTCAGATCCAGGACAAGACGAAACCCCCCTGTCACTTTGGGAACCAGAAAAATAATGGAATAAAATCCCTGACCCCTCTCCCCGGGAGGAACCTCCTGCACCGCCCCCTTGTCCAGCAGAGACTGGATCCCCAGAGACAGTTCTGCCCGTCTGGACGGACAAGACGGCCACGGAGTCGGCCGGACCCCCAAGTCCGGAGGAGGAGCCGAAAACTCTATCAGGTACCCCAACCACACAATGTCCAGCACCCACAAGTCTGAACAGGAGGACATCCAGGCTGGAAGAAAGCACCGAAGCCGACCTCCGACCAAGGATCCGGCGTTGGCCGCCAGATAGTCAGGAACGAGGTTTTGCAGGAGGGGACTTCGCTTTCCTGTCACGACCCTTTCCAGACTGAAAACGACCCCTGCCCCAGGCAAACTGCCTGCGAGAAGGAGGAGGGAAGAAAGTCTTGGGATTAGAAGAAGCCGGCACCGAGGAAGACTGCTTGAAAGAGGAAGAATGCTTCTTCTCCTTAAACAGACGATGCAATTTGCCCTCCAACTCCTCACCAAACAACATAGAACCCCGAAAGGGCAACCGCAGCGCAGCAGACTTCTGGGCTGAATCCGGCTTCCAGTCTTTCAGGACCAAGTTACGACGAGCAGCCACACAAGCACCCCCAGAGAGGGCCGAGGCACGCACCACGTCGAAGGAAATATCAGACAGAAATTCAACCTGCCTCTCAACATGAGCCAGAAGCCCCGAACAGTCAGTGGCATCACCCATAGACCCATACAGGGACTTCAGGTCAGAAAGCAGAGACTGAGCCACATAAGTCCCATATATGCCAGCGCGGAGCGCCAGATGGGAACCAGAATAAACTTTACGCAGGGAAGCGTCCACCTTTTTGTCCACAGGATCACGCACAACCGCATCCTCAGCCAAAGAAGTGCGCCCCACGAGACTGGCCACAAAAGAATCCACAGGAACAGAGTCTGGCAAGTCCCTGGCCATATCCTGAAGAGGGTAGAGTTTTGCCATGAAGCGAGGAAGCAGAATGCGATCCGGATACTTCCATTCCCGGTCAAGCACCTCCTTGACACACGGATGAACCGGCATAACCACAGCAGCAGAGCACTGGAACTGGCGAAGCAAGGAACTCCCAGAAATACCAGGGGCATCATCGGCAGGAAACCCCATATTCGCCTTCACATGACTCAACAAGTCCGGCAACATGTCCTTGTCGACATATTTGCCGTTCAGCACATCACCCCCCAACCACTCCTCCTCAGAAGCTGAAGAAGAAGAAGAAGGCGGCGGAGCCCGACCAGAGGATTTGGACCGAGGAGCACCACCCATCTCCAATAAAGTCTCCTTAATGAGCCTCTTCATCCTGGCATCACCACCCCTGGAACGCCGCCCGGAGCATGCAGGAGAAGGCGAAGAAGAAGAGGAAGACGAGGAAGAGGATGAAACATCCACATGCATGCTCTTCTTGGCATGTTTACCCATGGGGAACCGGAGCAGGGCCACAGGGCACACGAAGCACAGCAAGCCAGCCGGCAGAACAGGGCAGCCAAAGAAGCCCCAAAAGGATACTGCACAGGCAACCACAGTACCCCCACAGGAGGCAGACCCCCAAATGAGGGAAAAAAGGCAGGAAAACCAAGTGTCGGGACTGAGTCAAGCAGGAACCGACAGCAGCACAATGCACCGCAGTACCGCACTCCAGGAGCTGGCCCAAGAAGAAGCACCAGAAGCAAACAAACGCGGGCAGCATAAATAAGTAGAAACAGTTAAAAAAACGCTACGCGGTACTCACAAGAGGGCTGGCAAACACCCCACGCCACCGCCGCCAGCCGCAAGTGATGAAACGCCTGACTTCCTACACCAAACAAAGGAAGTCAGGCAAGCCCCGGAAGGAAGCGCCCCAGCCACACGGGGGCCGCCGCACTCCACGGAGGACAGAACAGGAACTGCCGCGCTCCCGACAAGCCCAGCAACCCAGGAGGCACAGCAACAGACACCAGCCGCCGAAGGAGATCCTGCATCCACGAAGGAATCGACTGGAGGCGTCAACAGGGCTCCCCCCAAGCCAGGCAGGGAGGGAGACCCGGGAAAAACCAGCACAAACCCGAAGCCCAGCAGCAGGTAAGCCCCCAGGAGCCCCCCGGCTCCTGGACCTCTTCATGCTGTCGAAGACAGAAAAAAGAACAGGAGGAATGCTGGGTAGGGTACGCTTAAGTACTCCCAGTGGGGAGGGGGAGGGGTGTACCAGCATTCCTTCTTTTCTTTTTTCTGTCAATGAGATAGATTATCTCACTTGTTAAGTATGAAGGGGACGAGGACAGGGGGGACCTGGGGGTAATGCTCCTATTCACGCACCAGTTAGCTGGAAAGGGGCGGGCAATGGGTGTTGCAGTGGGTATCCTGCTGCAACACCCATTGCTTTTTGACACTGCCCCCTATTTACAAGGCTGGGGTAAATATGGGACAGTGCCACAAATAAGACAAGGGGAATACCTGGTCTTAAACTGGCGCATCGAGGCGAAATGATTAATTTCTCCTCGTTTTTGCTTTTTCTATGTGTGCTGCATTCTGCAGCGCACATAGAAAGAGCAAATCACCATTAGTGTTTGTTTATTCGCAGGTAGGGATGGACACCTTTATGCACATGACCAATCATTCTCTGCTATGCAGGCACCCTTGCACTATGGTGTTAGGGCACCTGCATTGGCGCTAGGCAGCTGTAATTAGCACCAGCGCTAGGGGAAATGCAGGGGTGCGCCATATTATTGTAAATACGCCGCATCCCTGGGTTTTCAGAATGTCAGAGCGCAGCGTTACCAATTGTGGCATAACACCGTGCTCCGCCATTCTGTCATGAATATGCCTCATAGTGGCGAGGTGAAAAGAGTGTGTACGGTTCAGTAGAAAGAGAGTGTGCAAAAGAACAGTGTGACAAAGAGTGAAACACAGTGAGGACGAGACATGTGGAGAAACAGAGCAAGATTCTGGATCTGGAAACTTCCCACTTTCCCTGAAATCCATGTCATTCCTGAAACGTGGTACTCTTAGTGGCTTGCAATGGCCATAAGTGATCAGATGCGAGCAAATACAGAGAAATGCAATTGGTTCGATCTGTTCAGTCTAAAACCAATTCATTAGAAATACAATTAAAATGCGTAGTCAAGATGTTTATAAAATATGCTGAAATTAATTTATATACTAATTCTCACCATAGAAATGGTTTTGGGACAGAAAGCCAAAAGTAAGGCTAGCTTTCTGAAATGTATTGTTGGTTTAAGTTTAATTGTTCGGGTGGTGGAACCACTTTCCCAAAGAACATTGATTTGTGCACTCGAAGTTAGACCTAAAGGTTCCAAAGTAATTGGACTTTTGATGTTAAAGTACAGTTTCACACCACATTCAAGCAATTTTTCTAGATAAAGATGCAGTTCGAATCGCCCCGAGCTGACCCATCAGTTGCCCTGTGCTGGTAAGTTGAATTCGTCAACAGAGATTATTCACTCATCTGTATTTTGACCGAAGAAGAGTAACCCATGTTTGCTCCCCACTCACCACAGCTTGTTGGTGGTTTGCCACTACCTTTAATGCATGGATGTTCCAGTGGTACTATTGGCGACATCGCCTACTGGTTAAATTTGCCAGCTGTGGTGCTAGAAAACCTAAATTATAATTCTGGCTTTTCTACATGACCATATTGTGTATTCCGCATCTCCGTGTGCATCGATTTCCAATTGTCAAAATTTACAAACTGTAGCAAACTATGGGCCGATTCTGATGCGGTAAGGAATGGCTCTGACCCTCGGTCGGAGCCGTTCCGACCGCATCGGACTTGCCCGTTCAGATTCCTTTCCAACCGAGCCATTCCGATGGGCTCGGTCGGAAGGAAATTCGACTTGGTTTTCCCAATGGCTTCTGACGGGCTCGGAGAGCCCGTCCGCCATTGGGAAATCCTTCAGTACTCTTTCCGGCCAAGGGAGAACGATGGCAGTTTCCCACTGCCTTTTTGTGCCGGCCTTTCCGGCACAGAAAGGAATTGGGAAACAGCTTTGGGGGCCCCAGAAGGGCCCCCATGGATGCAAGGCCACCGAATGGCGGCCTAAGGGGCACCTTTGGTGCCCCTCTGTTGATCCCTGCACCCAGTGGCAGGCACCTTGGGGTGCCTGCCATGGGGTGCAGGGATGAACTGCACCTCTGCTCTTTCAATGAGAGCATGCATTCCGTTCGGAATGCATGCTCCCATTGAAAGGTATAGGCATGCGACCGAACAGGGTTCACTCGCATCCTACTTCCAGGGATGTAACCGACGACAGGAGGTCATTCGGTTACAGTTCCCACCCAATGTCGGACGGACTCCGGTCGAATCGGCCCCTATGTGTCAAACTCTGAAAAGTTACTGACTCAGAAGTTGTAGTGGTAAGCCATTTGCAAAATGGAAGAGGTCCCTTTGGGATGTAAAAAATAGTTTTTGGGAGAGTAATTAGTGATCAAAAGGACCACAGAAAGCACTCATACAATATATATATTTTTTAAATAATCATTTTTAAAACGCAACACCATTTCCATTGGCATAAATTGACTTTATTAAAAAATTTAAAAAAAGTTTGCCCTTTAAAAGGTGATCACAATCATGGTGGCCTGTTGACACTAGCAGGCCATAATCCCTGTGATGGGTACCAATCAGAATCGATATTAGCAATCTGCCTCATTAATTTTCACGAGGTAGGTTCGTTTGCAACACACGCCAAATTGTAGTTTTACAAACCAACCTGTAGGCTGGATCATAATATTCTATACTGGTTGCAAATACACTGGTCTCAAATTATTACCAGTTTTTTGTCACCGTTATTAAGTGCATCTGGCCCATATATTCATTTTCTGGTTAGTGCACAAGTCATTGAAGTGTCAGTGTTTTGCCAGTGGTGCAAGACAGTCACTATGTCCCAAGAGTCATGCAAACATATCAATCCATCCATTTCACATTTATGATTTATGAATGTCATGACTAAGGCCCTTGGTTTTCCATTTTTACTGATTTTTTTTTACAGATAAATACAGACAGCAAACCATTTATTTTCTTGTCTGTATTTATTTTTAAATGTGGATAAAAAAGTAAATTATGTTGATTTTTGATTGATTCTAAATACTGCCTGCCATGGCCGCTAGGCCAATAGCTGTGTAGATTGATAGGTAAGGGTGTTAGAAAAGAAAGGAATTTAGTAAAGAGGCATAAATAGCAGTAGTTATGCACTAGGTTGATACTGAAATTTGAATATTTTCATGTAAGTGCATTGATTTATGTTCTGCGGGTGTTTCTATCATTGAGTCTTGGCAATGCTAATTTCAGCATAATTTTTTCACAAAAATAAAAATAACTATGGATTAATACAGATACAATTAGCAAAAAATAAATATAGATAAAAACAGATGGAACTGCCAAAGAAATAAATACCATAAAACCAGGAGCCCTAGTCATGACATACCCAGATGTATTAAAGTCTGCTCAGCTATGTAATTAGGGCAACACCATGCGCTTCTTCTACTTCATGCCCTGGGTCTGTGGTGGCTGCTTCTCAGATGAAGAATGAACAGAAAGCGATGACGAATGTGAGGATGCTTCCACGCTAAACAGGCCAGCTCTTATTCACCATGGTGAGGACAGGGAAACAACCTCCATATTGCTGTTGACAATCGCTTTGGGCTTGATTACGAGTGGTCAGGGGTCATAGATTAATCTTATCCAGGGCACAAGGCCTAAAAAGAAAAGTGGAGGGACTAACCAAGTTAGACAGTATGCATGTGACATCATGGCGTAGGACATCAAGGTGCATGACATCACACGTGGCATCACAGGATGTAGCATCACACCTCATAACCTCCCAGGAAGTGGCATCACAAGAAGTGAAATCAGATCTTAAGACCTCATAAATATGTTTAGCAGGTCTATCAGTAGTACATTTGAGAGTATTGCAATCTTTAACAAATGAGATTATGTGCCGGGGTTGTGCCAAAAAGTGACCCAACCAAACACAAAATTTGGAACTCGATTTATAATTTTTTTTTAAATCCCTGCCACAAAGAATTTGGCAACAAGGAGAAACATGGCAGCAAATCTGTTCTGCCTAATTGGTTGCAAAGCCTGCATTTTAAAATATCTTATGGGGTTAAGGCACCTGCTGCAGAGATCTTTGTGTGCCCAGCAGTTCTCAGGGAATAATAATGGTAAGATAACTCTGGAGGTTAACGTATTTGCTAAAGAGATTTGTGTTTTGTCTAGTTCCAGTTTTTAATCAAAGTAGCGTATAGGGTTAATATGTCTCCTGAAAGCATATCATGTAACATGCAGATGACAGGTTTTTATTTTTATGCATATGGTTAAGTGGGTTACTGCTTTTAAGGTATTCAGACAGAATATCGAGTTGGAAATGTCGACTTACATAAATATCGAGTTGGAAATATCGTGACACAGAAATATTGACAGCAAGAATATCGTGGTCAAGAATATCGAATTTAAGGTAAGAAATATCGTTTCCAAAAATATAGAAGTCATTAATATTGCTTGAAAAAATATAGTTGCTTAAAATATCGATTTTGTAATTAGTGTTATGTATTTTAGTTTATATTTTAAATATATGTGATGTTTGTTTTTTTGTATAAATATTGTTTATGTTTTTTATTTGTGTTACATTTTTAGTAGTTATCAATTTTATTTTAATTAAACTTTGCATTTTTTAGTTCCATAGCAGGTTGCGGGTTTATGGGGGAATAGGGTGGGAAGTAATTTAATTATAATAAATTAATGATTATTTATTTATTTATTAATATTTATTAAATTGAGATGTTATATTGTTAATTGTGGGGAGTAATTTATTTGTAATTGATTAATTGGTTATTAATTATTAATAGCTAATTATTTGGTAATTAATTAATTATGGTAATTGTGTAATTCTTTTTAGATGCAGGTTGTGGGGTTTATAGGTGTGAAGGGTGGGAAGTAATTTATTTTTAATTAGTTATTTCATTGAATATTATATTTATAGGGGTAATGGTGGGAAGTAATTTATTTTTGATTTATTAATTATTAGTTGTTAATTTATATTAATTAATCGATTGAAAAAAATTGTGTATTTAGTTTTAGGTGCGGGCTGTGGGGTATATAGGGGTAAAGGATGGGAAGTAATTTATGTTTAATTAAGTAATAATTAGTTTGTTAATTAATATTAATTAATTGAAAATTAAATATGGAAATTGTGTAATTAATTTCAGGTGTGGGTTGTGGCGTTTATTGGGGCAAAGGGTGGGAATTAATTTATGTTTAATTAATTAATAATTAGTTGATCATTAATAATAATTATGATTAATTGATATTTAATTAGGGTAATTGTTTATTTCTTTGTGTGTGGGTTTTACTTTTATAGGGGTAAAGGGTGAAGAGTAAATTTATTTTACTAACTTTATAATTAGTTGTTAAATACTACAGTTTAATTTTAGCTGTCGGTTGTGGGGATAATAGGGGAAACGTGTGGGAAGTTAATTAATTTTTATGAGTTTTCATTTGTTTTTTAATTAATATTATTTCTTTAATTGGTAATTAATTATGTTAATTATGGAAGTACTTTTTTTTAAATTTAGATGTGGGTTGTGAATTGTGTGGTGTTATAGGGTGGGAAATTAAAAAAGTAAATGTATGTAATAATTAATGTTTTTGTTTCTAAATAATTTGTAAATAAAAATCTTTGTTTGTTTGAAAATTATTTTTTATTTTATTTAATATAAAATTTGTAGGTATTTGTAATATGTATTTAACATTATAATATGTGTTTTGTAATTATTAATATTAAATATATTTGTATTTTTATTTTTAACATATTTATATATTTTTTTAATTTATTTTGTTTTTTAAATGTTTTTGTTGTTAATATTTGTTTGTTTTTAATTTTGAACTGACTGGAGTGAGAATATTAATTGTTACCCCTTCGCAATCCCACACTTTCCCTATTGTTGCACTGATCGGAGTGGGAATAGTAAATTTTATCCCGCCACCAACCAACACTTTCACTACTGTTGCACTCACTGAAGTGGAAATAGTAATTTTTACCCCTCCGCTATCCAACACTTACCCTACTGTTGCACTCATTGGAGTGGAAATAGTAATTTTTACCCCTCCACTATCCAACAATGTCCCTACTGTTGCACTGACTGGAGTGGGAAATTTAAGTTTAAAGATTCTTAAGTAGTTTAATGTTTTAATTTATAATAGAATTTTTTTAATTAGATTTTATGTTATTGGATATATATACACATTTAAATCACGCTGAACCCACTGTTGGGTAGTAAGCTGCTCGAGAAAAAACTACAGGTACCAGCATGCTTGATGAAATGTAACTCACCTGAGAGGCCCACTGTGCATGTATAAATTAACCAGCATGCAGTTAATGGCGCCAGTGAGCATTTCAGTGGATTTATGATCTATGAATAAGGAGCTGAAGAGCCCCGAAAAGTGTCAGGAAAATGAGAACAATCAGAACGGAAATGCCGGTTTTTCTTTAATAAATGGTTTGGAATCACTCTGCTGCTGTGTGCGTCCTTGCATCAGGGCGATGTTTGGTGGATATATATATACATATATTTATATCATTTTAAAATGATAAAATTAATTAAAATTAATAGTTTAATAATTGTTTTAAAGTAAAGATATATATATATATTAGTTATTATGTATGTGTGTTTAACTTTTTAAATTAAGTTTATTTGTTAAAATGTATATTTAAATCTACTTTTTTCCCCATTAATTTTATTATTGAATATATTTAATATTTATTATTTTATTATATATATATATATATATATATATATACACACACTGAAAAAACCATAGGTTTCAGGGACGTTATAGTTAGCTGGACATTTCACTCGTACAAAACCATAGAAATTCCACCGTTATAGTTCGTTCAGCTAACTATAACTCGCGCACCCGCAATGCACTGCTCATGACGTCACATATTACATCATTCATGACATGGTCAGTGACATCACTGATGACATCACTGATGACATCACTGATGACATCATCCACGTGAAAAACTGATGCATCTCCTCACACTCTAATATAACCTTTAATACACCCACTGTAAAATACAGACAACCATTTTCAAAATCGTTAACACACCAATACCAGTTACTACATACGCACTCACTGATTGCTAGGTCTACACACACATCTACTCATTAATCCATACAATCACTCATACATGCAGTCACTCATAAATACAACACTATCATATGCACTCATACACCTATACAGACAATCACACACCGCCAATCATCCATGCAGTTACTCACACACCTACTTAGTCATGCAAAGAATCTATCACAGTCCCATTTACTCACCTATACAATTATACACACACCACCTCACTTATTCATACAGATACTAATGCATACTTACTCTATTATATAATCAGTGATACAAGTACAGACTCATCTATACAGCCAGTCTCAAAATCACCGACTATCATGTAGAGTCCTTTATATACTTCAACTCTCACATACACTGCCTTTTACATATGTAGTTACTTGGACATGTACCACTGAGACATCCATTCACTCACCAACACACCGATACACACACTCACGCACCCATACACGTTTTTCCACATGCACTGTTGAACTCATACATCCAGTGAATCAGCCACTCACACATCTATGCACAGAGTCACACACCTCAGACCCACCCACAGACACACTCAATCTCCCCCAAAAAATACTCAAACAACCAATCAATAACCTATATAGACACTCATATAGCTACTGACCAAACCATGCAGCAGCTTGCACAACAACAGACAGACTGATACAGACATTCACACAGTTTAGTCACTAACCCATGCATTCAGTAAGACACATTTAATCACTCACTTATACAGTCAGTCACCCTCCTACTAAATCCTCCATCCAGACAATTATACACCCACTCATTCTTCAATACACCTAGGAATATATATAAAACATATTAAAAAATTACAGAAACACACAGTCACGGGATGATGTCATCAGTGATGTCATCAGTGATGTCATCAGTGATGTCACTGACCATGTCATGAATGATGTAATATGTGACGTCATGAGCAGTGCATTGCGGGTGCGCGAGTTATAGTTAGCTGAACTAACTATAACGGTGGAATTTCTATGGTTTTGTACGAGTGAAATGTCCAGCTAACTACTATTCTGCTATTTGTCATTAGTACTGTTTTTTCTAACTTTTCCACTACAGAAAAGAAAATAAACTGTAAAACTGTTGTGTAATGTAATTTATTTCACAAATTACAGTGTTACTTATCAAATAATACAACATAATTTAACATTTTGAAAACATATTTTTCTCCCTTTTTCTGCTGTTATCAGATTCTACTTAACTTCACTATTCACAGTGATGTCAGTGTAGTATCATCATAAACAGCTGGGGAAAAAAAACAATCAACTAGGGGGCCGATTCCAATCTCGGCCGGTAGGGCTCCGAATCGGATTCGGCTTAACCGGATCCGATTCGGAGCCCTATTGCCCGACCGATTCGTACGCGCGTCCGGGCGAGCGAGTACGATGCGAAATCGCCGACCGACTCGTCCGGGCGTCCCTACCGCTCCGACCGACTCGTTCCCGGTCGAACCGCACCGACCGACTCGCTCGGACTCGACTCGCACTGCGCAATGGAGACGTTCCCCGGCCGGGTAAGTATGATGCGCGCCGCGAGCAGTCCGACCGAGCCGCGCACTCCGGCTCCAAAGAGCAGTCGGAGCCGTACTTTGGGGGTCCGTGTCGGACCCCCTGTACGCGTACCCGTGCGAGTCGCACACAGGGGGACCTATGGGTCCCCCTACCTGTGCGTGTACGGCGCGAGTCGCTTTGCCGTGTACACGCTGTAGGGGGTGCCCTTTTCCGCCTCGCACCCATTGAGTCAATGGGAGCCTGCGTACGCGTTGTACGACAGGCTCCCATTGACTTCAATGGGAGTCCGACCGACTCGAGTCCGATGGCATACGTGCGCATCGTACTCGTTCGGTCGGGCTGCACGGGTCCGATTCGGTCGGAAATCTCTCCGGGTCCGGCTCGGTCGGAGAGATTTCCGGCCCGAATCGGAATCGGCCCCTAGATTGTTAAAAAAAAACCAAATGACTAATTCTTGCAACCACAATACGAAATCAACACAAATAACACATCCAATACTATTTCCAATTTTTAAATCTTACCTTTACTCTGTAGTTTCTGTTCACATTTTTCCTCAAGGCCAAATAATGTGTGGACATTTTTTTTTAAATCATCCAGTATGAATTCCTTAAAGCATCTTCCCATTTTCCCTCTAGGCCGAATAATGTATCTAAAATTTTTGTTTCAGAAATATCAAGTATGAGGTGGGTAATTCATAAGGCAATCTCGGTTTTATTTCCAAGTGTGTATCGTTGCAGTGACTTCAACAATTATTGCATTTTAAATATACAGTATAATGTCCACATTTGGTAGTAGCTCCAGCATGGAAAACAATAGCCAGTGTTGCGAAAGTTCTTCCAGAAATAGATACTTGACTAGCAACAAAATTTTAAATTTTCGTTTCCACTTTTCTTCCATTTGGTCTACAGCGTTGTAGCATTAAAATTAGATATTTTCCATATCTTTGTAGGCATAATGTAGATAACATTTCTGATTGACAATGAGAACATTTCATATCATGATTTGCTTCTTTTACTAATTTCGGAAAAGGTACAGATTTGCAGTCAGGTATTGTTAATTATAGAAATCGTTCTATGTCAACTATAGTGCTTGAAGTAAATGAACACTGTTCACATTTGTGATCCCATTTGTAACTGAGTCCAAATAAACTCTCAATCTGGATTCCTTCATCTTCTAATACTCCAAGCATAACCATCAGAAACTCTTGTGCATCTTGTTGTAATTATGGCTGAACGTTAAAGATCCAGTACATGTATCCAAGAGTTGTCGAATACCAGAAGCAGTATGGATCTTACTTCTGTCAGTTCTCAATTGTTCAAATAAAGTATAAAGTGCAGAACATAATCTTTTTCCTGACTTTCCATAATTTCACCATAAAGATCTTCTAGATAAAATATAACGTTTAGAATAACATTACCATAGCAGTTGACACCAGAAGCATTTTCTAATTGGTATCCCACAACATCATCACTTGTTTGTATTTTCTGTTTCTTTGCATCTTTTCTTTTCTCTTAAATTTTTTTCTGCTTTTCAACCACACTTGATTCATCAACATGTTTGCATTTTGAACACACAACACGTTTTTCATAAATAGGATATTCACCTAAAGTTGGTGCATAAAGTCTTCTTAAACGATTATATTTTCTTACACAATTTACATCAGCACTAACCTTGTTTTCATCGAAATCAATTAAATACAAACCAGACAATGTTCTAACTCGAGATAATGCAACATATGCCATTCCCTCTTTAAACACAGTTCTTCCAACATTTACTAAAGCATTATCTACACTTAAACCTTGAGATTTATGAATGGTTATTGCATATGCTAAACAGAAAGGAAACTGTTTTCTACAAACATACAAGTCTTTTACCAGCAAAAACGTACAGCACAACGCCCAATCTGTTTTACCTCTGTAATCTAATCAAATTTAATTTTCAAGAATTCAATTGCATTTCTGTTTTGATATTTTACAAATTCAACAACTTTCCCTATTGCAATGCTATCTTTACATGCATTAAAAGAATCTTCGTAGCAGTCGAAATCTCCAAGTAATTCACTTTCACTACGCCATGGTTTGAACAGTTGGAGAAGTGCTAAAGTGGCAAATTCTCGCTTGTCTGGAGTTTCACAACTGAGTTTCTTGTGGTTGATAAGGTTACCTTTTGTGTGTTTTACTAAACATCCATGACATCCAACTACTGCATATTTTCCTTCTTTTAAATTCTGTTTAACATTTCTTTTGAAGTTGTAATGTTGAAGTACTTCATACAGACATAGCTGTTCCAGATGTCGACTCCTTTTCGGATAGTATGTCTCCAACATATTAGTTTTAAGAATTTCTGTACTGTCTGGTTCATTTGCTGCTAAGTATTCAATTTCTTCTAATGATTTCAACACTCTATTTCGTGAGCAGGCAAGACCTAAACTTACCCAAATGATCCCTCGTGATTTTGAATATAAACTTGAAGAGGACAAGCGGTCTGAACATTCATAGGATCCAATTTCTCTGTGGGAAAGCATTTTCAAACGAAATCTGTACAATTTTTTGCTAAGGCTCTTCTCTTGTGCAATTTCTTCCCACATTTGTTTCATCTCGGTTTTTTCTGATTTCGTTATATATGATGTAACGTAGCGTGCAACAGCAATTGAGTTGTCTGCAACATACTGGATGTCCATATTTGCATTCCACATTTTTTAAATAACCGGATTGTAGTCATTAATATACTTTGACAGTTCTGTTCTTTTCAAGTTGTAGGTATTCTTTGGAGATTTGCGAGTTATTGTGTGCCTTACAGAAGAAAAAAAAGAATTTACTCTTCCTTTAGAAATTACTGGACGTGTAAATCCAAACCGACACTTGGTATAAAATTTTCCTTTAGACTTGTATTTTCGTCTGCAGTACTTTCCACAACGGTGACTTTGGAAACGTAAAACTTGCTGTCTCAAGCTTCTATCTCCTCCTTCTCTTGGAATCTCACATGTCACATACTGTTCAATGAAAGACAATACTATTTCATCTGAATCAGTTCCAAATTTAGGTGCATCCTTGATCCACAATAGCATATGTATATGAGGAGCACCTCTCGCTTGGTACTCCTTTCTCCAAAAGAAATCGGTAACTTCTCCAAGAGGTGGATTCTTTTTATTGCAGATGAAAGACATCATAGCTTGAAACCTATGATTAAAATATCTGTACACATTTACAGGATCCAAAGAACACAGTTCTCCAGGTGTCTTCATTTCAACATTCTTTATATTGGAATTTGCTTCTCGTAGAAATTCAAGCAAATCTTCCCATGCATACTCTGCACAGCTAAGTGTCACAAACCATGTTGGTGTACCTAAGTTCCATAACATACACTTCAGTTCTCCATGACGACGATACCAATACTCATTTGTTCCTCGTTGACATGCCATCAAATTAATTAACGGTGCTTCTAAATTTTCATCTGTTTGTTGAACTTTCTCCACAAATTCTTTTGCTGAAAGAAGTGATTGATGAACTCCAGTTTTCAGTATGTGGTTCACTGCATAGGACAGAGAAGACAGATCACTTTCAAACAAAAGGTGAAATATATATGGTATACACTGCCGGAATCTAGGATCTTCAGAGAATAATCTTGTTGAGCGATATTCTGAAGCTGGAATCCGTACCGGTCGGTCATCATATCGTCCACCTTCTCCAGTAGGAAACAACTGTGGAAAACAACGAGCTTCTAAGCTTTTCTCCCATACACTCATTGGAATTCCCTTTGCTTTTTTCATTTGAAATAACTCAATGCTGTTTCCTATTACTTCTTTTGAATGTAGAGGACATATTGTGTAATGTTCATAAATCTCTTCACTCCTTGACTTGTCCACTTTCTCTATTTGACCACTTGAAATTTCAGATTCATCTTTCAAACTTATTACCTGTTTTTCCACATTTACACTTTTATAATAAGTATTATTCTCCACAAGATATAACGTAGCCTTTTGAAGTTTTTTAACAGCCACAAATTCTTGCCATATTTTCCGACTCTTTGTTGGTATTCCATTTACTAGAATGACTACTGCTTCATTTTCATCTTTGTCTCCACCAACAATTTCAATATTTTTCTTAAAATCCAAAGGTAAGTACACTACTCTTCCTTTCAGCCCTCTTTGTAAGTCTGTTGGTGTCAGTTTACCTGTTTTAGGCTCCATGCGAATTATAGTTTGAAATGGATGAACAGATTGAATTAGAACTGACTCATATGTATTCAAATCTGCCAGTTCCTCCGGAATAGCTACTAATTCTAACTTCTTATGTACTGCTCTAGCGGGCATTTTGTTCTCTTCTAATTTGTTATAACAATATTTACAAATACGTTGATCACTGCCTAACTCAAATTGACCTTCCACTAACAAGTAAGTTGCAAATTCTTTGCCACCATGGAAAGGCTGCTCTCCGCAACCATCCTCATATGGATGGCGGTGTCTTGCAGACACCGCCACCATATTAGTGCCCTTTTCCACCCGGTCACCTGTGTGACTGGCGGAAAACTGGCATACGGTCTTTCCGTTCGCCGGGCTCCCCCCCTCCATCGTAATGTGGCGGGGGGAAATGGCATGCGGGCGGAGGGGAATGGCGGGCGGATCGCCATCACCATACGGGCGGTGGCGATCCGCCCATCATCGTAATGACCCCCATAGTTTGGAATTTCAGAGCACACTATGTTAAACTTTCCAATTTCTTCTTCAAACTGATCAATCATAATCACTTTCCCATCTTCTTCAACATCTGTAATTGTCAAACTTTCACTTTCTATACACTGCTCTTCTGAACCAAAATATCGGAACTGAATATCATCACAGTTTTTTTGTACATCTGATAAAGAACCGTGTAAAAGAGCTGTATTCAGATCACCTAAACATAATGCAGGACTTTTTACATAGTACAGTTTCCTTACAAACTTCCGCATTTCTGAATGGTGTACTGCTAACATCCTTAAGTGATGAAAAACACTTTTACACACTTTTCTTGAAAGACAAGCCAGAGAATGCCCATGTTTCTCAGTATATTTTCTTACATTACATGGATCTAGTGTTTGTAACAACCTAATCTTCTGTTTTACACTTTTCTGTGTATATTCTCCTAACAAATTTTGCATTATATCAATAGATTCCTGTCGAATACTACAAATGCTGCTACAAGACCTCTTATACACAGGAGCTTATGTGCGTTTCCCTTGCACTTCTTCAGCTATTAACTGTTCTGCACTAATAGTAACCATTTCCTCTTTTGGAACAGGACAACCATTCTGAACTTCGTAGCAATGACCTCCAGTATCAACTGCAAATGATAAACTATTTTCTTGGAAGTAACTCTCTTCATTAAAAAAAGGTTCACTATTAGATGTATGTTTCCATTTTCCACTGAAGATTTTACAAAAGTTGCTTCTGTTCACACGTCTTTTTTTTTACCTTTGTCTTTCAGAATCTTCATTGTTTTATCCAACACTTTCATCCTCTTCAAAATCAAAATGAATATTTTTTGTTTTAACTTAAAAGCAGTATCCACTATGCTTTCAACACACTGTTTCTGTTTCAATTGCAGCACTTTCTTTTTATATTTGCGGCATCCTTTTATTAAATTCTGAATTACTCTATTTCGAAAAAGTCTTTGACGAATTTCTTGCAATTATTTTTGTCTATGGGTAACAAATACTCTTTCCTTATCATATTTTTTTTCTTGCAATTTGAAGTCGAAGTCTGCTTCTCCTTACTTGAAAAATTCTTCTTTTTCCTTTGTGTGATGTTATTTTCATTAAATGTTCGTAATACTTTTTAAAAAATTGTCTAGTGTTCTTACCACAAGAAACTCTTTTGTAGTACTCTCATTTACTTGTAATCCACATTTTTGACTTTTCTTTAAGTAGATTGCCTTTTTGTCTTTCCTTTTTTTTCAGTTCTTCTAGGCATTTTCAATTTTTAATCCAAACAAAATAATTTTCTGAGAAAGAAAAAAAGTTTCAATTATTTGTTATATCTGTTCAATATGTCAAAATAATCACATACAATTATATAAGTTCCACTGGCGGCTTGCAGAGGAAATGCCGCATGGTACTGGAGCGGAATAAGGGAACAGTAGGGTGGCAGGTAGTGTCATCAGACATACAGCACGTATTTATTGAATTATTTAGATTCACCTTCCCATTTTATATGTGACTTCACTACCTCCTACTTTTCCCCTCGCCCCCCCGCCCCACCCCACCATCTCATGCACCCCACCGTCCCACAGCACTTCCTCTGCAACCCACTACAGATAACTTTGTAGATACTATTTTGTAAAATTGTTATCTGTATACTTAGAGTGATATTCTCAACTAAATGGCACATGTAAACGTTACCCTTATTAGTTTAACACTTCTATCGGCAACTTAGCAAGCATAACACTGCACCATATTAGCAAAGATATGGTACAGGCTTACATTTCATTGTGGATGTACATAAACAAGTACAGATCAACTGTTAGAGAGCAACAAAACCACCGACATGGAGATGGAGAGGGGGGAAAGATTAAGTAAGGTGTTATTCCCATTTTGGTAATCTGCCAGCCCAGTCATGTACGGAGCTTTAACACCAGCAGAAAACCTCGTAATTACATTAATTTACATTTACGTGTGCTTTAGCACTGTAACCAACACTTTGTACCCCTGAGACTATTGTTTATAAAAATAAACAAACAGAGCTTTATCTAGTATAAAAATAGCACACAGTGGGTGTGAGTCGTCCCCCCCCACACGGGCTGGCTCGTAGAGGGAGAGTTGCGGGCCGCCGGCTGCTAGAGGGACAGATGCGTTCCGGCTCGCAGACGGAGAGCTGAGGGCCGGCTCGCAGAGGAACAGCTACGGACCGAGTCGCACAGGGAGAGCTGCGAGCCGTCGGCTTGCAAAAGGATATCTGCGACCGCTGATGTGGGGCGAGGGAGGGTGAAGGGAGTATCTGGCAGAGGGAAAGCTGCGGTATATTTCCAGTGTTGGCTTGCAGAGGTAGAACTGCGGGCCCGACGGCTTCTAGAGGGAGAACTGCGAGCCGTTGGCTTGCAGAGGAACAGTTGCGTGCCAATTCGCAGAGGGAGAGCTGCGGGCCGGCTCGCACAGCAACAGCTGTGGGCCGCTGCAGGCCGGTGATGTGGGGGAACGAGGGTGAAGGGAGTATCTGGCAGAGGTACAGCTGCGGTATATTTTCAGTGTTGGCTTGGAGAGTTACAGCTGCGGGCCCGACTGCTCGCAGAGGGAGAGCTGCGAGCCGACGCGCTGCCTCGCAGAGGCAGAGCTGCGAGCCGAGGCCCTGGCTCGCAGAGGGAGAGCTGTGGGCCGTCGGTCGATGGGCTGGCTAGCAAAGGGAGAGCTGTGAGCCAACCGGCTGGCTCGTTGAGGGAGAACTGCGGTATATTTCCAGTGTTGGCTTGCAGAGGCAGCCCTCCCTCTACGAGCCAGCCAGTCGGCTCACAGCTCTTCCTCTACGAGCCAGCCCGCCGGCTCGCAACTCTCCCTCTGCGAACCACCGGTCGGCTCGCAGCTCTTCGTTTGCGAGCCATCGGGCCTGCAGGTTTATCTGTACAAGCCGTCGGGTCCGTAACTCTACCTCTACTAGCCAACACTGCGAATATAACGCAGCTCTCCCTCTACAAGATACCCCCTTCACCCTCCCTCAGCCCGCATCAACAGCCCGCAGCTATCCCTATGCAAGACAACGTCTCGCAGCTCTCCCTCTGCAAACCGTGGGGACTGCAGCTCTACCTCTGCAACACAACACATCACCAGCCCGCAGCTATCCCTCTGCAAACTAATACTGAGAATATACCACAGGTGTCTCTCTCCGAAATACCTCCTTCACTCTCTCTTGGTCCGCATCACCGGGCATTCCATATTATATCTAACAGTATGATCAAATTATTCAAACCATGCGTACATTCACAAACCAAGGTACATATTTACTTTCTGTATTTGCTCTCCATGTAATGTCTGCAACTTGTAAATGTGCTAGCAGTACAACACCTCCCTTAGCTTATATTTAAATATACCTCTCTTTGTAAAAAATCAGCCCACAAGCTGTACACATAATATATCTGGTTTTTGTTTTATCTGCCTTAAATTAATAACAGATAAATATTCCCCCTCCCTCCACCACTATTTCCAGACCAAACATAATTTCCAAACGTGCAACATTTTCTTTATCTCGGCCAAATATATTTCTCAACACAAATCAACGCTGTATCTGATTTACAAAACTACATACTCGTTTAAACATAACAAACTATACTGCTTATTTGTTACCTCTATACCTTACTCCTAAAACCATGTAATCTTTCAAACATATGTCATGTCACTTTTGTACCATTGAAACTGATTACGACCTTCTCTTTACACTACAGATCCCACGAACATGCCAATAAAGGTATAAGTGCTATTTTCATGCTAGATAAAGCTCTATTACTTAATTTTTATAAACACTACTGTTTGGTGCACAAAATGGGGGTGACACATGAGGAGAGTAAACGGAGGTGTAATTCCTAAACTTTTATTGTACCGTTCCTTTAATATATATATATGGAGGGTTTTAAGTGGGATGAAAAAAAATGCGGATGTCTAAAAGGGGTAGCAGTGTTCAGCACCGGTAAGACCCAGCCCACTTAAAGTCCTGCGTATATTCAGCACAGAGACACACCCTAACAATTTTCATCACTTATAATCACAGTTAGTTTACTAGTGTGAAAAAATCGTACAGAAAATTTACTAAGAACATTTTTATTTCTTTTTTATCTCTCACACATTTATAAAATATCTCTTGTAAAGAAACGCCCCTCTCCACCTATATTTCGTACGAACGAGCAATAAATAATCCCTTCACCAGCATCTAGTCACTAACTACTAACACTGTGCACTGTACCCAATTGTAAAGCAGAAATAGTGTTTAGATTATATCTTAAAGTATCATCAAATGATTCAAACCATGCATACATACACAAAGCAACGTGCACGTTTACTTTGTCCATTTACTCTCTATGTAATCTGTGCACATTCTGAACGGGTTCGCAGTATATCACCTGGCTTCACTTATACTCAAATGTACCTCACAGTGAAAAAAATGATATCACAACCTATGCATATGTAATATTTCCAACATAATACAGTGCAGTTTTATACCATTGAAACTGATTGCAACATTCTCTATATAGTACAAATTATACCTATAAGTGCTATTTTTATAATACAAAAAGCTGTATTAGATAATTTTTATAAACAGTACTGCTGGGGGCACAAAATGGTGGTGCAAGGTAGACAGAGTAAATGAAGGTGTAATTCCAAACTTTTTATGTATCGTCCCTTTACTATACGTATATTAACAGCTTTAAGTAGGATGAAAAAATTGGCGGCTCTCTTAAAGGGGTGGCGGAGCTCAGTACCGATAAGACCCGGACCACTTAAACGCCTGCGTATATTCAGCAGAGGAACACACCCTGACAATTACTATCACTAATAATCACATTTACTTTAGCGCTGTGAACAAAATCGTACAGAAAATATACAAAGAACATTTTCATTTATTTTTTATCTCTCACATGTTGAAAAAAAATGACTTCTGAAGAAACGCTCCCCAACAACTTAGATTTCCTAAGAACACCCAAATGCAAAGCCTCGCAGTACCACACCAGCCTTGACTCACATTGAAATCTACCTCTCAGTGTAAAAAATGAGACCACAAACTGTGCACATAACATTTCTGCTTTTTGTTCCATCTCTGTTAAGTTAATAACACATACATTTTCTACTCTCACCCCTTCCCCACTATTTCCAGACTGAGCATAATTTGCAAACGTGCGACATTCTGTTTATGTCGCCCGAATAGATATACAAATCCAAATTTACGCTACATCGAATTTTCAAAACCATACAGTCTTTTACAGATGACAACTTACACCTTTTCTTTGTGAAAAACTCCTAAACATATATAAAGTACTTGTTTAACAACTAGTTACACATTATGCATATTTTAGAACCAATAAAACACCAGACTTTACTAACACTATGTTATTTAGAAATAAAAATACTTTCAAAGTTAAAAATATCGTCTCAAATACTTAACCACTACTACAGAACACATAACACACCTTCTTAATTTCTAACTTACCATCGTAGTTGGTATGCAGATTTCAAATGTCACAAACGCATGCAATTCTTTTCTTGTCACACAGTACATGTAATGCACCGCTTTCATCAAGAATGGAACCAGTAATGGCACAATTTCCCTGTTGCTCCACACATAAATACATGTAAAGAACAAATCAGAATAGTTCCTTAATTTTTTTAGATTGCAAAACTTCTCTTTATTGGTTATTTTTGAACTTTCCATATAAACAGTTTTTTCAAGGACACATACAGGTGAAAAGTTCAACGTATTGTATCAACACTTTCTAGAACATTCTACGACACGTGCAGGTTAAAAGTTCATCATTTTTTTAAACCTAACGATATTTTTTTTGCAACATTTTCTCCAACATTTAACAGCACGTGCAGGTCAAAAGTTCACCATTCTTTCAAGTTCGAACTGCACCTACCAAATACAATTAGCAGGTGTGGTTGAGCTGAGCAAATTTTATCCTATAATATGTACTCAACGTATAAACTGCTTTTTTATTAACCAAAGACAAAGATGCTTTTCCTCAAAACTAATATGCACCCTACTTTTTAGGAAACAATACATTTCATCTCCCAATCGGTTAACGTTTTGTATGTAAAAAAAAAGTAGTTCCCCATCTTTAAACATATCTCTCATTCTACGAACGGACTGCATGAGCTACAGACATTTATCCATATCTTCTAGCCATACCTTCAAAATGCTAGTGTGGATTGTAGGACATAGCTATGTTTTCTGGTGCAAGAGGTATGCAGAACAGAGACGTATTGACTTAGACCTAGGTTTACAAAATGTGCACATTAAATGGTTTGCACAGAGAGGATTGAAGTGGCACCAATTGCTCCCTTTGGTTAAAACCTGTTTGCATCTCCAACACCCTGATCTCATGATTGTGCACTGTAGTGGTAACGACCTAGGCACATTGACTGGGGTAGGTTTGGAAATGCTTATGAAGGACACCTTTGGACAATTGATGTTTCTTTTGCCTCAAACTGTCTTTGTGTATTCCAATATATGCCAAAGACAGAGGTGGAAATGGTAAAACAAATTTTGTCATAAGATTGAAAAATCTAGGAAGAATGTCAACAAAGCTGTGTCTGCATACCTCAGAGACCATAGAATGGGGTCGATCTACAACAACAACATACGTTTTGATATGGCTCATATCTACAGAACTGATGGAGTACACTTCACAGATGAGGGAAACCGAGTTTTTCTGAATAACCTGAAGCTGTGCATACGCACTTACATGTAGCTCCAACGAATAAACACAAGGGCTCTTTTTAGAGCCGCCTTATATTCCCAATTTCGGCTCGCAGAGTGTCAGCTGCGGTCCGGCTAGCAGAGGGAGACCTGCGGGCCATCGGGCAGGCTCGCAGAGGAAGAGCTGCGGCCCGAGGGCTCAGCTCGCAGAGGGAGAGCTACAGGCCGTTGGCTCGCAAAAGCACAGCAGCGTACTGGCTCGCAGAGGGAGAGCTGTGGTCTGACTCGCAGAGGGAGACCAACGGGCCAACAGGCCTGCTAGCAGAGACACAGCTACGAGCTAACGGGCTGGCTCGCAGAGATACAGCTGCGGGCCCGCCGAGCTGCGACCCGACGGGCTGACTCGCAGAGGGAGAGTAACGGGCCAACGGGCCTGCTACCAGAGACACAGCTACGAGCTAACGGGCTGGCTCGCAGAGATACAGCTGCGGGCCCGAGCTGCGACCCGACGGGCTGACTCGCAGAGGGAGAGTAACGGGCCGACAGGCCTGCTAGCACAGACACAGCTACGAGTTAACGAGGTGGCTCGCAGAGGTAGAGCTGCAGGCCCGATGGCTCGCAGACACAGAGCTGTGAGCCAACGGACTGGCTTCTAAAGGCATAGCCGTGAGCTGGATATGTAGGGAGAGGGAGTGTAAAAGAGGTATCTCGCACAGACAGACCTGCGGGATATTTTCAGTATTGCCTTGCAGAGGTAGAACTACGGACCCAATGGCTTTTAGAGGGAGAGATGCGAGCTGACGGACTGAGTCACAAAATGGCTGACAGCTCGCAGAGCTGCGAGCCGATGGACTGGCTTCTAAAGGCTTAGCCGCGAGCTGGTGATGTGGGGAGAGGGACCGTGAAAGGGGTATCTATTTTTAGTGTTGCCTCGCAGAGGTAGAACTACGGACCCGATGCCTTGTAGAGGGAGAGATGCGAGCTGACGGACTGAATCACAAAATGGCTGCCAACACTTCCTAGTTTCAACAGTTCGCAGCCAATGAGCCGCAAGCTCGTGCTCGTAACGCCTCAGCCAATCAGATGTCAGAATTCTCAAATATCGATATCTGGAAAATTTGATATTTCTCAAAAACTACTGAACGGATTTACCCCATTTCAACAAAAGCGTGCTTTCTGGACCAAGACCTTTCTTCCTGCCAAATTTGGCATAATTCCATTCAGCAGTTTGACCTGTAGCCTTGTCTAAAGTTTCCTATGGAAATTGCATGGAGAAAACACGTTTTGGGACCCCCCTTTTTTCTTATCCCCCCCTTGACGAATCCCCCCCAAACTTTCAGGCTAGGAGCTTACCTGAAAAGAGGAACTTTTTAGAAAATTTCATAAAGATTCGTCAAACGACGCCAAAGTTATAAGCACATCAAAAAATGTTTTTCCTATGGAAACGTGGTCCTAACTATAACTACCTACTGGCGACCGCCAGTAAGTAATATATACATATATATATGTCCACTTGTCCACTTGTGTCCTGAGGTCCTCAGGACACAAGAGGACCTCATTGCCCCACCAGCAGTGCACCAGGAGCCGCTTTTGCAGAGTGGTGTAAAAAGGGGGCATGGCCTCAGACCACTCTCAGCAATCCAGGTGTGTGACGCTTACTGGAGGTACCTGGTGGGCTAGTTGGCCCCCAGGGACCCTCAGGAATGAAGGGGACTTAATACCCCAACTTAGAACGCGCCATGAGGTGCGTTTGCAGAGTGGTGGGGAAAGGGGGCTTGGCCTTTGTCCACCTCTCAGCAATCCTACTGTGTGGGGCTTACTGGAGGTAAGAGGTAGGCTAGTTGGCACCTAAAGGACCCCCAGCAGCAAAGGGGACTTCAATCCCCATCCAAGAGAGAGCCAGGCAGCGCGTTTGCAGAGTGGTGGGCAAAGGGGGCGTGGCCTGCTATGAGAACTTAGCAATCCTGCTGTGTGGGACTTACGGGAGGTAATAGGAGGGGTAGTTGGCCCCCAAGGATGTCCTTGGGGGCCAACTACCCCTCTTTTTACCTCCAGTAAGTCCCACACAGTGGGATTGCTAAGACGTCTTCGGAGGCCATGCCCCCCTTTCTGTACCACTCTGCAAACACGCCTTCTGGCAGACTACGGGATGGGGGATGAAGTCCAATTTACTCCTGAGGGACTTTGGGGCCAAGAAGCCCTCCTGGTACCTCTTGTAAGTCCTAGGCAGTGGAATTCCTGAGCGCTGGTCGGAGGCCCAGCACCCTTTCTCCACCACTCTGCAAACACGACTACTAGTTAAAGAAGTGTTTACAATGTAATAGGTTTCGCATTTGCGAGAATTAGAGCAATTGGCTTTGTAAATGTAAACGTTTTTTACTAATGTTTTTTGGAGTGGAGTGGAGTGGATGCACGTTGTGTGTAGTGGAATTATGTGGTATGTTGTGCAGTGAAATTATGTGGACAGAAAGTATTTGGTATTTAGTGTATAGGAATTATGTAGAATGGGATTATGTGTTGTGGAGAGTAATTATGTGGTATGGTAGTCTGTTTTGTAGAGTGGTAACCTTAGGTTTAGTCTTCCTAGTTTCCATAGAAGCTCAACTATGAACTCAGTGAGACAAAAAAAGAAGGAATCACTGAGGAGCACTTGTGGACCTAGTCATAGGTATGAGCAGGGCCACTGGAATTATGAGACTGTCTGGCTGCACCGACGTTCGCACAATTATACATTTTCTGCATTAGCCACATAATTCATCATCTGCTCCCTAATCTGCAGACTTGAACAAAAAAAGCCTTGTTTCTAGCTCAAACGGCTCAAACGTTACCAAAAATGCAGCGACAAGTGTTACAGCGTGGTGGAAGGCCCTTTGCAAACCTAAAATGGTCACCTGTTACTTATTGCTAAATGTGGGTGTTAAATTGGTACTAATGGTGTGCAAGCCACTCTTGCTTCCTTCTGCGCCTCTCTTCCCTCTTTCTGCATTTCTGTTGCTTCTTTCTGCACATTTCTTTCTTTTTCTGCACTTCTCTTGCCTCTTTCTGCAAATCTCTTCTATTTTCTGCACCTCTCTTCCCTCTTTCTGCATGTCTGTTGCCTCTTTCTGCACCTCATTTGCTTCTTTCTGTACCCCTCTTGCCTCTTTCTGCACCCGTCTTCCCTCTTTCTGCACCTCTGTTGCCTTTTTCTGTACCCCTCTTATGTCTTTCTGTACCATTTTTGCCTCTTTCTGCACCTTTGTTCCTTCTTTCTGCACTTCTTTTGTTTCTTTCTGCACCTGTCTTGCTTCTTTCTGCACCCCTCTTGCCTCTCTCTCTACCCCTCTTCCCTCTTTCTGCACTTCTGTTGCTTCTTCCTGCACTTATCTTGCTTCTTTCTGCACCTCTATTGCCTCTTTCTGCAGTTCTCTTGCCTCCTTCTGCACTTCAATTGCCTCTTTCTGTAACTCTCTTGCCTCTTTCTGCACCTCTCTTGCCTCTTTCTGCACCTCACTTGCTTCTTTCTGCACCCCTTTTGACTGTTTCTGCACCCCTCTTCCCTCTTTGTCCAACTCTCTTGCCTCTTTCTACACCTCTCTTCCCTCTTTCTGCACCACTCTTGCCTCTTTCTGTACCTCTGTTCCTTCTTTCTTCACCTGTCTTATCTCTTTCTGCACCCTTTGTGCCTCTTTTAGCACCTCTGTTGCTTCTTTCTGCAGTTCTCTTCTTCTTTCTGCACCCCTGCTGCCTCTTTCTGTACCCCTCTTGCCTCTTTGTGTACCTCTCCTACCCCTTTCTGCACCCCTCTTGCCTCTTTTTCCACCTCTGTTGGTTCTTTCTGCACCTCTTTTGCTTCGTTCTGCACTTCACTTGCCTCTTTCTTTCTGTACCCCTCTTGCCTCTTTCTGCACCTCTGTTGGTTCTTTCTGCACTGCTCTTACTTCTTCCGGCACATCTGTTCCAAATTTCTGCATCCCTCTTGCCTTTTTCTGCACCCCTCGTCCCTCTTTCTGCACCTCTCTTGTCTCAGTCTGCCCTCCTGTTCCCTCTTTCTGCACCCCTTTTGCCTGTTTCTGCAACTCTCTTGCCTCTTTCTGCAGTTCTCTTGCCTCCTTCTGCACCTCACTTGCCTCTTTTTGCACCTCTGTTGGTTCTTTTGCACTGCTCTTGCTTCTTTCTGCACCTTACTTGCCTCTTTGTGCACTTCTCTTGCTTCTTTCTACACCTCTGTTGCTTCTTTCAGCAATTCTCTTGCCTCTTTCTGCACTTCTCTTCCTTCTTTCTGCATCCCTCCTGCGTCTTTCTGTACCTGTCTTGCCTCTTTGTGCACCTCTCCTACCTCTTTCTGCACCCCTCTTGCCTCTTTTGGCACCTCTGTTGCTTCTTTCTGCACCGCTCTTGAATCTTTCTGCACCTCACTTGCCTATTTTTGCACTTCTCTTGGTTCTTTCTAAACCTCTGTTGCTTCTTTCAGCAATTCTCTTGCCTCTTTCTGCACTTCTCTTGCTTGTTTCTGCACCTCTCTTGCGTCTTTCTGCACCTCTGTTGCCTCTTTCTTCACTTCACTTGCTTCTTTCTGCACCTCTCTTGCCTCTTTCGGCACCTCTGTTGCTTCTTTCTGCACCCCTCCTGCCTCTTTCTGCACCCCTCTTCACTCTTTGTGCAACTCTCTTGCCGCTTTCTACACCTCTCTTCCCTCTTTCTGCACCACTCTTGCCTCTTTCTGTACCTCTGTTGCTTCTTTCTGCACTTATCTTGCCTCTTTCTGCACCCTTCGTGCCTCTTTCAGCACCTCTGTTGCTTCTTTCTGCACTTCTCTTCCTTCTTTCTGCACCCCTTGTGCCTCCTTCTGCACATCTGTTGCTTCTTTCCGCACTTCTCTGGTTCTCTCTGCACTGCTCTTGCCTCTTTCTGAATCCCTCTTGCCTCCTTGAGCACCTCTTTTGCTTCTTTCTGCACTTCTCTCTCCTCTTTCTGCACCCCTCTTGCCTCTTTCTGCACCTCTGTTGCTTCTATCTGCACTTCTATTGCCTCTTTCTGCACCTCACTTGCCTCTTTCAGCACCTCTGTTGCTTTTTTCTGCAGATCTCTTGCCTCTTTCTGTACCCCTCTTTTCTCTTTCTGCACCTCTCTTGCTTGTATCTGCACCCCTGTTCCCTCTTTCTGCACCTTTCCTGCCTGTTTCTGCACCTCTCTTGCCTCTTTCTGTACCTCTGTTGCCTCTTTCTGCACTTCTCTTGCTCTTTCTGCACCCTTCGCGCCTCTTTCAGCACCTCTGTTATTTCTTTCTGCACTTCTCTTCCTTCGTTCTGTACCCCTCTTGTCTCTTTCTGTACCTCTCTTGCCTCTTTGTGCACCCCTCCTACCTTTTTCTGCACCCCTCTTGCCTCTTTTTGCACCTCTGTTGGTTCTTTCTGCACTGCTCTTGCTTCTTTCTGCACCTTACTTGCCTCTTTCTGCACTTCTCTTGCTTCTTTCTACACCTCTGTTGCTTCTTTCAGCAATTCTCTTGCCTCTTTCTGCACTTCTCTTCCTTCTTTCTGCATCCCTCCTGCCTCTTTCTGTACCTCTCTTGCCTCTTTTTGCACCTCTCCTACCTCTTTCTGCACCCCTCTTGCCTCTTTTTGCACCTATGTTGGTTCTTTCTGCACTGCTCTTGCTTCTTTCTGCACGTCACTTGCCTCTTTTTGCACTTCTCTTGGTTCCTTCTAGACCTCTGTTGCTTCTTTCAGCAATTCTCTTGCCTCTTTCTGCACTTCTCTTGCTTGTTTCTGCACCTCTCTTGCCTCTTTCGGCACCTCTGTTGCTTCTTTCTGCACCCCTCCGGCCTCTTTCTGCACCCCTCTTCCCTCTTTGTGCAACTCTCTTGCCTCTTTCTGTACCTCTGTTGCTTCTTTCTGCACTTCTCTTGCCTCTTTCTGCACCCTTTGTGCCTCTTTCAGCACCTCTGTTGCTTTTTTCTACACTTCTCTTCCTTCTTTCTGTACCTCTCTTGCCTCTTTCGGCACCTCTGTTGCTTGTTTCTGCACCCCTCTGGCCTCTTTCTGCACCCCTCTTCCCTCTTTGTGCAACTCTCTTGTCTCTTTCTACACCTCTCTTCCCTCTTTCTGCACCACTCTTGCATCTTTCTGTACCTCTGTTGCTTCTTTCTGCACTTCTCTTGCCTCTTTCTACACCCTTCGTGCCTCTTTCAGCACCTCTGTTGCTTCTTTCTGCACTTCTCTTCCTTCTTTCTGCACCTCTTGTGCCTCCTTCTGCACCTCTGTTGCTTCTTTCTGCACTTCTCTTGGTTCTTTCTGCACTGGTCTTGCCTCTTTCTGCATCCATCTTGCTTCTTTGAGCACCTCTTTTGCTTCTTTCTGCACATCTCTCTCCTCTTTCTGCACCCCTCTTGCCTCTTTCTGCACCTCTGTTGCTTCTTTTTGCACTTCTATTACCTCTTTCTGCGCCTCTCTTGCTTCTTTCTGCACCTCACTTGCCTCTTTCAGCACCTCTGTTGCTTTTTTCTGCAGATCTCTTGCCTCTTTCTGCACCTCACTTGCCTCTTTCAGCACCTCTGTTGCTTTTTTCTGCAGATCTCTTGCCTCTTTCTGCACCCCTCTTTTCTCTTTCTGCACCTCTCTTGCCTCTTTCTGCACCCCTATTCCCTGTTTCTGCACCTTTCCTGCCTGTTTCTGCACCTCTCTTGCCTCTTTCTGTGCCTCTGTTGCCTCTTTCTGCACTTCTGTTGCTCTTTCTGCACCCTTCGCGCCTCTTTCAGCACCTCTGTTGGTTCTTTCTGCACATCTCTTCCTTCTTTCTGCACCCCTCGTGCCTCCTTCTGCACATCTGTTGCTTCTTTCTGCACTTCTCTTGGTTCTTTCTGCACTTCTATTGCCTCTTTCTGCACCTCTCTTGCTTCTTTCTGGACATCACTTGCCTCTTTCTGCACCTTACTTGCCTCTTTCTGCACTTCTCTTGCTTCTTTCTACACCTCTGTTGCTTCTTTCAGGAATTCTCTTGCCTCTTTCTGCACTTCTCTTCCTTCTTTCTGCATCCCTCCTGCCTCTTTCTGTACCTCTCTTGCCTCTTTGTGCACCTCTCTTTCCTCTTTCTGCACCCCTCTTGCCTCTTTCAGCACCTCTGTTGCTTTTTTCTGCAGATCTCTTGCCTTTTTCTGCACCTCACTTGCGTCTTTCAGCACCTCTGTTGCTTTTTTCTGCAGACCTCTTGCCTCTTTCTGCACCCCTCTTTTCTTTCTGCACCTCTCTTGCCTCTATCTGCACACCTGTTCCTTCTTTCCGTACCTTTCCTGCCTGTTTCTGCACCTCTCTTGCCTCTTTCTGTACCTATGTTGCCTATTTCTGCACTTCTCTTGCTCTTTCTGCACCCTTCGCGCCTCTTTCAGCACCTTTGTTACTTCTTTCTGCACTTCTCTTTCTTCTTTCTGCACCCCTCCTGCCTCTTTCTGTACCTCTCTTGCCTCTTTGTGCACCCCTCCTACCTTTTTCTTCACTCCTCTTGCCTCTTTTTGCACCTCTGTTTGTTCTTTCTGCACTGCTCTTGCTTCTTTCTGCACCTTACTTGCCTCTTTCTGCACTTCTCTTGCTTCTTTCTACACCTCTGTTGCTTCTTTCAACAATTCTCTTGCCTCTTTCTGCACTTCTCTTCCTTCTTTCTGCATCCCTCCTGCCTCTTTCTGTACCTCTCTTGCCTCTTTGTGCACCTCTCCTACCTCTTTCTGCACCCCTCTTGCCTCTTTTTGCACCTCTGTTGCTTCTTTCCGCACCTCACTTGCCTCTTTTTGCACTTCTCTTGGTTCTTTCTAAACCTCTGTTGCTTCTTTCAGCAATTCTCTTGCCTCTTTCTGCACTTCTCTTGCTTGTTTCTGCACCTCTCTTGCGTCTTTCTGCACCTCTGTTGCCTCTTTCTGTACTTCACTTGCTTCTTTCTGCACCTCTCTTGCCTCTTTCGGCACCTCTCTTGCTTCTTTCTGCACCCCTCCTGCCTCTTTCTGCATCCCTCTTCCTTCTTTGTGCAATTCTCTTGCCTCTTTCTACACCTCTCTTCCCTCTTTCTGCACCACTCTTGCCTCTTTCTGTACCTCTGTTGCTTCTTTCTGCACTTCTCTTGCCACTTTCTGCACCCTTTGTGCCTCCTTCACTACCTCTGTTGCTTCTTTCTGCACTTCTCTTCCTTCTTTCTGCACCCCTTGTGCCTCCTTCTGCACATCTGTTGCTTCTTTCTGCACTTCTCTTGGTTCTTTCTGCACTGGTCTTCCCTCTTTCTGCATCCCTCTTGCCTCTTTGAGCACCTCTTTTGCTTCTTTCTGCACTTCTTTCTCTTCTTTCTGCACCCCTCTTGCTTCTTTCTGCACCTCTGTTGCTTCTTTCTGCACTTTTATTACCTCTTTCTGCACCTCTCTTGCTTCTATCTGCACCTCACTTGCCTCTTTCAGCACCTCTGTTGCTTTTTTCTGCAGATCTCTTGCCTCTTTCTGCACCTCACTTGCCTCTTTCAGCACCTCTGTTGCTTTTTTCTGCAGATCTCTTGCCTCTTTCTGCACCCCTCTTTTCTCTTTCTACAACTCTCTTGCCTCTTTCTGCACCCCTGTTCCCTGTTTCCTCACCTTTCCTGCCTGTTTCTGCACCTCTCTTCCCTCTTTCTGTGCCTCTTTCTGCACTTCTGTTGCTCTTTCTGCACCCTTTGCGCCTCTTTCAGCACCTCTGTTGGATCTTTCTGCACTGCTCTTGCTTCTTTCTGTACCTCACTTGCCTCCTTCTGCACTTCTCTTGCTTCTTTCTACAACTCTGTTGCTTCTTTCAGCAATTCTCTTGCCTCTTTCTGCACTTCTCTTCCTTCTTTCTGTACGCCTCCTGCCTCTTTCTGTACCTCTCTTGCCTCTTTCTGCACCTCTCTTGCCTCTTTCTGCACTTCACTTGCTTCTTTCTGCACCTCTCTTGCCTCTTTCGGCACCTCTGTTGCTTCTTTCTGTACTTCTCTTGCCTCTTCACCTCTGAGTTAGAGGTAGTTTTAATCCCCCTGCCCTATTATGTACTAGGGCCTTACAGGGGAGGTCATGCCAATCACAGGGGTACCCCAACCCATAGTGTACCCTAGTGTATGTAGGTGTTTTCACTGTATTCTAAGTGCCTTTCAGCATAGCACTGGCTCTGGGCCTGGTTAGTCAGAGTCAGTTACCACCAGTACCAGTCAGCAAAAAGTTGGGGGCACAGGATGACTTTGCAACAAGGCCTCTTTCTGCACCTCTGTTGTTTCTTTCTGCATATCTCTTGCTTCTTTCTGCACTTTTCTTCATCTTTCTGGACTTCTGTTGCCTCTTTCTGCATTTCTCTTGCTTCTTTCTGTGCCTTTCTTCTTCTTTCTGCTCATGTCCTACCTCTGTAGGCATAGTTAGAAATTATCATTTAAAAACCTTTGAAATTCACTGAAAAAACCATAGGTTTCAGGGACGTTATAGTTAGAAATTAGCATTTAAAAACCTTAGAAATTCACAGAAAAAACCATAGGTTTCAGGGACGTTATAGTTAGTTGGACATTTCACTCGTACAAAACCAGAGAAATTCGGCTGTTATAGGTAGTTGAGCTAAGTATAACTCGCGCCCCCGCAATGCACTGCTGATGACATCACATATTACATCACTCATGACAGGGTCAGTGACATCACTGATGACATCACTGATGACATCTCAAATGACATCACTGATGACATCATCCACGTGATCCTCTGATGCACCTCCTCACAGCCTAATATAGCCTTTGATGCACCCACTCTAAAATACAGACTGCCATTCTCGAAACCATAGACACACCAATACCAGTTACTACATACCCACTCACTGATTCCTAGGTCTACACACACATCCACTCACTCACCCATACAGTCACTCATACATGCAGTCACTCATCAATACAGCCACTATCATATGCACTGATACACCTATACAGACACTCACACACCACCAGTCACCCATAGAGTTACTTACACAGCTAGTTAGTCATGCAAAGAATCAATCACACTCCCATTTACTCACCTATACAGTTATACGCACCCCACCTCACTTATTCACACAGATACTAACACATACTTACTCTCTTATACTATCACTGACACAAGCACCCACTCATCCACACAGCCACTGTCACAATCACTCACTCTCACATATAGTCATTTATATACTCCAACACTCACATATACTGCCTTTCACATATGTAGTTACTCACACATGTACCACTGAGACATCCATTCAATCACCAACACAGCCATACACACACTCACCCACCCATACAGCCCCTCACAGACGCACTCTTGAACCCATACACCCAGTGAATCACCCACTCACACATCCATGCAGTGATTCACACACACCCCACCCACCCACACAGACACTCAGGCACCCATACAGATACTCAGACAAGCAATCAATAACCCATATAGACACTCATGTAGCAACTCACCAACCCATGCAACCGCTTACACACCAACAGACAGACTGATACAGACATTCACATAGTTTAGTCACTAACCCATGCATTCAGTAAGACACGTTTAAACACTCACTTATACAGTCAGTCAAACACCTACTAAATCATCCATTCAGACAGTCATAAACCCACTCATTCTTCAATACACCTTGGCCTATATATATATATAAACATATTTAAACTTTACAGAAACACATAGTCACTGGATGATGTCATCAGTGATGTCATCAGTGATGTCATTTGAGATATCATCAGTGATGTCACTGACCATGTCATGAGTGATGTAATATGTGATGTCATCAGCAGTGCATTGCAGGGGCGAGAGTTATACTTAGCTCAACTAGCTATAACAGCCGAATTTCTCTGGTTTTGTACGAGTGAAATGTCCAACTAACTAGAACGTCCCTGAAACCTGTGGTTTTTTCAGTGAATATATATATATATATATATATATAAAATCTACTGGCGGTCGCCAGTAGATAGTTATATTTAGGACCTAGTTTCCATAGGAAACTCATTTTTTGTTTTCTCAATAGCTTTGGCGCCGGTTGACGAATCTTCGCAAAAGTTTCAAAACTCGTAGCCTACTCTGGTCAGCTCCTGTCTTGAAAGTTTCAGGGTGATTCGGCAAGCGGGGGCCGAGAAAAAAGGTGGGTTCCAAAATGTGTTTTCTCCATATTAATTCCCTTAGGAAACTTTAGACACGGCTACAGCTCGAACTGCTGAACGGAATTACACCAAATTTGGCAAAAAGGTAGCCCTTGTTTCAGAAAGAGACCTTTTTTTTTTAAATGGAGTAAATCCGTTGAGTAGTTGCGGAGAAAATCAAAAAATAGAGGTCAAAAAATCAATTTCCCATAGGAAACTTTAAACACGGTTACAGCCAAAACTGCTGAACGGAATTACACCAAATTTGGCAAAAAGGTAGTGCTTGGTTCAGAAAGCGCCCTTTTTTTAAATGGTGTAAATCCGTTCAGTAGTTCCCGAGAAATTCAAAAAATAAAAGTTTCGATATCTATGGCCGCGGTGGATCCGCGCACCCTCCCGATCACGAGCTTCATGCTAGTTGGCTGTCAACACTCCAAACCAGGAAGTGTTGGCAGCCATCTTGTGACTCGGTAGAACGAGTCACAAGAAAAGAGAAAAAATAATGCGCAAAACAAGAAAAGGGGGCAGGGTAGAAACACCCTGACCCACTAGGCCTTCTCAGGGGGTCCCACAAGGACCCCCAGGGCCCAAAAAAGCATTTATTTTTTTTTAAATCGGCAAAATGAGCGCCGAAACTAAAAACAAAACAAAGCGTGGGCTCCCGCGCTTCGTTTAATTGAAGCCCCCGGGTGGGCCAAGTCCCGGGGGCAGTAAAAAAATGCATTGGGGGGACCCAATCTCCCCCACACTGCCCCGGGGACCAAAGGTTTTTAAAGGATAATTTCTAACTATAACGTCCCTGAAACCTATGTTTTTTTTAGTGAATTTCTAAGGTTTTTAAATGCTAATTTCTAACTATAACGTCCCTGAAACCTATGGTTTTTTCAGTGAATTTCAAAGGTTTTTTAAATGATAATTTCTAACTATGCCTACAGAGGTAGGACATGAGCAGAAAGAAGAAGAAAGGCGCAGAAAGAAGCAAGAGAAATGCAGAAAGAGGCAACAGAAGTCCAGAAAGATGAAGAAAAGTGCAGAAAGAAGCAAGAGATATGCAGAAAGAAACAACAGAGGTGCAGAAAGAGGCCTTGTTGCAATGACATCCTGTGCCCCCAACTTTTTGCTGACTGGTACTGGTGGTAACTGACTCTGACTAACCAGGCCCGGAGCCAGTGCTATGCTGAAAGGCACTTAGAATACAGTGAAAACACCTACATACACTAGGGTACACTATGGGTTGGGGTACCTTCTGTTACTTCTTTCTGCACTTCTCTTCCTTCATTCTTCAGCCCTTCCTGCCTCTTTCTGTACCTCTCTTGCCTCTTTGTGCACCCCTCCTACCTTTTTCTGCACCCCTCTTGCCTCTTTTTGCACCTCTGTTGGTTCTTTCTGCACTGCTCTTGCTTCTTTCTGCACCTTACTTGCCTCTCTGTGCACTTCTCTTGCTTCTTTCTACACCTCTGTTGCTTCTTTCAGCAATTCTCTTCCTTCTTTCTGCATCCCTCCTGCATCTTTATGTACCTGTCTTGCCTCTTTGTGCACCTCTCCTACCTCTTTCTGCACCCCTCTTGCCTCTTTTGGCACCTCTGTTGCTTCTTTCTGCACCGCTCTTGAATCTTTCTGCACCTCACTTGCCTATTTTTGCACTTCCCTTGGTTCTTTCTAAACCTCTGTTGCTTCTTTCAGCAATTCTCTTGCCTCTTTCTGCACTTCTCTTGCTTGTTTCTGCACCTCTCTTGCGTCTTTCTGCACCTCTGTTGCCTCTTTCTTCACTTCACTTGCTTCTTTCTGCACCTCTCTTGCCTCTTTCGGCACCTCTGTTGCTTCTATCTGCACCCCTCCTGCCTCTTTCTGCACCCCTCTTCCCTCTTTGTGCAACTCTCTTGCCTCTTTCTACACCTCTCTTCCCTCTTTCTGCACCACTATTGCCTCTTTCTGTACCTCTGTTGCTTCTTTCTGCACTTCTCTTGCCTCTTTCTGCACCCTTCGTGCCTCTTTCAGCACCTCTGTTGCTTCTTTCTGCACTTCTCTTCCTTCTTTCTGCACCCCTTGTGCCTCCTTCTGCACATCTGTTGCTTCTTTCCGCACTTCTCTGGTTCTTTCTGCACTGCTCTTGCCTCTTTCTGCATCCCTCTTGCCTCCTTGAGCACCTCTTTTGCTTCTTTCTGCACTTCTCTCTCCTCTTTCTGCACTCCTCTTGCCTCTTTCTGCACCTCTGTTGCTTCTATCTGCACTTCTATTGCCTCTTTCTGCACCTCTCTTGCTTCTTTCTGCACATCACTTGCCTCTTTCAGCACCTCTGTTGCTTTTTTCTGCAGATCTCTTGCCTCTTTCTGCACCTCGCTTGCCTCTTTCAGCACCTCTGTTGCTTTTTTCTCCAGATCTCTTGCCTCTTTCTGTACCCCTCTTTTCTCTTTCTGCACCTCTCTTGCCTCTATCTGCACCCCTGTTCCCTCTTTCTGCACCTTTCCTGCCTGTTTCTGCACCTCTCTTGCCTCTTTCTGTACTTCTGTTGCCTCTTTCTGCACTTCTCTTGCTCTTTCTGCACCCTTCGCGACTCTTTCAGCACCTCTGTTATTTCTTTCTGCACTTCTCTTCCTTCGTTCTGTACCCCTCTTGTCTCTTTCTGTACCTCTCTTGCCTCTTTGTGCACCCCTCCTACCTTTTTCTGCACCCCTCTTGCCTCTTTTTGCACTTCTGTTTGTTCTTTCTGCACTGCTCTTGCTTCTTTCTGCACCTTACTTGCCTCTTTCTGCACTTCTCTTGCTTCTTTCTACACCTCTGTTGCTTCTTTCAGCAATTCTCTTGCCTCTTTATGCACTTCTCTTCCTTCTTTCTGCATCCCTCCTGCCTCTTTCTGTACCTCTCTTGCCTCTTTGTGCACCTCTCCTACCTCTTTCTGCACCCCTCTTGCCTCTTTTTGCACCTATGTTGGTTCTTTCTGCACTGCTCTTGCTTCTTTCTGCACGTCACTTGTCTCTTTTTGCACTTCTTTTGGTTCCTTCTAGACCTCTGTTGCTTCTTTCAGCAATTCTCTTGCCTATTTCTGCACTTCTCTTGCTTGTTTCTGCACCTCTCTTGCCTCTTTCGGCACCTCTGTTGCTTCTTTCTGCACCCCTCCGGCCTCTTTCTGCACCCCTCTTCCCTCTTTGTGCAACTCTCTTGCCTCTTTCTACACCTCTCTTCCATCTTTCTGCACCACTCTTGCCAATTTCTGTACCTATGTTGCTTCTTTCTGCACTTCTCTTGCCTCTTTCTGCACCCTTTGTGCCTCTTTCAGCACCTCTGTTGCTTTTTTCTGCACTTCTCTTCCTTCTTTCTGCACCTCTCTTGCCTCTTTCGGCACCTCTGTTGCTTGTTTCTGCACCCCTCTGGCCTCTTTCTGCACCCCTCTTCCCTCTTTGTGCAACTCTCTTGCCTCTTTCTACACCTCTCTTCCCTCTTTCTGCACCACTCTTGCATCTTTCTGTACCTCTGTTGCTTCCTTCTGCACTTCTCTTGCCTCTTTCTGCACCCTTCGTGCCTCTTTCAGCACCTCTGTTGCTTCTTTCTGCACTTCTCTTCCTTCTTTCCGCACCCCTTGTGCCTCCTTCTGCACCTCTGTTGCTTCTTTCTGCACTTCTCTTGGTTCTTTCTGCACTGGTCTTGCCTCTTTCTGCATCCATCTTGCCTCTTTGAGCACCTCTTTTGCTTCTTTCTGCACATCTCTCTCCTCTTTCTGCACCCCTCTTGCCTCTTTCTGCACCTCTGTTGCTTCTTTTTGCACTTCTATTACCTCTTTCTGCGCCTCTCTTGCTTCTTTCTGCACCTCACTTGCCTCTTTCAGCACCTCTGTTGCTTTTTTCTGCAGATCTCTTGCCTCTTTCTGCACCTCACTTGCCTCTTTCAGCACCTCTGTTGCTTTTTTCTGCAGATCTCTTGCCTCTTTCTGCACCCCTCTTTTCTCTTTCTGCACCTCTCTTGCCTCTTTCTGCACACCTATTCCCTGTTTCTGCACCTTTCCTGCCTGTTTCTGCACCTCTCTTTGCCTCTTTCTGTGCCTCTGTTGCCTCTTTCTGCACTTCTGTTGCTCTTTCTGCACCCTTCCCGCCTCTTTCAGCACCTCTGTTGGTTCTTTCTGCACATCTCTTCCTTCTTTCTGCACCCCTCGTGCCTCCTTCTGCACATCTGTTGCTTCTTTCTGCACTTCTCTTGGTTCTTTCTGCACTTCTCTTGGTTCTTTCTGCACTTCTCTTGCTTCTTTCTACACCTCTGTTGCTTCTTTCAGGAATTCTCTTGCCTCTTTCTGCACTTCTCTTCCTTCTTTCTGCATTCCTCCTGCCTCTTTCTGTACCTCTCTTGCCTCTTTGTGCACCTCTCTTACCTCTTTCTGCACCCCTCTTGCCTCTTTCAGCACCTCTGTTGCTTTTTTCTGCAGATCTCTTGCCTCTTTCTGCACCTCACTTGCGTCTTTCAGCACCTCTGTTGCTTTTTTCTGCAGATCTCTTGCCTCTTTCTGCACCCCTCTTTTCTTTCTGCACCTCTCTTGCCTCTATCTGCACACCTGTTCCCTCTTCCTGTACCTTTCCTGCCTGTTTCTGCACCTCTCTTACCTCTTTCCGTACCTATGTTGCCTCTTTCTGCACTTCTCTTGCTCTTTCTGCACCCTTCGCGCCTCTTTCAGCACCTTTGTTACTACTTTCTGCACTTCTCTTCCTTCTTTCTGCACCCCTCCTGCCTCTTTCTGTACCTCTCTTGCCTCTTTGTGCACCCCTCCTACCTTTTTCTGCACCCCTCTTGCCTCTTTTTGCACCTCTGTTGGTTCTTTCTGCACTGCCCTTGCTTCTTTCTGCACCTTACTTGCCTCTTTCTGCACTTCTCTTGCTTCTTTCTACACCTCTGTTGCTTCTTTCAGCAATTCTCTTGCCTCTTTCTGCACTTCTCTTCCTTCTTTCTGTACCCCTCCTGCCTCTTTCTGTACCTCTCTTGCCTCTTTATGCACCTCTCCTACCTCTTTCTGCACCCCTCTTGCCTCTTTTTGCACCTCTGTTGCTTCTTTCCGCACCTCACTTGCCTCTTTTTGCACTTCTCTTGGTTCTTTCTAAACCTCTGTTGCTTCTTTCAGCAATTCTCTTGCCTCTTTCTGCACTTCTCTTGCTTGTTTCTGCACCTCTCTTGCGTCTTTCTGCACCTCTGTTGCCTCTTTCTGTACTTCACTTGCTTCTTTCTGCACCTCTCTTGCCTCTTTCGGCACCTCTCTTGCTTCTTTCTGCACCCCTCCTGCCTCTTTCTGCATCACTCTTCCCTCTTTGTGCAATTCTCTTGCCTCTTTCTACACCTCTCTTCCCTCTTTCTGCACCACTCTTGCCTCTTTCTGTACCTCTGTTGCTTCTTTCTGCACTTCTCTTGCCTCTTTCTGCACCCTTTGTGCCTCCTTCACAACTCTGTTGCTTCTTTCTGCACTTCTCTTCCTTCTTTCTGCACCCCTCGTGCCTCCTTCTGCACATATGTTGCTTCTTTCTGCACTTCTCTTGGTTCTTTCTGCACTGCTCTTACCTCTTTCTGCATCCCTCTTGCCTCTTTGAGCACCTCTTTTGCTTCTTTCTGCACTTCTTTCTCTTCTTTCTGCACCCCTCTTGCTTCTTTCTGCACCTCTGTTGCTTCTTTCTGCACTTCTATTACCTCTTTCTGCACCTCTCTTGCTTCTTTCTGTACCTCACTTGCCTCTTTCAGCACCTCTGTTGCTTTTTTCTGCAGATCTCATGCCTCTTTCTGCACCTCACTTGTCTCTTTCAGTACATCTGTTGCTTTTTTCTGCACCTCTCTTGCCTCTTTCTGCACCTCTCTTGCCTCTTTCTGCACTTCACTTGCTTCTTTCTGCACCTCTCTTGCCTCTTTCGGCACCTCTGTTGCTTCTTTCTGTACTTCTCTTGCCTCTTCACCTCTGAGTTAGAGGTAGTTTTAATCCCCTGCCCTATTATGTACTAGGGCCTTACAGGGAGGTCATGCCAATCACAGGGGTACCCCAACCCATAGTGTACCCTAGTGTATGTAGGTGTTTTCACTGTATTCTAAGTGCCTTTCAGCATAGCACTGGCTCCGGGCCTGGTTAGTCAGAGTCAGTTACCACCAGTACCAGTCAGCAAAAAGTTGGGGGCACAGGATGACTTTGCAACAAGGCCTCTTTCTGCACCTCTGTTGTTTCTTTCTGCATATCTCTTGCTTCTTTCTGCACTTTTCTTCATCTTTCTGGACTTCTGTTGCCTCTTTCTGCATTTCTCTTGCTTCTTTCTGCGCCTTTCTTCTTCTTTCTGCTCATGTCCTACCTCTGTAGGCATAGTTAGAAATTATCATTTAAAAAACCTTTGAAATTCACTGAAAAAACCATAGGTTTCAGGGACGTTATAGTTAGAAATTAGCATTTAAAAACCTTAGAAATTCACTGAAAAAACCATAGGTTTCAGGGACATTATAGTTAGAAATTAGCATTTTTCTCCATATTAATTCCCATAGGAAACTTTAGACACGGCTACAGCTCGAACTGCTGAATGGAATTACACCAAATTTGGCAAAAAGGTAGCCCTTGTTTCAGAAAGAGACCTTTTTTTAAATGGAGTAAATCCGTTGAGTAGTTGCGGAGAAAATCAAAAAATAGAGGTAAACAAATCAATTTCCCATAGGAAACTTTAGACACGGTTACAGCCAAAACTGCTGAACGGAATTACACCACATTTGGCAAAAAGGTAGTGCTTGGTTCAGAAAGCGCCCTTTTTTTTAAATGGTGTAAATCCGTTCAGCAGTTCCCGAGAAATTCAAAAAATAAAAGTTTCGATATCTATGGCCGCGGTGGATCCGCGCACCCTCCCGATCACGAGCTTCATGCTAGTTGGCTGTCAACACTCCAAACCAGGAAGTGTTGGCAGCCATCTTGTGACTCGGTAGAACCGAGTCACAAGAAAAGAGAAAAACTAATACGCAAAACAAGAAAAGGGGGCAGAGTAGAAACACCCTGACCCCCTAGGCCTGCTCAAGGGGTCCCACAAGGACCCCCAGGGGCCAAAAAAGCATATATTTTTTTTAAATCGGCAAAATGAGCGCCGAAACTAAAAACAAAACAAAGCGTGGGCTCCCACGCTTCGTTTAATTGAAGCCCCGGGTGGGCCAAGTCCCGGGGGCAGTAAAAAAATGCATTGGGGGGCCCCAATCTCCCCCACACTGCCCCGGGGACCACCACCCCCCGGGGCTTTGCAACAATATTTGCGGGGCACACGGCCCCCCCGCAGCCCCGGGGACCGCCACCCTCCGGGGCTTGTCTTTTTAGAGTTTGGGGGGCCTCTAAGGCCCCCCCAAGCCCCAGGGACCGCCATCCCCCGGGCTTCTTTTTAAAAAAATATATATACCTGTGTGGGGGGGCTCGAGCCCCCCCACATGCCCCGGGGACCGCCACCTCCCCGGGGCACTAATATTTAAATTTGGGGGTCTGTAACAGACCCCCGAGCCCCGGGGACAACCACCTCCCCGGGGCTGTGCAAGTGAAGGGTGGGGGGCTGCGCGGCCCCCCTCCTGGAGCCTGTGATGGCCCTGGGGACCGCCACCCCCCAGGGCCGGCTCCTGCAGTGTCCCGGGGTGCCCACCCCCGGGACACTGCTGTTTGCTATGGCAGCGATACAAAAGGGGATGATGGACGGAACGTTTGAGCCAATCAAACACTCACCCCCAGTCAACTGATCTGGGTTTAATCCATCATCATTCTTTAGCTCACTCCACCACCCCAGTTCAGGCATGGCCATATGCAAATCAGTCTGACCCTGTGCCTCATGGGAACAGTCCAACCCGAACTGCCAAGCCATGTCTTCCCTGGACCGGAAACAAGCATCCTAGGACCGGTTTCTGGCATTCCAGCCGTCATCAGCCAGGCTTGCTTGAATCCAGTGGCAAAGTGAGCAAGGGACCCACGTCTGGGCATACCCCGCCAACTTAGGGCGAACAAAGCGATACAAAAGGGGATGATGGACGGAACGTTTGAGCCAATCAAACACTCACCCCCAGTCAACTGATCTGGGTTTAATCCATCATCATTCTTTAGCTCACTCCACCACCCCAGTTCAGACATGGCCATATGCAAATCAGTCTGACCCTGTGCCTCATGGGAACATCCAGCCCGAACTGCCAAGCCATGTCTTCCCTGGACCGGAAACAAGCATCCTAGGACCGGTTTCTGGCATTCCAGCCGTCATCAGCCAGGCTTGCTTGAATCCAGTGGCAAAGTGAGCAAGGGACCCACGTCTGGGCACACCCCCGCCAACTTAGGGCGAACAAAGCGATACAAAAGGGGATGATGGACGGAACGTTTGAGCCAATCAAACACTCACCCCCAGTCAACTGATCTGGGTTTAATCCATCATCATTCTTTAGCTCACTCCACCACCCCAGTTTAGACATGGCCATATGCAAATCAGTCTGACCCTGTGCCTCATGGGAACAGTCAAGCCCGAACTGCCAAGCCATGTCTTCCCTGGACCGGAAACAAGCATCCTAGGACCGGTTTCTGGCATTCCAGCCATCATCAGCCAGGCTTGCTTGAATCCAGTGGCAAAGTGAGCAAGGGACCCACGTCTGGGCATACCCCCGCCAACTGATTTGCATATGGCCATGTCTGAACTGGGGTGGTGGAGTGAGCTAAAGAATGATGATGGATTAAACCCAGATCATTTGACTGGGGGTGAGTGTTTGATTTGCTCTAACGCTCCATCCATCATCCCCTTTGGTATCGCTTTGTTCGCCCTAAGTTGGCAGGGTATGCCCAGACCTGGGTCCCTTGCTCACTTTGCCACTGGATTCAAGATAGCCTGGCTGATGAGGGTTTGAACCCGAAACCGGTCCCAGGATGCTTGTTTCCGGTCCAGGGAAGACATGGCTTGGCAGTTCGGGCTGGACTGTTCCCATGAGGCACAGGGTCAGACTGATTTGCATATGGCCATGTCTGAACTGGGGTGGTGGAGTGAGCTAAAGAATGATGATGGATTAAACCCAGATCATTTGACTGGGGGTGAGTGTTTGATTTGCTCTAACGCTCCGTCCATCATCCCCTTTGGTATCGCTTTGTTCGCCCTAAGTTGGCACCGCGCCCAAGCCAACGGACCACGCACGCAACCTGGGCTTCATCCTGGACTCCTCCCTGTCGATGACCAGACAAGTCAACGCCGTCTCATCTTCATGCTTCAACACCCTGCGCATGCTCCGCAAGATCTTCAGATGGATCCCCACTGAAACCAGGAAGACCGTCACCCAGGCACTCGTCACCAGCCGACTGGACTATGGGAACACCCTCTACGCCGGAACCACAGCCAAACTTCAAAAAGACTCCAGCGCATCCAGAACGCCTCCGCACGACTCATCCTGGACATCCCCCGACACAGCCACATCACCGGACACCTGAAAGACCTGCACTGGCTCCCCGTCAGCAAGAGAATCACGTTCAGACTCCTCACCCACGCACACAAGGCCCTCCACGACCTGGGCCCAAAGTACCTCAACGACCGCATGACCTTCTACACGCCCACACGCCAGCTACGATCAACCAGCCACGCCCTCGCCACCGTACCACGCATCCGCAGAACCACCGCCGGAGGAAGATCCTTCTCCTACCTGGCAGCCAAGACCTGGAACTCCCTCCCCACTCACCTTCGGCGAACCCAGGACCATCTCTCCTTCAGGAAGCAGCTCAAGACCTGGCTATTCGAGCAGTAACTTACCCCCTCCCCAGCGCCTTGAGACCCTCCCGGGTGAGTAGCGCGCTCTATAAATGCCGTGATTGATTGATTGATTGATGCCCAGACGTGGGTCCCTTGCTCACTTTGCCACTGGATTCAAGATAGCCTGGCTGATGAGGGTTTTGAACCCGAAACCGGTCCCAGGATGCTTGTTTCCGGTCCAGGGAAGACATGGCTTGGCAGTTCGGGATGGACTGTTCCCATGAGGCACAGGGTCAGACTGATTTGCATATGGCCATGTCTGAACTGGGGTGGTGGAGTGAGCTAAAGAATGATGATGGATTAAACCCAGATCATTTGACTGGGGGTGAGTGTTTGATTTGCTCTAACGCTCCGTCCATCATCCCCTTTGGCATCGCTTTGTTCGCCCTAAGTTGGCAGGGTATGCCCAGACGTGGGTCCCTTGCTCACTTTGCCACTGGATTCAAGATAGCCTGGCTGATGAGGGTTTTGAACCCGAAACCGGTCCCAGGATGCTTGTTTCCGGTCCAGGGAAGACATGGCTTGGCAGTTCGGGCTGGACTGTTCCCATGAGGCACAGGGTCAGACTGATTTGCATATGGCCATGTCTGAACTGGGGTGGTGGAGTGAGCTAAAGAATGATGATGGATTAAACCCAGATCATTTGACTGGGGGTGAGTGTTTGATTTGCTCTAACGCTCCGTCCATCATCCCCTTTGGTATCGGTTTGCTATGGCAGGGCGGGAGCCTCGCAGCTCCCGTCCTGCCATAGCAAACTTGCTTTGGATTTTGGAAGAGAGAGCAGGAAACCTGCTCTCTCTTCCAAAATCTAAAGCAGATTGCTTTTCCACACGGGAGCTGCATGTTAGCAGCTCCCCATGTGGAAAAGCAATGCCGGCTCCTGCAGGACGCGGGGAGCCGGTGGGACCGTGGGGGCATTGGGGCTCCCCCCACGGTCCCCAACGGATAGGGCCTGCCCTGGGGGATGGGGTCCCCGGGGCTAGTAGTGGCCCTGGAGGGGGGCCACGCGGCCCCCTCCCCAAAATTAAAAAAAAAAAAAGGCCGGCCCCGGGGGATGGGGTCCCCGGCGCAATAGAGGCCTCAGGAGGGGGGCAACACAGCCCCCCTCCTTAAAAATTTAAAAATGTGGCCATGCCCCGGGGATGGGGTCTCCGGGGCCGGAATTGGCCACGGGAGGGGGCCACGCGGCCCCCTTCCCGTTCTGTTTTTTTTTTTTTATAAAAAAAGGGGTCAGGCCCTGGGGGATGGGGTCCCCAGGGCCCAAAAAAGGAAAAAAGAAGGGGGGCCACACAGCCCCCCTTCTAAAAAACAAAACAAAAAAGAAAGACGCGATTGTGCCTCAGGCCCCGCCCCCTCCCTTCACCACTCTGCAAACGCGCCCTGTGGCGCGTTTTAAATTGGGGCCAACTAGCCCATCAGGTACCTTCAGTGTGCACCACAGGGCTGCGTTGCAGAGAGGTGGTGCAGGCCACGCCCCTTTTTACACCTCTCTGCAACGCAGCTCTGTGGCGCTTACTGGAGGTACCTGGTGGGCTAGTTGAACCCCAGGGACCCTCAGGATTCAAGGGGACTTTATCCCCCAACTTAAAACGCGCCACGGGGCGCGTTTGCACAGTGGTGAAGGGAGGGGGCAGTGCCTGAGGTGACATGTGTGCAAACACGCCCTGTGGCATGTTTTAAGTTGGGGGATTAAGTCCCCTTGAATCCTGAGGGTCCCTGGGGTCCACCTAGCCCACCAGGTACCTCCAGTAAGCGCCACAGAGCTGCGTTGCAGAGAGGTGTAAAAAGGGGCGTGGCCTCGGACCACCTCTCTGCAACGCAGGCCTGTGGCGCTTACTGGAAGTACCTGGTGGGCTAGTTGGGCCCCAGGGACCCTCAGGATTCAAGGTGACCTAATACCCCAACTTAAAACGCGCCACAGGGCTCGTTTGCACAGTGGTGAAGGGAGGGGGCGGGGCCTCAGGTGACATGTGTGCAAACACGCCCTGTGGCGCGTTTTAAGTTGGGGAATTAATTCCCCTTGAATCCTGAGGGACCCTGGAGGCCAACTAGCCCACCAGGTACCTCCAGTGCGCGCCACAGGGCTGCGTTGCAGAGAGGTGGTCCAGGCCACGCCCCTTTTGACACCTCTGTGCAACGCAGCTGTGTGGCGCTTACTGGAGGTACCTAGTGGGCTAGTTGGACCCCAGGGACCCTCAGGATTCAAGGGGACTTAATCTCCCAACTTAAAACGGCCACAGGGCTTGTTTGCACACATGTCACCTCAGGCCCCCCTCCCTTCACCACAGTGCAAACGCACCCCGGGCGCGTTTTGAGAGGAAGTTTTAATCCCCTGCCCTATTATGTACTAGGGCCTTACAGAGGAGGTCATGCTAATGACAGGGGTACCCCAACGCATAGTGTTCCCTAGTGTATGTAGGTGTTTTCACTGTATTCAAAGTGTCTTTTAGCATAGCACTGGCTCTAGGCCTGGTTAGTCCGAGTCAGTTACCACCAGTACCCGTCTGAAAAAGTTGTGGGCACAGGATGATTTTGCAACAAGGCCTCTTTCTGCTCCTCTGTTGGTTTTTTCTGCACATGTCTTGCTTCTTCCTGCTCTTTTCTTCGTCTTTGTGGACTTCTGTTGCTTCTTTCTGCATTTCTTTTGCTTCTTTCTGTGCGTTTTTCTTCTTTCTTCACATGTCCTACCTCTGTAGGCATAGTTAGAAACTAGCATTTAAAAAACCTTTGAAATTCACTTAAAAAACCATGGGTTTCAGGCACGTTATAGTTAGAAATTAGCATTTAAAAACCTTTGAAATTCACTGAAAAAACCATAGGTTTCAGACACGTTATAGTTAGAAATTAGCATTTAAAAACCTTTGAAATTCACTGAAAAAACCATAGGTTTCATGCACGTTATAGTTAGAAATTAGCATTTAAAAAACTTTAGAAATTCACTGAAAAAACCATAGGTTTTAGGGACAGTTATAGTTAGTTGGACATTTCACTCGTACAAAACCATAGAAATGCCCCCGTTATAGTTAGTTCAGCTAACTATAACTCGCGCCCCCGCAATGCACTGCTGATGACGTCACATATTACATCACTCATGACATGGTCTGTGACATCACTGATGCCATCTCAAATGACATCACTGATGACATCATCCATGTGATAATTTGATGCATCTTCTCACACCCTAATATAACCTTTGATACACCCACTCTAAATTACAGACTGCCATTCTCAAAACCATAGACACTCCAACACCAATAACTACATACCCACTCACTGATTCTTAGGTCTACACACACATCCACTCACTCACCCGTACAGTCACTCATACTTACGGTCACTCAGTACAGGACTATCATATGCACTCATACACCTACATAGACACTCACACACCGCCACTCATCCATAGAGGTACTCACACACCTAGTCAGTCATGCAAATAATTAATCACACTGCCATTACTCACCTATACAGTTATACACACACCAGCTCACTTACTCATACAAATACTAGCACATTCTTGCGCTCTTATACAATCACTGATACAAGTACACACTCATCCATACAGCCACTCTCACAATCACACACTCTCACTTATAGCCATTTATATACTCCAACACACATATATACTGCCTTTCACATATGTAGTTACTCACACATGTACCACTGAGATATACATTCACTCACTAACACACCCATACACACACTCACCCACCCATACAGTCCATCACAGATGCACTCTTGAAACCATGCACCCAGTGAATCACCCACTCACACATCTATGCACAGAGTCACACACACCCCACCCACACAAACACTCAGGCAGCCATACAGATACTCAGACAACCAATCAATAACCCATGTAGACACTCATGTAGCTATTCACAAACCCATGCAGCCACTTACACACCAACAGACAGACGGATACAGACATTCACACAGTTTAGTCACTAACCCATGCATTCAGTAAGATACGTTTAATCACTCACTTATAGAGTCAGTCACGCACCTACTAAATCATCCATTCAGACACTTATACACCCACTCATTCTTCAATACACCTTTCCCTATATATATTAAACATATTTAAACTTTACAGAAACACACAGTCACTGGATGAGGTCATCAGTGATGTCATTTGAGATGTCATCAGTGATGTCACTGACCATGTCATGAGTGATGTAATATGTGACGTCATCAGCAGTGCATTGCGGGCGCGAGTTATAGTTAGCTGAACTAACTATAACGGGGGAATTTCTATGGTTTTGTACGAGTGAAATGTCCATCTAACTATAACTGTCCCTAAAACCTATGTTTTTTTCAGTGAATTTCTAAGGTTTTTTAAATGCTAATTTCTACTATAACGTGCATGAAACCTATGGTTTTTTCAGTGAATATATATATATTGCATCAATGACGTAATGCACAAGTCACTTTAAATGGGTGGAGAGTAAATACAAGCGTTGTCATGTGATCAAGGTCCGGCTGGACCGAAACACGTAATGGCCGACACAAAATTAAATAAAGAAACTGCACTTATCTTGTGGTCCGTGTCTGCTTTCACCGACGAAGAACTGGTGGGGAAAAGGCAGTTTGGCTTGGATATATATATATATATATATAAATCGATATTTTGTACAACTATATTTTTGACATCAATATTTTTTTCAATATTTTTGTACTTACCTGTTTAAGTATAGGGAGTCGATATTTTTGCATTCTATATTTTTACCTCAATATTTTTTACATCTATATTTTTGACATAGATATTCTGTCAGTGAACCTGCTTTTAACACAGAGATCTTTTAACATGGCCCATGGGGCATTGTTGTCTTCCCTATGTTAGCATGAGCACGCTGCAAACTGTCTGCTGCTTTGCGCACGTTACTGCACAAATTTATTTTGCATGTGCCATTCTGAAACTTTCACATAGAACCTACAGTTGTTTTCAAGCTTTGCTTGTTCCTGGGATTTTGTCTGAACATTCTGAACAAGGTCGAACAACAATGCTCCTTGTTATTCTGTTCTGGTCAGATCTAGCACCTAGACAAAACATGCAGACGCAGCTGTTGTTTGGGGACACGTACTTTGGTCATGTTGGAATACACGGATAGGTAGCACACACTTGGAGAGGGACCTTTCCACGGAGAAGAGCATGACAACACCTGTGATGTAGATCTACCATCTATAGACTGAGGTGCGGGGTCTACTGATAACGCCCAGAGATCTTCTAACATAAAATCACCTTGCTTCTATCCAAGGTGAAGAAGGTTAGGCTAAGCTGTCATTCATCATGACAGCTCCTTTTATGATTACGGACTACTCGCTATGCTGACCGTATTTGTGTTAGGCATTTTTCTGCTGATTGTGGCATGTATATTGCATACTAGAGCACATTAGTTAATATAAATATTTTAACCTTGTTCGTTTCTCTGTCAGATCTTATTGTGGACGAATACCAGAGTGTGAGCAAAAGGGTCTATCTTGCAACTGCAATTCCTGAGAGAGTCGGGAGTGTTGTGTTCTGGGATGTCTAATCACTTGTTCCTCTGTGGGTGAGTAGGAGGGCAAGTGAGACACTACAGCTAGTCGGTCCCGGGCTCATGGGCACTAAGGTAGTAGGATAACTCAGTCTCTACATACTAAGGTCCCATAATCCCACGCATTGTTCTGTGTTTGAGCAGAATCCCTGCAACAATTCTTTTGTGCCCCAACATATCAAATACTTGGGTTTATACTTTTCCTCTTCAATTCGAACCTTAATCTCTGTCAACATAGAAAAATGTTCACAGAAGCTGTCCACTTTAACTAATAAATGGCATCCCCTCTATCATTCCTGGTGGGGACAATTGGATACTATCAAGATGATGTTAACTCCCATTATACTCTATATATTTTCTAACATACCAACGACTCAACCCTTTAAATGTTTTAAGAAGATTAATTCTATATAGTCCTCCTTCCTATGGAATAATAAAAGACCCTGCATGTCATTGTCAAAACGTATTCGTCCAAAATCAGAAGGGGGGGTAAACCTTCCTCATTTCTCTACCTATCATAAAGTGTTCTTGCCTCATCAGTCCTCCTAATGGATCTCAAATTCCTCATTAGATCATCCACTCTAGTTCGGGCTTGAACAGTCTTACCATTCTCCCTTTTCCTTTCAAGAATATTTATCGTTTACTCGCAAACCACAGCATCTCTCTACTCCTATTCTTAAATGCTCAAGTAAATTACTTGAACCTATTTTATCCCATTTGCCTACATGTTCTGAGACCTTTCGTAAGTCTACCGTACGGCATAACAAATTTATACTGATTAATGGTAAACCTTTCTACTGGAAAGCTTGGAGACAAAAAGGCCTTATCTGGATACATCAATTATTTGATAACAATACTGTCATGTCGTTCTCCAAGGCCTGCCATATATTTGGCCTTCCCTCTTCTTTCAGGAAAAACTACTACAAAAAGCCATGCATCTTGCATATACTCAATTCAACTTACTTCCCCCATTACTCCAACACATGTTAGTCAATTATATAATCTTCTTAACACTTATCCCAAAGCTTCCACTATATACTCCCATTTGCGTATGCCCAGTCTCACTAGAAACAAAACGATTATAGAATTAGCCTGGAAACAGGATTTTGGTAAAGACTGGTCTTCTCGCTTATGGAACAAAATATGGACCAAAATCAGGAAAACTTCTACAGCGGCAAATACAACACAGACACTATTTTTTATTTATAATAGACTCTTTCTCTCCCCTGCAAATTTACATAGGATAAACCCTGCTGTCTCTGACACCTGCTGGACCTGTTCTTCAGTACGCACAGATTTAAAACATATACTTTTTACCTGTCCTTTTGTTCAGGATTTTTGGAAATATGTTTGGGCTCAAATTAATTTAATATTTTATATTACAGCTCCTTTCTCCATCACTAATATATTTTTAGGTAGTTTATCAGATGACTGGGATAATGGTATTTCAAATGTGCGAATTCTAGATCTACTTATAGCAGGTGCATTCCAACAAATTAAGTAAGCACTGGAAGGACCTATCTAAACAATCCTTCCAAGTTTGGTGGTATGCTGTTTGCCATAATGACAGATTAGATACAACATATATTTACCCTGTATCTCTCACTATGAAGCGCTTACTTTTATGGTCCCTTGTCACAAAATTCATTGATGATATTGCAAAATGTGCCTCTATGCGTACTCCTCTCCAACAAGAGGTTTTACAGCCTCCTTGACGTTCCTTATTCTGTTACTGCGAATATTTGATTATATCTAATGGTTTTATAATGTTACAACTCTATATGTATCCCCAGACCTTCTTCTTCTTGATCTCAAAACCATGCTTATATGTATATTATTATGCTGTATTGTTGAATTTTATCTTAATATCACTTTAATAAAATTATGTTTAAACTAGAGATTCTTTTGTTACTTGTAGTTCATAAATTAAAGTCCTTCTAATATAGCACAGTGAGCAATGAAGGCGATGTGACTCCTACATCTTGTAACCCTCGGTGCGTTATATAACACATTCTGTACATTGATTTACACACAAATGATTTACTGTCAATATGTAATGTGTACGTGTGATGTAAAGTGCTCTGTACCCTGCATTGGGATGAGTGGCGCTACAGTGCAATAAAATAAATAAAACAACATGGTGGTATTTAAATGGTATTTAGATTGTTATTTGTGTAAATACTGGGACAGACCTACACATCTGACATTCTTACAGTGCATGCAGATTTCTTACATACAGGTTCTGAAAAAAGTTAAAAGCATGCCCCTTTTAAGTACTTGTAAAGTAGTAACAAGCTGTGTGCCTTTGTTTCCCCTCCATTGCATTTGCATCTAGGTGTGAGGCTCCAGATAGCTCCCAGCAAGAACAAAAGTAGGCCTGCTGGCTCGTCAAATTCGGCCTTTGTTTTGGGTCCAGCTGGAATTTAAATTAATAAAGCCCCTGCACGTTGTTGCTCAGAACAAAAGCAGATAACATGCTGGTGCTGCTGAATGTGTCCCGGTGTCTGAAAATTACATCAGGACGACTTTAGCATATGTCTGTGGGGCCCAACTTCTTGGCAGGGTAGACGATGTACATACAGTGAAAGCAGTGGGTAAACACGATCTACCCACATGTACCCTCGACTTGCGCCCTGTACTTATCACTGCAAAACATAATACAGAAACCTTGGTGATCAGAATATGAGGCGGTGCATGTCTCCTGTTCCATTTTAAACCCTGCAAAATGGGGAATAAAATGCAGATTTTGGGTCATACTATAGCACAATCTGCATATCCCACCTTTACTATTCGCCCCCACATAAACTATGACAGGTCTCACCTGCCAAAATGTATGGGTGGGATAGGCGGTCTTTTTCACACCCACTAATTACCTTGTCAGATAAGTATCCCACTACTTGTAATTGCAATCCCTGCACAAATAGGTGTCTGTGCAAGGATCTAAATTACAGATGCACTTGTAATCGAGGCCTTTATCTTGTTGTGCCTCAAATTGTAAATATACGCATCATAATGCTAATGTTCATACATTCATTGACGGAGGAAAGGTTTATATGTTCCACAAGCTGTATGATTTTCTATCTGTCTTTAATAGCTTGATGTGAAGCATAGTCCTCAATGGTTGCAAAATTGACATTGTGAAAAAATCAGCAAACTAGTTTTCCAAGGAAAAATCTGATAACAATTCACTTGTAACCATAAAGTTCTCTCCCAAAACGTTTTCAGGGCAAATTCTTCTGCAACAATTTTAGTTGCAATCAAAATGTTGTTTTTTTCTAGACATTTCCAACTTTTGGGAAGGGTAACATTTTTAAAGTTCTCAAAGCTTCAAAGTCAACTCTATACTTCTTCCACTCTTATTGTTAAACTTAAACTTAAATCAACTTCAAACGAGTTTATCTTTTGAGTAACATCTTTCTTCCTGATTAATTCTGTTTCCTGTGTGTTTGTGTGTGTGTGGGTGTAGTCATGTCTAAAATTAGTTGGCAGCTATATTTCCTCTACTTTTTTGTTCTTAGAAGTTTCCATAAGATACCAAAAAGTGTTTTGGGGCCTTGCCCGCCCCACAGCTCTGCTTTGCCCTCCTGGGACTGCTCTGCCTTTCAATGGAAGACACAGTCTTACAGTGGTCATTGAATTTCTAGCCTGGCTACCGCAATCCAATTAACTGGCTTCCACACTTTCTCCAGAGCTGAAAGGAAGACAGTGCATTGATTTCTCATTAGTATCTCTCTCTGCCGCAATTGTTCTATTTTCCACATTAAGTGCCACTCATTTAAAGATAAGTAACTGCAAGATTGGATTCCATGGGTTCTAAATTCACTAAGAAAACAGCTCACGGAAGTGGTCAGCTAGGTCACTTCTGGGCTAATTGACCGCTTAACTGAGCAGAACAGGCTTCCTGTTGTAAGTACGACCTTTATTTGTGCCCTATGCTTCAAACATCTCATTTTATTTATGCTGTCTTGTATTTTTGTTTTTTCAGGTTCTGTTATTATGTGCAGAGGAGAGAACAACTCAATCCTACAACTCCTAACATGACCAGGGTGTCTCTCGCGTGTATGGGATTGGATAAACTTGTGGTAGGGGCAACCAGAACCCCTCCAAGAAGCACATCACGTGTAGAGAACATGTGACCCTATTGGCTAGTAAGTCCCCACTTTTTTGGAAAGTAGTATCGCCCCATGCTAGCACTTATAAATAAGCTGTGAAAGGTAGAAATAAAAAGATGTGTACAAATTGTGCACATTATGTTTAGATCCAGTAGGTTTGGCATGTAGGTATCACAAATAGATAGAAAAGGGATTGACCATTATCGGTAAAGCGATTCATTGAAACCAAACATTTGCTCGTTGGGGGTGATCCTCAGTGGAAATGGTAAGACACAGTTATAGGACACATACATTTTTAGAATGGTAGATTCTAAGAATACTGCGATCATGGGATGAATTTTGGCATCAATTCTAGGTGAAAAAGTTTACCTCAGGAAATCACGAATTTGAAAGTGTTTGAAGAAACAGCTTGCAGTACATTATACTGTTGGTCTACCAGCAAAAACATTTTAGATGTGAACTTTTGATAGCAATGCGTAATAAGTAGTAAGCTATAGGTAGGCCAAAGTCGAGAAACCCTATTGTGAACATAAAGGGAAATGTGGGATTATGCTAAAGAGCAAGTCCACGACGATAAACAGTCATTTACAATTTTTGTTGATATCTCTCCTAACATGGTAAAATTCTGATATCATCTTAAATAATGCATGTTTATAAAATATGTGGCTTGTATCAACATACACTCCAACGAGTGGCTTTTCCTGACTTCCCCTTTTAGGACAATATTGAAATTTAGATTTTGAAAGAGGTTGCCTTACATTGGATTCATCGATTGTCTACCACTGGCAACCCGAAAATTAAACCAAAGGATGGGAAATGCCCATCTTCTCCATAGCAGTAAGAGTTTGGCGAGGGGGGCTTATTCCACAGTAAATCGAATATTGCCCAATCCAAAAGCCTGAAGAACTCGGTTGGAGCATAGATGAAAGGCAAGCAGAATAAGTTGAAAATCCCTGAAAGTGGGATGTTTGACAAATTTTTTGTTAGGTACAATTCCTGTGCTCCTTCATAAGTGGCAGCTACATCTAGAGCATCTAAAGTGCAGCCATACTATGATGCTGGATACTCCTCATACTTACTGCGCTTTCAGGAGATGGGAAATAACTCCCCTGGGGATCTACAGGTGAGCTATGACTCACATGCCTGAAGACCAGCCCCACTAACATGGGGCCATAGTAGTGTGACACTACATGGCACTTATTCCAAGTCGGCTGTAATATTTCAACCCCTGTGGAAACCCATGTTTGCTCTTGGGCTAGAATTATGAGTTGTGTGCTTTTTATGGGTGCAATAAGTCCACAGCCCCTGTTAAATTTGGGTTGGTTTACCGGAATTTAACAAGGAACAAGGCCCAATAATTATGGGTCATACTGATTTTGGTGCTGTAACTGTCAAGATCTTTATGATGTGCCCCTTTTTAGGATGAGAGGCGCTTTTTATCATACCAATAAATTCTGAACAGCATGATTGTGGGTTTTATCAGGTGAGATAAATGCTGAATACTTCTCCGGGGCACTGATCAGGGCATATGTATTAAAGTCTTTACCTCTGAGTTTCGAGATGCTGGATCAGGTATTTTGCACACTTTGAAGAACTCTCCTTTTAGGTTTCATGTGTAATGGTTCTTGCATTATTCTTTTTTATAAATCTTGTTTATTGGAATTTTGTAAATCAAATATGAGAGTAAACAACTAATCAATCTTGGAGCATCTAGACGCAAGATATGAACAGCATTCCAGAATAAAGTACAAATCTGAGGACAATCCATAACAAGCCAGGCATTACAGAAAGACAGCAATTACACAATATTAAGTAGGCGCCCCTGTATGCCATTCAACCTCCCCAAATCTTCTAAGGATTCTGAGGCATCACCGCAACTCATACTTAGAAAGGTTCAGTATTCTTCAGTGATCTAGTGTCTCTATCCACCTGGTGAGGTATGAATACTTCAAAGCTCTCAAAGATGGATAATGTTTTGATGGGCCAGCACCAGACTTCACCCAATAAATGTCTGTCTATGTCTGCTGATATCTAAGACTTTGAGTGTGATTTAGGCGGTATGACCATCTAGTGCCTCAGAACATCCAAGAGAACCCGTTTTATTGCTTCCCAAAATGCCTGGATAACCATGTATGCCCCCTCCGTATGCTGGAAGTACCTTTCTTCTATAAGTAATAGCAAACATAGGGGAGATGAGTCATGTGCCAGAGCACAGATCTGTTAAATTAGATACAATGTAAATAGTTACATTGTATGAGCCTTTAACATCATCATATGGCTATTTTCCTTGATTTTATGAGGGCCGGTTTCCAGTCCTCATTTTCGATAGGACCATGTCAGTCTTCTAAGTCTCCCTCATAGACGAAAATCTGTTATGTGTATGCAGGACCAATGTTCGATATACCCACAAGATGCCCAAATCTAGCTGCTTAAAGGTGTTAATCTAACCTCCAGGGGTAAAATTTAGGCAGAGGCCATCACGCATGTGATATCACATGTCTAAGCTGTAAGTACATTCAGACCTGCAAAGGCAGGCTCACAAACTCTTCCTGCCATTCAGGAGTGGATTTCATATAGTTCGATGTAACTATAGTTACCAACGTGGGGAGTCCCAGGGATTCTCTTCCATCGGAAATGGACAGTGTAGATACTTGAGTTAGATAAATGTTACCCAGATCAGGTTTCTTTTGTCAGTCTCTTTTGCTCTTCCAAATATACCTGAAGTGTCTTTCCAGATACCAAGAACCATCGTAGAACCTGGGGCGATATCTGGTAACCACCAAATGGAAGTCTCATTATTAAGACAGGGTGGCTGCTATGCCTAATTCCTCTTCAAAGGTTGATTCATAGCATTTGGTCATTGAAAATGTAATCTGTTGCTGCATAGAATGCCCCTGAGGAAGGATGTTGCCTGTTAGGAAAGGTATGACGGCAATCAATTAGGGAAATTCTTCAGAGTAAAGAGTAATCTATGGAGTGTCAACATTTTCACCAATGCCACCCTCTCCACCAAAGATAGTGGAAAAGGGTTCCTGAGCAAAGGATCTCTCCTCAGTGTGTCTAGCATTAGAAGCATGTTACCAGCCCAATCTTAAACTTCAGTGTATGTGATGAATATCCCCACATTATTGACCCCCTCCCGCAGAGGCTACTTGTATGCCTGACCACAAGGTCCTTATCTCTAGTTCGATTCTTCTTCATACCAGGAACGCACCAGACTTTGCCCTGCTTACCAGTAATCCTACGTACTACCCAAACTCATTCAGAAGCTGTTCTTCTTGTAGCATTCCTTATGAACATATTGAATTTAGGGGTGGGTGAAATATTCTATTTCGGCCGCAAAATTGGCTGAATTTTGGTGACTCCGCTTTACTCTTGTAATGCAGAGTTCTGGACACATTCTGCCAATTACTGCATAATGGAATTTTTCCTCACACGAGGCTCCAGAATGGTATGTTGGCAAGCGCAAGCGAGATATGGCAATCCCTAGTGCAATTTGCGATCCCTAGGAGGACATCTGATGAGGTTTTCCTAATGCGGGCGGTCGCAACTGTTCACTGTCAGAAGGCTGCCCCCCCGAGTAGAAAATCTACCAGAACTTCAGCAAAATCATCTCGTGTAGCTGCACTCTGTGGCACACAGTGTGGTGCCGTTTACACTGATTTTACAGTGCAGAAGCTGCTCCTGGCGCAAAATCACAGCACAAATTGCTTATTTCCACCCGTTGGCGGAACTCCGTGGAATCTTACAGAGTTTTTACGTAACATATTTTTTTTTCGTCATCCGTGTACTGGAGACACAAATCTTATTTTGATTTGTTTTCCTCAGCAGCGGGCATTTGTCTATTGCTTCCGTCAGCGCTCATGTGGGAGCGTCACCCTATTGGTGGTCCCAATGCTTGTTACTATTTGACTTCATTGTAATCCTTTCCGTTGTATCCAAATGTATCTCAGTACTCTCCACATCCTCTCTTCTCAATAAGGCGTTCACTGGCTGTTTGTTCTCATCTTCGGAGTCATCGCATGGAAAATTTCGCCATCTTCTGGATGCAGAAAATCTCCAACCAGTGCACATACTGCTGCCACCCAGGATGACAGGTGTGATAGACACATGTGGTGTGCTTGCACCACAATAGCTCTGAATATATACTACCTCATATTACATATTGGTTGGGAATATCACCCTACGGCACTTACACAAGGGCACACCAAACCGTGCAACAACCCATTTTCTGGGAAGTTACCAGGAACATTGCACTTTAGAACGTGTAGGGGTATCTTCAATGTACTTGTGCAGTTGGCATTTTGTACTCGGGGCATAGCGTCGGCTCCAACAGACCATGCCGTATCACTGTCAAATTGAAAGATTAGCACCTCTCAACAAATTTTGGACAGCGCTAATGATTTATCATTTTACTCCTGCCCATGAAGTGCGTCACCAGCCTTGATGGGTCTGGGAAAATGTTTAGCATTTCGAAAATGCTGTGACGCCAGCACCAAATCTGCAAAAATAATAGGACGCGGGACCAAGTCCTGTTTTTTTTTTATCATAATGAGTATGTATAGAAGTAAACCCAATTTAAGTCCCTATAAGTTATACATAATTTAATAAGTTTAGTAAACTGCTATTTTGTTTGCATCCACCACTCTGATTAAAATCCTTACTTCAGTACCAGTGCAGAGTTCCTGCCCTCTTTGGGCTACCTTTATTCAATAGCCCTAACAGCAAAGGGATTTTAACAGGAATGGTTGCCTAGTGCCTAACTGGTCAAAAATGTATAACTTTGCAAACACGATGAAGTGTAAAAAATGTGACTGTGGCATATTTCAACAGCGGGAATAAATCTTCCCAACTGCTGCTTCTTAGAAGGACATTGTGGAATGTGTGTGAGGGGTGGATTATCTACACAGGGGTGTGATTTTATTTGGAATTGCTAGTTTCCAAGGTTTCTGGAAAAAAGTAGATTTATTGTACTGTGACTTCAGATTTGTATTGAAGGTCGTCAGACTTTCCTGCAATGGACAGCAATAAAACACCTAAACATAAAAATTATAGCAGCAATAAGAAAGGGTGAGGTACCAATAGGGATGTTTGGGTTTAGGTTGGGCAACCAATCCATATGCTTTTTGATACAAAACCTCATTCACATCTTATAGGTGTGTGGCTTGCACTATTATCTGAATCTGCGTCTCATTAGAACCACCTTCCTGACTTTGTTCACCAATAATTGGAACAAATCCATATGGTGAGGAATACAGCAAGCTTGGAGATGTCCTTTGTTAAGGAAGTTCACAGTCATGTGTCCCTTGAAGGTGCAATGACCATGTCAAAGACCTTTCCACTTCTCTGGATTGTTTCCTCTACAAATATGCGTAATCAAGCTCCTAGAAGGAGGGTTTACTCCCAAGGTCCCTATGCAATTGCTGGAATGACCTGGAGAATATGTTAGTCCTGCACAAACGTCTGCATCCTGGATAGCATTGTCATCTCATTTCTCTGTAAAACCTAGAAAAAAATTCGGGGCATATTAGCAAGACTGGCGATAAAATTATCGCCGTTTTAGCGGCAGGAAACTGCCGCTAAAACGGCGATAATGGGCTTGCTAATATGCGCTATAGAATTCCAATAGAGGCCCAGGTTAGATGTGCAGGACATCTAACCTGGGCTTCTATTGGAATTCTATAACGCATATTAGCAAGCCCATTATCGCCGTTTTAGCGGCAGTTTCCTGCCGCTAAAACGGCGATAATTTTATCGCAGGTCTTGCTAATATGCCCCTACATCTTTTCTTCTGTTTTCGAAAAGCATAGCTGATTGATCGCAAATCGTGCAAAATACATTAGGCGCTTGTTCATCGACCTTGTGCATCATTTTTCGAATTATAAAGTGCTTAAACCAAGCAGCTATTGTAAAGGGCATTCACCCAGGTATTACTCTTAACCATTTAATCTACTCTCCCGTTTGCCTTCCCTAGTTATTTTACTTGATAACTGAACATCGTAGCTTTCATACATATTACTCTAAAATTAAACCAAGCTTTTAGAGGTGTCTTGCCAGAGACTCAAGGACTTATTTACAAGCCCATTGCACCCCCGGCGTGTCACTTTTTTTTATGCACCTGCGGCACAGTGTGCCTGCCCATATTTGCAAGGCCACATAAAGCCACCCTGCGTTTGTTTTTCATGGCCTTGTAAATATGGCCCCTTTTCCCGCATTACTCTGCATGAAATGGGCGTACCATGGGTGTTGCTGTGGGTGTTATCAAGCAACATCCATGGAACCTGAGGCATTCCCAGATATAGAAGGTTTTGTAAACCTGGGAATGAGTAAGAGGAGTAAGGTAGGCACAACGAGGAGAAATACCTTTATTTCTCCTTGTTTTTCCTCTTTCTTTGTGTGCTGCATTCTGAAGCACACATAGAAAGAGGAAAACACCTCTTGTGATTGTTTTTGTGCAGCAAGGTGTCCCTTCCTGCACAAAAACAATTGCCTCTGGTGCAAAGGTGCCTGCATTGGCGCACGGCAGCCCATTGTGTGCCAGCACAGGGAAAAGGACATGAATGCAACGTATCTTGCAGATACAGCGCATTCCTGCCCTTTTATTTTGACGCACGGCAGCCCAGCAGGAAGGCTTGCTGCACTGCCCTGCGTCAAAATATAGTAAAGGAGGCCCTCAGTTTCTTTTTCTCCCTTGACAAGGTACTTTTGTTTTAGTTTTTCCAACATGGTGAGCTGGAGACAAAGATTTAAATGATTGCGCTTTTTGTCTACATTTTTCAAGGATCCGTCAGCATTGCTAAATGCAAATGTCAGAAAGAAAAGAGTTAATGTCATGATTTATTGTAATCGATATACATAACAGTACAGTTTAAATAAATTTCGATATTGCGTGCAAAGTCTAATTCAGGAAGAAAAAAAATTATATTCAGCATCATCAAAAGTTAGACATGCGGTAGGCGCTAGGGAGCCATGCATATGCACACTGCCTACCTACAAGATCTATGATACCGTTACATTCGACATACTCCATGTTGCAGAGATTACAACGGCAAACTACATAAGACTATTCTGCATTGGAGGGAAGTTACTGATGGGGGAAAACAAATTAAAAGTTGTGTCACATAGTTTTAGCGCTGTAATTTGTACATAATTGTACATAGCTAAATAGGTAAGATATTTGGGAGCACTGACATTTTGGGAACGGTAGCGCTGCTCATTAAACCATGCCCAATTTGTAAACAATTCACTCTTAGTCTGATAAGAGCTTAAAATTCTATATTGGTCTACCACCATAGATTCAAACTCTTTACAATGGATAAGTCGAGACACTGACGTGCATTACGTGAAAGCCTGGGGTGGGCTCATTCTTTCACATGAATTGTGAATGTGAAGCTAAGTGTTTTGGGTTAAGGTGCATGCTGAATTGATTGCCACTTTAGATGCTAAGCCCTCGACTTGCTGTTCTGAGGGTGCGGGCAGGGTCCGACTGACCAATGGGACAATCAGGCAGTGCCCAATGGGCTAGTCTGAGAGATTAGCGCCAAGAAACCAATCGGTGTACGTGCGCTCTAGAAATTATTTTAACATAACATAACTACAACGGGCCCGATTCACAAAAGCAATCTGAGACAAAATGCTAACTTTATGACTTTCAGTATTCACAAAAGGCATTTAGGAGTAGTAAAGGAATCCTAAATTTACTACTCCTAAATGCCTTTTGTGAATACCGAAAGTCGTAAAGTTAGGATTTTGTCTCAGATTACTTTTGTGAATCGGGCCCTACGTTAGTGTGCAGGCCAGTTTTTTGGAAGTCTGTAGGCTTGTTTTATGGTCTACTGGGCCAGTTTTTACTGTTGATTTCAATGATATTAAAACAAATATTGCCCGCAGCAAGGTCAAATACATGCAGTATCCCAAAACTTGTAAAATAATAATACAGTGTGTCTTTACAAGTTGAAAATTACTGTACTTTTCAAACATGGGCCACTTTTTAGCTAGCAAATTCGCTAATCAGGGTTGCTTCTATTTTGGTGCCCGAGCCTATTTTCTGTCTCAGTCCGACAATGGTGTCAGGTGGTGAGTACTTAAGCAGTTATAGGGAGACATTTTGGGGCATATTAACAAGCCCCTATCACCACAGGAACGTCACTTTTAAAGACTCTCCTGTGGTGATAGGGGCTTTGCCTTATTTGCAAGGCAGGGTTAAGCCACTTAACGTGGCTTAATGCTGCCTTGTAAATAAGGCCCCCTTTCATGCTATACTTAGCGTGAAAGGGGTCGGCAATGGGTGTTGCGGTGGGCGTTCCGCTGCAACACCCATTGATTTTGACGCTGCCCCCTATATACAAGGGAGGCATAAATAGGAGGCAGCGCCAAAATGAAAACAAAAAAAAACCTGGTCTTAACATGGCGAAACAAGGAAAAATGCTTTATTGCTCCTCGTTTTTGCTGTTTCTATGTGTGCTGCATAATGTGTGCACATAAACAATCATTTTAAAAATGGCGAGTTGCAACTTCTATGTGTGCTGCACAAAGCAGCACACATAGAAGCTACAATTTGCCAATTAAGATTGTTTATGTGCAGGAAGGGACACCTTCCTGCACATAAACAATCATTGCCCCCAATGCAGGCACTCTTGCACTATGGTGCAAGGGTGCCTGCGTTGGCACTAGGCAGCTGAAATTAGCGCCAGCGCTCGGGAAATGCAGGGCTGCACCATATTTTTGTAAATATGGTGCAGCCCTGCATTTCAGAAGTGACGCAGCGCTCCGTCACTCCTTTGTAAATATGCCCCCTTGCATCCTGGTTCTTAGTTGGCAAATCAACGAAAAATTGGGGTAATTCATTAGTCCCAGACATCAACGACTGGTGTAGAGGGATGAACTGGTGCATGGTTATAGGAAAACTGTTGATTATGATGGCCGGGTCACCCTCACACGTGGGAAAAGATATAGGGGCACATGCATCAAAGGTTTTTGCGATCGCAAACGGTGCGAATCGCAAAAATCGGCCGTTTGCGATCGCAAATTGGCCTTTGGAGATGCATGAAAGTAGCTTTCTATGCGCAATTTAAGAATTCGCAATTAATTGCGAATTCCTAATTATGATTGCATTTAAGGAATCGCAATTTGCGATTCCTTAAATGCAATGCTAGAAGCACTTTCAAATAGCGATTTCGCTATTTGGGACCGCAAATTACAGACAAATCAAACTTGTCTGTAATTTGCAATACCTTCGAAAAATGCTCTAAAATGCATTTTTTAAAGTTTTAGGTTACACACACACATGCCCTTGGGGCATGTGTGTGCGCAACATGGGTGCACATCACAATTTCAGGGGTGCAACAGGGTGTCATTTTGACACCCTGGCACCTTGAAATTGCATTCTCAATTTGCGATTCTCTAATTGCGAATCGCTAATTGAGAATGTCTTCCCATTCATTCCTATGGGCCTCTAGGCCCATAGGAATTAATGGGGAGGTATTCCTAATTGCGACTCGCAATTAGCGAGTCGCAATTAAGGAATGTTTAGGAATCGCTATTTTTATAGCGATTCCTACATGCATAGGCTTTTGCGATTCCTTAATTGCGATTCCTTAATAATCGCAATTAAGGAATCGCAAAAGCCTACCTTGATGCATGTGCCCCTCAGTCCCCATTGAGGGAGGAGTATTACAACTATGTCCAGAGCCTTAGGTGAAAGTACGGGTATCCGAGGGGAGATGTGGTTAAAGATCAATGGTTGGCTTTTTTGCGCTTACCTGAGTAGTCGCTATAACTGATCTTGGAATTGGTGCTACTGTAAGAGAAATCACTTTCAAATATGTATTATACTATTGTTGTGATTGAAGTACCTACTGTGATGCCCTCACAGTGAGCCAAATGTTAGAAGAATTGTGATATTGGACGTGCAAAGGTAATTTAACATTTTTTAAATAATAAATACTGTTTAAAGAAATAGAAGGAATGAATTAGGGGACATATGTCAGTGTAAGGTAAGAAAGAACAATGTATTTCTTAATGTATTTGTACATTGCTAATAAAAAGAAGATTTTGGCATGGATAGTTTACATTAATTCCTCTTCATGGCAGACACTGGAGCACAGTATACGCAGTCATGATTGCAATTCTAGTCTTTCTACCTCTGGGGTTAGCAATGACTATCCCAAGGTGAGTTAACAGTGTTCTTTTCAAGACAGTAAACCTTCTATTAAGAAACTGTAAAACGTGTGAAATGCTAAAGTCATTTATGTTATAATTAATAAGCTCAACACTGTTAAACATTGAAAGACCAATGCAAACAAAGGGAAATTTATGAGTGGAGTTTCCCAGCATAGTTTTGAAAGGAAGTGTCTGCAATAGCGGCCAGTGTGTTGATAGAATGGCGGTTTGGGGGTGGGACACGGATGGATGAGACAAATAAAAAAAATAAAAAAGCACTTACCAGCCGCATCGCGCATGGCCACATCGTGCCCCTCTCTTCTTCAGGCACAGGCTCCCATGGTGCACTGCAGCCAATCCTAGCACTGCTTTCATGCTGCTGAAAGCAGCATCAGGATTGGCCTGAGTGCCGATGATTTGCGCTCCCAATTAGACTGGGAGCCTATGCCTGTGTGATGTTCTCCACATCAAATAATAAGACAAATAGACGGACGAAGTGCTGAAAGGTCCGTTTAATCACCTCAGCCACCAACAACTGTTTCTCAGAATCCCCACAGCTCAAAACCCCCCAACATTCTTTATTGGAACACAACATTGGCATTACAATGGATCCTTAAGACGTCACACATCTTCTCTCCTTATAAACAAGCAACAAAACAGAATATCGAAGTCAAAGATGGAAGCAGAAGATCACATGACATATTCCTAGAAGAAAAGTTGCACTGAGCAGTGAGCAGCTCACATGACAAAGTCTTTCATATGAAATGGTAGACTGCACATTCTCGCACTCTTCTCTCTATTGTTATCAGGTAAAGGGTGCGAGTTTGATGAAGAAGAATTGTTACGAGTGTTCCACGAACAGGTAGGTACCTCACCCAAAGTAGGTTGAGAATTAACAGAGACCACACGACTCTTATTCCAAATCCTACCATCTTCAGTCTTCACAGCATTTCTGAAGATCTTCACAATTCTTCTTATTTTTGAAAACTTTGACCAAGGTTGACAACCCACTGGCGCCCTTATTTTTACAAAATCACCGACTCTCAAACTATTGTATTGCACACATTTCTTGTCATCAAAGTAGCGTTTCCTTTCTACTTGTTTCTGTAGCTCTCTATCCCTCCAACCTCCAATGCAATTGTCCTTCAGACCCTTATTTAACTTGATCCACCCAGGACATAATTTAGAATTGGGAGCTCTACCTCTAAACAACTCAAAGGGGGACCTGCCAGTGGTGGAGTGGGGAGACATGCGATAGGCAGAGATCCTATCTTGCAACGCCTCTTTCCAATTTAAATTGTTCGCCCTTGCCAACTGGATACTCTCTTTAAGAGTTTTGTTAACCCTCTCAATAGCTCCGTTGGTTTCAGGGTGATACACAGCACTGCGTTTGTGAATAATCCCACAACCTCTCAAATACGCCTGAAACTCTGAAGAGCAGAACTGAGTCCCATTATCAGAAAGCAAGGAATTGGGATAACTCTCCTTCTTGAAAACTTCTTCTAAGAATTTTATTACACTCAAAGATGAAATATCTCTAACCGAGCGTACCTCAATCCATCTTGAGTAAAGATCCAGAAGGACTACCAAGTAAGGAGTATCTGATACCCCTTGTAAAGGGCCAACTATGTCTATTGCTAGCTCATCCCAGGGATATTTAGGTAGTTTTCTGCAAACCATGGGCATTTGTCTGGTCTTGAGAATCTTATCACTGGAGCAACACTCCAAACAGTCTCGAACCATTTTCTCAATCTCTCTATCCATGGCGGGCCACCAGTAGAGCATCCTCAGATATCCCTTGGTCTTCACAATCCCTAAGTGACCAGAGTGAGCCAGAGTTAAAAGTTTGCCTCGCACCCCCACCGGGGGAACCAGCTTGGTGCCTCTCACCAGTAATCCATCCACAACAGCCAACTCATCAGAGATCAGGGACCACGGCTTTACCAAATGTTTGTTTTTGCCTGAATTTATTAATTCTATTACTTTTGATATTTCCTCATCCTTCACTACTTCATTTTTCCACTCTAACTCATCTACCGCACCGACAGTAATTTCACACACGTTTACTACCTCATCCGGTATAACCTCCTCCTTATCATCAGAGTTAGTGACATCCACCAATCTAGAGAGACAATCAGCCGACTTGTTGATAACACCTGGAATATAATCTACACAGAAATCAAACTCTTGTAGAGAAATGATCCACTTCCTGATTCTAGAAGAGATTGAATCCAAACCCTTCTTAGAAAACACCTCTTTGAGTGGTTTATGATCAGATAAAACCTTTACCTTTGTTCCCCAAATCAAATTCCTAAACTTCCTCAATGCCCAAAAAATGGCAAGTGACTCCTTTTCTATTACCGAATAGTTTAGCTCTGATCCTCTCAAACATCTAGACGCACAGGCGATAAGTCTCTCAACACCACCACTCTTCTGTATAAGCACCGCACCCAAACCCTTGGCACTGGCATCAGTGAAAATCAGAGTCTCATCTCCTGGCACAAAAGAGTGAAGAGAAGGTGCTTCTTTGAGGTCTTGCTTGATGGCAACAAACTCGTTGGCACACTCTGCACTCCAATCAAACACCGCACTTTTAACAGTTAGTCTCCTAAGGGCATGAGTCTTATCAGCATATCCAGGAATGAACTTACTGTAAAACTCAACCATTCCTAAGAAGGAGAGTAACTACTCCTTGTTGGAAGGTTCACTGACGTTCTCAATAGACTTGACCAAGTCCTTCTTCGGGAAAACACCACGACCTGTTATGCAGTGCCCTAGGTAGTTAACTTCCTCCACAGCAAACCTACACTTCTCCTTTTTTATTGTTAAGCCCGCCTTCCTCAGACATTCCAAGACGGTACACACTCTAGAATAATGCTCCGTTTCAGTGCTACCATAGATCAGCAGGTCATCCTGATAGCACTTTACCCCAGAGACCCCTTTGAGGACATTGGACATGATCCGCTGACAAACGGAAGCTGCGGAAACTAACCCAAAAGGCATCCTTCTAAATTTATAGGTTCCCATGGGAGTGACAAATGCTGTCAAATCCTGCGAACCCTCATCCAACTCCACCTGATGGTATGCAGATGCCAGATCTAGGGTTGTGAAAAACTTAGCCCCTCCTAGAGTGCTGACCAACTCATCTATGTTGGGCAATGGGAACCTATCAACAATGACTTCTTTGTTTAGCGAGCGCAAGTCAATGCAAAGGCGCAGCTCCCCACTGGCCTTCTTTGCGACAACTATGGGAGCCAACCACTCCGTCGCCTCCACAGGCACTATGATCCCTAGATCAACCAACCGCTCGATCTCCTTTTGGACACCAGACTGTTCATTCAAAGGTACCCTTCTGACTCTAGCAACCACCGGTATGGCACCCTCTTTCAGTCTTATGTGATGTTTGTAACCTTTAAGGCAACCTAATTTGTCCCCAAAAACATCAGCAAATCGCTCGGCTAAGGTAGACCAGGAATCTCCTACAGACTGAACGACGACTTGAGGTTCTGTGTTGGGATTGAGAATTACGCCAAGCGAACGTTGATGAGTCCACCCCAACAGTGCATCCCCACACTTAGCTACATAAACTTTCCCAGAGATATTGCGTCCCCCTAGCTCAATGTAGGATGTGAAGTACCCCAAAAGGTCTATTGGAACACCACCATAACCCACGGGAGAAACATCTCCTTTCATCAGTGCGCATTTGCCTTTAAAATAGTGATCAAAAGTATCTTTATCTATCACAGTAAGATGCGAGCACGAATCGAACTTCATCTCAAGCCCAACACCATGAATCTTGACCATATGTGAGGGATGATTTGCTTTTTCTGCATCTACCTGATACATAATCTCTTTTACCTGTGGGAGATCTCTAATTTGGGCTTGAGGTTGTTCTCTTCTTTTACTCTTGGTCCTACACCATTTTGCATAATGACCTTTTCTCCCACACGCGCTACAAGTAATGTTAAGAGCAGGACAGAACGGAGCATTTGCTCTATGTCCAGTTCTGCCACACCTAAAACAGATTAATCTGTTGTCATTGGAAGAGGCAAAAGAAGGCAAATAAGAAGTACTATACGAAGTACCCTCACCAGCACGAGGATGTTTGTCGCTCTCACTGACAACAGGTGCTCTGTTTTTTACAAGACATACAACTTCCTCTACACTTGAATTCGTAACACCTGACTTTTCTCTTGTAACACTCAATTCGCGAACACACTTCATCATATGTTCAACTCGCTTAGCTATTGCGAGGACCTCATCTAGAGGTGGCTCGTCTTTGAGCCACAGTTCTTCCCTTATTTTGTCGTGTGCGCATCTCAACACAAACTGATCTCTGATCCTTTCTTCTACTGCCCCTCCAAATTTGCATGACGCTGCCAGTTTCCTCAACGCTGTGACAAATTCTTCTATCGTTTAATCCTTTTTCTGCTCCCGTAACCCAAAGTGGTACCGTTCCATTATAGTGCTCAAACGAGGCAGATAGTGCCTATCTAATTGTAGGATGCATATTTCATATTCATTGAGTGATCTTTGGTCATTTTGACTGAGATCTGGCAAATGTTCCAATACATCCTGTCCTTCATCCCCTAAACAGTGCAAAAGTAGCGAATGCTTCCTCTCCGCACTCAAGTTTGTTCCACATACACGTGCATAGTTGCAAAAAAAAAATTTCCACTTTTGCCACTTTATCGTGGGCTCCCCTGGACTGTTAAGAAAAAACGGTGGTTGAGTTACATTCTGCATGCTTCTCACTTAGCCCTTTGTTCCCACTTCAAAGCTAAACTCTTAACTCTAATTCTACTTCCTAAATAATGTGCACTTCACCTTGCTATCTCCATCACATTAATATATTGTCCCTAATAGTTCCTTTATCTTTTTCCCTTGCGCTTGGTTATCTCTTACCAAAAGCCCACACTTCAATCCTTTTAACCAACACCAAGTTTTATAATACCACGCCAAAAATAGAAAAAAAAAATATATATATATATATATTTTTTTTTTTTAAAGTTCCAAACAAAAAAAAAATTTTCAGTCACTGTTACTATTGTCTTGTGACCAGGGTGCCCTCAGCGTCACACAGCTATTCCTGCACGATTGTCACCATGTCTTCTTTTGCTGGCCTGCTGCACTACAATTTGCACACCAAATCTCCTTTATCCCATTCACCAACGCCGGACAAAGCACACAGGCTGGTGAAGATCTTCCCAACTGTCCAAGATGGCCGCCAAAAACGTGCCCCGACGTGATGACGCTCCACAGTGAGTGGCGCCCTTCTTTGTTTCACTGCTCCTCTTCGCGTGGTGCCTCCTAGCAACCAAACGCTCTTTCACGCTGCACGCTCTCCGTCGCAGCCGTCTTCCACTCCCTTCGTGGAACGCATATGCGTTTCAGCTCCCCGCCCCACCGCACACAACTCCTCACCGGATATCCTTTGCTCCGGACACACCCTGGATCGCCGCATCAGCCGCTGGAGAAGTGGGTTACACTTCTCTGAAGATGCCAGTCAGCCGCTGGAGGAGTTTCGCGTTAAGGGACTTGGAGAGGCGCTGAATCCGTTACTTCCCTTCACAGGATGTTGAGGTGAGAGTCACACCGCCACGCTCGTCGCCAAATTAATGTGATGTTCTCCACATCAAATAATAAGACAAATAGACGGACGAAGTGCTGAAAGGTCCGTTTAATCACCTCAGCCACCATCAACTGTTTCTCAGAATCCCCACAGCTCAAAACCCCCCAAAATTCTTTATTGGAACACAACATTGGCATTACAATGGATCCTTAAGACGTCACAGCCTGCTCTCTCCATCCCGAGCTGCGTTGCTCGGGTTGGAGAGAGCTTCAGTGTGCATGATGGTTTGGCTGGCATGAGACGGCCGGCCAAACTGTCATGCACACTGAGTAGCAGTGCAACTACTCCTCCACCAGCCTGTCACCACCCTGGCCCCACCCCCAAGCCTTGGCTCCAAGAGAAAAAATAAAACAATAATAAACAAGGGTTTATCATCATTTTATTTTTCATTTTTTTGGCTGCTGGCAGGTTGGGCGACGCTCCTCCGCAATAGCAGAGGAGCCGCCACTGAGTATCTGGATGTTTTTCATTTACATTTAAGTTCATCAGAATAGTGAAATAAGGAAAGAAAAAAAGTCAAATTTTAGCATTACAAAAATTAATGAAACCTCTCCCTCTTATCTCTGACACACTTCTGCTCACTCACTTGTGCCCTCTGTATTTCTCTCTCTCCCTCTATCTCTTGCTGTCTTTCTTTCTCTTTCTCTCTCTCTCACTCACTCTCTCTCTATCTCTCTTTTCCTTCCAAGCAAAAGGAAATGAGTCAAGAGTGAAGCCGAAGGAAAAGAAACGAACTAGCACTGGCAATGCCAATAGGTCAGTATTGAAAGTGCATTTTCAGTCACTGTTGATTTTAGGCACTCCTTAACTCATCCTGGATGCAGTCTTCACTCATCTTTGCCCTAATGCATCCTATCTTCTACCCACTGGCACGTTCTTGCATGTGCAAACCCCCTGCAAAATGCAGACATAAATTCAACAAGCGCATCTAAAATAATTTAAAAGTAGCCAAGTATGAAACCGGAAAAATGGAACTGTCAAAATGCGGTAATCACATGCTTGAAATAAAAAATAATTATTAAATTAAGTGCAGCAGCTGACTGCTATCTTAGAGTGATATTGGTCAAAGTGTATCATTGTTTTAAAGTTTAATATGTACTTCAGGCTTAGTGGAATGGCTCAGCTATCCTGTAGAAATAAAATAATGATACACTGTGCACAATAGCATTCGAAAATGACCACTCAGTAAACAAACATCGAGGGAAAGTGTACCCAACAAGTAGGCTTCAAGTTATCTCCTCAAACTCCTGTGTCCAAATGCAAAAGGCCTCTCAGGCCTGAAATGCATTCGTGATCGGGGGAGCATGGGATTGTAAAGCCATTTGTTAATGCTGGAATTTAAGGAATGAAGTGTTTACACACCTGGAAGTTTCACATACTGTGGAAACAAAATACCAATAAAATAAACTATTCATGAAAATTGGAAATTTTTGGTTAAGACGGATGGAATGAGGTAGTTCTTAAGGGGACGCGTGTAGTTTGAAATACGTGCATATGGTGTTTGACTTCGCATCACCCATATGTGGAGGGTGATACCCACGAGCACGCTAACCTGTGGAATTTTATTTATAAATTGGAGTACATAGAGGAGTGTGCAGGTTTTCTTCTAATTGTGATGCTCAGTAAACAACACACTCAGCAGACATCTTAGAATGATACTGTACATAGTGTATCATTGTTGCACCAATCCAAGATTGTACAAAGCCGTAATGGAACAGGAAAATAAAAAATTATAGACAATACCTTTGCAAGGTAGCCACCCAGTTTAGAAGCTTTGGCCATGGGTGATGCAGTACACTGCAGAAGAAATTAGAAGATAGCGAGCTGCCAAGTTGCATTGTCTGCAGCATAGGGCATTTAAAAAAATAATATTAAGAAGGGAAACAGACTCGACTTATAAAGTAGCAAATGGGAAACTAAAGGACAGGCCTACCAGCCATAGCACAGGTGTGAACTAATTTTCATTTGGGTGTGGACACGTGAGCAACCAAAATGCCCTCACTTGTTCACAGGGCAAAAGATCCAGTGATAGAAGAGGGCTGATCCCTTACCCTTTAACAATCATCTACGTCCAAGATTTGTCAGTGGGAGTAATTCGATGACAAAATCTTTGAGTTCTGTGGTAATCTGTGAGCTTCCTGTCTTCTGTGTAGTAATCTATCCATAGAGCTCTTTTGCATGTAACATATGCTTTTCCAAATTCCCAATTCATTTATTTGAAAGGCTCATTGTAACAGAATACCTGCCTACAACTGTTAAAACAGTGTATTAATAATCCACCTGTTAGGTCTATTGAATTTAACATATGCCTTTCCCTATGAACCATTTAGGCCTACAACCCTTATCTTTGCTTGTCACCAGAACACACTCCACTTATTGTGTTGAGCATATGTGTTGGACCTGGCCATCTCTGCAGGGTCACCCCCAAACATTTTGCCATTACACTCCACTTTTTTGCTGAATTTGTTTTGCTGGCCTTCGGACTCTGCACACTTACCCACTGCTAACAAGTGCTAAAGTGCCTGTGCTCTCTCCTCTAAACATGGTAGAATTGGCTTACACCCAATTGGCATATTTAATTTACTTGTAAGTCCGCAGTAAAGTGGTACTGCATGCACCCAGGGCCTGTAAATTAAATGCTTCTAATGGGCTTGCAGCACTTATTGTGAGACCTACTTAAGTAGCCTTCTAAACATGTCTCAGGCCTGCCATTGCAGCCTGTGTATGCAGTTTTAAACAGCCATTTCGACCTGACAAATTCACACTATAAACCCCAAACTAAGCCCAGATCTCTCATAAATAATTGTTGTATGACAGATATAATGCATTGGTATGTTTATTAAAAGCCCTTTTTTATGATCTTGAAGTCCATTATCTCGGGATCGCAGCCCATGGACCCAAAAATAGGATGACCCACCATACAAATGTCTTGTGTTGGGGGGCAGTGTAGGAAGGTAGGATCCTTCAATATGGTTACCCCCACTTTTTGCCTGGTGCCTAAGCTGTTTTTGAGTAGTCTGACTGGGATCCTGCTAATCAGGACCCCAGTCTATCTGCTTTCTCCCTTAAATTGTTATGTTCAGTATTAGGTACCCCCCAGATTGGATACTGGGGTACCCTTATAGGTCCCTAGTATATGGTACCCATGTACCCAGGGCATAGGTACCCCAGAGGTCTCCCATGGGCTGAAGCATGTATTATGCCACCCATAAGAGACCAATCAAAATGGAACTACAGGCCTGCCATTGCAGCCTGTGTAAGTTGGTGCTTGCACCACTTATTAAAGATATAGGTTTACTATAAGGGTCACTGCACTTAAAACCTATAAGTCACCCCTATAGCAGGCCTTTGCAATCCTGAAGGCAGGGTGCTTGTTTGTAAGTGAGAGGGTGCCCCTGCATCAGCAAGACACCCCTGCACACTACGGAGTCCATTCTCCCAGTTTGTCAGTGAAGCAGCCATACACTATATAGAGGGGCACCGCGTAATTACGCGATGCCCATCTCGAAAATGACTGCAACGAATCCTATCATGTTTGGTATCAAACATGTTGGAATCATACCTCCCACACCGTAAACGTTGTGGGAGGTATAATTCCAAGCACTGGAAGAGCCTCTGTTAGGCTTTCAGTGTTCCCGGTACCAGCCTTCTAGTCCCGACAGCACAAAATGGTTGCTGCCGACCAGAGACACATTTCTGCCCTCCTGCTGCTGAGCAAAGAACAGAGGAAGGTAGAACAATAGGCATCCTGTCACAGGGAGGTGTGACCGCCTCCCAGACAGGATTTAGTGTATTAGGGCTGGGTGGGTGTGCTTGCCATCGCCAGAAAGTCTGCATTTGGGGCACATTTGTTGTCCCTGTACATAGTCCAGTTCAAACCAGTCCTGGGAGCCGTTGGCTCCCGCTCTGGCATGAAACTGGACAAAGGACATGGGAGTAACCTCCCCCCTGTCCAGACCCTTCCCTGGGAGGGTCCCCTGAATCGTCCCAACCCTTTCCCTGGGTTACTTAAGGGTTTACCTGGGTGTAGGTCCCTAGATTCGTCGTGGGATAAGATTCAGATCAGACACCACTGCACTAGGCACTCTGGACTTCTCTGGACTTCAGAACCTGGGTATTTGTAATACAATCTACAATAGGTTCTGTAGGATAAACCAATTGCTTAGTATTCAATAAATGATACAACATAAAAGAAAGGAATTAGTTATAGGAAAAAAGTCTAATAAGTATTTCTTAGACATTAGATGAAACACATCAAAGATACTCATTCCTTTGCTCAAATGTAATATTTACTACTTTAGTATATGGCTCTCACATATATGAATTGAACAACATATAACATAAATAACGTGACTTTCGTGAGTCAAGTGACATGGAGTGAAAGGTGGTACTGTGAATGAAATATTCAGGACATACAGTTTACAAATATATGTACATAGTATGAATTAATGCGAGTCTGTCCTTTTACAATTTATCTCACATGTTCTAACCACAGCCTCAAAAATTCTGTTTTCAATATTGGGGTGAGGAGACTAATGGACATGAGCTGTAACAGAAGCGCCAACGTTTTGACCCAAGAGTATGAGCAAGTCAAAAAGCGTCAAAGAGGGTCTTACTCAGGACTGATAACAGGCATGAAGACAGCCGAAACGTCGGGGATGCGGCAGTGCCAGGTACAGTCATTACACTGAGCGAATAAGGAGAAGAGGGGTCTCGAGATCGCAAGTAAGCTAGGAGGGGCTCCCAGATCTCCACAGGGCAGGAAGTGGGTGGCATTAGGTCCCAATAATTAGCCAGATGCTCCTGGCAGTATGTGGCGTCCCGCAGCCAAGCCTCACCCTTCGGAGCGGGTCTCCCACTCCAATGCATGGCTATTTGGCGCTTGGCCAGAAGCAGGAGCACTGCTGTGAGACGCCGACACTCAGGCAGAATATCCCTTGCATAGCACATCAGACATGGTAATGGTGTCAGTGCAAGTAGGTGACCTGTAATCAGGTGTATGATGCGGTGTACTTCACCACAGAAGTTCGCTATTGAGGGACACTCAAAAGCCAAATGGAGAAAGGAGGCCTGGGGCATCGAACACCCCTTGCAGCTCTAAGACCCATACGATGTAGCTGTAATGGTGTGCAGTATAATCTATGTAGGAACTTAAAATGTATGAGTCGGAGTCTGTAGTTTGGCGATAAGGCCCCAATTTGTTTGCAGCAGAAGGTCCACTGCTCCTCGGTAGGCAGGGGGACTAAGTCTGTCGCACAGCGCATCAGTGCAGTAGGCCCACGGGTGGGTGCCTTGTCTTACATAGTGGCATATAGATTTGTGACCAGTTTGCAGGGGGAAGCAATAGTTAGTATGTGGTCGAGAGCATGCAGTGTGGGTGGGGGTTCGGGAAATGTAGCGTGTTGCGCATGGCAGGTAGCCCGAATCTGATAGTAAAGGAGCATATTTAACAAAGTGGGGCATGGGGTGCCCTATCTGAGGAATGGTGGGAGAAAGCGACATCCCGGGTATAGCGCTCGCGCCTTCATGCCCTCATCGTGCAGTGCAGGTAGCATTGGATTGTGGGCCAAGGGAACGGATGGGGCAATAGAGGCACTGTAGTTGCGCTTGGCGATGCAGGCCGTCCCATACCCATCTCACCCACCCCACAGTATCAACCGCCACATGCTGGGGCCTTAAGGGTTGGTAAAGCACCATGGATAGAGATGTAGGGGGGTGACGTCAGCTTCAAACGCAACATGCGGCTTGAATGACACCGGGTGTACCCAAGCATGTAGGTAGTGAGCCTCAGTCATATCTGGTGCCCCATAGGCCTCCCTGTCGGAAGGGCAATGTTAGAATCTCCCATGTAATTGTGGTATGTTTCCCGGCCCATACCAGAGACGTCATACTGGGGCGCAGTCTTCATAAGAACTGCAAGGACAATGACATAAGAATATTGAGAAAGAGATATAAAAATTTTGGTAGGACCACCGTTTTGGCAATGACGAGTTGGCCTGCCAGGGACAAGGGGAGGCGACTCCAGACTGGGATTCTCTCCTCCAGCCAAGACATCACCCTGCCATAGTTGACACACCATAGTTCATCCTTGACTCTGCTGAGCTAGATTCCCAAGTATCTCACCGGCTCCATTGCCCAGGTTAGGGGGAATTCCATTTTGAAACGCGGTGTGGCAGCCTTGAGGGGGAAGGCAATCATTTTGGCCCAGTTTATTTGTATGCATGCCTGGCTGCCGAACTTGATAACCTCCCGGATGACAGGATCCAGGTTAGTCTGGGGTGTAAAGCACAATATCTTTGTCATACATAGGGACCACAACTCGCCATTTAGTAAAATTTAGCCCGCGATGCGAGTGATGCTGTCGGAAGCACGCCGCGAAGGGCTCCATCGCTATTGTAAACAGGATTGGAGATAATGGACACCCCTGCCTCGTACCCGGGAAACCGGAAACGGGTCCGATATCATCCAATTTAAACACAATCGAGCCATTGGGTGGGTGTATACGAGTTTAATAAGGCGCACAAATTCTGTAGTAAGTAGGGTGAATAAAAACAGCCATTCTAATGAGTCGAAAGCTTTTGTCGCGTCAAGTAATACAGCTAATGCAGCCAGACTGGGCTCAATGCTATGCAGGATAGCGAAAAGCATACAAAGGTTGTGCACCATGGATGAGCCGGGAACAAACCCAGATTGGTCCGAGCGCACAATGTTTTGCAGCAACGCCAGCAGGCGATTCGCGATGAGCTTAGCTAGTATTTTGTTGTCTGCATTAATCATTGACAGCGGTCTGTACAAATCACATCTGTCTGCAGCCTTGTCAGGCTTAAGGATAGTGACAATCACTGCCTCACGTAGTGAAGACGTTAATTCACTGGCCTCGAGAGACGCCTCACACATGGCCAAGAGATGTGCAATTAATAAAGGAGCAAACTCTTTATAAAATGAGGCCGTAAGCCCATCAAGACAGGGTGCCTTGTCTCTGGGGTGGCCCTGAATCACCTGCAGCACCTCATCATCAGGAAAGGGTGCATCAAGAAACTGTTGGATTGTGTCCAAATATGTTTCTAATTGCTCGGCGGTTGGTGATATCTGCGAATGGTATAAGTGGGAGTAGAAAGATGTTATTGTGTGGAGGAGGCCACTAGAGGTCAATTGGCACTCAAGGTGTTCATCTGGAAGTTCTACAACATACACGGAGGCTCGGGTCGCTTAAGCATATTGATAAGTGTCCGGCCAGGCCTGTCGCCTTCGCCGTAGCAACATGCTGTAGTCTCGCAAGACAAGAAGCACAGCTCACAATCTGGTTCCTCATTGAATGCTGTCATTTTCCTACGGATTTCAGCCAATAAGGCAGGGTTCTCGGAATTGTAATAATCACGTTCAGGCATAGAAATTTCACGTTCAATCTCAGCAAGGTGAGATCATATTAATTTGAGAACACCAGCTTACTTGGTGATGCACACGCCATGAATAGTCACTTTGAAGGCCTCACACAGAGTTTGTGGGGAAGAGACGGAGCCTTCATTAAAAGCAAAATAGTCTACTATGGCACTTCGGACCTCCAATTGGAACACTTGATCACAAAGCACTCCAGGCAGCAGGCGCCAACTGAATGCGCGCAAGGGAGCGAGTGGCAAGGAGAGTTCCAGAAGGACTTGGGCATGGTCAGATAATGTATGGGGGAGATGGGACACAACAGCTGTCCACATGCACACATCATGCGAGAGCAGCCAGTAGTCTATTCTTGATCAGGCAGTACGTGCCGATGTAATGCACGTGCCCTCTTTAAAATTGCCATTCACACTATGTCATATATCTACTAGGCAGTGATCACTGAGCAGCGCATGCAGTTGTGCGGCCACATTAGGGTGGGGGCGGCAAGAGGTACCTACATGATCTAGGATGGGGTCCAATGCCACATTAAAATCACCTTCCCATATAACATCACCCGGTCCCAGACTAACAATCTGTCGCCATACTTCAGAGAAAACTCTGGGGAGTCGGTATTTGAACAGTAGATGGATACCGGTATGACTGGGTGGCTACAAAGGGTGCCCATGAGCAAAGCATTTCTTCCCTACGTGTCACACTTGGGCTGAGCGAGATGCCAATGTGTGCCGTTCTGCATAAGTATGGCAGTCCCACGGGCATAGTTGGAATAAAAGTGCTCATGTACTTCAGAGCACTACTGCGCACGAAGGCGTGGTGCAGAGTTTTGGGTGACATGAAGTTCGTGTAAGATCCAAATATCAATGTGATGTCGGGCAAGATACGTGTGTACTAATCTAGTCTAGCGTCTATCATTCAGGCCAAGAATGTTCCAGGTCAGACATTTAACCTTCGTCATTCAACTCTATGTGGGGGAACTTGTGGACTTGAATATTGACCATGAGAGGGAACTGTAGTGTGTGACGCAGCAGGAAGGATGCTAATAGGCAACATCTGGTGCATGGGGGAAACAGGAGATATGTGTACAGTCCATCCATAGCGGTAATTGCAAGGACTGTGAGGACTAAGCTATGTGCGAGTTTGCAGAAGAACAACCAATACAACATTCAGAACATGCATTGGAATAAACCCAAATCCACCCCCACCCACACCAACCTATGAAAAAGGTTGAGACCGTAGAGCCCACCCTCCACCCTGTACCTGATCCCAAAATGCAACAGTACTGGTGGGAAACTTCTCTGGAGGCGAAGGAGAGTCGGGCAAACTCCCCCAGTCAAGGGCAACTATGTGGCTGAAGTAGTGAATATCACCTGAGATGTATGCCAGTGGTCTCAGTCCCCGCCACACACAGCACAGTCCCAGTACTAAGGAAGATCATGAAATAAGTCTTTACGTGGTTAGTATTGTGCAGTTCCTCCCGACAAGATCTGTCCTGCTGCAAGTGGAGACCCAGCCATAGTGGGCTGGCCAGGGGGGATTTCAGCCATTGTCATCCAGGCCAGCTTCTTTGCGTGCGGATGGGGCCCAATGAGGCGAGCGCCCCCCAGTACTGACATTTTTAGCAAATTTGAGGGTGGTTTTGGGGTCTGCAAAATGATGAGATTTCCCCTCATGTGTATACTCGCCGGGTATAAGAGAGCATATTTTATTCCTGCTTTTTGCGCTAGTTTCTTGGCAGGCAGGAGATCCCTCCTGGCGGCCTGAACTGCAACAGTAAAATCGGGGTAGAACGATATGTTGCGGTATTGCAGCTCCCCTTTCCCATGAGCCAGTCGGATCACCGTTTCGCTGTCCTTGTAATTTAAAAGTCTTGCAATAATTGGACGTGCTGGAGTGCCAGGAGGCGGCCTATGAAGATCGGCGGTGAGTCCCCAAAAAGCTCCTGCAATATGGTTTTGACAAAGTCCTCCATTCTGTTCATGGCCGTGGTTTCTGGGACGCACCCGATGCGGAGGTTGCTGCGCCTAGAGCGCGCCTCGAGGTCCTCGTGTTTTGCTTTAATTACCTCCAGAACTTTGTCCGTATGAAGCAACTGTTCATTAGCCTTGGCACAAGCGTCGTCATTATCCAAGACGCGAGACTCTAGGTGATCCAGGCAGCCCTTGTGTTTGTCCACACGTTCCTTCATGTGGTCCATACGTCTGACCATTAGATCTATTTTAGCATCAATTGTTCGTAGGCTTGCCTTCACATCAAACAATATTGCCTTGAGGTCGTCATCATGGTTGGTGCCCTCAGTGGGTGGCTTGCTCCCATCCCCCTCTGACGCCTCCAGATCTGTCAGACGAGTCTGCCATTTACTCTCAAATGGCTGTTTAGATTGTGGCGCATCCTGCTTGCCCATGATGTCGTAGATTTGTCAAGGCACACTGGATTTGGAAAATACCATGCCCTGCAGGCCGATCTGATATAGCGGGCCACGCAGCCACCCTGACCCCCAAATATCCAGATCGTCTATCCGCTCTACGCATTGAGGCCCAAGTAGCCCACATCGACACTTGATGAATGAGACAAGAAGAAGTCCAGTGCACCAGGGTGGACAACACAACGAGCAGGCAGGGTTCTCCAGGCCGCACGCCTGAAGCATTACCCGTAGGGGTTCCAGGGAACAGCCTCTGAGGCATGGGCTCAAGCTGCACCTCCCAACGGTTAGAAGAGGAAGCAATGCGATGAGAGCATATGGGCTCCAGACATGGAGCAAGAGAGGTCTCAGTGGGGGGTGCATGATGTGTTGTGAAGTCTGTCGAGTCCCCAGACAGGCCTGCACTGCTTTTCAGTGTATGAGCAAGATGTCAAGGCCAATTCCACTAGTGGGTCCCAGAGAGTCCGGGGACCCCTCGCATGGGACCCGCAAGGCAGTATGTGTCCAGCAGAGCGGGGTGTTCCCCAGCCTCAGACGTTCTCCAGTGGGCGGTAGGGGTACAGCAGCAGCGCACGCAGACCATTCCTTCGTTCAACAATGTCCGCCTCTGCTAACGCCCGCATCGCACTCAGGCTATCACAGCCAGTGCTGGCTTATGGGAGCAGATCGGGTGCCAGACTTTGGCGTGTCGGGGCCTATCCCAAGGCCAGAGAGCTCGAAGCGCCACTCACTCAGTATGCTCCCTCACGCCACTGGCGCCGCAGAATCCACCAGACAGTGGGCCAGAGCAGGGACTCAGATGCCATACTCAGGGATTCAGGGGCCACGCACTCCACGGGTACCACTCGTCCCCCGGATGAAGGTCTTTTTCCAGGAGATCACAGGTGGGCAACAGCAGTCCACCCGTCCACTCCGACCACTCGCCACGCCGGCCCCCACCAGGTCCGCACTGGCCCCCAGGCTGCCGCAGTCCGGTGATATCCCCTGAGAAGGGATCAAGTTCAAGGCATGCTCGGTGGCGAGCCACAATCAGCTTCAGTCATCCACTTTGCCTGATGACCCAAGGGCCACAGCCAACCATCAGCACCGGGGCCCGCCGGTTTCCAGCTTCTGCTCCAGTTCCGCAGGGCCACCACAGCATTGTGCCTCACTAACAGCCCAATGCGAAGCAGCCAGGCCGCAACTTGCTGGATGTCGGAGCTTCACTGCTGATCACTGCAGCGCTTCGCTTCGCTTCACTTCAGGGAAGGTCCCACACAGAAAATGGTTGTTGGGACTGTGTTTCGGCAGCAAACGGGCAGTCGACCCGGCAGGATCGTGCAGGATTCTGCATTCAGCCGGCAGAGCCCCTCTATCGAGCGCCCATTTTGCTGCCCGGCTTGGCTCCGCCTCCGCCTCCCCTTTGCCTTTGAACTTCACCACAATACTAAACAATATAGTTAGAAGATCTGGTCCTAGTCTCTAATTAGACATTACAATCAATGTTCAAAAGCCAGAGCAGACAACAGAAAATTAATGGCAATCAGGTTTTGGAGAATAGGTTGTATGTGTGACAGGCCCTGAACCTAATCATACAGGCAACCAATCCCTGCTGTACATGGCAGAAGATAACCAAGGTGACTAACATTGGCAGTTCTCAGTAGGGGTGCAATGTAAGACCTGCAGGGAACATCCTTACATTCAAACTCCACTGCACATTGCCCTTGGCTATGTGCAGTGGGAGTTGGATGTAGTGCCTAACTTTTGATTGGACATAGTACATCTTTGTCCATGAGCAGTGGAGTTTGGACATATTACAATGAACTGGTGCAACAATGTGCAGCAAGCAGAGTTGTAGCTCTGCGTTGCACCACCTGGAGAGAACTGAACTGTGCCATATTTTCAAAGAAATGGCGCAGTTCTGCTCTCTCCCTGCGCAGGTGCACTCTACGCTGCCTGCGTTATAGTAAGGATAATTTTTGTGCAGGAAGGGCTACCTTCCTCCACAAAAACTATCCCTGGAGGTGTTTTTCTGTGTGTGTGTGTGCTTTACAAGGCAGCACACATGAAAAGTGGGTATACCATTATAAATAAAGATATTTCTCCTTGTTACTCCATCCTCAGGCTAGAGCACGATTTTGGTACAAACCCCTGTCTAAAAGTCTTTGAAAATATGAGTTTCCATCAAAATTAATGGGTGGATGCATAGAAACGACCATGCATCACCATGGAAAACCTTCCTGACTCAAAGTAACGAAAGGCACAGCATTTTTTTAAACTTTTTTAAAACTTTTTTAAAACAGCAACTCAAATCAACACATTTAAAGTCCTATAATTCTTACGTGCACTCTCCTCACAGGAACGGAGTTGTTAGCTCTAGGACACTTCATCTGAAGTAGCCATGTGCTTTCCAAATTGTCCTATTGTTATTTTATAAAAACCAAAATGGATTTTGCATCAGGTTTGTGTCAAAAAAGTGTTGCAGTCCTGTTGCGAAATCTCTGTAAATCTGGGTCACAGTGTCTACCTGTCTGTAATAAATCACAAATCCTATATTTATTCACCTTATTGTCTGAGGTTGTGGATATTTTTTGGCCATATAGGAACGTACAAAAAAATAATGCCATTAATAAAAATGTAACTATTTGTTTATTAGGAAATAATAAACAAAACTGTCCTGCAAATATTGCTTAGGAAGAGATGCATAGTTAAAACCATTCTAGTTTGAACTAATCAATTTGCAATTAGCCATGATATCTGAACTTAAAGACAATTACCTATGACCATTGCTTAATTTGAGCCAGTGGTTTCTGGTGCTCAGCACCAGCACTTAATTGGTTTCCGGTGCTGGGCACCGGCACCGGCACTTACGCACTTAGGACAGTCTGCCACATGGTGGTGCTGCTCATCTAATTTAGAGATGAGCAGAACGGTTGTTTATGAATACGTATACATTAAAAATAACTAATACTTGCCTCCCCAGCCATTCCTTTACCTTTGGGGACCTGGAATAATCTGAACTGTCGCACTTGCAGGTGAGAGAGATGGTTAGTAGTTGTTCTGGCAGTGATGACAGGGGCGATGGGTGGTGCAAACTTCAGTGGCCTCCTGGTCAGGGCCCTGGCACTTATTATTTTACAAATTAAGCACTGTCTATGACACATTAATAACAATGAAATTGAGCTATAAGGTTTGCGATCATGTTATGTTATATCAGCGCTTTCAGATGGTCTCATGACTGCACGAGGACTTTTACAAAAACAAAAAATAATTACAATCACACATAGAAAGGTAAACAGAACATTTCACTAGTTTTGCTTCATGTAAATCACTTGTCTGTTGTCAGCATATGACGGTACTTTAATCTTATAAATGGCTCAGACTGACAACAACTTTTAACAAAGGTGTATTTGATAGGTAAAACTGCACTTTTTACTGTTGGGTGGATTTTGTAATATTCAGTTTTTGTTTGGTGTTGTTATCCCCTGTCTAAGACGTTTTCAAGAGTAAGGAGAGGTTGAAAAAGGTAAACAAAATCTTACGAGGCCACATTTCAGATGTACCGACTGTTTATCAATGTGAACCGTCACAGTGGTGGGTAGCGAATAAGATTAAGGCGGGTAGTCTTCTTTTCATTTTCTGTTCAGTTCATGATAAAAAGCAATGAGACGCAACACCAGGGGGCGTATCACATAAAGTGAGCACTGACAGTGGCCAGAGCTTTGGTCTGACTATTGTCTTAAGAGGTTGAAGAGCTGGAGCAGAGCTGTTTACCACCCAAGAAAGTGGTAAATGTTTGCTTTTCACAGGAACTTTCAAGGCTTGTGCTCTTTTTGGCTTGAAATATAGCAGCATTTCTTATCATATTTAAAGTAAACAACTAAGCAACACAATAACAAACACATAGCAACATAACACCACAGTTAAAACATGACAGGCCACAAAACAGAGTGCAACACGAAGACTGATGTACAACAAAAGAAAATCAGATTGCAGTAATGCAACATAAAACAACACTAGCACAAAAAAAACAGAGCACATCACAAGCACAACAAAATGCTACAGAGAAAGTGTGCATAAGCATTTTTGTCGCACATTACTGCCTCCAGAATCCTGTGTTAAAACTAAAGGCGTGTAAAACAAGCACTCCCTTAATATTGCCAGTCAAAAAATGTGTTTGGGTCGGCCACAGAACTTGGATTTCATGGGTGATTCACACATTCAAATCCTTATCAAAAGGATTGGTAGGTGTGTGCCTAACTTGAGCATACTTACTCAGGTGGTGTCTGTGCCAACTGTATTGACTATAATCAACAGTCTCCAATATTAGGAAACTAAAAATGAGCAAAACGTTTAGCAATTTCTAAATACATTCACTACTGTATTATCCCTGTTGTAGGATCCATGAAACATGTATCTTACATCTGGAATATACCATTAGAAAACCTGGGATGAAACCTCAGCTTCAACATATAACCAAAATGAGTGATTCAATGCAAACTACTTTACATCGCTGCACCTTACCATCTCTATATTTAGAAAATGAGAACTTCAATAATTCTTGCTCAATAGAGTAATGTGATATCCTACATGGGATTCTGAAACCCCTGTATAAACACCAGTCTATAATTTCTTTATGGTCGATGATTTGTGATGCACCCAGTCACTGATTATAAAGACATCAGAACTCAATTATTATAAGTTATTACAGTCGAGTTCTGACATCACAGTGCCTGCTACCAGCAGCCGAAGTGTAAGGCAGGTCAGGTCACAGAGCATAATTGAAGCAGTTGTTTAAAGCAACAAAAATATTTAATTTTCTCTATTTTTAGTTTACAAAGACAAGCAAAGGGAACATGTTTATTTTTTGCACTCATTAGACACTTGGAGCAAAGCTAGACTTTTTCTGCATGTTTCTATACATTCCGAGCTAGTGCTGCTTTTTATTTTTTTAACTGACTTCTATTGTACTGTTTCTCATAATAGTTTGTAACAAATAACTAACAGGTTTTTGATGTGTTTAATTTGCACTAGAGGTCTTATTTTTATTCTTCATGTTTGCAAACATGCTTGCTCTTTTATATGAAAGAGCTACGCACCAAGGTGGTTATGTAAAGGTGATGGTGTGACCATGTATTATTATACAGTATGAAGTACCTCCTGACATACATGTTAAGGATATTGCAAGTCAACTCAGAGTTCCATACCCTTTTAAAGGTATTCGGCCTTCAACCTCGTTCCTCTATATGGTTATGTAACTCCTTGGTGACTAGCAATATCGTTATAATACACATCAGGGGGTACTTTATCCCTTATACTATGTGTTAACAAATGTAACAAAAAAGTAGTAAAAGAGTTATTTTTTAAAATGTATTATAAGTATTCTAGCCATATTGTTACCTCCTCTGTTGTGGGATTTACAAGATGAGGCCTCTTTAATGGCTCGGCTTATGATGTAGACCTGGCTCAGTTCTGTTACCTTGCACAGTTTTGGATTGAAATAATGGATTCCTATGAAAATTTAGGAACAATGTTTCTCCTGAGTGGCTTTGTGCCTTTTACAACATCTTTAGGCAATCCTGGCTTTTAGGCAGCAGCACTGTGCTTCCTAGGATTTTTAAGTCCAAACTTATAATGAGAAAAGCAAAATTGGAGGTACCTGAATGCAGAATGCTGTCAGCTAAATGTTCCCAACTGGCAGAATGTGACACACGAGCATGAGGACTCTTCTCAGTTATCCGCTTAAAGGGGCCGATTACGATGGCGGTCGGTGTCAGTACCGCGGTGCCGACGGTGCGGAAAAATGCCTCTTACCGCCCGCCAGCAGCGGTCCTCACGGCCGCCATATTATGAAGGGCAAATATGGCCCATTTCCCGACCTCCGCGGTGCAACGCCGACCGCCATGAAATTGCGCCCGCCACCGCGCCGGTGTGAGCCAATGGAGACTCACCGCCGTGCGGAATGACGTCCCGTCCGCTCAACAAATTAGGATGCGCCAAACAACCCGTTGAACCGCAGGGGAGAAACCGCCCATCCAGACACGGCGGAATCTCGACAGCGGAGCGTGAAACGAGACTCCGGAGCCCTCCACTCGGAGCCGAACGCCATGGATCCAGCACTACACGTCCTCCCGGTGCTGTACGTGATACATCACCAGGCCAACATCGCCCGCCGCGGACGCCGCCGCAGGTACGTAAACAAAACACAATACAGCACAAAACAGAACACAAATTCCACGGGCTGAAACAGGGCACCTGGCCAAACCAGACACACTGGTGTGGACAGGAACACATCCATCAGTGTACCCACACATGTCTCAGCTGGCACCAATTCACACCCTGCATCAAGCCCACCAAAGTACCGCGAACATAATGTAATGTGTAGCTGACGACACCGCAGCGGTGAGCATGCGGGAAATCCATCGCACAAAGCAGAATGCATGTACAGCAACGGACAGGCCAGAAAGACCCCAGGCCACCACCACCACCCACCACCCACAGCTCCGCCGCACACAGCAAGAAACATGCCAATCCTCCCCTGTGCACCCCATGTCCAACACCAAGCGACCTAAATCCACACCCAGCAGCACACAACTAACACCTAGGGAGACAGACACAGCAGCATTTGGTGTAGATTAACACACAGCACAGAGGCACAGGCCCAGGGCAACACACACACACACCACAACACCACATACATGGCAAGAAAGCAGAAGACAAGCACAAAATGAACATACACACAAGGAACATACAGACTACTGGACACACACCCTGCCAACTCACACAGACATACCCCACACCGACACACAGCCACATACACAGACTACATGCCACCAGCAATGGAGCACAACATAGAGGAAAGCATGAATGATGTGCACACAAATGGGAGGGCAAGGAGACAACCAACAACCAGGTGAACAGACACATGCAGGACAAGGAACCCAGAACAACATCCACACCCCATCCAAGCACATGGCTGGCACAGTGAGTGAAGTCAAACAACAGTCACCTCAGTGCAACAACTCAGGGAGACAGCAAGGTAACCCATGCATAGGGACAGGGATGAAAGGAAGGACCTCAAGTCAAACAGAGAACAGCAAGTACACATGAGTATCACACAGGGCACATTGGCACACTCAATGACTGCCAAACACAAGTAGGAGTCCCCAAACATACCCCCTCATATCTGCAGCACACAATCCCAATGCCAGACACACAGAAGGGCCTACATAATGTCCAGACAAGATACAAACAAACAATCAAACCCTCTGGGAGCATCCACAAACATCACACACACACAGGGATTACAGTACCAACGTCTGCACCAAAACAAAAATGGCAAACACAATTCTAAACAGAAACACATACAGAACCACAAAAATAACACACAGCACCTGTGCAGCCAAACTAGGGGAAGGCAATGGGAGCACACACACAACAGGAGTGCACCACCTCATCAGTCAGGAAAAATGCATGGGCTACATACCACAACACAGACAAGAAGTGCACCATCACAGAACAACACAGACACATCAAACACACAACAGATGCACAACACCACAAAACACATAGCAAACACAGCAGTACATCAGGGGATGTATACTAGGACAGCACAAGGCAACATACACCCACAGCACTGAATGCACAACAAGCAGTGTGTACACACAAACACACAACAGTCCCACACAGCCATGAGTCACACGCCAGTAACACACACATCAACACACACGACAAAGCCACAACCAACACACCGTACAACCCTTGACCACCCAAATGCACACCATGCAAGTAACCGTTGTGACTAGGATGACTGCCCATCACAACATGACTACACATCTACACTGCTAGGCATACATGAAAGCAAGAACACACATACATGTTGAGCCTGGTCAGCCTGCCTGCAATCCCGTGTATATGACCCCTCTATGTGTTTGCAGTGCCCACATACCAGGATGCAGTAAAACATAGCCAACAGCAACAAGGAAGGAACATGAGTCTGGTATGTCACCGAAAACAACATCAATGACCCTACAAGTATCCGAGTTATGAAGAACTGAAGTCCCCGTCACCCCTGTAAAATAAATGATAAGTCAAACAAGCCAGTGGCACAGTTGAAGTGGCACACAGAGCATGTGGCACAGTAAATGTTAGACATACAGGAAAAGCCTAATCCAGTAAGGACAATGACACAACTGACAACATGAGCAACTGTTTTTATTCACAAATAGCACTGATAGGCAACAATATCAGACAGGACCAAGGCACAAGATGCAGAGCCTGAACATGAGAAGCTGCACAGGCAGGGGGCAAACTGCAAGGCCAGTGGCCAGTCCAAGGTGCTGACAGAGACAATGAGAAGCTGCACAGGCAGGGGGCAAACTGCAAGGCCAGTGGCCAGTCCAAGGTGCTGACAGAGACAATGAGAAGCTGCACAGGGAATGTGTGTCACCAAACTCCGCCATGGTCAGCAACACAGTCTGGTGTGACACGATGGGCAGCACAGGTTCCGGTGTGGGAGAGACAGGTCTGTGACATTGATCAACATTCAGACCTGGCTGTCAGTCTGACTGGGAGCTGACTGTGTGTCGGGCACAGTTGGACCACTTGACTGGGGAGTGAGACGCCCAGCTGAGGAAGAGCTATCAGTGGCCTTGGACGCTGGAGGGCTGCTTGGACCAGGTGGTGTAGTGGCACGTGGAGGTGGACTCAGGCCTACGTGGGACACAGTGTGGGAGGGAGACAGTGGAGGGGTGCCTTTCCACTTCTTGGGGATTCTAAATGGCTTGCCTGTCTTCATATCAATAGGAAGTGGTGTGGACACAAACGGCACACTCAGCACCAAGGCTGCCGCAGGTGCACACGCTGGACCTCCCTTTGGGGATGTGCTGGATCCAGAAGGACGCTTAGCCTGGCATTGCCTCTGCCCCTCCATCCCCTCTTTACCCTGTGTGCCCCCTACAGTGCCCTCCTGTCCCTACTTCACTGGACTTGGAATGGGAGTAGAGGTAGTTGGTGAAACAGCCTTGGATACCTTACTATGTGTAGCCTTGCCAGGCCCCACCTTCACAGTGGGCATGGAGAGTGTCTGCATGCCTTTGTGAGACGTTTTTGGGACCACAGAGTCTGTGGCCGGGGATTGCTCTGAGGCTTGTGACCCTGAGTACTTCCTCCTTGAATCATGTGCCTTTGCAACGCCTGACGGGCTCTTCCCTTTGCGCTCTGGGGTTGTATTTCTCTTTGTAGGGGAAGGTGTCTGTGACCTTGACTGCTTGGGCTGCTGCTGCTGTGTGCTACGTGTGCAGTATCGTGACGTTGAGGTGTGTGAAGCGTGGTCACCGTCGTCAGACGTAGCCACTGGCATGGGGTGGCCAAAGGGACTGGAATTGGACTACGAGATTGAGCCAGTTGAAGTGCAGCCGCCATTGTGGAGGACATTGTCTGGACAGTGCGGTGCAGCCCACCCACGTCTGAATGGATGCCCTCCATGAAAGCTAACACCTGTGCCAATTTGCGGTTGTGGTCTGACAATGCATTGAGGAGCCCTGTCTGCCCCACACACAGCTGGCGCATAAGGTCCACACACTCTGCACTGATGGCAGCAGGGGGCACAGGGGCAGGGGCAGCGGTGCCTGGAATGAAGGACACTCTACCCCTCTTTGTGGTGTGAACACGGGCAGCAACAGAGGAAGTGGCTGGGAGGGTGGGCACTGCACGCTGTGTGCTGGAAGATGTAGCAGACTCTCCGTTCCCTGTGTCCTCCAAGATGTCTGCACCACCGCCGTCATCAGATGATGTTGAACTTTGCGTCTCGGGCTGTGATTCCTCCAGCATACTCCTATCCCCTCCGAGGTGCTGGTCACATCTGTGTCACTGGGATCCTGTGCAGCTGTTGTGCTTGTCTCACCACCACTGGTGTCCGTCCCCTGTCCTTCCGTGCCCACGGGAGATGCTGCATAACAGAGAGACATGTAGGGTCAGCAAAGTGACAGCAACAGGACAAACATATTCAAGCAAAGCAACACTGAGGATGACAAAGTCTACATGTTGCAGGCCACCCCGTGCATTCACACCATGCAGACACACATCACTACCTCAAACAGTGCGTACAAACATCTAAACACGGCACAGCTGAGCCATGTGATGGGCAGACAGCACAACATCATGCATGTTGGGGCGTACAAACACTAACACCAATGGACCAGGCCTGCAGCACACCACCCACAATGCCATTGAAATTCCCAGGACTGCAAAACATCAGTAAGTGCATGTATGTAATATCCGTGACTGCCACACCCAGCACAGGGGCCACTTACAACTCACTGCATCACAGTAACCACATCACGTACACCAGCGACGGTACAGGCATGGTACACATGCAGCCACTCACAGACAAAATCAACCTTCACAGAATACTCACCCCTAGCTTGCTGTTGATGCTCCTTCAAACGTGTGTCCAGCTCAGGCTGTGTCACAGCCAAGATGCGGCACATCAGTGGTGTCAAGCTGCGTCGTGACAACCTGCCACTGCGAGGGAGTATCCCCAGTGTCATCTCTGCAACGTTCTTTGCCAGTCGTGATATGTCGTCCCACCTCTTGTGGCAGTGGGTGCGCCGGCGGTTCGACACTCCCAGAGCCCGCACCTTGGTTGCAATGGACCTCCACACGGCCTTACGCTGGTGTACCTTGAGCTGCAGGTGTGGGAGACAAGAGGGGAAAACATCAGTGACACACTCTCATGGTAAAACCTCTCCCTCTGAACAGTGGCATGACACAGACTAATCTCCACACGGCAGATATGGGTCATTGATGTACACTCATGCGAACCACACACGTATCACACTCTATACAGTCAGTGATGTGTCCTTGTCACATTGGGCGTGGACAGTCCATGCCAGGTAGAATCACACAGAGATGGACAACGAGGACCCACACAAACAGTCACATGAACAATAACTGTCCAGAAACATGCATCACCAGATAGCTGTCACACCATATGGATGTGTACACAACACATGTCCATCCACCCTTCATGTCCATGCATTTAATGTGTGGGTTGCATACACCCCCTTAACAACTAGGAAACAGCATGTCAGCCAATGCATTACACAACCCCACACTCTCAGGCACAAACACCATCTGATCAACTACATGTGTGCCCCCCTTGCACTCACACCCCCACTGTTGGAGACTTACCACAACATTTGGGCCACCATATAGCCGTGGGTACTGTGTCAGCACCTCGTCCACCAGGACATCCAGCTCCTCGCTTGTAAATGGACTGGCACGGATCTTCTCCGTCCTAGCCATCACTGTGGACATGAGACGTCAGCGGCGGCAGTGGGCGGTGAGGGGTCTCAGGCAGCAGTCCCTGGAGGCAGCAGCAGGTGAGGGGTCTCAGGCAGCAGTCCCTGGAGGCAGCAGCAGGTGAGGGGTCCCAGGCAGCAGTCCCTGGAGGCAGCAGCAGGTGAGGGGTCCCAGGCAGCAGGCTCTGTGAGCAGTGGAAATGTGGTGCTCCCTTCCACACATATATAGGGCCCTGGACTCGTTTCAGTGGTCATAGTCTTCTGCCATTGGTGTTCCAGGTCAGCCTTTTTCAAAAGCATCCAATGACCGCCTCCGCGGGGGCAGAGCACGCCCACCGTGATATTAGAATCTGCATCATGCCACCGCGATAGCGGACCCCATTGGCTGCAAGGGCATGGTTCATGGCGGTGTCACACCGCGGGGTCCTGGCCGGCGCTACCGCGGTGGTGCATCTTACAAATGCAACCTATCTCCGCATCCGCTGGGGCGGAGCACGCCCACCACGATTTTTGAATCTGCATCATGCCACCGCGATAGCGGTCCCCATTGGCTGCAAGGGCATGGTTCATGGCGGTGACACACCGCGGGGTCCTGGCCGGCGCTACCGCGGTGGTGCATCTCACAAATGCATCCTATCGCCGCATCCGCTGGGGCGGAGCACGCCCACCGCGATTTTCGAATCTGCATCATGCCACCGTGATAGCGGTCCCCATTGGCTGCAAGGGCATGGTTCATGGCGGTGTCACACCGCGGGGTCCTGGCCGGCGCTACCGCGGTGGTGCATCTTACAAATGCAACCTATCTCCGCATCCGCTGGGGCGGAGCACGCCCACCACGATTTTTGAATCTGCATCATGCCACCGCGATAGCGGTCCCCATTGGCTGCAAGGGCATGGTTCATGGCGGTGACACACCGCGGGGTCCTGGCCGGCGCTACCGCGGTGGTGCATCTCACAAATGCATCCTATCGCCGCATCCGCTGGGGCGGAGCACGCCCACCGCGATTTTCGAATCTGCATCATGCCACCGTGATAGCGGTCCCCATTGGCTGCAAGGGCATGGTTCATGGCGGTGTCACACCGCGGGGTCCTGGCCGGCGCTACCGCTGTTTGATTGCCATAGAGTGACATGGGTGACCGGGATGTGGCTGGTGGAGCATGACAAACGCCATCTGCAGCTATGTGGAGGGCCATCACTGACACCAATGTGTCATGTGCAGCACATGACACACTTGCGTCAGTGGTGGGCATCGACACAGGTACAAATGGTGGTTGGCATGCTCCGCCACCCAATTCACGGACAGTATGTGCGTCCGCCATGGGGAATATGCAGCACAACATCGTACACTCTGTGTGTCATTGTGTTTATGGGGCACGTTTGAGGCACCTACGGACAGTTCTTGTTGTGTGTGGATCAATGGGCATTACTGTGCTACACACAGTGGATACGTACAGTGGCACATGGCACTGGATAACATTGATATGGTCTCCTGTCACAAATGTCAGCCACTGTGTAACGTCTCACACCAAATGGAACACTGTACTCCATCATGTTGATCAATATTTACACACAATGTCGTATCTGCCACCCATGCTGACCACTATCTCACACCTGAGCCCATGTGTTACACTGAAAACCCAGATGAACTCATTCATTCAGCATGACTGTCATCATTGGAAACAGATGTCACCCTGTTGTGTTATTGCTAGGACCAATTACATGCCGCATGTTATGTCTTTGTACACACTGGCAACTCCTGCAGTGTATGTCCACATGTACAGGGGGGCTCGACCCGCTAAAGCATGACGAGTACTTCAGCACCACACCTGGCATCCGTTGCATTATTATTGTTTGTCACTTGGGTAGACGGCCAGAGCAGATGTCTTTGCTACATGTCTGCCACCTGTAACCACAGGGACCTATGTGGTAGTGTCAGGTCTGTGCTCATGTTGTTTGGACTGTTGTATGTGAATCAGTGACATGTACATTTCAACAATGGTGCTTAGCTACACTATGTTTTTGAGTGTTGTGCTGTGTCCCGGTGCTACTCACCTGCCACCAGTGCATGTCCATTGTTCACATCAGGAATGTAGTGTTGGCAGATGGACTGCATGCACGGTTGTGGATTGTGCTAACTGTATGGAATATAGTATGCGACATTTGTCCACAGGCTATGGGTGTCCAGTTTTGCCCGTGCAATGTGTGTGCACTGATTAGCGGGAATTGTCTGCAATGTTGGATGGTCAGCACAAGTGGCACACGTGTGCAGTGTGTTGCCACCAACACTAGTGTATGTGCATGCTATGGGGTGCTAGCCATCCTTGCTCACCATCTATTCCAGCACTGTGTGGGTGGATCACATCTGCTGGTGTATCAGGATGGTGTGGGCACCCAAGACAGGTGAGATGTACCTTGACTGTTGTGCCTGTGACACTCATCCAACTCTGACATTTGGTCAATGTGAGGTACCAGTGTCCCACTACCCATGCACAGCCAGCATGTTTGTTAGATGTGGGATGTTGATTGTATGCTGTGTTGGGCCTGACAGCCTGTGTGGAATGAGGGTCAGGATGCATGTCCTTTGGGACATGTGGTGTAAAATTACATCCACTGGTGTCAGGTGTCTGAGCCAGTAGTCCATATGTCATGCATACAGTATGTTCATGCGTGGTCTTGTTGGCATACTGGCTTGGCGTTGTCCATGTAGTGTTGTATGTTTGTGTTGTGGCACTGTTGTGTCTTGAAACAGCTGGATGTGTATCACCAAGGTATGTGTTGTGGTGCACATGTGTCCTTGGGCAGTCCCTCCTTGATGCTGCATGTAAATGTCCAAAATGGGGGAAGATAAGGGTGCATACAGGCCCTGCTGATCACGTCCCTCATCTATTGTTAATGTGTGCCACATTGGCTATCTGTGTGCTTGTAGAGAGTATTGGGCAGTGGGGTAATGGTGGCCTGTTACAGTGGTACACATACTCTGCACAGGCGTGACATCATCTGTCACTGTCCGACTTTGTATTCAAGTCAGCAGCAGATATGGCCTGTGTACTGATGACATTGGCACATGTATGGGTTTGGGATGTGAATGTCATTGAATTTGAGTGTGTTCGAAGTGGCACTGAGTACAAAGACAATCCCAATGATCCATCCACATTGTGTTGTTGATGTGTCCCCTGCAATTATTGTCCAAGGAGGTGTGGCAGGTACAGCAGCAACGTGGAAGCCAGCAGTGTCTCTGCTTCACACATGTCCTGTGTCATGTACACCCAAGGCTGAGTCCACCTCAGCTCGATATGTGACTCTTGGCATTCACATAGACAGTGTTCGTATTGTGTCCACTGACTGTGCACATCCATGACAGTTGTACAATTAATCTGTCTCATGTTGGGACAACACTGAATTGCACTGTGTGCTTTCAGGGATGACAGTCAATGTTAGCGCCGTGACAGGACAGACTTTATGAATTTGTGCACATCCTAATTTATGTTGCTATGACGTGTCCCCTTTCATCTCACCTAGGAGGCGACCTAATGTGTTTCGTACCTTCACCCTGCTGGCTAACATGGAGGATACCGACATCATAAGGCGATTCCGTCTGGATCGGACAAACCTCCTGGAACTTTGTGCACTATTGGAGCCACACCTGCTTCCACGCAGGACATACCCAACAGCACTCACACCAACGGCAAAGGTGATGGCATTCCTACATTTCGTGGCTACGGGATCCTTCCAGCAAACTGTGGGCATTGCAGGGGGATGTCCCAACCAACATTCAGCATGGTGCTACGTGATGTCCTGTTGGCTATGATGCAACACAGGGACCAATTCATACATTTCCCCAGGCGGCATGAGTTGGCGGATGTGAAGGGCGAATTTTATGCACTTGGACACGTTCCTAATGTAGTTGGTGCAATAGATGGCACACATGTTTCCCTGATTCCACCCCAAGCACGGGAACATATTTACCGAAATAGGAAACATTATCATTCCATCAATGTGCAGGTGGTGTGCCAGGCAAATATGGTCATCTCACACGTCTGTGCAAAGTTTCCAGGATCAGCCCACGATTCACACATAATGTGCAACAGCATTTTACCACAGCTGATGGCCAATCTGGCACCGGAGCGGGCATGGATTGTGGGTGAGTACAAAGGGTCGAGTTGTGTGCTGTTTGTGTGACATGCTGTCCTCGGACACATGTCAGACACTCAATCTGTATGTGTCTTTCACACTTAGGTGACTCTGCATATCCCAATGGACCTTGGTTGCTGAGTCCACTTCGCAATCCCAGGACACCAGCTGAAGTGCGCTACAACAATGCCCATGGGAGGACACGTCGGGTCATTGAGCGAACATTTGGACTCCTGAAATCGCATTTCGATGCCTCGACAAGACCGGAGGGGCTCTGCAGTACTCACCCGTCAAGGTGTGTCAGATAGTGGTAGCATGCTGCATGCTACACAACCTGGCCGTGCGGAAGGGGATCCCCTTAATCCAGGATGATGATGACCAGCCACAGCCCCCACCTGCAAACACTCAAACGTCAAGTGACGAGGATAGTGGAGAGGAGGAAGGTGTTGGACAGCGTCAGCAGCTCATCAACAACTACTTCACTTGATGGTCAGTGGCAATGTCAATACTGGCTGTTGTCTGATGATGTTGTGCTTGGTGAATATGTGTATGTGAGTTTTGTGACTACAGCATGTTGCAGAGTCAGTGCTGGCTGCAGGTGTGTATGGCAATGGATCTTTTGACACAGCTACTTGATGTCTATGTTGGTACAGTTGCTCCTTGTGACATGTGCAGATTGTCGTACCTTGATGTGCTGTGTTGTGAGATGGTTGTTAGTCCGCCACCTGAGTAGCAACTGATGTTCTGTTGTGTTTTCCTAGGTCCCTTCAGCCTCTACTTGCCTGCGGAGTATCCCTGCTCCTGTGACATTGTAATCATGGGTGTGATTTAACATACTGTGATGAACATGGAACAGTGACAACTACATTGGTGCGTTATTAGTGTTTATTTACAGTGGATACATGTGATGTAGATGTGGATATTGACAGATTTGTGAATGGTGAATAACAGATTTGTCAGTGATGGTAGATGAGACAATAGAGTATACACTAGATCAGTATGGCAACACAGTCCAACAGTCATTTGCCATTCCCACGCCATTGTGTGTGGGGACAGTCTGCAGGGTACACAGCAGGGTGTAGAGGGGTGCCATCATGGCTGGCTACTTGACTGGCTTTTGCCAGGTGCTTTGCCACGGGATGCTCCCAATGATTTTTTCGGGCGGCCCCTTGCTCTTTTGGCAGGGGGGACACAGGTGCATGGCCAGTGGTGTCTGATGAGTCCCCATGCTCGCTGGACGCAGGGGAGGGTGGGGGTCTGTCATCCTGCGGCACAACGGAGGGAGCTGTAGGTGTTGGCGGTGCCGCATGCCTGTCCCTGAGGACCCCCACTAGCTGGCCCAGGAGATCCCTGATTTGGCCCATGCAGGCCACGAGTTGGCACATGCGGTTGTCAATTGAGCGCAGCATCTGTTGTTGCTCACGGGCATCCTGCTGAGCCTGCCTCAACTGTCCCTGGGCGTGTTCATAGGCCCCCCACAACTCTGTGAATGTGTTCCAGTGATTCAGTGGCCGGGTCTTCTTCCCTTTGGGTCAGCCTTGTTCTCACACCTGGCCTGCTGTCACGGCCCTGTTGCCTCCCTCCTGTGGGCACCGGCCTACTCTCCCGTACCTCCGCAGTTGTTGTGGTCTGGTTGGCCTGTGGAGCAGGGCGAGTGTTGCAGGCAGCAGTGGTAGTGGTTGTGGTGGTGGAGGTGGTGGTGGTGGCACAGGTCGTTGCAGCAGGACTCTGCGTTGATGTTGTTGCTGAGGGTGGTGGGGCTGTGGGGTCCTGGGACACATTACGCCCTGCCACACCAGATGGTCCGGGTTGGTCCTCCTCCTCCTCATTATCCAGGGAGTCTGCATCCGAGGGGAGATGTTCGGGAGCTGGTGACTGGCTGTGCTGGTTGAGGTTGTCGTCCTCTGCAGTCAGTTGTTGGTCACCTGTGGGACAGGAAGTAGATGGTAATTGCCTTACAGACCTCAGGGTTGCTGTGTTTGATGTCTCTTATTTACATGTTATGCTACACACAGTTGCCTTTTTCACACATTGTATGTCTGCACAGTGATGTGCCTCATGCCATGAAGTGGAGTTACATTCATCATTTCACAATGGTGTGACCTGTGATTGGTTAGCATGCCACACGTCTAGTATTGGTGATATCAATGTGAGGTTGTCATCTGACAACTGGCATGACTACAAGTTGATGTTCAGCATCTTTGCTGATCACTCTGCCTGGCAGACATTACCTGTGTGCATGGACTAGCCATTGTCATCACATGCATACCGTTGACATGTCCTGTGCTTGTATTTCTTTATACAGCAGACCATGCTAGTTTGGTTTTCCCATGGTCCTTCATAATCAGCTCCCATGTACGCTACAGAGGGAAGTCTGGGTGATGCATGTCAGAGGCCCGTTTACTTGGACATATTTGTTGAGAGTCACAGTTCTGTTTCTGTCACAGTTACGTACGCTGAGCTGTCTGCATCCTGTCAATGGCTGTGCTTTACTTTTCTATTTTTGGGTGAAGTAGAGCCTCATGTTGTCATGTCTCCCAATGCTTTTGTTGAGTGATGGTGGTGTACATGCACTGTCTGATTACCTGTGCAGTGTCACTTTGGTTTTTACTTACAGACACATGCTTCTGGGTGGGGTGCTCCATCCTGCTGAGGGGTGGGAGAGGGGGCCTGTTGGGAGTTGTAGTGCTGCCTCCAGATACACATTCCCCATCCCTGTGAAGGTGGCTACCTACCTGTTAGGTGGTGGGGGTGCGTTCAATGGCTGACACATGCTTCTGGGTGGGGTGCTCCATCCTGCTGAGGGGTGGGAGAGGGGGCCTGTTGGGAGTTGTAGTGCTGCCTCCAGATACACATTCCCCATCCCTGTGAAGATGGCTACCTACCTGTTAGGTGGTGGGGGTGCATTCAATGGCTGACACATGCTTCTGGGTGGGGTGCTCCATCCTGCTGAGGGGTGGGAGAGGGGGCCTGTTGGGAGTTGTAGTGCTTTTTGTCTGTACACATGCATCCCAGTTGGTTTTGTTTAGCTTTGTGCTTTTTCAGGTTTAGTGGTGCTTACATCTGTGTGACCTGTTTTGGGTATTGTGGGTCAGACGAATGTCCTTTGGCCTAGGGGTTGTAGGTTTGAATTTGTGCAAGACGGTACATGGCAATGTGATGATATACATTGGTTTGTACTTACCAGCTTCCAGTCCCCCGCGGATTCCTTCAAGACTCTCTGGATGTAGGATTCCAAGGACCTTCTCCTCCCACGGACTGTATGGTTTGGGTGGGATGGGAGTGCCTCCACCAGTCCCGTCAGCCAGCTGACGGTTCTTGGCCCTCTTCCTCTTCACCACGGTCTTCAGGTCATGCCACCGCTTCTGTATTTCCTGCTTGTTGCGGGGGGTGGTCCCTACTGCATTGACCTTATTAACTATCCTCACCCACATTTGGGTTCTTGTGGCTAATGGGGTGTGTTGGACCATGTTGCCATAGAGTTGTGGTTCAACTCTTATTATCTCATCTACCATGACTGCAAGCTCTGCATCAGTGAATTTTGGCATTTTGTGTGGTGCCATGGTGTGTGCTGTGCAGATGTTCTGTGGTGCAGTTGTGTGGGTGTTGTGGGTGGTGTAGGTGGTGTGTGTGTTGTGATGGTGCTGTGTGCAGGTTTGCCTCTCCTTTGTTCTCTGGGGTTGGGACCTTCAGTTGTGGAGTGTAGCAAAGGATTGTGGTCAGGGAGGGGCTAGTTTTATGCTCGGCTATGGGTGGTGTGGCAAGCTGGTCTGTTGCTGTCAGGTGTGTTGTGTGTGTTGTCCTGTGATTGGTTATTTTGAACTTTCTGGGGCTGTTGTCATTGGGCACTTTTGGTTTGTGTTGGGACAGGTCTACTTCAGTGTGTGCATTGTTTGGTTTTTTTTTCGGTTTTTTTCAACGTCCGCCATTTTTTTGCGGTTCCTCGGCAGCGGTTCCTCGGCAGCGGTGGCTATGCTGCAGCCCTTCCGCCGCCTATCGCATTCATCGCTGTTCGCGCACGATGCGCTCGGATTCACAGGTGGGTACCATGGTGGTGGCGGGGATGTCATAATGTCACGGGCGGTTACTCCATGTGCATGGTGGCGGTTCTTGGCTTTTCCGCTGTGTATCCAGCCGTTGCGGTCGGATTTTCAGCTGGTCCGGCGTGTGCGGGCGGTTTTTCGTTGTCTCCCGCCGCCGCGGACGGATTATTGTGGCGGTTCATCGTAATGTGTCCGGCGTTTTTCCCGGTGGCCATGCAGGCGGTTTTTTGCCGCTACCATGGCGGTCGGTATGTTTTTCCGACCGCCATCGTAATCGACCCCAAAGTTTGGTTTTGTATGTAAAATAAACAATACCAGCTTTACAAACTTTATAAATGTAAAATTAAGAAATGGTTAAGTTGTGTTGATCTGCCTTTTTTCTTGGAGGTAATCAAAGTCAATAGAGGAGAGGGCAGAGCAGGTGTCTTTCAAAAGCAGTTGTTGACTTTAGAGTGCTAAAAAGCATACATTTACACTCACCATAGTCCATAGGTTTGGAGCCGTCAGAGTCACTTGCTGGGGTGAGAGACAGAGCATCGGAGTGGATCCATCATTTTTGGTGCCATTGTATAATGTATGCAGTTGTGTCAATATTGCTCCCCTACTCGACATCTTTGATGTAGAGTTCCTCAAGCATGTACTCTGTCCCTTTCCTTTAAACATCTACATGCTTCTACTGACACATTCAACCACAGACCGTGGTCTTAGGTACTGGGTGCTATATAGTTTGTGTATATGTCAAAGTGAGAAACTCAAAAAGGTTTGGGAGGTACCCTAGTACTTGGAAAAGGGATGGGTATAGATACTGAAACAAACACAAAGTTCCCTTCTCCTTCTACTCTGAAAACATGAGGATTCGATCTTCTAATTGGATTGGTTAACTTAGTTATAGTAAGGCCATACACTGAGATATAATAAGACAAATTTTACCAGGTTGCTAAATTTACAGACAAAAATATATAAAATCATAGACAGAATAATCAATTTCTAATCAAACATATGAATTCAAAGGAATGTATTATCAATATTTTATTCAAAAGATCATGTTCTATACAATTGATATTAACAAAGTTAAAAACACATTTAAAATCATATATTCATCATATTTTTAAATAAAAGGTAAACAATATGTGCAATAAATACATGAAGAACAACTGTCGACGCGGCGTTTCGGTGCTAAGGTGGATCGTCACCTTCTTCAGGACAATAGTTCAATATTTAAAAATCTGAATAGAATGTAAAAAAGTTTATTAGAAAAACATTTTTTAAAACATTCCTTTGTTACATTATTCATGATTTATATTTAGCAACCTAGGAATAAGTCTGCATGGAAGAAAAGTGTAGGCCAAAAATCCAATAGGCTTAGACTCATTAATTTAAAACACAGAAAGATTACTCAAACATAATAGTTTAATACACCGGGTCTCATTCATATTAATAGTAAACCCGTTATATACCTATTGATTTATATGGAAGCTCTTATATTTGCCTCCAATGAAGTTTTGGACGGGTTCCTCGTCTGATTTTTACAGTCTCATAGGTGCCGGATGATACTATGAGGGAAGAGTATTCCATTAAGATCAAACCCTCTGAATAAAAATGAGAATAAGTTATAGAAATACGAACAATAGTAGGCCCTATGAGGCCTTTATACCAAACAGCAGTGAACTAATAGAAAGATAGCCATTGGAAACATGCTCACAAATTTAGTATAAACTGCCTACTGTCCCTGACACACAGGGAGCGCATTGATAAAAAGGATGTTCTGGTATTTATGGATATAAAAAATAATATTCGGGGAGACAGTATATGGCTCTACATAACAAAAATTGAGATCTACATATCTACAGGGTCTTAATCCCCATGATATTGCAGAACTGATTACCTGCATTTTTATGTACCACCATTTATATGTGCCATCATTTTTTATGCCAAAAAATAATAAAATGGGTATACCTATAGTGGCGACAGGAACTGACAACACGTCAATATGTTTTATAGTTAAAAAGCATTGATGTGTCTAAGACAAATATGACACTGCACCAAGATGGCCGCCATAGTGAAGGACGAGTAAAACATCATTTCGGCACAAGTGTACACAAAACACATGGGGGACCATAAGGGGCAGGTACCTGTGTTGATTTTCAGTTCGCCTGGTATGAACCTAGAGTTCGTGAAGATATAAAATGAAACAGTATATTGCAAGTATTATTACCGTGCTGCGCGATTGATTAACACAACATGGCGGTACAATTATAATTAAAATCTTTACCACGATCCGAATGATTTAGCAATATGACAATCTTGGGGCATAATAAAGAGTAACTAATATTATCATTATTACAAACCAGAGAATAGGTGCTTCATAAATAAATAAGATTTGCAGGTAGGTTCATTTATTTTACAGGGGGACTGGAATTGGACTACGAGATTGAGCCAGTTGAAGTGCAGCCGCCATTGTGGAGGACATTGTCTGGACAGTGCGGTGCAGCCCACCCACGTCTGAATGGATGCCCTCCATGAAAGCTAACACCTGTGCCAATTTGCGGTCGTGGTCTGACAATGCATTGAGGAGCCCTGTCTGCCCCACACACAGCTGGCGCATAAGGTCCACACACTCTGCACTGATGGCAGCAGGGGGCACAGGGGCAGGGGATGTTCCCTGCAGGTCTTACATTGCACCCCTACTGAGAACTGCCAATGTTAGTCACCTTGGTTATCTTCTGCCATGTACAGCAGGGATTGGTTGCCTGTATGATTAGGTTCAGGGCCTGTCACACATACAACCTATTCTCCAAAACCTGATTGCCATTAATTTTCTGTTGTCTGCTCTGGCTTTTGAACATTGATTGTAATGTCTAATTAGAGACTAGGACCAGATCTTCTAACTATATTGTTTAGTATTGTGGTGAAGTTCAAAGGCAAAGGGGAGGCGGAGGCGGAGCCAAGCCGGGCAGCAAAATGGGCGCTCGATAGAGGGGCTCTGCCGGCTGAATGCAGAATCCTGCACGATCCTGCCGGGTCGACTGCCCGTTTGCTGCCGAAACACAGTCCCAACAACCATTTTCTGTGTGGGACCTTCCCTGAAGTGAAGCGAAGCGAAGCGCTGCGGTGATCAGCAGTGAAGCTCCGACATCCAGCAAGTTGCGGCCTGGCTGCTTCGCATTGGGCTGTTAGTGAGGCACAATGCTGTGGTGGCCCTGCGGAACTGGAGCAGAAGCTGGAAACCGGCGGGCCCCGGTGCGGAAAAATGCCTCTTACCGCCCGCCAGCAGCGGTCCTCACGGCCGCCATATTATGAAGGGCAAATATGGCCCATTTCCCGACCTCCGCGGTGCAACGCCGACCGCCATGAAATTGCGCCCGCCACCGCGCCGGTGTGAGCCAATGGAGACTTACCGCCATGCGGAATGACGTCCCGTCCGCTCAACAAATTAGGATGCGCCAAACAACCCGTCGAACCGCAGGGGAGAAACCGCCCATCCAGACACGGCGGAATCTCGACAGCGGAGCGTGAAACGAGACTCCGGAGCCCTCCACTCGGAGCCGAACGCCATGGATCCAGCACTACACGTCCTCCCGGTGCTGTACGTGATACATCACCAGGCCAACATCGCCCGCCGCGGACGCCGCCGCAGGTACGTAAACAAAACACAATACAGCACAAAACAGAACACAAATTCCACGGGCTGAAACAGGGCACCTGGCCACACCAGACACACTGGTGTGGACAGGAACACATCCATCAGTGTACCCACACATGTCTCAGCTGGCACCAATTCACACCCTGCATCAAGCCCACCAAAGTACCGCGAACATAATGTAATGTGTAGCTGACGACACCGCAGCGGTGAGCATGCGGGAAATCCATCGCACAAAGCAGAATGCATGTACAGCAACGGACAGGCCAGAAAGACCCCAGGCCACCACCACCACCCACCACCCACAGCTCCGCCGCACACAGCAAGAAACATGCCAATCCCCCCTGTGCACCCCCATGTCCAACACCAAGCGACCTAAATCCACACCCAGCAGCACACAACTAACACCTAGGGAGACAGACACAGCAGCATTTGGTGTAGATTAACACACAGCACAGAGGCACAGGCCCAGGGCAACACACACACACACCACAACACCACATACATGGCAAGAAAGCAGAAGACAAGCACAAAATGAACATACACACAAGGAACATACAGACTACTGGACACACACCCTGCCAACTCACACAGACATACCCCACACCGACACACAGCCACATACACAGACTACATGCCACCAGCAATGGAGCACAACATAGAGGAAAGCATGAATGATGTGCACACAAATGGGAGGGCAAGGAGACAACCAACAACCAGGTGAACAGACACATGCAGGACAAGGAACCCAGAACAACATCCACACCCCATCCAAGCACATGGCTGGCACAGTGAGTGAAGTCAAACAACAGTCACCTCAGTGCAACAACTCAGGGAGACAGCAAGGTAACCCATGCATAGGGACAGGGATGAAAGGAAGGACCTCAAGTCAAACAGAGAACAGCAAGTACACATGAGTATCACACAGGGCACATTGGCACACTCAATGACTGCCAAACACAAGTAGGAGTCCCCAAACATACCCCCTCATATCTGCAGCACACAATCCCAATGCCAGACACACAGAAGGGCCTACATAATGTCCAGACAAGATACAAACAAACAATCAAACCCCCTGGGGGCATCCACAAACATCACACACACACAGGGATTACAGTACCAACGTCTGCACCAAAACAAAAATGGCAAACACAATTCTAAACAGAAACACATACAGAACCACAAAAATAACACACAGCACCTGTGCAGCCAAACTAGGGGAAGGCAATGGGAGCACACACACAACAGGAGTGCACCACCTCATCAGTCAGGAAAAATGCATGGGCTACATACCACAACACAGACAAGAAGTGCACCATCACAGAACAACACAGACACATCAAACACACAACAGATGCACAACACCACAAAACACATAGCAAACACAGCAGTACATCAGGGGATGTATACTAGGACAGCACAAGGCAACATACACCCACAGCACTGAATGCACAACAAGCAGTGTGTGCACACAAACACACAACAGTCCCACACAGCCATGAGTCACACGCCAGTAACACACACATCAACACACACGACAAAGCCACAACCAACACACCGTACAACCCTTGACCACCCAAATGCACACCATGCAAGTAACCGTTGTGACTAGGATGACTGCCCATCACAACATGACTACACATCTACACTGCTAGGCATACATGAAAGCAAGAACGCACATACATGTTGAGCCTGGTCAGCCTGCCTGCAATCCCGTGTATATGACCCCTCTATGTGTTTGCAGTGCCCACATACCAGGATGCAGTAAAACATAGCCAACAGCAACAAGGAAGGAACATGAGTCTGGTATGTCACCGAAAACAACATCAATGACCCCACAAGTATCCGAGTTATGAAGAACTGAAGTCCCCGTCACCCCTGTAAAATAAATGATAAGTCAAACAAGCCAGTGGCACAGTTGAAGTGGCACACAGAGCATGTGGCACAGTAAATGTTAGACATACAGGAAAAGCCTAATCCAGTAAGGACAATGACACAACTGACAACATGAGCAACTGTTTTTATTCACAAATAGCACTGATAGGCAACAATATCAGACAGGACCAAGGCACAAGATGCAGAGCCTGAACATGAGAAGCTGCACAGGCAGGGGGCAAACTGCAAGGCCAGTGGCCAGTCCAAGGTGCTGACAGAGACAATGAGAAGCTGCACAGGCAGGGGGCAAACTGCAAGGCCAGTGGCCAGTCCAAGGTGCTGACAGAGACAATGAGAAGCTGCACAGGCAGGGGGCAAACTGCAAGGCCAGTGGCCAGTCCAAGGTGCTGACAGAGACAATGAGAAGCTGCACAGGCAGGGGGCAAACTGCAAGGCCAGTGGCCAGTCCAAGGTGCTGACAGAGACAATGAGAAGCTGCACAGGCAGGGGGCAAACTGCAAGGCCAGTGGCCAGTCCAAGGTGCTGACAGAGACAATGAGAAGCTGCACAGGGAATGTGTGTCACCAAACTCCGCCATGGTCAGCAACACAGTCTGGTGTGACACGATGGGCAGCACAGGTACCGGTGTGGGAGAGACAGGTCTGTGACATTGATCAACATTCAGACCTGGCTGTCAGTCTGACTGGGAGCTGACTGTGTGTCGGGCACAGTTGGACCACTTGACTGGGGAGTGAGACGCCCAGCTGAGGAAGAGCTATCAGTGGCCTTGGACGCTGGAGGGCTGCTTGGACCAGGTGGTGTAGTGGCACGTGGAGGTGGACTCAGGCCGACGTGGGACACAGTGTGGGAGGGAGACAGTGGAGGGGTGCCTTTCCACTTCTTGGGGATTCTAAATGGCTTGCCTGTCTTCGTATCAATGGGAAGTGGTGTGGACACAAACGGCACACTCAGCACCAAGGCTGCCGCAGGTGCACACGCTGGACCTCCCTTTGGGGATGTGCTGGATCCAGAAGGACGCTTAGCCTGGCATTGCCTCTGCCCCTCCATCCCCTCTTTACCCTGTGTGCCCCCTACAGTGCCCTCCTGTCCCTGCTTCACTGGACTTGGAATGGGAGTAGAGGTAGTTGGTGAAACAGCCTTGGATACCTTACTATGTGTAGCCTTGCCAGGCCCCACCTTCACAGTGGGCATGGAGAGTGTCTGCATGCCTTTGCGAGACGTTTTTGGGACCACAGAGTCTGTGGCCGGGGATTGCTCTGAGGCTTGTGACCCTGAGTACTTCCTCCTTGAATCATGTGCCTTTGCAACGCCTGACGGACTCTTCCCTTTGCGCTCTGGGGTTGTATTTCTCTTTGTAGGGGAAGGTGTCTGTGACCTTGACCGCTTGGGCTGCTGCTGCTGTGTGCTACGTGTGCAGTATCGTGACGTTGAGGTGTGTGAAGCGTGGTCACCGTCGTCAGACGTAGCCACTGGCATGGGGGTGGCCAAAGGGACTGGAATTGGACTACGAGATTGAGCCAGTTGAAGTGCAGCCGCCATTGTGGAGGACATTGTCTGGACAGTGCGGTGCAGCCCACCCACGTCTGAATGGATGCCCTCCATGAAAGCTAACACCTGTGCCAATTTGCGGTCGTGGTCTGACAATGCATTGAGGAGCCCTGTCTGCCCCACACACAGCTGGCGCATAAGGTCCACACACTCTGCACTGATGGCAGCAGGGGGCACAGGGGCAGGGGCAGCGGTGCCTGGAATGAAGGACACTCTACCCCTCTTTGTGGTGCGAACACGGGCAGCAACAGAGGAAGTGGCTGGGAGGGTGGGCACTGCACGCTGTGTGCTGGAAGATGTAGCAGACTCTCCGTTCCCTGTGTCCTCCAAGATGTCTGCACCACCGCCGTCATCAGATGATGTTGAACTTTGCGTCTCGGGCTGTGATTCCTCCAGCATACTCCTATCCCCCTCCGAGGCGCTGGTCACATCTGTGTCACTGGGATCCTGTGCAGCTGTTGTGCTTGTCTCACCACCACTGGTGTCCGTCCCCTGTCCCTCCGTGCCCACGGGAGATGCTGCATAACAGAGAGACATGTAGGGTCAGCAAAGTGACAGCAACAGGACAAACATATTCAAGCAAAGCAACACTGAGGATGACAAAGTCTACATGTTGCAGGCCACCCCGTGCATTCACACCATGCAGACACACATCACTACCTCAAACAGTGCGTACAAACATCTAAACACGGCACAGCTGAGCCATGTGATGGGCAGACAGCACAACATCATGCATGTTGGGGCGTACAAACACTAACACCAATGGACCAGGCCTGCAGCACACCACCCACAATGCCATTGAAATTCCCAGGACTGCAAAACATCAGTAAGTGCATGTATGTAATATCCGTGACTGCCACACCCAGCACAGGGGCCACTTACAACCCACTGCATCACAGTAACCACATCACGTACACCAGCGCAGGTACAGGCATGGTACACATGCAGCCACTCACAGACAAAATCAACCTTCACAGAATACTCACCCCTAGCTTGCTGTTGATGCTCCTTCAAACGTGTGTCCAGCTCAGGCTGTGTCACAGCCAAGATGCGGCACATCAGTGGTGTCAAGCTGCGTCGTGACAACCTGCCACTGCGAGGGAGTATCCCCAGTGTCATCTCGGCAACGTTCTTTGCCAGTCGTGATATGTCGTCCCACCTCTTGTGGCAGTGGGTGCGCCGGCGGTTCGACACTCCCAGAGCCCGCACCTTGGTTGCAATGGACCTCCACACGGCCTTACGCTGGTGTACCTTGAGCTGCAGGTGTGGGAGACAAGAGGGGGAAAACATCAGTGACACACTCTCATGGTAAAACCTCTCCCTCTGAACAGTGGCATGACACAGACTCATCTCCACACGGCAGATATGGGTCATTGATGTACACTCATGCGAACCACACACGTATCACACTCTGTACAGTCAGTGATGTGTCCTTGTCACATTGGGCGTGGACAGTCCATGCCAGGTAGAATCACACAGAGATGGACAACGAGGACCCACACAAACAGTCACATGAACAATAACTGTCCAGAAACATGCATCACCAGATAGCTGTCACACCATATGGATGTGTACACAACACATGTCCATCCACCCTTCATGTCCATGCATTTAATGTGTGGGTTGCATACACCCCCTTAACAACTAGGAAACAGCATGTCAGCCAGTGCATTACACAACCCCACACTCTCAGGCACATACACCATCTGATCAACTACATGTGTGCCCCCTTGCACTCACACCCCCACTGTTGGAGACTTACCACAACATTTGGGCCACCATATAGCCGTGGGTACTGTGTCAGCACCTCGTCCACCAGGACATCCAGCTCCTCGCTTGTAAATGGACTGGCACGGATCTTCTCCGTCCTAGCCATCACTGTGGACATGAGACGTCAGCGGCGGCAGTGGGCGGTGAGGGGTCTCAGGCAGCAGTCCCTGGAGGCAGCAGCAGGTGAGGGGTCTCAGGCAGCAGTCCCTGGAGGCAGCAGCAGGTGAGGGGTCCCAGGCAGCAGTCCCTGGAGGCAGCAGCAGGTGAGGGGTCCCAGGCAGCAGGCTCTGTGAGCAGTGGAAATGTGGTGCTCCCTTCCACACATATATAGGGCCCTGGACTCGTTTCAGTGGTCATAGTCTTCTGCCATTGGTGTTCCAGGTCAGCCTTTTTCAAAAGCATCCAATGACCGCCTCCGCGGGGGCAGAGCACGCCCACCGTGATATTAGAATCTGCATCATGCCACCGCGATAGCGGTCCCCATTGGCTGCAAGGGCATGGTTCATGGCGGTGTCACACCGCGGGGTCCTGGCCGGCGCTACCGCGGTGGTGCATCTTACAAATGCATCCTATCTCCGCATCCGCTGGGGCGGAGCACGCCCACCGCGATTTTTGAATCTGCATCATGCCACCGCGATAGCGGTCCCCATTGGCTGCAAGGGCATGGTTCATGGCGGTGTCACACCGCGGGGTCCTGGCCGGCGCTACCGCGGTGGTGCATCTTACAAATGCATCCTATCTCCGCATCCGCTGGGGCGGAGCACGCCCACCACGATTTTTGAATCTGCATCATGCCACCGCGATAGCGGTCCCCATTGGATGCAAGGGCATGGTTCATGGCGGTGACACACCGCGGGGTCCTGGCCGGCGCTACCGCGGTGGTGCATCTCACAAATGCATCCTATCGCCGCATCCGCTGGGGCGGAGCACGCCCACCGCGATTTTCGAATCTGCATCATGCCACCGCGATAGCGGTCCCCATTGGCTGCAAGGGCATGGTTCATGGCGGTGTCACACCGCGGGGTCCTAGCCAGCGCTACCGCTGTTTGATTGCCATAGAGTGACATGGGTGACCGGGATGTGGCTGGTGGAGCATGACAAACGCCATCTGCAGCTATGTGGAGGGCCATCACTGACACCAATGTGTCATGTGCAGCACATGACACACTTGCGTCAGTGGTGGGCATCGACACAGGTACAAATGGTGGTTGGCATGCTCCGCCACCCAATTCACGGACAGTATGTGCGTCCGCCATGGGGAATATGCAGCACAACATCGTACACTCTGTGTGTCATTGTGTTTATGGGGCACGTTTGAGGCACCTACGGACAGTTCTTGTTGTGTGTGGATCAATGGGCATTACTGTGCTACACACAGTGGATACGTACAGTGGCACATGGCACTGGATAACATTGATATGGTCTCCTGTCACAAATGTCAGCCACTGTGTAACGTCTCACACCAAATGGAACACTGTACTCCATCATGTTGATCAATATTTACACACAATGTCGTATCTGCCACCCATGCTGACCACTATCTCACACCTGAGCCCATGTGTTACACTGAAAACCCAGATGAACTCATTCATTCAGCATGACTGTCATCATTGGAAACAGATGTCACCCTGTTGTGTTATTGCTAGGACCAATTACATGCCGCATGTTATGTCTTTGTACACACTGGCAACTCCTGCAGTGTATGTCCACATGTACAGGGGGGCTCGACCCGCTAAAGCATGACGAGTACTTCAGCACCACACCTGGCATCCGTTGCATTATTATTGTTTGTCACTTGGGTAGACGGCCAGAGCAGATGTCTTTGCTACATGTCTGCCACCTGTAACCACAGGGACCTATGTGGTAGTGTCAGGTCTGTGCTCATGTTGTTTGGACTGTTGTATGTGAATCAGTGACATGTACATTTCAACAATGGTGCTTAGCTACACTATGTTTTTGAGTGTTGTGCTGTGTCCCGGTGCTACTCACCTGCCACCAGTGCATGTCCATTGTTCACATCAGGAATGTAGCGTTGGCAGATGGACTGCATGCACGGTTGTGGATTGTGCTAACTGTATGGAATATAGTATGCGACATTTGTCCACAGGCTATGGGTGTCCAGTTTTGCCCGTGCAATGTGTGTGCACTGATTAGCGGGAATTGTCTGCAATGTTGGATGGTCAGCACAAGTGGCACACGTGTGCAGTGTGTTGCCACCAACACTAGTGTATGTGCATGCTATGGGGTGCTAGCCATCCTTGCTCACCATCTATTCCAGCACTGTGTGGGTGGATCACATCTGCTGGTGTATCAGGATGGTGTGGGCACCCAAGACAGGTGAGATGTACCTTGACTGTTGTGCCTGTGACACTCATCCAACTCTGACATTTGGTCAATGTGAGGTACCAGTGTCCCACTACCCATGCACAGCCAGCATGTTTGTTAGATGTGGGATGTTGATTGTATGCTGTGTTGGGCCTGACAGCCTGTGTGGAATGAGGGTCAGGATGCATGTCCTTTGGGACATGTGGTGTAAAATTACATCCACTGGTGTCAGGTGTCTGAGCCAGTAGTCCATATGTCATGCATACAGTATGTTCATGCGTGGTCTTGTTGGCATACTGGCTTGGCGTTGTCCATGTAGTGTTGTATGTTTGTGTTGTGGCACTGTTGTGTCTTGAAACAGCTGGATGTGTATCACCAAGGTATGTGTTGTGGTGCACATGTGTCCTTGGGCAGTCCCTCCTTGATGCTGCATGTAAATGTCCAAAATGGGGGAAGATTAAGGGTGCATACAGGCCCTGCTGATCACGTCCCTCATCTATTGTTAATGTGTGCCACATTGGCTATCTGTGTGCTTGTAGAGAGTATTGGGCAGTGGGGTAATGGTGGCCTGTTACAGTGGTACACATACTCTGCACAGGCGTGACATCATCTGTCACTGTCCGACTTTGTATTCAAGTCAGCAGCAGATATGGCCTGTGTACTGATGACATTGGCACATGTATGGGTTTGGGATGTGAATGTCATTGAATTTGAGTGTGTTCGAAGTGGCACTGAGTACAAAGACAATCCCAATGATCCATCCACATTGTGTTGTTGATGTGTCCCCTGCAATTATTGTCCAAGGAGGTGTGGCAGGTACAGCAGCAACGTGGAAGCCAGCAGTGTCTCTGCTTCACACATGTCCTGTGTCATGTACACCCAAGGCTGAGTCCACCTCAGCTCGATATGTGACTCTTGGCATTCACATAGACAGTGTTCGTATTGTGTCCACTGACTGTGCACATCCATGACAGTTGTACAATTAATCTGTCTCATGTTGGGACAACACTGAATTGCACTGTGTGCTTTCAGGGATGACAGTCAATGTTAGCGCCGTGACAGGACAGACTTTATGAATTTGTGCACATCCTAATTTATGTTGCTATGACGTGTCCCCTTTCATCTCACCTAGGAGGCGACCTAATGTGTTTCGTACCTTCACCCTGCTGGCTAACATGGAGGATACCGACATCATAAGGCGATTCCGTCTGGATCGGACAAACCTCCTGGAACTTTGTGCACTATTGGAGCCACACCTGCTTCCACGCAGGACATACCCAACAGCACTCACGCCAACGGCAAAGGTGATGGCATTCCTACATTTCGTGGCTACGGGATCCTTCCAGCAAACTGTGGGCATTGCAGGGGGGATGTCCCAACCAACATTCAGCATGGTGCTACGTGATGTCCTGTTGGCTATGATGCAACACAGGGACCAATTCATACATTTCCCCAGGCGGCATGAGTTGGCGGATGTGAAGGGCGAATTTTATGCACTTGGACACGTTCCTAATGTAGTTGGTGCAATAGATGGCACACATGTTTCCCTGATTCCACCCCAAGCACGGGAGCATATTTACCGAAATAGGAAACATTATCATTCCATCAATGTGCAGGTGGTGTGCCAGGCAGATATGGTCATCTCACACGTCTGTGCAAAGTTTCCAGGATCAGCCCACGATTCACACATAATGCGCAACAGCATTTTACCACAGCTGATGGCCAATCTGGCACCGGAGCGGGCATGGATTGTGGGTGAGTACAAAGGGTCGAGTCGTGTGCTGTTTGTGTGCCATGCTGTCCTCGGACACATGTCAGACACTCAATCTGTATGTGTCTTTCACACTTAGGTGACTCTGCATATCCCAACGGACCTTGGTTGCTGAGTCCACTTTGCAATCCCAGGACACCAGCTGAAGTGCGCTACAACAATGCCCATGGGAGGACACGTCGGGTCATTGAGCGAACATTTGGACTCCTGAAATCGCGTTTTCGATGCCTCGACAAGACCGGAGGGGCTCTGCAGTACTCACCCGTCAAGGTGTGTCAGATAGTGGTAGCATGCTGCATGCTACACAACCTGGCCGTGCGGAAGGGGATCCCCTTAATCCAGGATGATGATGACCAGCCACAGCCCCCACCTGCAAACACCCAAACGTCAAGTGACGAGGATAGTGGAGAGGAGGAAGGTGTTGGACAGCGTCAGCAGCTCATCAACAACTACTTCACTTGATGGTCAGTGGCAATGTCAATACTGGCTGTTGTCTGATGATGTTGTGCTTGGTGAATATGTGTATGTGAGTTTTGTGACTACAGCATGTTGCAGAGTCAGTGCTGGCTGCAGGTGTGTATGGCAATGGATCTTTTGACACAGCTACTTGATGTCTATGTTGGTACAGTTGCTCCTTGTGACATGTGCAGATTGTCGTACCTTGATGTGCTGTGTTGTGAGATGGTTGTTAGTCCGCCACCTGAGTAGCAACTGATGTTCTGTTGTGTTTTCCTAGGTCCCTTCAGCCTCTACTTGCCTGCGGAGTATCCCTGCTCCTGTGACATTGTAATCATGGGTGTGAGTTAACATACTGTGATGAACATGGAACAGTGACAACTACATTGGTGCGTTATTAGTGTTTATTTACAGTGGATACATGTGATGTAGATGTGGATATTGACAGATTTGTGAATGGTGAATAACAGATTTGTCAGTGATGGTAGATGAGACAATAGAGTATACACTAGATCAGTATGGCAACACAGTCCAACAGTCATTTGCCATTCCCACGCCATTGTGTGTGGGGACAGTCTGCAGGGTACACAGCAGGGTGTAGAGGGGTGCCATCATGGCTGGCTACTTGACTGGCTTTTGCCAGGTGCTTTGCCACGGGATGCTCCCAATGATTTTTTCGGGCGGCCCCTTGCTCTTTTGGCAGGGGGGACACAGGTGCATGGCCAGTGGTGTCTGATGAGTCCCCATGCTCGCTGGACGCAGGGGAGGGTGGGGGTCTGTCATCCTGCGGCACAACGGAGGGAGCTGTAGGTGTTGGCGGTGCCGCATGCCTGTCCCTGAGGACCCCCACTAGCTGGCCCAGGAGATCCCTGATTTGGCCCATGCAGGCCACGAGTTGGCCCATGCGGTTGTCAATTGAGCGCAGCATCTGTTGTTGCTCACGGGCATCCTGCTGAGCCTGCCTCAACTGTCCCTGGGCGTGTTCATAGGCCCCCACAACTCTGTGAATGTGTTCCAGTGATTCAGTGGCAGGGTCTTCTTCCCTTTGGGTCAGCCTTGTCCTCACACCTGGCCTGCTGTCACGGCCCTGTTGCCTCCCTCCTGTGGGCACCGGCCTACTCTCCCGTACCTCCGCAGTTGTTGTGGTCTGGTTGGCCTGTGGAGCAGGGCGAGTGTTGCAGGCAGCAGTGGTAGTGGTTGTGGTGGTGGAGGTGGTGGTGGTGGCACAGGTCGTTGCAGCAGGACTCTGCGTTGATGTTGTTGCTGAGGGTGGTGGGGCTGTGGGGTCCTGGGACACATTACGCCCTGCCACACCAGATGGTCCGGGTTGGTCCTCCTCCTCCTCATTATCCAGGGAGTCTGCATCCGAGGGGAGATGTTCGGGAGCTGGTGACTGGCTGTGCTGGTTGAGGTTGTCGTCCTCTGCAGTCAGTTGTTGGTCACCTGTGGGACAGGAAGTAGATGGTAATTGCCTTACAGACCTCAGGGTTGCTGTGTTTGATGTCTCTTATTTACATGTTATGCTACACACAGTTGCCTTTTTCACACATTGTATGTCTGCACAGTGATGTGCCTCATGCCATGAAGTGGAGTTACATTCATCATTTCACAATGGTGTGACCTGTGATTGGTTAGCATGCCACACGTCTAGTATTGGTGATATCAATGTGAGGTTGTCATCTGACAACTGGCATGACTACAAGTTGATGTTCAGCATCTTTGCTGATCACTCTGCCTGGCAGACATTACCTGTGTGCATGGACTAGCCATTGTCATCACATGCATACCGTTGACATGTCCTGTGCTTGTATTTCTTTATACAGCAGACCATGCTAGTTTGGTTTTCCCATGGTCCTTCATAATCAGCTCCCATGTACGCTACAGAGGGAAGTCTGGGTGATGCATGTCAGAGGCCCGTTTACTTGGACATATTTGTTGAGAGTCACAGTTCTGTTTCTGTCACAGTTACGTACGCTGAGCTGTCTGCATCCTGTCAATGGCTGTGCTTTACTTTTCTATTTTTGGGTGAAGTAGAGCCTCATGTTGTCATGTCTCCCAATGCTTTTGTTGAGTGATGGTGGTGTACATGCACTGTCTGATTACCTGTGCAGTGTCACTTTGGTTTTTACTTACAGACACATGCTTCTGGGTGGGGTGCTCCATCCTGCTGAGGGGTGGGAGAGGGGGCCTGTTGGGAGTTGTAGTGCTGCCTCCAGATACACATTCCCCATCCCTGTGAAGATGGCTACCTACCTGTTAGGTGGTGGGGGTGCGTTCAATGGCTGACACATGCTTCTGGGTGGGGTGCTCCATCCTGCTGAGGGGTGGGAGAGGGGGCCTGTTGGGAGTTGTAGTGCTGCCTCCAGATACACATTCCCCATCCCTGTGAAGATGGCTACCTACCTGTTAGGTGGTGGGGGAGCGTTCAATGGCTGACACATGCTTCTGGGTGGGGTGCTCCATCCTGCTGAGGGGTGGGAGAGGGGGCCTGTTGGGAGTTGTAGTGCTGCCTCCAGATACACATTCCCCATCCCTGTGAAGATGGCTACCTACCTGTTAGGTGGTGGGGGAGCGTTCAATGGCTGACACATGCTTCTGGGTGGGGTGCTCCATCCTGCTGAGGGGTGGGAGAGGGGGCCTGTTGGGAGTTGTAGTGCTGCCTCCAGATACACATTCCCCATCCCTGTGAAGATGGCTACCTACCTGTTAGGTGGTGGGGGAGCGTTCAATGGCTGACACATGCTTCTGGGTGGGGTGCTCCATCCTGCTGAGGGGTGGGAGAGGGGGCCTGTTGGGAGTTGTAGTGCTGCCTCCAGATACACATTCCCCATCCCTGTGAAGATGGCTACCTACCTGTTAGGTGGTGGGGGTGCATTCAATGGCTGACACATGCTTCTGGGTGGGGTGCTCCATCCTGCTGAGGGGTGGGAGAGGGGGCCTGTTGGGAGTTGTAGTGCTTTTTGTCTGTACACATGCATCCCAGTTGGTTTTGTTTAGCTTTGTGCTTTTTCAGGTTTAGTGGTGCTTACATCTGTGTGACCTGTTTTGGGTATTGTGGGTCAGACGAATGTCCTTTGGCCTAGGGGTTGTAGGTTTGAATTTGTGCAAGACGGTACATGGCAATGTGATGATATACATTGGTTTGTACTTACCAGCTTCCAGTCCCCCGCGGATTCCTTCAAGACTCTCTGGATGTAGGATTCCAAGGACCTTCTCCTCCCACGGACTGTATGGTTTGGGTGGGATGGGAGTGCCTCCACCAGTCCCGTCAGCCAGCTGACGGTTCTTGGCCCTCTTCCTCTTCACCACGGTCTTCAGGTCATGCCACCGCTTCTGTATTTCCTGCTTGTTGTGGGGGTGGTCCCTACTGCATTGACCTTATTGACTATCCTCACCCACATTTGGGTTCTTGTGGCTAATGGGGTGTGTTGGACCATGTTGCCATAGAGTTGTGGTTCAACTCTTATTATCTCATCTACCATGACTGCAAGCTCTGCATCAGTGAATTTTGGCATTTTGTGTGGTGCCATGGTGTGTGCTGTGCAGATGTTCTGTGGTGCAGTTGTGTGGGTGTTGTGGGTGGTGTAGGTGGTGTGTGTGTTGTGGTGGTGCTGTGTGCAGGTTTGCCTCTCCTTTGTTCTCTGGGGTTGGGACCTTCAGTTGTGGAGTGTAGCAAAGGATTGTGGTCAGGGAGGGGCTAGTTTTATGCTCGGCTATGGGGGGTGTGGCAAGCTGGTATGTTGCTGTCAGGTGTGTTGTGTGTGTTGTCCTGTGATTGGTTATTTTGAACTTTCTGGGGCTGTTGTCATTGGGCACTTTTGGTTTGTGTTGGGACAGGTCTACTTCAGTGTGTGCATTATTTGGGGGTTTTTTTCGGTTTTTTTCAACGTCCGCCATTTTTTTTGCGGTTCCTCCGCAGCGGTTCCTCGGCAGCGGTGGCTATGCTGCAGCCCTTCCGCCGCCTATCGGATTCATCGCTGTTCGCGCACGATGCGGTCGGATTCACAGGTGGGTACCATGGTGGTTGCGGGGATGTCATAATGTCACGGGCGGTTACTCCGTGTGCATGGCGGCGGTTCTTGGCTTTTCCGCTGTGTATCCGGCCGTTGCGGTCGGATTTTCAGCTGGTCCGGCGTGTGCGGGCGGTTTTTCGTTGTCTCCCGCCGCCGCGGACGGATTATTGTGGCGGTTCATCGTAATGTGTCCGGCGTTTTTCCCGGTGGCCATGCGGGCGGTTTTTTGCCGCTACCATGGCGGTCGGTATGTTTTTCCGACCGCCATCGTAATTGACCCCAAAGTTTGGTTTTGTATGTAAAATAAACAATACCAGCTTTACAAACTTTATAAATGTAAAATTAAGAAATGGTTAAGTTGTGTTGATCTGCCTTTTTTCTTGGAGGTAATCAAAGTCAATAGAGGAGAGGGCAGAGCAGGTGTCTTTCAAAAGCAGATGTTGACTTTAGAGTGCTAAAAAGCATACATTTACACTCACCATAGTCCATAGGTTTGGAGCCGTCAGAGTCACTTGCTGGGGTGAGAGACAGAGCATCGGAGTGGATCCATCATTTTTGGTGCCATTGTATAATGTATGCAGTTGTGTCAATATTGCTCCCCTACTCGACATCTTTGATGTAGAGTTCCTCAAGCATGTACTCTGTCCCTTTCCTTTAAACATCTACATGCTTCTACTGACACACACAACCACAGACCATGGTCTTAGGTACTGGGTGCTATATAGTTTGTGTATATGTCAAAGTGAGAAACTCAAAAAGGTTTGGGAGGTACCCTAGTACTTGGAAAAGGGATGGGTATAGATACTGAAACAAACACAAAGTTCCCTTCTCCTTCTACTCTGAAAACATGAGGATTCGATCTTCTAATTGGATTGGTTAACTTAGTTATAGTAAGGCCATACACTGAGATATAATAAGACAAATTTTACCAGGTTGCTAAATTTACAGACAAAAATATATAAAATCATAGATAGAATAATCAATTTCTAATCAAACATATGAATTCAAAGGAATGTATTATCAATATTTTATTCAAAAGATCATGTTCTATACAATTGATATTAACAAAGTTAAAAACACATTTAAAATCATATATTCATCATATTTTTAAATAAAAGGTAAACAATATGTGCAATAAATACATGAAGAACAACTGTCGATCCGGCACCTATGAGACTGTAAAAATCAGACGAGGAACCCGTCCAAAACTTCATTGGAGGCAAATATAAGAGCTTCCATATAAATCAATAGGTATGTAACGGGTTTACTATTAATATGAATGAGACCCGGTGTATTAAACTATTATGTTTGAGTAATCTTTCTGTGTTTTAAATTAATGAGTCTAAGCCTATTGGATTTTTGGCCTACACTTTTCTTCCATGCAGACTTATTCCTAGGTTGCTAAATATAAATCATGAATAATGTAACAAAGGAATGTTTTAAAAATGTTTTTCTAATAAAGTTTTTACATTCTATTCAGATTTTTAAATATTGAACTATTGTCCTGAAGAAGGTGACGATCCACCTTAGCACCGAAACGCCGCGTTGACAGTTGTTCTTCATGTATTTATTGCACATATTGTTTACCTTTTATTTAAAAATATGATGAATTAATGATTTTAAATGTGTTTTTAACTTTATTAATATCAATTGTATAGAACATGATCTTTTGAATAAAATATTGATAATACATTCCTTTGAATTCATATGTTTGATTAGAAATTGATTATTCTATCTATGATTTTATATATTTTTGTCTGTAAATTTAGCAACCTGGTAAAATTTGTCTTATTATATCTCAGTGTATGGCCTTACTATAACTAAGTTAACCAATCCAATTAGAGGATCAAATCCTCATGTTTTCAGAGTAGAAGGAGAAGGGAACTTTGTGTTTGTTTCAGTTTCTATGTCAAAGTGAGAGCCACTGAAGTGTACAAAGAGGTGACGGATTGAATGTTTGAATTAATCTCAGACACTGGTGATTACTTGAGGCTGCAACCCAGTCCGTCGTTATTTTGCAAACCCTGACACCTCAGTTTGGACCCAGCCATATGCAAATCAGTCTGGACCCTGCTCCAATGAGAACAGTCCAGCCCGAACTGGCTGGCAGGTCCTCTCTGAACTTGAACACAAGCAACACAGGACAGGTTTTACTCTTGTTAGAGCTCATCAGTCCGATATAGTTTGGTTCAGGTGGCACAATGTGCCACGTCTAGGCATTTCCATCAACTGAGGACGACCCACTGAAGTATAAAAAAGTGAGAGATGGAATGCTTGAATTATTCTCAGCCACTGATACTTACTCAGACAGCATCCCGGTCCATCGTTATCTTACACACCATGCCACCTCAGTTTGGACCCAGTCATATGCAATCCAGTCTTGACCCTGCTCCAATTGGAACCTCCCATCCCGAACTGCCAAGCAGGTCCTCCCTGAACCGAAACACAAGCAACCCAGGACCAGTTTCACTCTTATTAGAGCTCATCAGCTAGGCATAGCTAGGTTCCAGTGGCACAGTGTGCACAGGACCCACATCTAAACATACTAGACACGCTGAAATATACAAAAAACTGATGGGGGAATTGTTTGAATTAATCTCAGCTTCTAGTAATTACTAGGGCTGCATCCCAGTCCATCCTTATTTTGTACACCATGCCACCTCTGTTTGGACCCAGCCATATGCAAATCAGTCAAAGCGAGAGGCACCCAGTGGCACTATGCAGGCCTCTACTACCCCTGCAATGCAGTGGACCCAAACATTCACCGCCCCCAACCCTTCAGGGTGCACCCATTCATCCCAATGCAAATGATTTTCTGTGAGATATTGCAAACTATGGGGTCCATCATCAAATTCTGCAGGAGGCCACAATCAGGCATTAAACCACTGGAGACACCAGTGATAAAAAGCATAGGCAAACCTAATAGGTCTGGATTAGGATGCAAACTTTTAGCTTAGCCAATGTTTGTAATTATTTTTTATATACAATCACAAGGAGACTATGTTTTGGGTGTAAGTGTACATTGTGCAAGAGCAGAATGACGTCACTCACAGTTAAGTAAGCTCATAGCTGAAATGGGCTGACAATGTACATCACGCTGTGTGTGGTAGCAGAGGAGGGTGTAAAAGAAATGTGAATGGCACACTAACAGACCAATCGATGACATGAGCTGTCTGAAATAACATATAAGTAAATCTAAAGATCTTTGCTGACACTGGATCTAAATAAAAAATAAAAAAAGAATAACTCACCATGGTATAGAGGGGTCATCCCTTTCTCTCTGAAATTGCTGGATGGACTTTGTATACCCATATCCAGTCCAGTCCAGTTTGCACCCTGAGTCATTCATGTAGCAAGAATGCCACAGTGGTATAACATTAGGCCTCACAGCCGCTGTGGTGCGGGGGCCTCTCGAGCTCAAGGGGGTCCCCTCCAGCACTGTGCATGAGTGTCAGGCCCCAAGCCTGAGAACTCCTGAGTTTGCGGGGGGCCCCTCAGGTTTTGTTACGCCACTGGGATGCCAAAAGCCTTGGTGCAAGCAAGGAAAATGGCCCTTTGACTGCTGTTGGGGTAGTAAAATACAGTAATTATCAGTGTTCCATAGGCCCTTCAGGGCTCTAACCCCCGGTGTCACTACACCTGCTGCACAAAAGTACTTAAACCCATGGCCTGGTCTGAGTATGTTCAAGTAAGCATTGTAGAGGATATGGGATTTTCAAATGGTTTCCATCAAGGCTAGACTGGCAATACCGGGCATCGGGCATTTCCCCGGGAGGCTGGAGGGGTGGGAGGCTAGGTTTGTTACTGGGGGCCGGTTTTGCAGCAGTGCTGCATTGCCGACCCCCAGTAACATAATCAGAAGCACTGTCCAGCTTAATGACTCACTTCTCACTCTCAGTGCAGAGTTCCTTGTATATGCAGCAGTTTTCAGGCAACAATAAAAGGGTCAACATTGATAACTCAGGTGGTTTATTTTCCTGCTGGAGAGAGCTGGACTTTTGTCTATTAGTAGTTTTGACTCATCTGAAGTAGTGCAGATGGTTAATATGCCTGCTGCAAAGAAGTGTACCGTACAGATCACAGAACTGTATTTAATGTGCATAGCTCAGTGGGTTACTGCTTTTGTCACAGAGATCCCTTAGTTACTTGCAATTCATAACTTACAACCATAATAAATCTAGCACAGTGAGCTATGAACTGCCATCAAAGAGCTGCATGCAAACTGCATGGCACAGGTTCAAAAGATATGTTTTTTTCTCAGTCTTTCATTATCCAAATGTTGATAAAATGTGTTTGTTTGGGGAGAAATACATTCTTGGTAGTAAACCCAACTACTGTGTTACATTTTGTCTTATGTCAAACTTTCTAAACACTGACTTACACACCTATGATTCACTGCCTATGCATGTGTGCGTGATGTAAAGTGCCCCAACTCCCTACACTGGTATAAGAGTTGCTACAAAACAAATGAAATACATGTGAGAGGTGTTATGGAGGGATGAGGGTTGCTGTTGGAGGGTGATAGTGAGGGAATCATTGAAGAGCCCCATCAAATATTGTTGTATCCTGGTGAACTGTAAGGTCATCATTTACTGTGCTCTAAAAGCTAATACAATTGAATATATAATGAAAATGTGTAGTAGAATGCACCATTTTTGTAATTGTTTTCTGAAATGTTCTTGGGGAGACAAACCCCCCCAACCCCAAACCCACATTGTAGTTCTCAGGCTCGCTTGCTGTCCTCGCTCGCTACGCACCGGGCGGGGGCTGGTCTGACAAAATTTGCCAGGGCTGCTTTGGGCTCCCAGTATGGCCCTGGTTTCCATCTGGCCTCTATAAGATGGCAGGGCTTCATGCCGCAAACATAAAATCAGCTCACTGTGGCGCGTCCCCTCCTTGAACGCAGCCAGGAGTCACCCGCACATGTCCTGGTATATTGCATTTCATCCGTACCTCCTGCTTCTTCAAGTAACAGCCGTCTTACTTTCATCGCAAATAGGAACGTGGCAAGCAAGGAAGGCCGATTTCCACTGCGCATAAAAGCCTTAATTGGCACCAATTAGATTAATACGCTACCCATGTAATTGACAATCTTCATAGCAGAGTCTGGAGGATTACACCACCCTCTCTCCCAAGCCCCCCTTCTTTCAACTGCTTGCCTTGGTAGATAGCGGAGCCATTATCCGGCGTTTTACGGCAGCTTTTCTGCCGCATTTATTAGTGTAATTTTAGTTAATTTAATTTAATCAGCTCCAAATCCATATCCTACACACATGGCAAATTATTTTGAAAAGCATTTCTTTCACTGAGACACAACAGGCTTCTTGTGGGGACCTCTGATGGCTGGGTTAACAATGATACTACCTGGGAGAGTGCAATCTCTTTTCAAACTTTGGTCAATTATTTTCTATTTACAAATGAGCTCTGACATCAAAAGGAAAAATATTAATTGTGACCTGTAATATTTAATTACAGGTGACTAGTGATATGGCAATGTCACGTTAGAAACAGCCACCACTGACAAATAACTTAAGGCCTCATTTATAAAGTGTTGTATCGCTGCGGTAAAACAGCAATGCAACACTTTTCAGTGCACCCTCCTTGCGACACCATGGATGCGCCATATTTACTGTACGGCACGCCATGTCGCAAGGATTTACAGATACCTCAGTAATACTGATGTATCTGTAGGTGCAAAAATGGCACATTGCTGGGCAAGCCCCATGTGAAAGGCACTGCGTAACCCCTTACGCCTGCTACAAGCACGCGTAAGGATTTGACGCACTGATGCCGTAGAAGTGTCGCAGTGAAATCTCATAGATTTCATTGCAACACTTCCTCGAGCCTTTTCTTCACCGGAACGCCCACCCTGCATACATTATACCTGTCGCAGGTATATAATGTAGCGCAGGGGTTTACAAAGTGATGCATCGGCCTAGATGCATCACTTTGTAGATATGGCACAGTGTGGCGCATTTTGTAGGCCGCCGCAGCATCACAAAATGTGATGCAACAGCGGCGTAAGGGCCTCATAAATAAGGCTCTTGATGTCTTGTCGCACATGATGAAAGGAAGAGCTTCTTTAAATACATTTTCATCAGACTTGCAGCTTTGCTTCAGATAGTATATACAGTATGCTGCTAACCTGATCAGTTTTCTTGTGTGCGTAAAAGGATTCTTTCTGAAAAGCCACACAGCAGCTGGAGCCAACTACCTCATGCGTTACCTAGAGTAAACTGTTCACATTTCACTCTTCTTTTTCCAAATTTTCACATGCAAATGCCCTATTTGTTTCTGGTGAGCAAACATGGATAGGGAATGGCTGCAATGTGCAGACAAGTGCAGCCTTCCAGTGAATAATTAATTAATAGGAATAAAATACCCCCTTCTGTATTTAATGAGGATATCGCAAACCACATCAGACCCTCAGCCTAGCCTGTCACGGGGAGGACTCTGCCGGGGTTCTGGAAGGGCTCCCTACAGAGGCAGAGGTGGCATTCAGTGCTCAGGTCCAGGAGAGAAAACACATGGGGGCATATTTACAAGCCCCTTGCGCCACTTTTGCGCCGCCGTTGCGTCACGCATGTGACGCAGCGGCGACGCAAACCATGCGCTGCGTTGTGCTATATTTACAACGTGAAGCATCTAGGGAGATGCGTCACGTAGTAAACCCCTGCGCCACATGAAACCTGCGTCAGGTTTCATGTGGGCGTACCGGCGCAGGGGGGGGCGTTCCGGCGCAGGAACGCCTCGGAAAAGTGACGTAGTGAAATCTACAAGATTTCACGCAGTCACTTTTCCGGCAGCTGGTGCGTCAAATCCTTACGCCTGCTTCAAGCAGGCGTAAGGATTGACGCACCATGTTAGGGATAGGGAAGGTTGGAACAGTGCTGGAGTTGCGTCGCGCTTGCGACACAACTTCAGCACTGCGCCAACCTTCCGCCGGCAGATGCGTCACGCATCTGCTTATCCCTGCGCCACGATGCGCCGCATTGTAAATGCGGCACATCGGACGTGGCGCAAGGGTAAACTTGCGTGACGCATTTTCCCTGGCGCATCCCTGCTGATATGCAGGGATGCGCCAGGGAACGTAAATATGCCCCAAGGTACAGAAGGAATATGCAACCTAAGTACAGAAGGAACTCGTAGCCCAATCAATTCAGAGATAACTTTGATGCAAATATTATGACCAAGGTTTACCAAGCATGTTCTCTTTCTAAACTGTTGTGTACTCCGAGCAGTCCTGCTGAATCTGAGACTGGTTCCTAGGCTCTCACATGTGGCCTTCTTTGTATTTCATGAAGAAAGAGGTCTCTGGGGCCATGGGTGAGCTCTACTTCCCTTTGTTTCACAGGCCCTACTGCTTCCATTGAAGCATCACTGACGATTCAGTGAAAGTGGTGGGGCTCCCACAAGTACATGAATCCAGAGTTTTCTCTACCGCCCTGCAGAAAAATGACCACTCTGACTAGGTTAACTAGCAAGTTGAAGATGCTTTTTGGGTCGGTCACACGCCTTCTGGGAAATAGTTCAGGTGTGCCATTTACTCTGGTCTCTCCCAGGCAGGTTCTTCTGCATGTATTTTAGTTTTATAACCACATACATGGTATTAATTCACCGAACCAATCGCAAAGTTGTGTTTCATAAAAAGTCACATACAGCTGTCGAAAATGCTGTATGAAGGTGCTTCCACCAGGGGAACATTAAAATTTACTCTATATAATGAGAATAGGATATCTGACACAGTAGGTCTGTAGACAGCTCTGTGCTGCAAAAGCACAACAAAATAGTAGAAACAGGGTACTTGAGGAGAAATTACCATTTCAAAGCAGGCCACCACCGCACCTGTGGCGCTGAGAGTGCCTTCGCGTCAGGGACCACTATTCAGCCTATGCAGCTTATGCAGCCTATGGGCAGGAATATATGCAAGATATGAGAGTCTAAAGGCCCCCTAACCACATTCTGCATAGGGCCCACATCATTCTGTGTTATGCCACTGTTTCACCCCTGCTCTCTTTAACAGTTTTCAAAAGGCTAGGTAGAGGGTAATATTTTACATACATCAAGCATATTCATCATTTGTGCATTTAACAATCATTATCCTTGTAAATGTAAATGTAGTATTTCTAAAGCATGTAAAACCAGTAGGCATCTAAGCACTGAGCTGAATGAGACTGTGTGACGGGTGAAGACCCAGAGCAGAGAGAACCAAAAGAATCCGCCGACTCAGAGGGAGGTTTAGTTCAAGAAAAAAACATGTTTTGACCTGCCTACGGAATATCTGGTATGTATTTAAACTCCTGATGTATTCTGGGAGGGAATTCCACAGCCTGGTGGCCCCCATGTGATCGCCCGTTCTTCCCACCTAGCTTTCCTGCACCTAGGAGCAGCCACCTTCCATTGACCCGCAGATCTCAGGGGCCTTGTAGAGGCATACTAATTAAAGGCCGCCCTGAAGAAAGATTGCCCCTGCAGGTGCAGAGCATTGTAGACCAAGCAAAGGGCTCTAAAAACCACCCGCTTCTGAACTGGCAGCCAGTTTAGGGACCTCAATCCCTCCCTGACTGAAAAATATTTAGGTACTTCCAGGACCAAGCGAGCAGCTGCATTTTGGATGGTCTGAAGCTTGTTTAGGGAGAACTGGTTAACATTGAAATACAGGGCATTGCAGTAGTCTAAGCGAAAGGTGATAAGCGCAATGACCACTGACACTCTAAGCTCTTCTGGGAGAAATGGTAGAATTTTCAACAAGATCTTGATGATCCAGAAGCAGATGCTCACAGTTCTATTCACCTGGGTGTCAAAAGTCAAGGAGTTATCAAAAGTCACACCCAGGTTTTTGGCCGCAGATGCCGGGGTAGGTAAGTTACCACCAGTGGCTATTGCAAATGAAACTATTTCTTCCGAAGACTAAAATCTCAGTTTTCTCCCTATTCATTTTGAGCCAGTTCTCCCTCATCCACCTGCTGATCTCTATCATGCAAGCCCTGAACCTGTCAGCCATTTCTTCCCAGTCATCGGCGATGTGAACGATGATCTGAGTGTCATCCACATGGGATGATTCCAGAAAGCCAAAAGAGCACACCAGCATCGCAAAGGGGGTGACATATAAATTAAATAAGGTCGGGATTAAGGAGGACCCTTGTGAGAACCCAAAGGGGAACTGGAGAGCAGTAGCTCTGAAGTCCCCAGATCTAACTGTGAGCGTCCTGTCCAACAGTAAGGACTTCAGCAAATTGAGTGCCAAGTCCTTCAGCCCAAAGCAAACACAAGGAAAGGATGGACGGAGCGCTGAAACTTTTCAGACACTCACCCCCAGTCACAGATCTGGGTTGAATCCATCATCGTTCTTTAGCTCACATCGCCACCCCAGTTCAGACACAGCTATATGCAAATCAGTCTTGACTCTGTGCCTCATGAGAACAGTCCAGCCCGAGCCGCCAAGCCATGTCTTCCCTGGACCGGAAACAAGCATCCTGGGACCGGTTTCGGGCTAATAGCCCTCTTCAGCAAGGCTAGCTTGAATCCAGTGGCAAAGTGAGCAAGGGACCCAAGTCTGGGCATACCAAGCCAACTTAGGGCAAACAAAGCAAACACAAGGAGATGATGGAAGGAGCGCTGAAACCTTTCAGACACTTACCCCCAGTCACAGATCTGGGTTGAATCCATCATCGTTCTTTAGCTCACTTTGCCACCCCAGTTCAGACACAGCTATATGCAAATCAGGCTTGACCCTGTGCCTCATGGGAACAGTCCAGCCCGAACTGCCAAACCATGTCTTCCCTGGACCGGAAACAAGAATCCTGGGACCGGTTTCGGGCTAACAGCCCTGATCAGCCAGGCTAGCATGAATCCAGTGGCAAAGTGAGCAAGGGACCCAAGTCTGGGCATACCAAGCCAACTTAGGGCAAACAAAGCAAACACAAGGAGATGATGGAAGGAGCGCTTAAACTTTTCAGACACTCACCCCCAGTCACAGATCTGGGTTGAATCCATCATCGTTCTTTAGCTCACTTCACCACCCCAGTTCAAACACAGCTATATGCAAATCAGTCTTGACCCTGTGCCTCATGGGAACAATCCAGCCCGAACTGCCAAGCCTGACTCAGCCTTTGCACCAACAGATATGGAGATATGGTGTCAAAGGCTGCAGACATATCCAGCAGCACCAAGATAGCTGCACCCCCCTGGTCGACTTGCCTGCGAAAGAAGTAAGCAGTTGCTATAAGTGCCGATTCGGTGCTGTGATTCCTCCTGAACTCATTTTGAAGGGGTCCAGGATTTCTTGATCCAGGAGAAACTGGGCTAGTTCCTGGTTTATATGACTCTCCAGGATTTTAGCTGGAGCAGGCAGCAACGAAATAGGGCGCATGTTTTTGAAATCACTGGAGTGTCCCTCTGTGTTTTTTTTTCAGCGGGATAACAACTGCCTCCTGCCAAACCTGCAGGTAAACTCCGGACTCCAGAACCTGAGAGCAGACCTTTTCCAGGGCTCCAAAATCAGGGCAAGGACCAGTTGCAGGACTGTGGTAAGTACGATGAATTAGACGAGTAGCCACATTTTCAGTAGAAGTAGGTTTATTCAATTGAAGCTTCAGTCACGGCAAGGAGCCGCGCACTCTCGGAGGTTCGATCCGCAACTGACAGTAGCCGATCGAACCCCAGAGGACGCACACTCCAGACACGAGGCACAGAACATAAACAATAGAATGAACAACATGCTAATAATCATTACTAGCCCACTACATCACCTCCCCCCTTACATAAACAAACAAACAAAAAAAAAACATAAGTTCCCAAGCACAAAATCACTATTTAACAAAATCCTTGAACTTGTAGGGCGTTTTCTAACAAGGAAAATTAGTATGTAACGAAATCCTTGAACTTGGAAGGAAGTTTTCTGGCACGGCACCCACGAGCAGAATCATTCAAATCACTCTCCACAGCATTATCAACATGCACCTCATCTGACAAACCTGCATTCACACCCGAGAATCCATGCTGTTCACGATCTTGTAACCAATGTGTCCAATCAAGCTCATGCTCCACAAGAGGGATTTTCCTCTTCTTTATTAAATCGGCTTGTTCCTTGGTCACCCTCACCAACTGCCTTTTGTTCCACCAACCTTTGTCTTGCAAAAATGCAGCACCTTTGCTAACTCTACAGACCAAAACAGGATTCGAAAATACGGATTCTCCTTTTTTAACTTTAAATGGTTTTTTAAACAAAACCCAATTGCCCACTGCAATTTCCAAATCACCGGAGAAACTTCTCCTGTCAAACTTTTCTTTCATCTTCCACTGCTTCTCCCTCACCACATTTGCCACATTCTTACAACCAAGGTCAACACGGACAATTTTCCTACTGCCCAGCCAAGATGGCAACAATGTAGTGTTGGCTTTTCTACCACGCAGAAGCTCAAAGGGAGTGACACCTGTGGTACAGTGTGGTGAAGTGTTATAATTCCACACCTTTTCCTCCAAAAATGCTCCTACATCACGACCAGCGGCCAGGGCTGTCTGAATCCCTTCTTTAAGAACCTTATTGCCTCTTTCCACCAGCCCGTTGGAAGCTGGGGAATACATGGCCACCTTCAAATGCTTGATGTCTTGAGTTTTCAAAAATGTACACATCTTGTCAGACACAAAGTGAGTTCTATTGTCCGTTACCAAAAACCTAGGAGCTCCTTCCAGTAAAAACACTTTTTTTAAAAAACAGATCGTATTATCCGTGTTGGGAGAATCCACAAATTTATAATACATCCATTTAGACTGATAATCCACAGCTAAAATTAAATACCTCGATTCTTCTGCTAAAACATTGTAAGGCACTGAAAAATCCAACCCGACTTTTTACCACGGCTTCTCAGGAAACTCGGTTGGATGTAAAGGCAGCTTTGAGACTTTCCAGTGCTTGTCTGAAAGTAAACACTCTTCACAACCATCCACCATACTTCTCACTTGAGTGTCTAAAGCCGGCCACCAGTAATGCTGCTTAACTTTCTTGCAAGTTTTAGACACCCCTAAATGTCCCTCGTGTGCAATCCTAATTATAGCCCCTCTCAGGCTACCTGGAGGTAAAAATGTATCCCCACGAAGCACCAAACCAACTTTAACCGAAAGTTCATCTGCTACTAATGAAAGATTTCTCAATTCGCCAGATAAATTTCTTGCTTTGGGCCATTTACTGGAAGAATATTCCAAAACTTTGGATAGAATAGCGTCATTAGAACAGGCAACCTTCCAATCTGACTCTGAAATAACTGTACTACAATTTTCAATTGTGTCCAGCATTGCAACACACTCCACTTCATCATCATCTACATCCTCCTCATCATCCTTTTCCATCAACATCCTTGACAAACAATCGGCACGAAAAGTTTTGCCCCCCTGAATGTGCTTAATGTCGAAATTATACTCTTGTAATTTAGAAATTAAACGAGTCAACCTGGCGGACATGGTATTACTGGAAACTTTGCTGGAAACAAAAGTGAGCGGCTTGTGGCCTGTAACGATTTCAAATTTTTTACCCCAAATATACATTTTAAATTTCTGCACCACCCAGACACAAGGCAAAGCTTCGCGCTCGATGGTGCTGTAATTCTTCTCAAAGTGTTTGAGTGATCTAGATGCAAATGCCACAGTCAGCTCCTTGCCATTCACTCTTTGACTGAAGACCGCCCCCAAACCGTTCATGCTTGCATCAACTGTGATAATAGATGGACAATCATCTCAAAAAGCATGCAATGCTTGAGCAGAAATAATTAACTCTTTCACTTTAGCGAATACACCATCAAGTTCTTGAGACCATACAAATTTTTGACCCTTCTTGAGTAACACACGAAGAGGCTCAACAATTTGTGCATAATTACCAACAAACCTTGCATAATACTCTGCAAGTCCCAGGAAGGAGCGCAGTGTATCCTTATCACAGGGAGGTTTTGCCTCTTTAAGAGCGCTGATGACGGAAAATTTCGGTTTGATACCTTTGCCCGAAACTGTGTGACCCAGGTAATCCAGTTCATTCACCCCAAACTTACATTTATCAGAAGCAGGTTGCAGTGAGAACCTGGGTAAACATCTGAGGTAAAGCAGTTCGAGTATCACACCTTACTCATAGAGAGCCATAGCCCTCGCCTCACCCTCTTCCAACCCGGAATTACCGGGACTAGCCAGAGGCAAATTACCAGGACTATCCATTGGCACAGGGACATCTGCAAAGATCTTCAGGATCTTATCTTTGAAGAACTCAGCAACCTTATTACAGAAAGCCTGAAAGTTCTCTACCGCCTGGTGTGTGGGACGAACAAAGAGGGCACGCACAGTGCTAAAAAGTTCCTTCAGGATGTTAATAGCTGACCTAATCCTCTGAGAGAAATACACAGCTTTCACCTTCTTGATAGCCTGTTTGTATTTTAACATGAGCTCCCTATTTTTAGTTTTCTCGTCCAATTTAGGAGCCAATCTCCAACTGGGTTCATGACTCCTACGCTGCCTTTGAAGCTCCTTAAGTTCCTCTTAGAACCAAGAGGCAAAGGGTTTCTTCCTACCCTTAGGGCAGGCAGGCTCTGGCCCGAGGGGAAACATCCTCAATGGCTGACCTCACCCAATTGTTAAAATTCTCTGCCAATGAACCTGGACCCTTAAGATCTTTCTTTTTGAATTTTAACAGGCCTCTGAGAAATCGCCAGTCATGATTTTTCTCCAATTTCTGACACTCTTAGCAGTGCTCAACGTACTTTCCGCCACATGTCCCCTGTGTGCTCGAATCTTTACCAGACTGTGGTCCAACCAACTTAAATGCACCAATTACCAATAGTCAGGTCTCTTGAGTGGAAATATCCCATCCAATGTATGTCTTGCTTTGTGAGTCGGGGTATTAAGCCGCTAGTTAAGGCCAAAACAGTGCATGAGGTTGTGTACAGCCTTAGGGGCCGATTCCGATCTCGGCCGGTAGGGCTCCGAATAGGATTCAGCTTTACCGGATCCGATTCGGAGCCCTTTTTCCCGACCGAATCGTACGCGGGTCCGGCCGAGCGAGTACGATGCGAATTCGCCGACCGACTCGTCCGGGCGACCCGACCGCTCCGACCGACTCGTACCCGGATCGTACCGCTCCGACCGACTCGCTCGGACCCGATTCGCACCGCGCAATGGAGACGTTTTCCGGCCGGGTAAGTACGATGCGCACCTCGACCGCTCCGACCGACTCGCGCCGTCCGACTCGAACTCGCTGTCGGAGCCGTACTTTGGGGGTCCGTGTCGGACCCCCTGTACGCGTACCCGCGCGAGGCGCACACAGGGGGGACCCATGGGTCCCCCTACCTGTGCGTGTACGCCGCGAGCGCTTCGCGGCGTACTCGCTGTAGGGGGCGCCCTTGTCCGCCTCGCACCCATTGGAGGCAATGGGAGCCCGCGTACGCGTTGTACGACCGGCTCCCATTGAGTTCAATGGGAGTCCGACCGACTCGTGTCCGGTGGCATACGAATGCATCGGACTCGTTCGGTCGGACTGCACGGGGCCGATTCGGTCGGAAATCTCTCCGGGTCCGGCTCGGTCGGAGAGATTTCCGGCCCGAATCGGAATCGACCCCTTAGTATCATGGCCACTTTCTTCTTCCAAATGGAAATTGAAATCCCCCAGTATGGTGAGACTACCAAAGGAGATAAAGTGCTCAAGTACCTGATGACAGTTAATAATTAACTGCTTTTTGGGACCTGACAGACGATAGATCAGAAGGCCAAGTAAATCACAGAATGTTTATTTTTGATTTGGAAGTGACACACCTCAAACCCTTCAGTACCTGTGATGCCGTGCTCTAGCGTGCAGCTCAGATGTTCCCTAAAAATAATGGCCAAACCTCCACCTCTCCGAACACTCCTATCCAGTCTCACCAATGCAAAACCTGTTGGTGTAGCAACTGCACAGTCCAGGCCAGAGTCTTCCTTGGCCCATGTCGCCATAATAAATAGGCAGTCTAACTGCTCTGTTCCAATCAAATTGCTAATTTCTAGACTGTTTTTTCTAAGGGAGCGAGAGTTAATTAATGCTCAACGTATGGCCTCCTCTGTCCTTGTTACCCCGATTTGCTCTACCCCATCGTTCCTGGGGGATGCCTCCTGGAAGGCCACAATCTCCTCAACTTTACACTTCCCAGCAGTTTGGTAAACAGTCTAAATATTGAGTTTCAAATATCGACTAGCACAAATATCGAGTTTAGAATATCGCCTGTCAAAAATATCGACAGTCAGAATATCGTGGACAAGAATATCGAGTCTAAGGTAAGTAATATCGTTTTTTAAAAATATCGAAGTTGTTAATATCATTTTAAAAAATATCGAAGTTATTAATATCGTTTGCATAAATATAGTTGTTAAAAATATTGTTGTTTTAGTTAGTAATATGTATTTTAGTGTGTGTTTTAAATGTATGTGCTATATTTTTTTGTCTAAGTATTGCATTTATTTTTTATGTATGTGTTAAATTTTTAGAAGTTACTAATTTTTTTTATTTACATTTTGTGTTTTAGTTCCGTAGCGGGTTGTGGGTTTATAGGGGAATAGGGTGGGAAGTAATTTAAAAATAATTAATTGAATAATAATTTTTATTTATTAGTATTTATTTTCATTTTATTTTATAGTGTTAATTATGGTAATTAATTAATTATTAATTAATTAATAATTGGTTGTTAATTGTTATTGATTAATTAATTGGTAAATTTGTTAATTGCATAATTTTTTAGGATCCGTTTGTGGGGTTATAGGAGAATAGGGTGGGAAGTAATTTAATTATAATTAAATTATTAATATTTTTCATAATCCATATTTAATTAATTAATATTTAATAGTGTTAATTGTGGGAAATAACTTATAATTAAATATTTAGTAATTTGTTATTAATTATTATTATTAATTGATTGGTAAATATGTTAATTGTGTCATTTTTTTAGGAGTGGGTTGTGGGTTTATAGGGGAAGAGGGTGGCAAGTAATTTAATTTTAATATATTTATTAATATTTAATATGCAATATTTTTTATTTATGATTTTATCGTGTTAATTGTTTGAATTAATTTATTAATATATAATTATATTTTCATTGTTAGTAGTTATTAATTAATTAATTGATTGATAATTAATTATGTCAATTGTGTAATTTAATACCCCTCCGCTATCCAACACTTTCCCTAATGTTGCAATCACTGGAGTGGGAATAGTAATTTTTACCCCTATGCTATCCAACACTTTCTCTACTGTTGCACTCGCTGGAGTGGGAATAGTAAATTATTTCTCTCCGCTATCCAACAGTTTCCCTACTGTTGCACTCACTGGAGTAAGAATAGTAATTTTTAACCCCTACGCTATCCAACACTTTCCCTACTGTTGCACTCCCTGGAGTGGGAATAGTAATTTTTACCCCTGCGCTATCCAACACTTTCCCTACTGTTGCACTTTGCTGGAGTGGGAATAGTAAATTATTCCCCTACGCTATCCAACACTTTCCCTACTGTTGCACTTGCTGGAGTGGGAATAGTAAATTATTCACCTCCGCTATCCAACACTTTCTCTACTGTTGCACTCCCTGGAGTGGGAATAGAAATGTTTACCCCTGCGCTATCCAACACTTTCCCTACTGTTGAACTTGCTGCAGTGGGAATAGTAAGTTATTCCCCTAATCTATCCAACACTTTCCCTACTGTTGCACTCCCTGGAGTGGGAATAGTAATTTTTACCACTGTGCTATCCAACAGTTTCCCTACTGTTGCACTTGCTGGTGTGGGAATAGTAAATTGTTCCCCTCTGCTATCCAACACTTTCCCTACTGTTGCACTCTCTGGAGTGGGAATAGTAATTTTTACCCCTGCGCTATCCAACATTTTCCGTACTGTTGCAGTCGCTGGAGTAGGAATAGTAATTTTTTCCTATTCGCTATCCAACACTTTCCCTACTGTTGCAGTCATTGGAGTGGGAATAGTAAATTATTCCTCTCCGCTATCCAACACTTTCCCTACTGTTGTACTCTCTGGAGTGGGAATAGTAATTTTTAACCCTGCACTATGTAACACTTTCCCTACTGTTGCACTTGCTGGAGTGGGAATATTAATTTTATCCCCTCCGCTATCCAACACTTTCCCTACTGTTGCATTAATTAGAGTGGGAATAGTAAATTATTACCCTCCGCTATCCAACACTTTCCCTACTGTTGTAGTGGGAACATTAAATTAATTCCCTCCACTATCCAACACTTTCCCTACTGTTGCACTCGCTGGAGTGGGAATAGTAAATTATTCCCCTCCACTATCCAACATTTTTACTACTGTTGCATTTGATGGAGTGGGAATAGTAATTTATTCACCTCCGCTATCTAACACTATCCTTACTATTGTAATTAATGTTGTGTAAAATGTAGTTTTAAAAATTAATAAATATTTTTATTTTATAATATATATATATATATTTTTTATGTTACAGGTGTATGTATATATATATATATATGTATTTATAATTTTCAATAAATTTCTAACATTTTATAATTTATTAAATTAATTATTTATTAATAATTATTAAGTAAATATATATATATTATATTTTATATATGTATGTTTAATTTATTTTTACATTATATTTATTACTTATAATTTTTAACATTTTCTAATAATTATAAATATGTATTTTTAAGTTATATGTATTATTTTACTTTTTTTTATACATAAAAAACCGATATTTTTAACATTGATATTTTTAACAACTATATTTTTGTTTCGATATTTTTGTACTTACCATGATGTAGATAGGATGTCGATATTCTTGACATCGATATTTAGGTCCCGATATTTTGGGACCTCGATATTGTGGTCGTCGATATTCTGTCAGTGATCCAGCAGTCCAATCGCTCAAAGAGCAACATCACTGTCCAGTGGTCCAGGGTCGAACTCTTCCCCTCCTCCACACCTCACCTTCTGTTCCCGATTCATAAGGTTCTGCCTTGTATAGCTGAGCCGGTGTTTAACTGTACTCAAACCGGCAGCATCCCTGGCCCCTGGTCCCATCTAGGCGCGGACGGGAGCAGACAAGCTTGTCTTATGCGTGCCTTTGGGCCACCAGCAGCGCGTCCAATGTGTGAGTCCGTGCATCTGTGCATTTAAATCCCTGAGGCCGGCACATACTGCAAGAGGGAGCATCAACCAACTAGAACGCTTCCCTCTGCAGAACGCAGTGGCGTGGTGGCAAACGAAGATGGCCACCAGAGGAGAACAATAGAATCAAAAGAAGATTGCACACTTACAATCATTTCTGACCTGTTTTAGGACTTTACGATTATAGTCTGTTCATGAAGGTGCAGTCCTCGAAAAAAACAAAATAGTGCAAAAAACACAAGCACAGTAAACAACAGTCCCTGGTGTTACATTTCAGGTAGATTTGTAACGCGTATATTTTCGAGGTACACTTTTAGCATGAACAGTACATATTTACTCAACATGGCATAATAGCACAATTTTGGGAATTTCACCTAACAAGAGTAACGTGTAATTACCAAAATTACACAAAATGATGACATTATAATGTAAATTTCACCTGAGCCTAGTTGTGGACCTCTGTGGTATGAAGGGTGACTCCACCAGAAGCCTGGAGTGGGGCCACACACCCCAAGCAAAAGACCTTTGCATTCCCATTTGCTTGGCTGCATGATATTTTATTGATTCCCCTGCAGACTGAATAAAACAAGAGAACATGCTAAACGTGCAGTGTGGGTTGATCCCAAACAATATAGGGATGGAGTCACCTAACATCTGAAAATGAGGTGATCTCTACGTGTGTTTACCCAGGTGCATTCAGTGTAAGGGTGGACAAAGTGAAACCATATGCCTATGAAGACGAGAAACTTTGCCCTTCCCAGAGAAGTTTGAAGTTTTTTGACTTCACCCACGACGAAGTTTGGGGCATATTATCAAGGCAGCGTTAAAGAATTATCGCCGCTTTAGCGTCCGTTTTCGGACGAAAACCGGCGATAATTTTATCGCCTAATTAACAAGGACACGCTAGCGCGTGATTCCTTGAATTAGCGTCCGTTTTCTGCACGCCTCCCATCGCATCGCTAATGAGATGCAAAGGAGGCGTGCCTGTGAAAACAACATGGGGAAATATCGCTAACCCAGGTATCGCCATATTAACAACGTGGGTTAGCGATATTTTAAATCGCGTTAAGTATGCCTTAACGCAGGAATTTAACATCTGCTAAATTCCTGACTAAGGCATACCTAACATGGGGGATGGTTTGTGTGGCTAAGACCACAGGCCCTATTCACAAGATTATCGCCGTTTTCCATGGAACATCGCTGAAAAACCAGCGATGTTCCATGGAAAACACCGCTATCACTGGAAAATTATCGCCTTTGCGCTAAGCGTTGTTAATACAGCGCTAGCATGGCGATAATTTTCAGCGATAGCCGGCGATACTATTCCCCACGCTAAGAGCGGTCAGCGATAATTATCGCTGCCGCTTGATAATATGCCCCTTTGTCTTCACCTGATAAATTCCCAGTAGCTGTATGTCCCACTCAAGATGCTGCAGCTAAATATGCTTCTCCACTGTCAACAAGGGCTAACCTTGCCCACATTTTCAGCAGGAAAACATTTCCCTCTTCTGGAAGTCCAGCCCTAACACTTTGTGCGCTTAGGTATGAGCGTGCACAAGGGCCATATTGGCACTTTACTCAATCAGGCATTTCCCCGGTGGGCTTAACCACTGGAGTCTGGTTTTTGAAGGCCAAAGGCCACTGCTGGTGCACTTTCCTTAGCTGTTGCGGGTATTTACATCAGGCAACAGACAGGACGAAATGTTCACCTGATTCTCTTTGAGCTGGCTTTAGCAGTTATGCCCCCTTGTGTTTTTTAGCACAATTGGGGCAGTGGTGCTGCATTAAGGGCTTTGAAACCTGTATTTGGCCTGCTGCCCCCTCATTCTTCTGAACCAGAGTGTGCAATCCTCTAACACATCAAACACCCCTATTTATTAATCTGCCTATGAAACAAACATTTTGGTGCAAGGAGTCTGCCTTATTGTTCCTGAGGTTTTTTTGTGAAAACATTTTGAAGAGAGAGGAGGAGACAGACAGAGGGGAAAACAAAGAGATAGGGAGAAATGAAGACAGTGAAAGACATAGAGTGAGAGAAAGAAAAATAGAGAAGAGATGTAATAGAAAGGGGAAACAGTAGAGAAGTTGGGAGAGACAGAGAGAGGAAAGATGCAAAAATATATGGAGAGAGAGAGGGAAAGACAAAGAGAAGAAAAGAGGGGTACAGAGAGGGAAAGAGGATATGGAACAGGACAGATAGGGATAGAGGGAAAAAGAAGGAGGTGTGAGATGTGCCGTGCTCTTACAGTATGCATGTTGAAGGGAGAAGCAATGATTTCAGTAACCTCTCCAGAAATCATAATTTTTGAGTGTAAGAAACTGGGTTATTAGTTGTAAAAGATGTGAGTAGCAAGTAACAAGTACACAACTTCCTTATACTGGGAACCAAGGGGGTCATTATGATGTCGGGCAGATCCGCCCGACATCTTTCCCCGCCCGCCCTCCCCGCCATATTACAATGGCGGGGGGACAGCGGTGGACGGAAAGACCGTCCGCCGGCAGGCAATCGTTACGATTGCCTGCCGTGTGGATCTGGGGCATAATATGTCGGCGGTGCCGAGCAGGCACCGCTATCCATATTATGATGTGCCAATTCAAAGGCCTTTCCACGGCGGTGATGCTGCCATGGAAAGGCCGGAGGAGATTGCTTTGGGGGCCCGTTACGGGCCCCAGATGGGGTGGGGGGCTGCACTTGGGGGGTACCTATGGTACCCCCCTACATTGCCATACACAATGTGGCAGGCACCGCGCGGTGCCTGTCACGTTGTGCATGGCAATGCAAAGCATGCACTTTTAACATTGCGGACGGAGCTGCACCCAGCAGCACCGTCCGCAATGTTAAAGTCCAGAATGCGCCCGCCTGTGTGGCGGGCGCATCCTAATTGGCCTCGTGGGACCGCCGCACCTCTGGCGGTCGGTCCCATTGTCCGTTACGGTGGTGGGCGGACAAAGTCCGCCCGCCATCGTAATGGGGCCCCAAGTACCCCATTGTAGAGCTGGACTCTCTAAGGATAGTGAAGCTGAGCAGTCAAAGGCCTACTCAGGGGAGGTGGTGTGGGCTAGTACCCCAGCTCACGGGTACGCAAAAAAAAACTTCTCAATAGATCATTGTCCAATCAATGTTTATTCTTATAAAAAGGAAGCATACTTTAGTTCACACACTACTAATTGCTACACATTAATTTACAAATATTTACAATCAGGCAGCTGAAAATACTTATGGTGACACCCTCATATCATGTTATTCCTCTAGCGAGTCCTAAACTTTATCGCCACAATACCCCCTCACCTATACTAGACACAATATGAGAGAATGTTGTTATATTAAAAGAGCTGGTCTATTGGCTTTTTCACGGGTGTCATCACAGTAATAAAAGCAGAAGTATGGCATAACAAACCAAAGCAACACCTCTAAAATCAATAGAGGCAGTGCCACCTTAAAATAACATTCATTAAGGATTGTCATGCCTCACTGTTAATCTTGGGGTTTTCAAGAAAGCATTTCAATGACCATCATTATAACATGCAATGACTGACTGTTAACTCTGAGCTTGTCAATGAAACCTCTTTATGACCTTTATTAAACCATATAACACTGCAAAGCATCATCAATTCAACTGAATGTATACATGAGTCTTTCTTGTACTTTTAACATGTTGCCTGCCACTGCAGCTTTAGCACCATCTAACAGGGGCTCCTGCACCAATGTACTATGTACAATGTACAATGCACTAAGCGTGAACACACCAGCTCCAGGACTGCTTAATGAAATTGGAAGCCTCTCCCGAGATCATATATATAACCCACTGGAAGGCTTAGGGTGAACTTGGGGAAAACCTGTGTGAGGCTCTGGTGGCTGCTGCTCCACTCCTGGCAGCCCCCCAGAATACTCCTTAACGCTTTGGTAGTGCCCCTGCTCTTCTTGGAGCACCACAAATCTGATGATGCAAATTTGTAGGGGAACTTTAGCAAATCATACCGGAGCACTATTCGCTCGAGTCTCCACCTGGTCCTCCTGGAAGACCAGGTTCACAGGCCATTTTCTCTGGCACTACTCTGGCATGGATTCATTCCTGGTGTCCCGCTTTAGCCATCCAGAGCATTTATTCAAGGTCTCCTTGTCTCCAAATTCACTTTGCTTCTTGGAGCTTGATTTTCCTGCTCCTGCTGGGGGACCACTTCTCTGTCTGGGCTACTGGCACCTGAATTCACAGAGGAGCTTCCTCTGCAGCTCCTCTCCAGTCTGCCAGCAGAGTACCCTCCCTGCTGCATTGCCTAAGCCCCATGGCTTTGGCAATCTTTGAGGCCTCTTTGTGTCAACAGTAGAGTCAGGTAAATTCCCTCCTGATGGGGTTCAGCTATCTGGAGGACAAGTCAGCCGATGATACAGGGGATCCCTTCAGGTCCCCTCAAGCAGGCCAATCCCTCTACTGTCCCTCACAGGATATAAGGGGTACAGCGCCACTGGCCATGGAGAAACACTCCTAGTTCCTTGGTGCCAGTTGGAGTCAAAATCCTTAAGTTCATCTTCTCAGTGGGGTCAGGTGTCTTCTCTTTCACCATTTTTGCTCGCAGGTTCCAGTGAGTTCTCATCTGTCTCTCCCTTTTGTTGGGGCTTTTAAGAGGGGGTGGAAAGTTCTTGAAGCTGGGCAATTCTGCCCAATCTTATGGTGCCACACCATCACTCCACCCTGCCCCAACCCCCCTATACAGCATTCTGGAATATTTAAAACTGGTAGCATATGGTGGGTCTATGGAAAGACCTTCCCTGACAGCTTCGGCCCTGTCCCCAGCTGACACAGCTATCTGATCCCTTCTAGCATACCACCAAAGAGGAGCCCTCCTGTGTTTGGCTCTAGAGGTCAGGCTGTCTTCTTTTGTCTATGTGGGCTTGCCCTGGACAGATACAGCATGAAGAGGTAATTATTCAATGCATCGTGCCTTCCTGCCCCTTCCTTTTCCAGGGACATGACCAAGAACTAGCAAATGGCTCTATTGTTTGGGGAGGCCTTTGCTCTTCTCCTAGAAAGCAGACTAATTAACTTGGACCAATAGAAGGGAAAACAACTTGGAATCTGCATTTGTGCTGAGACAGGGAAATATGATAATTCTCCAAGTGCCATACGGAGTACAGGTATGTTGAAAGTGACAGTGAATCTGCACTCAGGTACATGTTTACCCTAGGATTCATACGTGATCCTAAGTAGGGTGAAACTGTGGTGTGGCCTAGTTTTTTGCCCATAATGTGTGAATCAGTAAAGCTCCCTCTTTTAACAGTTAAGCACTACAGACCTACACTATGAATACCCACTCACATTGTAAGGCCTACACCAGGTCAGCACCAATCCCTGGAAGATCCTTCAGTGACAGGCTCCCTGTGCGCAGATACCAGACTGAACTAGATGGTAGTCTAACACGTTCAGCCTCACGGGTTCGCATGTAACCAGCACCGCGCCTCTTTTCCTAGCTAAACAGCAGCGGACCACTCAGGATTACCATCCTCATTCAGCAGACATTATCTTAAAATGTGGACACTGGAGGTTAGCACTTTCTGTCCATTTCCATAGATTTACTTTGAGTGAGACCTAGTTTGTCAGACTCTCTCCCAGTAAAGGTCTAAACCTCAGTATTCAAAAAAACAAAACATTCAGGAGGGTTACATGAGTGAAACCCATTTGCTACACTGAGCAGTAATTGTAACAGAGAAACTAAGAGCTCTGTTTCAGATTTCAGGTGACTTTCTTTCCACCTGCATTTAGCCAAAATAAGCAACATGAGCTCAGTATTTGCAAGAAGCTCCAGAGTCCATGCAGCCTGTTCATTATTGTACCATTCATTTTCAGGCTGCAAACCAAATTGTCTTTGGTGTCTCTGTAACAGGGTTTAGTACTGGATTGATTGAGACTCATATTATTAAATTCGGAACAATAAAAGGATGAGTTTTTCATGGTGGCGTTTGAGGTGCGCAGTCAAAATATCGATTTTTTTTATATCGACCTACACTAATATCGAGTTTTTAATATCGTAGGGACAGAATATCGATGTCAAGAATATCGGTGACCAGAATATCGACCTTAAGGTAAGTAATATCGGTTTTTTTATATCGAAGTAAGTAATATCGAAGTAAGTAATATCGTTAGCAAAAATATCGTTGTTAATAATATCGATATTTATATTATTGTTATGTATTTTAGTATGTATTTTAGATGTATGTTTAACATTTTTTGTAATGTATTTTTATTATTTTTAAATATATGAATTTAGGGGCCGATTACGATAACCTGCGGTAAAAAATCCGCCATCCACCATAGCCTGAAAAGACCGCCCGCCTGCACCATGGGAATACCGACCGAGCAATTATGATGACGCGAAGCAACCACCGTCCGCGGCGGAAAAAACACACAGAATTACGCCCGTCCATGTCAGAGTAGAAGACAATCCGTCCGCCACAGACGCAATACCGCCCGAAAACCCAAATCCGACCGCTCTGACGAACTAGACACCGGCCGTCAAATTATGATCTCCCCGACATGAGCGCGGTAAATCAACATATTTCCCGCCCGCCACGGTGAACAACAGAGATGAATAACTGACAAGGCGGAAGGCCTGGCGGCCACGTCCATACACGGAAATCATTGGCGGCCCAAAGAAATACACACAACACGGCCAACAAGTCCACACAGCAAACAACGCCAAAATACCCAGACACATAACCCATCCCAAAGGCACATCCTCCCTGGCTAAACCAAAAAACCACAAATCCCAGGACACCACGCACAACACACCTGAAAACGACAGCCCATCATGACACACCCACATAGGTGAGTACAAAAGCAGCCCCTTCACAGACCACAATCCCTTGCACCACTACAAAGCGAAGACTACAGCAGAGAACCCAGAGAGCCACAAAGGAAAGCAGCATATAACACGCACGCACACATCACACTCATCACCAACAACACCACCACCATCACCACTTAAACACCGGCGCCACTAACCCCCTGCACATCACACACCACACACCACCACACCAGCACCACAAATACCAAACCACGCACCATGGCAACACAACGAATGCCTAAGTTCACTGCCACAGAGTTGACGGTCATGGTCGACGAGGTCATCAAGGTGCACCCACAAATCTATGGGAACCAGGTCCAACAGACACCAGTAGCCACCAGAAACAGAATGTGGAGCAGGATCGTAGACCAGGTGAATGCAGTTGGGAACGTGCCACGCAACCGGGGGGAAATCACAAAGAGGTGGCAGGACCTGAAAAGCGTGGTCAGGAAGAAGGAGGCCAAGAACCGTGAGCTGGCTGACAGGACTGGCGGCGGAAATCCTGCGCCATTCAAGACCTTCAAGGTGTGGGAGGAGAAGGTGCGAGGCATTCTACATCCGGAGAGTCTCACCGGAATACCAGGGGGAGTGGAGGCTGGTAAGTACAAACAAATGTATACCAGCACACCGCTATGTACAGTCATGCACTACCAGAATGCCATAGCTCCGAGGGCCAAACACCCCCATATCCAGTACACAATCCACAAGACATCCCTCACACATGCAACAGACACTCACACACACTCAGCCCAAAGGCACCAACAAACAAAACCATGGGGGCATGTGTACAGTCAGCCAGCACCACAACTCCCACCAGGTCCCCTTGTACCCCAGATGCGCCGGAAGGAGCGCTCCCCACACCCACACCCATGTGTCAGCCATAGCTGCACTAACCAACAAGTAACAGGTAAGTAGCCTTACCACAAGGTCTGTGTATCGGAGGGGGGACTGCAGAAGTACAACCCCCACCAGGCCCCTAGTCCTACAGCGCAGCAAGATGGAGCACTCCCCACACCCATGTGTCAGCCATTGCAGTGCACACCGTCATCCCACAGGTAGATATGTTACCTGACATGGAGGGGTGTCTGTGGATGGTAAACCACCACCACAACTCACAACACGGCCCCCACTCCCACAGACCAGCAAGATGGAGCACCCCTCCCTCTCATAACCATGTGGTAGCCATTGCATTGCTCCCTCCAAACCAACAAGTAGGTAGACTACTGTACAGGGCGGGTGTCTGTAGGCATGAGGACTGTACTACGACTAACATTTGGGACATGTCACGTAGCAGAGGAACAGGTAGCACTGCTCCCTGTCATAATCATGTGACCAATGTGCACACGGACATGAATTACAGAGTCATAGCCCACATGAGCCATCTCAAATACAGTAACACATAAGGAGTCACGTCTGCATGCACAAGTCTCACTGGAGTACTGACCCACATGGCGTGCACTGTGCCAGTCATCACACACATCAGCAACACCATCCAAGTCTTGTCCATGTAGTCGTGTCTGCTTGTTCCGTTGACATTGTACAACATCACCCATGTAAGTCTATCTTGTCTCAATGTAACAGAGTGGAACCCCAGTAATGTCACATACACCACTGGACCCATGAACCACACAGCTACACAATGCACATTCAAAATCTCATCCATCTCATCTATCAGCCCCAGTGTCATGAAAGGTATATCATCTAAACAGTTGTCCCATATACAGTAGTTCAGCAAAGATTCCTGCCGATGACCAATAATGTGTCTGCTGTGTCTGAAGCACACGTCACACTGTGAGTTACAACATACCAAATATAGTCAACACCCCAAGAGCACTGCATTGCTGCACATGGCTGAGGGTAGCACGCACACCAAGGAATTGTCCCATCTGCAATACGTTGTGTGGCACACAACCATTACTCACTCACTACAATGCTTGCAGTGTAATGTCCCTAAATGACAACAGTGAGCAGATATGCTGTGTAAGTCAGACATACACACACCTTTGTCTCTGTAGTGTCGTGTGGCCAAAACACATGTCCCCTTCTGCACCCATATGTCACAGTATGTACCACAGTACCATATTTCATCTCTAAAGCGTTCATGGGGCTGTACCCTTTTGCCATCTGCGTTTCTAAGCGTTGCATTTGAGCCCCAAAAACATATATCATCTCAAAAGCGTTCATGGGGCTGTACCCCTTTTGCCATCTGCGTTTCTAAGCGTTGCATTTGAGCCCCAAAAACATATATCATCTCAAAAGCGTTCATGGGGCTGTACCCCTTTTGCCATCTGCGTTTCTAAGCGTTTCATGTGAACCCCAAAAACATATATCATCTCAAAAGCGTTCATGGGGATGTACCCCTTTTGCCATCTGCGTTTCTAAGCATCTCATTTGAACCCCAAAAACATATATCATCTCAAAAGCGTTCATGGGGCTGTACCCCTTTTGCCATCTGCGTTTCTAAGCGTCTCATTTGAACCCCAACAACATATATCATCTCAAAAGCGTTCATGGGGCTGTACCCCTTTTGCCATCTGCGTTTCTAAGCGTCTCATTTGAACCCCAAAAACATATATCATCTCAAAAGCGTTCATGGGGCTGTACCCCGTTCCCACCAAAGCCACAAAATGTAGGGGTACTGCAACACACACCAATTGGCATTCCAAATCCGTCCCATGCCATATGCACCCATCACACTATTCCATTGCCTTGATCACGCACACACATTGTAGAGCCATACACACGCATCTGGGAAATCAGTGCACAACTGTGCACAAACTGTGCATGTCAGACATCTAACACAAACCTTGCAAGGTGCAACACAATAACCTTTCGTCTCCGCCCCACAGGTGACGAACAGCATGATGCTGGGGAGGGAGACAGCAGCCATCACAGCCAGTCCACAAGCCCCCCACCCGGACTCACGGATGTGGAAAACCTGGACACCTCTACGGACGAGGACTCCCGACCAGGCACATCTGGTGTGGCAGGGCGCAACAGCTCCCCAGGACCCCTCCTACCCACCAACCCATCTCCCAGGGCTGGTGACCAGTCCCAGGCCCCTGCTGCCACGGTCATTGCGGCCACCACCACCGCCGCAACCACCATCACCACCACCAGGGCCTCCCTGACCACTCACCCTGCGCAATGGGTGGCACGCACTTCGACATCTACCCTGGGAGCCAGAACGAGGCCCCGGGTGACCAATGTGGCGAGTGGGCAGGTCGGTGGCAGCAGTTCAGGTGGGAGGAGCAGGGTCAGGCCAACGCCATCAGAGCCTGGGAGCCAAGCCCTGCCGCAAATCGCCAGAGTCCTTGGGGCCTATGAAGCGGCCCAGGGACAATGGGCCAGGTCAGCTTCCGACACGCGGAAGTCCTTGGGGTGTTGAGGTCCATGGACGCCCACATGGGCCAACTTGTGGACCTCATGGGCCAGCTAGTGGTGGCGGTGAGGGCCCAATCAAGGCCAACCACACCACCTCCGCCACCACCTGCTGGGGCGCAGGGACGTGCAACATCCAGTTCCCCTGCGTCCACAGCGAGTGGGCAATCCTCAGCCACCACCAGCAGCCCACAAACACAACCCCCTCTCAAACGTGGAAGGGGCCGTCCGAAGAGGAAACAGGTGTCCAGAGATGACTTCGCACGCTCCAAACGCCAGTGAGTCAGCCAGCCACGGTGGCCATCTACTGCATTCACTTGGACTACCATCCTACCCCACACTGCCAGGTGAATGGCATGTGTCTGTCGGACTGCGGACCCAGAACAACATGGGTACACCTTGACCATCACGCGGACATGACCGTCAACTCATTGTACAGCATGCACCACTTTCTTGATCACCTTGCCCACAATAACATGTCACCTTTAAAATAAATACACCTGTATCACATTCTGTGTTATCTGCTCTGTTTATAATCAAGGATGCGCAACCGTCACCATGATCAGAAATGCATCTGTAGTGTGGTATGTCGATAGGCCAGGAGAGGCTGTAGGGACCTAGGGGTGAAAAACAGAACAAGAGTCCATTGAATGTGTGTGTCACACACTAATCACACAGTACTTGTCATCATGTTCAAGCAATGTACACACATCTCACAGAGCAACAGGGCACAATGCTACAGCCACTGTCAGTGGCATACTACCCTGGACATGGACCATTGCCACACAGCACTCAGTGAACAATAGGCCGCCGTGACAATGCACACATACACCTACACAACTACAGCGACATCAGCCGTCGTACATGGTCACTCACCGTCAAGTGAAATAGCGGGCGATGAGCTGCTGACGCTCATTCACTGCTTCCTCCTCTCCACTGTCCTCGTCACTGGACACGGCTTGGCCTGCAGGCGGGGGCCTTGGCTGATGACCGTCATCCACTATCAGGGGGATCTGCCTGCGAATCGCAAGATTGTGCAGCATGCAGCATGCCACAACTATCTGGCACACCTTCTGTGGGGAGTATGCCAGTGCACCCCTGGTGCGGTCCAGGCATCTGAATCTGGACTTCAGGAGTCCAAAAGTCCGCTCTACCACACGTCTGGTCCTCCCATGTGCCTCATTGTATCTGACATCAGCTGGTGTCCGAGGATTGCGTAGTGGGCTCAGCAGCCAAGGCCCGTTAGGATATGCAGAGTCACCTGGGTGTGAGAAACACGGAGAAACGTTGCATTTCCAACAGGATACAAGACAGCATGTCACACCCAGCACGCTACACGAGTATGCATACTCACCAACAATCCATGCACGGTCCGGTTGCAGATTGGTCATCATACGTGGGAGGATGCTGTGGCGCATGATGTGCGAGTCATGGGTGGATCCGGGAAACTTCGCACACACGTGTGTGATGATCATGTCCGCCAGGCACACCACTTGCACATTCAGGGAGTGGAAATGTTTCCGGTTCCTGTAGATGTGCTCCATGGCCTGTGGTGCAACAAGGCCAACATGGGTGCAATCAATTGCACCAACAACGTGGGGGATGCGTCCAAGGGCATAGAAAGCACCCTTCACTGCCGCCAAATCACGAGCCCTGGGGAATCTGATGTACCGGTTCCTGTAGAGCATCATAGCTGACAGGACATCCCGTAGCACCATGCTGAACATGGGCTGGGACATCCCACCTCCACTGCCCACCGTGTGTTGAAAGGATCCGGTAGCGAAAAATGCAGTGCAGCCATCACCTTAGCCGTGGGGGTGAATGCTGTAGGATACACCCTGCGAGGACGGAGGTGGGGTTCCAACATTGCACATAGGTGACGCAGGGTGGGTCGGTCCAGACGGAATTTCCTTATAACCTCCACATCCTCCATGTCTGCCAGCAATTGGTAGGGGCGATGTATGTTTGGTCTCCTCCTAGGACAGATGGAAGTGGACACATGTCAATGCAACACACCACATGGCATTTTCACATACACAAAACAAAGATCACTGACAAAGCAATAGAATCACAGAACAGCTGACAAGTAGGGACAGCACAGCTACATTACTCTTACACAGGTCCCCTTACCAATAGCAATGACCACTGACACAAACCATTGCTATGAGCATGCACATGGGGATTTAGGCCATAATAGCTTGAAAGGCATGATGATGATTTCAGACTGCATATGTGGGAAGCGGCAACACCACGGCAATATACCTAGCTGCTGTGCCTGACACCGCTTCCGAGGCTGGGTGAGTATGGCACACACCAACAACACAATGTACACAGGCTGAGCGGTACACCAATCGCAGCAGCTTGGACACGCTGAAACAGCCCCAGGGGGCTATATGAGTGTGGGAGGGTGACAGGCATTACCACAGCTTCCAGGGACTGCTGACTGGCATCCCTCAACAACACCTGCTGCTGCTGCCACCTGTCCACCTTCATGTCGACGACTCTGATGATATGTCCAGGTCCACTCACCAGCGAGGAGCTGGAGTTCCTGGATTCCGAGCTCCACGCACACTGCCCAAGGCTATTTCTTGCAAAAGTTGTGTGTGTAAGACAACTACTGTGTGTGTGGGAGTGCATGTGGGGGACACACATGTCGTTGATCCGCAGCACTATGAGTCAGAGCCTGTGGGGTTCCAACATGCACTGCTTACCATGCTTACTACAGGTGGAAGGGGTATGTAGGCTCTCTGGCGCTTTCCCATGCATGTCCCTCCCGAGTGGTGGTACATGGCATTTTCATGTCAGACATCCAGTGACGCAGCCACTTGGCAATGCATGATTCAGGGCAGTTATTGCTTGTGTGAATGGCTGGCTGGGTCCCTGCTGGCCTTCTCAGTCTCGGCAGACCTGGGCTGCACATTGACCGCCCAATCCTAGAAGGAAACTACACTGACTGTACAGTGGGTTACATGTGTCTTTAGTTCACAACTCTCAGGAAATGCGCAAACTCAGCCCTGTCGATTGAACACTCCAGGCCTTGTGATAGTGATGTGTGTGAGAGATAGTGGCACTGAATGTGACCTCCATTGCGGGGTGAGCCATTCACAGGGCGAGTACGTTGAGGGCTGCGCAGTGTTGGACACAGTGAGTCCACCCACAAAGATGTGTTGCCTTGTGATCTATGTGTTGGTCTACCTGACAATGGACAGTAGATGTGGGCAGACTACACATTGCTCAAAGTGCTGGCATCCTGCATGTGAATGGGATGGACAGGTACTGTGTACACACTCCCACCAGCATGCATTCACGTGTGGTGTACACATGCTGTTATGCCATGTCCGATAACTTCTTGGCTCTGTTACACATCTCTGAGTATTTTGGATGGGTCAGCATCATGCCACTGTGATTGGTGGATGTGGGTGATGATGAGAAGTGTATGAGTGATATTTCAACCCTCTTGTGTACCATCCCTGCAGTTGGAAGTCCTCCAGCCCAAGGCCTTGTGATGAGCCATTGCATCCAAGTTGATGCCTCTGTGTATGTGTAACCGACAGTGCAGCCAATTCCACAAAGGGTGTGACGTCATCTGCCGGATGTGCGACTACGTGGCGGAGACGAATCGGGGATGCCCCTCGTATTGTCAGGTTAGCACGGTGCTGCATTTCACCACTAATGGTCTGCTTCTTGACAGTCACACAGCCTGTGCCGGATGCACGTTTGTAGGGGCATCAGCAGCAAGCAGGTGTACAGTATTGTGGGATGGTGTCTTTTGCTGTGAGAGGCAGCATGTGTCCACAGCCTACCCATAATCTGGGTAATGTGATGTTTGTTGTGTGATGCAGTGGGTTGTAAGTGTACTCTGTGCTGGGTGCATCTGACATGCATATGCGATTCCTGAGGGTCAAGATGTAATTTGAGCACTCTGCATTGTCAATGCGTTCAGAGTCGTAGGCCTCAGGAACAGCCTGTAGTCTGCTGGAGTGGCAATTCCCATGTATGTTTGAGGCACTGTGCCTACTCTGATTTCGTTCTGACATATGTGTGCGATGCCTCACCTCATATTCCTGATACTTACACATCCGGCACACTGTGCAACAGTAGTTGTGCTCGTGCGATAGACAGGTGTATGGCATGGGCTCATGACCATTGTGGACTGTCATGTTGCAGTCTGTGTGAGTGGTGTCCCATTCTGCTCCATGCAGGTATGTCCTTGGCCTAATTACGTAGTGGTCATCCTTGCCACCATCAGGACAGTGGGTGTGCACACAGCGATTTGTGGCTATGGCCGCAGGGTGACACAGTCCGGGTGTTGTGCTATGTGCACAACACATGTGCCACTTATTAGCGGCTTCATTTCCTGTACGCCAGCCATTACGTGTTGATTGTGGTAGCTGTATACAATTGCACAGGTATCGTGCAACATGTGGATTTGGGAATGTTCTGTGCTGCCTCCCTTGCACATGTCTGTTTAATTGATGCCAAATGAGTGAGGCCACCTCGCTCTCCCTCATGTAGCATCTCCCGTGGGTGCTGAGGGACAGGGGACGGTCAACAGTGGTGAGGCATCGGATGAAGCAGCTGCACAGGAGCTGGGTGAGACAGATGTGACCGGCGCCTCAGAGGGGCCAGACGTGTGCTGGATGAATCACAGGCTGAGACGGCAATTGCTGCGTCATCTGAGGACAGAGGTGATGCATCCATGTTTGCTAGCACAGGGGACGTGGACTCTGCCTCCTCTGCAGCCACGCGGAGGCCAATGCCCGCCCTCCCATCTACTTCCACTGGTGCAACATGTGTCGGCAGAAGGATGAAGGATAAAGTGTCCTTCACACCAGGCACAGCTGCCCCTGCACATGTGACCCCTGCTGCCCTCAGTGCTCGGTCTGTTGAGCTTGTGCGGCATCTCTGCGTGGGGCAGACAGCTCTCCTCAATAACTTCATTGCCCATGACATCACCTTGCCGCAGGTGACATAGTTCATGGAGGGCCTACATGTACGCGTGGGTGGGCTACACCAGACTGTCCAATGGTTGTCCCCCCCAGTCAAAGTGGGCCTTCAACTGGGCCACTCTCAGGCTGACATTCCTGACCCTTTCTCCACCCCCCTGGAAAGTGGCACATCTGACAACAGCAGGGCACGAGTCCTAACAAAAGAGGTGGTGGGACGCTGACGTCAGGACAGGAAGTAACGTCACGAAAGGTGGCTTGCACCATCAGACTCATTGCCTCCCCTCGCTCACCCCTTAGATGCGATTGCATCAGAGAAGCCAGCGTGTGAGCAGCAGCTCCAGTCTCGCCCCAGAGAGGCCAAAGAGTGAATGTGTGGCTCCATTTGCTCCAGTTATCGAGCTCACGGTAATATAAGTGGGGGGACGCCGTCCACCCGCGTGGTACCCCGACTCGAGCCCTGGACAACAGTGACAATGCATGGAAGTCTCCGGAGTCCGGATACACCACATGCAACACACAGAAGCTGTTGCTGCCCTAGCGGGCCATGCCGCAAACACCATCCCAGACGAAAGGTAGACACACCCCGGCGCGCATAGTCATTACATCCGCTGCCATTGACAAGGGACCCATCGAGTGAGATATGGGCCTCAGGGTGACGGGCCTCCGAGCCATCCCCCGCCAACGAGTGTCATGCAACTCACACATTTCGCAAAGCCAATAGGACACTTTGCCTGCACACCAGGGCTCAAGTCGGGGCACCACGCAGGTGGACGGCGTCCCCCCACTTATATTACCATGAGCTCTGTGGCCCCTCTGGGGCGAGATTGGAGCTGCTGCTCACGCGCTGGCTTCTCTGATGCAATCGCATCTAAGGGGTGAGTGAGGGGAGGCAATGAGTCTGATGGTGCAAGCCACCTTTCGTGACGTCACTTCCTGTCGTGATGTCAGCGTCCCCCCACTTCTTATTTGGGACTTGTGCCCTGCTGCACACTGAGAATGTGTTGCCTGCGAGATGCAAAGCACAGGGTGTGAGTCTAGCCACAGGATGACAGGTAGCATGTGCAGAGTGTGCGGGTATGTGTGAGCTTACTTTCTGGGTGGCCAGCAGTGTAGGTGTATGTGAATCTTGTGATGAACATTGAGCCTGGGCACATGGCTTACTTTCAATGTGTGCATTTGGGAGGTGTAGGTGTGTGTGGTGTGAAGGGTGTGACTTTGGGGTAGTGTTGGTGTGTGTGTGTGCGCTCTGGCAATGTCGACTACACACATGTGTTACCCAGGGGCATGGTGGGTGTTTGTATCCGTGTTCAGGTCTGTGAATGTGAGCACATGTGTGTATTGTCTGTTGCACAGTGTGCAGTGTGTGGGTGTGTCCTTGCAGTTCAGGATGACTCCTACTTGATATGTATTGGCCATTGTGGGTCTGCAGGGTGTGTGAATGTCAAGATTGTAAAGAAACAATATGGACGGACCCTGAAATAGTGGAGATCTATCAATCACTATGTGTGGTAAGTCCAAGGACCATTAGGTATATTTAAAAGACTCCTCACACACCAACCTAGTTGGTGTCATGCTTCATCATTAGGTCCCAACCGGGAGGCCTAGTGCCGCCCGGTTGTGCTACGACGCCTGATTACAGCGGAGCAGGTGTAGTGTGAAGATGTGATGTAAAAATTAAAAATACCTCTGAGAATCCTTGCCCAGTAAATTTATTAGTGGCGGCTCAGGGTATGGTTAAAAACTATGTGAAACCGACTAACAAGAAATATTCATCTGTAGTGGTTTAGGTGATGCGGTCTACATGTTTCAGCCCGTCAAAAAAATTCAAATGGGCTTTCTTCAGGACCTAGAGTTCAAGTGAGTGGCAAAGTGAAGGCCACGTGAAAAGTAAAGTACCAACACACGCACTAAGGTGTGTGGACCCGGTGTCGATATACTTACAGACACCACTCAAAAAACAATTAGTAGAAAAAGAAAGCAGCTAATCGGGACATGAGAGGGGTTTCAACCGATCAACCGATTTGGTTCCGTGAGGATTCCCATGAGACTACCTACTGCGGTCTCCCGAAGTCCCGGCTGTCAAGATTGTGCCTTGTTTAATTGAGCATGTATGTGAATTTCTGCAGTTCGTACTCACTGTGCAGCCCTGCCCACCCACACTGATATCGTGTGTGTGTTTTGTCATGCATTGCTGTGGCATGCTTCTTGCGTGGCTCCTATATTTGCTTGATGAGTGTGATGTCAGACTGTGAAGGTAATGGTACACATATGTAGGACTGTGCTTTGTAGTGACCAGGCCGTCAGTGTTAATGTGATGATCTGTTGGGCCACGTCAGACTCTGACAAGCCAAGGCCCACAACCTCTGGTATTTCACTGGGTCCACTGTGGCAGCAACTCATATGCATTGACATCCAATGACACTTGACTACATGGTCATCTCACGACTCTCGTGTACTTCACACACTCTCATCCTCTCTCATTCGTACTTGTCTACGATCAATAATTCTACAGAGTCACGTATTAGCTTCAAGGCATGTATTTGAACTTACTTCCTCTGTGATGCAGTATGTGGACACTACTGGCAGCGAAATGCATTTGGAGGATATACTTAGCATGATTACACATACAAAAGGGGGTACAGGTAGATGTGATTAGTTGTTGATTGTGGAATAAAGGCTTCAGAGTTACAACTGCCCTGCCCTTGCTATGCTAAAGTACATTTGCTCATTACTGAAGAGCTCTAGGCTTTGACACAGACAGTATTAATTTTGCCTACCAGACAGCTTGACATCATAGGCACAGTACATCTCAGTCCCATGGTACAGGATTACTACAATAGTGACTCCGACACACCTGCGTCAGAGGTGAAATCAGAGCATGAGCCTACATGCATGCAGCAGCGTCTCACATGTTGTTGCGATGTGGTGGCTACTGAACATGACACAATGACTGGGGCCATGTTGTAGGGGGTTGCATTTGTTGTCCATGCAAAAGTCCTGGCACGGAAGTACAGACGAAGGTGAGCTGACAGTTCTCACGTAATACAGCAGACAGATAAGTGTGCACTGACAGGAGCATGTGTTCAGGTGTGCAGAATACATATTATAGCATAGTTTTCGTGCAGTATTGGCCATGTGGTTACTGTACACAAGTTAGGAAAAAACAAATTAGAGAGTTACGATCCAGACAGGACCGTCCGTATCCCTTTGTTAATTATGAAAAAACAACTTGGACGGGCCCTACACTGTGATGTCTGGCACCACATTGGCTAGTCAGAAGAACCCTCACACACCAACCTAGTTGGTGTCATGCTTCATCATCGGGTTCCCAACCGAGTAGCAGAATGCTACTCGGCTGTGGTGCGACACCTGATTACAGTGGAGCGGGTTGTTGTGTTTGTGTGATGAAGTGATGTGATGTGATGTTAAAATTACCTCAGGGTAAATTACCTAGCGCTAATTTTAATATGTATAGGTACCCAGGGTATGTTAAAAACAATGAGTGGATAAAAAAAGACAAATAATTGTGTCTCTGTTATCGCTGGTCTACATGTTTCAGCCCCTAGGTTATATTAAATTGGGCTTTCTTCAGGACCTCTCAATAAATAAAGTGAGAAAGTGAAAAAGTGAAAGTGAGTGGCAAAAACTTTTAGGCCACATGAATACGCATTTTTAGCACACGCTAAGGTGTGCTATATATGCTAAGGGGACTGACCGTGATTTGTAGTCCACCAATATGTGCGTACCTGTAAAAGAAATATTGACAATACTGTACAGAACGACATAACACATATAAACAAGCATAGAGAATCGATCTCCTTTATTTTAGGTAAGTATCGTGTGTCATCTCTATGGTGAAAATAACATACAGTGTCAGACATACGTGAGAAGCCAATCTTACATAATAACATGCATTCTAGGACATGTACGCATGCTGAGATGGTGTGCATGCTTGCTTGACGAAGAGCAACGCAGGTGACTGGCATACACGTGAAGCCAATCTTACATAATGGCATGCATGCATGCTAAAATCGTGTGCATGCTTGCTCATACTCGACAGAAATGAGCAGCGCAGGTGACTGGGTGCTGCGGTAGTATGTGGCCCATCGGACAAAATTGTCTCATACTTAATTCGTAATCACCTAATGGTGGCGGTTGCGTGACCGCGTGAATTTCTATGAAATGGCATCGTGTCATAGGGCGTGTGTACATCGCCCTATGCATAACTATTGTGCTGGTGCCAGAAAAACTGGGCAAAAAAAGGCAATAATTAGCCCGAAATACTTACCATGATTACACATACAAAAGGGGGTACAGGTAGATGTGATTAGTTGTTGATTGTGGAATAAAGGCTTCAGAGTTACAACTGCCCTGCCCTTGCTATGCTAAAGTACATTTGCTCATTACTGAAGAGCTCTATGCTTTGACACAGACAGTATTAATTTTGCCTACCAGACAGCTTGACATCATAGGCACAGTACATCTCAGTCCCATGGTACAGGATTACTACAATAGTGACTCCGACACACCTGCGTCAGAGGTGACATCAGAGCATGAGCCTACATGCATGCAGCAGCGTCTCACATGTTGTTGTGATGTGGTGGCTACTGAACATGACACAATGACTGGGACCATGTTGTAGGGGGTTGCATTTGTTGTCCATGCAAAAGTCCTGGCACGGAAGTACAGACGAATGTGAGCTGACAGTTCTCACGTAATACAGCAGACAGATAAGTGTGCACTGACAGGAGCATGTGTTCAGGTGCGCAGAATACATATTATAGCATAGTTGTTCGTGCAGTATTGGCCATGTGGTTACTGTACACAAGTCCCATACCTCTGCCTCCCCCTGTTCATGCAGGGACACGGGATATGGTGAGGAACAGAGTGCATGTCCCGAAAATGTCAAGTGTCATGGCAGTGGAGTTGATGGTAAGGTGTTTGTTGCAGATTGCATGGTATAGTTGTTGCACAGCTAACTGCCCACTGCGTGCGGAAGCCAAGCATAGGTACGGTGTTGAACATGAATGTTCATTTGTGGGTATTGATTTGGGGACCCTTGAATTGACAAGTTGTCAGGTATGCGATACCTTCCAGCAGAGCATCCCTCGCATTGGTGGTATACATGGATGACATCCAATGAAGCAGATGGTGGGTAGCAACGTGTTCATCGTAAGTTGTCCCTTGTAGAAGCCTGATGGGACATGTTGGATGACATTCGATGAAACTGTAATCCAGCATACGTCGTGCGGAGGCACACTGGTCCCATTGCAGTGTGTGTCCGATTGCAGCCACAAATGCCATGCCCCCATACACTGAACAGATCCTGTCGTGGGCGTCCAGGGATGTAAACAAGTGTACCAAGTCCGCATTTGGACATGCCGGGTTGGAGAGACATAAATCCACAAGCCAGTGGTACGGGCACCTCCGACAGTAGAAAACGGGGATGACGCAGCTGAACATTTCAATGCGGTAAGTTACTCGGTAACTTACATTCAGCATAGCCAGATTTGCACAGCCCACTATCTGTAGCAAGCTATCACTGTACAGCTGAATCTGTCCGGCGTAGTTGTGAAGCACTGGTGCAACAGCCATTTTGCTACAGGGTGATGTGATGGCGTGCTCCGGCTGCCTGAGCAGTCTGCTGAGTGCAACCTCCGACGATGCTGGGAATTCTGGAATGGATGTACGGCGGCAGGACTTGGGGTATAGCTTGGGAGGAGGACACAGGCCCTCATCCCACATGCTCCAATGAATGGTCAAGGCCAGTGGTGTCTGACTCTTTCCTGATTACTTGCATTTGAGCCACAAGGAGCAGTGGTATAATTGTATTTTGTAGTGTTATCTTTCTTTCATGTTAGGCGCTATCTGCCAGTGGAAGGTTTACTCAGCATGGCTATGTTTGGCTTCTTGTTGGTACAATGGCTCCATTCTCCTGCAGAATTTGTTGCAATGTGATTTCAGTGTAGGAATGGAAGGCCATTCAATGCTATCTGCTCTCCCGTGTGTGGGTGGGACACTCCGTTTCCGCTGTACATTGAGACTTCTGTGTGGGTGTAGTAATTGGGAACACCTGTTCTCAGGCAGCAGGGTTTTTCTCTTTTGTACATTGCATGGCTTGTTATTGCGTGCAGGATGGTATAGGTATTTTTGGATGAGACTGGCGTGCCTTTTGCGGACAATGTCCATTTTCTGCGCTGTTATGTAGCAGCCGCCGTGTGCTACTCCATGTTTTGCACACAGGGGTGTGTCCTATTTTGACGTCACATTACTCCCCTGTTCGGGACACTTGTGTGACATCCAGTTGACAACTGTGAGTTGTCGGTTGGGGACATGATTGATGCAGGAGGGCCACGTGACATGTGCCTTCAGGGTGGGGCTGGTGTGTGGGGTGTGTAGTTGTGGCCCTGTGGTGTTTGTGTGCAGCCCATGCGTGGCGCTGTCGTTGGCCTCTGCGTTGTGCGCATGTGTACCTGCGTCATCGCCGCTGCGCTGCGGTTCCGTGACGGGGACGTCACCTCCTGGTCCCGGGTAGTGGGTGCCCAGGATGTTGCGAGTTGTTTTTATTTTACCGGTGGGACATGTGTGGGTACAGTGGTGGATGTGTCCTGTCCCCACAGGGGTGTCTGGGGGCCATGTACAGTTTTTCCGCCCTTGCATTGTGTGCAGTGTTTGCGTGCCCTTGTTGTGTGTCTGCCTACCTGCGTCGTCGTTGCGCGTTCACTCCTAGGTGCTGCATCAGGTACAGCATTGGGATGGCCTGGAGAGCAGGATTCATGTCGAAGTAGGCCGGGTTTGTGTTTCTGTACTCAGCAGTCTGGTTTCCGCCTCCTTTTCTCGTGCGGTGTCTCTTTGCAGGTGAGGCTGTTTGGTTGTGGCATCGTAATTTGTACGCCGGGCGGTACGTCATTTCGTCGGACGGTGTGTCTCCATTGGCTCGCGCCGCTACGTAGACGGGAGCACTTTGATGGCGGGCGGCGTCGCAGGCTTACGGGCGGTATTTGGCTGACTTTTCACATCCTAATTTGGCGGGCGTGTGGTACGTTGCTGGCGGACGGTAACTGGCGGTTTTTGCCTCCGACAGCACGGCGGCAGTGCTTCCGCCCGACATCGTATTGGACCCCAAAGTGTTTAGAAATTAGTAATTTTTTTTAAGTAAATTTTGCGTTTTAGTATCAGAGCGGGTTGTGGGTTTATAGGGGAATAGGGGGAGAAGTAATTTGATTATAATTATTTAATTAATATGTTTTTATTTATTGTTATTGATTATTAATCTATTGTTAATTAAATATTAATTGGTAATTAATTTTTTTAATTGATTATTTTATCGTTATATTAATTATCATTATTTTTTTATTTATTGTTATTGTTAATTAATTTATTGTTAATCAATTATTAATTGGTAATTAATTTTTATTAATTGATTAATTGATAATTAAATTAATTATGTTGATTTTTATGTGTAGCGGGATGTGGGTTTATAGGGGAATAGGGTGGGAAGTAATTTAATTATAATTAATGAATTAATATTTTTTCATTTATTGTTATTGGTAATTAATTTATTGTTAATTAATTATTAATTGGTAATTAATTTGTATTAATTGATTAATTTATGATTATATTAATTATAATTAATTTATTATTATTATTTATTTATTGTTATTGTTAATTAATTTCTTGGTAATTTATTATTAATTGGTAATTAATTTTTATTAATTGATTAATTGATAATTAAATTAATTGTGTTCTTTTATGTGTAGTGGGTTGTGTGTTTATGGGGGAATAGGGTGGGAAGTAATTTAATGTTATTTAAGTAAATATTAATTTAATTTTATTGGTATTTATTATTAATTTTTAGTTAATTAATTATTAATATGTTATTTATTTTACAAAAATTATTTAATTAATAAGTATGTTAATTTAACCCCTACGCTATCAGACATTTTCCACACTGTTACACTCACTGGAGTTAGAATAGTAATTTTAACCCCTACGCTATCCAACACTTTCACTAGTTTTGCACTCACTGGAGTGGGAATAGTAATTTTTACCCCTACGCTATCCAACACTTTCCCTACTGTTGCACTCACTGGAGTGGGAATAGTAATTTTAAGCCCTACGCTATCCAACACTTTCCCTACTGTTGCACACACTGGAGTGGGAATAGTAATTTCTACCCCTACGCTATCCAACACTTTCCCTACTGTTGCACTCCCTGGAGTGGGAATATTAATTTTTACACCTACGCTATCCAACACTTTCCCTACTGTTGCACTCACTGGAGTGGGAATAGTAATTTTTACCCCTACGCTATCCAACACTTTCCCTACTGTTGCACTCCCTGGAGTGGGAATAGTAATTTTAACCCCTACGCTATCCAACACTTTCCCTACTGTTGCACTCACTGGAGTGGGAATAGTAATTTTTACCCCTACTCTATCCAACACTTTCCCTACTGTTGCACTCACTGGAGTGGGAATAGTAATTTTAACTACTACGCTATCCAACACTTTCCCTACTGTTGCACTCACTGGAGTGGGAATAGTAATTTTTACCCCTACGCTATCCAACACTTTCCCTACTGTTGCACTCACTGGGGTGGGAATAGTAATTTTTACCCCTACGCTATCCAACATTTTCCCTACTGTTGCACTGTTTGGAGTTGGAATAGTAATTTTATTACCTCCGCTATCTAATATTTTTGTATTATTTTAGTTAATGTAGTATATAATTAATTTTAAAAAGATTAAAAATAATTTTAATTTTTTAATTTGTTATATATATTTATTTACTTTTTATTTATATTATTGTTTTATGTGTATAGATGTATTTATAATTTATATGATATGTTTTTTAAAATTATAAGTTATTAAAATAATTATTAAAAATTATTAGTAAGTATATATATTATATATTATATGTATATGTTTAATTTATTTTTACATTACATATATATTACTTATAATTTTTAAACATTTTAAAATATTTTTAACTGTTTATTTTAATTATATGTATTATTTACTTTTTTTACATTATTTTTTTAACTTAAATAAAAAACGATATTTTTAACAACGATATTTTTGACATCGATATTTTTTTTCCGATATTTTTGTACTTACCATAATGTAGATAGGATGCTGATATTCTTTACTTCGATATTCTTGCGTCGATATTTCTGTAGGTCGATATTCTGACCTTCGATATTTTGTCAGTGATTCGGCCTTTGATCCTGTGACCTGAAGGTGGGTTTTCAACCTTCTGAGCTATCTTACATCCTGGTTAAAAGTACTAACACTGACCTATTAAGTAGATTACTTCATTTTACATGGGCTAAAGAAGAAGCTTATCTTTAAGACGAGACCCCATTCAAATTCCAAGTTTGGACTGCTGAAACGTTTTTCAAAAGGTGCAGGGCTTGTTGGAAACCTCTTCCTCAGCTGTGGCTTACATGGGTTGGAAGAGCCACCTGTGATATAAAACAAGTCTTTGTCATCACCTGTGGTACAGGCATTGCTCCTCAGCGAGTGCCCTCATTGAGGTGTTTGGCCTCAGAGGTGACTGTCCTTTTTTAACTATTGTTTGTCTACCCCCAGGGATTCTTATTTTTTAAGGGTACCTCCTTTCTATCTCACAAGTGACAATATAATTGCTGGCAGCTAAAAAATGCACTAAGTTTATAAAGCACGTTTAGTGTGGTATTTTTAAAGACCAAAATTCGAAGACCTAGTGCCCATGTTCACGGAGAGAACAGAGTCTGCAAATTAGAGAAACAGAATTAATATGAAAAACGAACTGCACAGGATCTTCATAATTGGCCCCTGCAAAAAAAAGGCCTGGCCTGGGAACCAAAAGCCCTGATTAATATTTCATATCTTGCAAGCTCAACCGTCCTGTGGGAGGTTTGGGGAGGGGGGGGGGGGGGGCGGGGTTCCATTCTCAAAGGAACTTCGTAAAAATTGAGCCCAAACAGTGCATTTTAAAATATTGGGGCATATTATCAAGGATAAGCGATATTTATCGCTAACCGCACTTAGCGCGTTTATTTTTAACGCCGCCTATCGCTGGAAATTATCGCTGAGATAACACCCTATTAGTAAGGTTTATCTCCATAGCGATAATATTTCCAGCGATAGCGGCAAAATGCGAGAATATCGCTGGAAAACCAGCGATATTCTCGCATTAACGCTATGGTGGATTTAGCCTGACAATCCACCCCTATGCTACAAACAGGTAAGTCACCCTCAGTAGCAGGTGTAAAAATCTAGCGATAAACGCGCTTAGCGCGATTTATTTTATCGCTTCGCCTGCCTTGCTAATAGGGGGTAGTTGTGTTAGCGACTGTTTTCAGTCGCTTTTAGTAGGAACGCCTACCTTGCATGTCATTAGCGATAATTATCGCTGACATGCAAGGCGATGTGAAAACCGGCCGCTATCGCCTGAAAGCTGTCGCTAACGCCTGTTAGCGACAGCTTGCTAATAGGGCGATAAAAATATCGCCGCTTTAGCGGCAAAAAGTGCCGCTAAAGCGGCGATAAAGCCCTTGATAATATGCCCCATTATTTTAAGATACACTGGCCAACAACCTGTAGGTTTTCCTGGCTGCTCTGAAAGGGAGCTAATGAATTACGCAAACATTTCAGTTTGTCACAGCTCCCAGAAGCACAGTTTCGCAATAGCAGCAAACAATGCATATGCCTATAAAAAATTATGAGCCTGGCGTAAGCACTAGTTGCACAGCAGGCACATGTGTTTGTGCCAAGAAGAACAGTGCCCATCTAATGCAATGTGCCAACTGGAACGAAAAGTGTTTTTCATTCACTGAGGACCACCGACCACAGGCAGTAACTGTTAGAAATGGGATTTCTGGTTGGCTAGGGTATGCGCCTAAGCCAGGCAGAACCCACCACTCTCCTCAGGGCAAGGGAGTTACACACCGAAGATACCCCCTGCTCACCCCCTTGGTAGCTTGGCAGAGCAGTCAGGCTTATCCCAGAGGCAATGTGTAAAGCGTTTGCGCAACACACTCACACAACAGTGACACACTAGGCACACAACAAAAAGAGACTCCACACAAGGTTATATAAAAATACCCATTGTATTATCCATAAAAACACATTAGATCACAATCACATATAGTACGGTGCCACTAGGCACTGGTCATGACTTCACAGGGATGCCAACCGGAAACCCCATTTCTAACAGTGACCACCAGCTGCAGGCGGTTCCTTCTTCTCTCCTGTCCTGGATGTTATGGCCTTTGCAGCAGAAATGGAGGGTGCATATTTTGAACGGGCACAGGGCTTTGCAGACAAAATGTGGGAAACCCTGGAGGTGAGAGCTGAGAGGCATGTTTACAGCGCAAGACTGTGAGATGTTTGTATTTTAAAAAAGTCCAACCTGCCCACTTTCAGGTGGATGTCCAAAAGCAGATGTTTATGCTGCCTCTACCACATTTGGCTCTTTAGCCAACTGTTAGGAAATTTGTTCTTGAAAATCCACTTTTTTGCCACAATTTGACAAAGATTTCTTCTAGAGGAAAGCCTCAATAACCATTGGGAGGGATAAGGCTTATCCAGCATACCACAAAAGTACTGGAACATTTCGTTACTGTCCTTCAGAACCTCTGAATTAATAAACCACTTATGTGAAAACTGGGTTGCAAATTTTACCATTTGACACTTTTTAAATTTTCTCAGAGAAGATCCGCCAAACACCCCCTAAAAATGAGTGATAAATTGCATCACTCACTCACACAATCCTATTCAAGGATGGTACTTATACCCCACTATGTTAAATGTTCACCATGTTGGCAGGTGGATCTTGTATTAGTGCTGAATACAGAGGGCGGTGCCCATGTTACAGAGGGTGCTACCAACCTGTGGGAGTGGGCCCCGACAGTGGTAGAAGTGGGCTGCTCCAGTTGTGAAAGTGGGTGGCGGCTTCCTAAGAAAATGTTCGGGCACCAGCACTTAACATTTTTACAAAATAAGCACTGGTTATATTGTACCCAGGCCACCCACATGCCTGGGCAGCTAGGATCTGAAATTTTGAACATCAAACGGTGTAAGTTTAGGTTACCACCACTATCCACCTAGAGTGCGGTACCATGAATCAGAGCAAGTGAAGAGCTTGACTGACATTTCCCTGGCTGCCAATCCCTGAAGCCGGCTCAACCAGGGTGTATCCTAAAGTGGGAAAGATCTCATACCACTTGCTCGACATGTGGAAAATGCAATGCATTTTACTGGACATGTGATACTGGCAATAACTGTTACTAGGAAATGGGCAATGCTTGCTACTAGGCATGTGGAAACTGCTAATACCTCTTTCTGGACATGCGGAAAATGGCAACACCTGTTTCGACAGATGTGGAAATTGCCATTACCTCTTTCATGACATGTGAAAGCTAGCAGTACATGTTAGTGGAAATGGGCAAAACCTGTTACTCATCCAATGTGCTTTAAGATGAGCTAGTTTGGGCTCCTTTTCATGAAATCTCTACAGACAGTGTTAGCAGTCCCTTGTAAGCAGTTTTAAAAAAAATTTATTATATAACGTTTGTGTCAAATTCACTGCCCTGCGTGCTAAGAAACGCACCATTTATTTGATGCTTTTTTTCCACATAATCATCCCTCTGTGAAGTTATCTCTTAATTCCATCAAGGTTTCATCAGTGTTGCTAAATTAATGTCTCCTGGTAAACGCGCTCACAAACTCATGGTTAACAAATAAATGGTTTTCTTTGATCCTCCACTCTCCCCATCCGTCATTAAAACTGAGAGTGTATTATTTTTAGGGGGTGCATGTTTAGAGGTGAGTAGCTTGTTCTTGGGTGTCGAAAATCTCAGCGGTCCCTTACTGCATCTTAGACAACTCCCCCACACCGGCTGTCGTTTGCGGCTTACCCACCGCAAGGAGTAAATGCCAAACTCGCCCACAAGCCTTTCAAACATGGAGTCCTGGCAAGAACCTTTATACGGCTACTCAAAGCTCTTCTTGCCTCTTATAAAGAGCTCATCTCCCATCTCCCCTCCCCCCTTTGGTACTGAGCTCTTCTAGAAATGTCCCTCACCCATTCAGGAGAACCCTTTCCCTCTTACTTAGAGCATTGTTCCTCTTGTAAAGAGCACCTCTCCCCTCCTATCCACAGCATCTCTCCACACCTGCACACAGCTACTTCCCTGGCTTGTATGTATTTATTTTTGTGATTTTATGTAGAAAAGACGTGGCCCGTGGGCATCAGAGTTCTTCACAATAATACCAGAACATATCAAAAACAAATAAAAAATCTACATTAAAGGTGGAGTGATCGCTGGGTTAGCCTCTCCCCGGAGTTAAAGCACTTCACACATAGTCATAGCAAAACATAGCAGTGAAAAGCAGGTGGTACAGTAGCACGTGAGGATCATCAATGGTTCGTGCACGTTGAGGTTGCTATGTGATTGGAGGGAGCGTGAGGCAGTAGGAGTGGTTTAGGCCAGGTGTTGTTCAAAGAGAAGAGCTTTGAAGTCTTTTTTGAAGGTGACATGACGTGGCAAGATGGAGGCTCGGTGGGAGGGTGTTTTAGATTCTTGTGGCCCTTCTGGAGAAGAATTGCATCATGAATCGTTCGTGCCTCTCATACAGTGTATCCTTTCCTTCCTTCTCAGAGACCCACTCACCCCTGTGCATCCAACCTTTGCCCTCCTGTCCAGACCATCCCTCTCATTCTGTACAGAGCACCCCATCCTCCTACACAGAGCCCCTCTCTCAACCTGTCAAAGGGCATCTTTCTTCTGAACAAAACACCTGTGCCTTCTTGCAGACTGCACATCTTGCCATCCAATCACTCCTTTACTCTACAGATCACCTAGAAGCCATGCACAGGGCTCATCTCCCCATATGCATATATTGCAGTTCTGCTTTATGTACTCAGCACTTCTCTCCCCTCTACAGTGTTCCTCTCCTCTCCTCTCCTGACAAGCGCCTTCTGTGGATCGCAGAGGGGTAAACTTAGTTGTGCTTCGTTAAATGCAGTGTCACCTCTGCCCCCCCCCCCTTCACTTCGGAAATGCTATTTCCACCAGACACCTCTCCTGAGGTACCACTTCCGACAGGATCTTCTTTGCACTCGAGGGTGTGGAATGGAGGTGTGAGGTTCTTTAGGCCCCATGTTGTACCCAGGTAGCCATCTTTGGGCCCCTTTCTTTGGGACCACTGGCTCCTGAGGGACAGTACCTCCATCAGAGGCTGGTTGTAGCTGGTTGAAGGGAGGGAGGGACCTGCTGGGGGTTAAGACCCTTCAGTTTTTCCACAGGGCTGTCGGTTAGCTTGTCAGATTCAGGATGTGACCACTACGGGCCATGTAAGGTCCATGGCAGTGACGGTGCAGCAACGGTGCAGCAACGTTGGCCCCTGGTTTACATAACATGGGTTTGAGCTCTGGCCTGGTATACCATGTCACACCGGGGCATGAGGTTGGTGTGAGGGGTGCTGACCTGCTGGTGGTTCAGACCTTCTCTCTTTCCCCCAGGGTTACCAACTGATTTATAATCCTTTGGGGGTGTGCCTACATTAGCCCACGAGGGGTCCTGTGCAAGGACAGCATTCTTGGGGTTTGGTTCTGGAGTCATCTTGCCAATCAAGAGAAATAACCTGGATTATTCAGGCATGCTCTGCCAACGACCCCCTCGCCCTGTTGAGGAAATTATTGACACATATTTTTTTATGACCTAGAACACTTTCCTTTGATGTATTTGAAGCCTCTTCATGAGGGTTCGAGCTGGGTAGGGGGCAGGCTGACCTTCTGTCAGTCCAGATCCTCTGGCCCTCCCCAGGGCGGCCACAGTCTGGTCTTCTACGGTGTGTGGTCGGTGGCAGTCACGTGGCACCCCACGCACGAAGAAGACCGGAAGCGGTATCCTGGTGGCTGGTTCAGTACATTTACCACTCTGCATTCAGCTGGTAATGTTCGTGCGTGGTTATTTCGTATGCAAATGCTCCTTGGACACGTGGCCCGTCTCGTATGGAGGGGGCAGATACTTCACGAACGTCTACAGGTCTCCTCTCTCCTGTTCATGACACCGGCCTCCTCCTGTGAAGATCACCACTTCCTCATACAAAAAGCCCCTGTCTGATTCCAGCCCCTTCTAGTGGGTGTCGTTCACCTCCTGTGCAGAACACCTCCACCGTCTGTACAGGACGCCTCTCCCCAAGTGCACAGAGCTCCTCTTCCCCTCTGTATCACCTCCCCACCTTCCGTGCAGACACCTATCCCCTTCTGTACAGAGTACCGTTCCACCTTCTGTACAGGATACCCCTGCTCCTCCCGTACAGGACAACTCCCCTTCTGAACGGAGTACCTCTCCCAAACTGAACAGAACATCTCTCTCCTTTTCAACCAAGTACCTCTCTCCAAGTGTACAGAACATCTCTCCCCTTCTGAACTGAGCACCACTCCCCAAGTGTACAGAACATCTCTCCCCTTCTGAACTGAGCACCTCTCCCCAAGTGTACAGAACATCTCACTCCTTCTGTACAGAGCACCTCTTCCCAAGTGTACAGAACATATCTCCGCTTCTGTACACTGCAACTCTCCCCTAGTGTAGAGTGCATCTCTACCCTTCTATAGAGAGCACCTTTTCCTAAGTGTACGGAGCAACCCTCCTCAAGTGTACAGAGCATATCTCCCTTCTGTACAGTGCATCCCTCCCCTTCTGTACAGAGCATCTCTCCCCTTCTGTACAGGATACCTCTGCTTCTCCTGTATAGTGCACCCCTCCCCTTCTGTACAGAGCACCTCTCCCCTTCTGTACAGAGCACCTCTCCCCAAGTGTACAGAGCATCTCTCTCCTTCTGTACATTTCACCCCTCCCCTTCTATACAGAGCATCTCTCCCCTTCTGTACAGAGCACCTCTCCCCAAGTGTACAGAGCTTCTCTCTCCTTCTGGACAGTGCACTCCTCCCCTTCTATACAGAGCATCTCTCCCCTTCTGTACAGAGCACCTCTCCTCAAGTGTACAGAGCATATCTCCCTTCTGTACAGTGCATCCCTCCCCTTCTGTACAGAGCATCTCTCCCCTTCTGTACAGGATACCTCTGCTTCTCCTGTACAGTGCACCCCTTCCCTTCTGTACAGAGCACCTCTCCCCTTCTGTACACAGCACCTCTCCCCAAGTGTACAGAGCATCATTCTCCTTCTGTACAGTGCACCCCTCCCCTTCTATACAGAGCATCTCTCCCCTTCTGTACAGAGCACCTATCCCCAAGTGTACAGAGCATCTCTCTCCTTCAGTACAGTGCACCCCTCCCCTTCTATAAAGAGCATCTCTCCCCTTCTGAACAGAGCACCTCTCCCCAAGTGTACAGAGCATCTTTCTCCTTCTGTACAGTGCACCCCTCCCCTTCTATACAGAGCATCTCTCCCCTTCTGTACAGAGCACCTCTCCCCAAGTGTACAGAGCATCTCTTTCCTTCTGTACACTGCACCCCTCCCCTTCTATACAGAGCATCTCTCCCCTTCAGTACAGAGCATCTCCCCCCTTCTTTACAGACCATCTCTCCTCTCCTGTACAGTGCACCCCTCCCCTCTTGTACATCTTCCCTCGTTAGATCATAATTGCAGGGCTCTGTGTACAGCGCACGTGCCTGGCTTCCTTTAATAGCGCTCAGTCTATCAGCCTTTGTTGCTGAAAGGTCAACCATGTTTATGTAATTGTGGTTTGCATTTTGAGCATGAGTGAGGCAGCTTGGGGATCAGCTTAGCAGAGAATATTGATGTGGGGCATTAGGGATTTATAGTTCTTCCTCACATTCCACCCTCCCCCAGTACACTGACTCTATCTTCCTATCTCGGCCTCGCCCTCTCTGTCTCTTTATCACTCCCTCTCGCTCTCTCTCTCTACGACTCCTCTCCGGTCTCTCTGCCACTGTCTCTCTCTATCTCACTCTTTTTCTCTCACTCTTGCTCTCTGTCTCTCCTCAGCTCCTCTCTCCTTCGCGTTCTCCCTCGGTCTCTCTCTCTCTCTCTCCCTCTCTCTCTCTTTCTGTTTTTCACTCTTGCGCTCATGCTCTCTCTCCCTCTCCTCCCCTTTCTACCCCATTCTCTTTCCTCACCCCTCTCTCTGTCTCAAACACTCTTCTCCCTAATAATGCCCACTCTCTTTCTTTCTGCCCCTACTTCTGGGTCCCTCTTTCTCTTTATCACCCTCCTCTCTCACTCTCTCCCTATCGTTCTGAAGTCATTTCTCCTCTCATCCATGCCTCTCTCTCTCTCTCGCGCACAATTTCTCCCTCTCTCTCATTTTGGTTCGCGCAGTCCCTTTCTTTCACCTTCTTTTTCTAGATCCGTCTCCTCTCCCTCTCTGTATCTCTCTCCCTCTGTGTTTTTCTCTCGCTCTCTCTTTCTCTCTACCTCTCGTTTCTTTTATCACTCTCCTCTGCTTTGTCCCTCACTCCGCCCCCTTTCTCTTGTTTGATCCTCATGCGGTTTATCGATGTGATGTGTTTGGTAGAGAGAACTTTGGCGCTTTGAAGACAGATTGTGGAGAAAAAAGAAGATTGGGAGACAACCTTGTTTACAGTATATAACATATTATTTCGTGTGTATACCTGCAAAAGCTGCTCTTTTTGCGTGAAATTATATGACTACTACTGGTGGGCATAGTTGGTAAAATATCTTAAAAACGTCTGTGGAAATTGTACATTCCACAAATTCACACATTCTGTGGCTTGTTCAAAGATAACTTGCGTAGATTGCTCAATGTGATGAAGGTAGAAAACGGGGAAGGGACATTGAAAGAAAAGCACAGTTTCTTGTGAAGCAACGTCGCATACTCGGTGTGTATACAGGCACATAAAAGAAAGTGCCCAACAGATCTCCCGTTCTGCCCGGGTAGAGCACTGCTTATAAAAAGTTATGTTTGTGCAGATTCTGCGGCACACCGTGGAGCACCGCTAAGGTCCGCAGTAAGAGTTATCCTATTAAAAGAACTGGTGATGCCTCACACAGGATTACCGACAGCAGTGCTCTTGCCAGTTCTTGGCCCTGGTTTAACCTAGAGACCAAAAGATGATCCCCTCATCAGTTACTTCATGCTCTTCCTCCTCCGCCATCTTTACTCATGCTTTGCCGTTCCTTGTTGTGTGGATGCGCTGGCAAGCAAGGTGATCCGAGTGCAACAGAGGCATCTAGGTAATATAGACAGGTTCCTATCTTGCGTTTTCAGGTTGTTTCTGAAATGCTGAAGGTTACCATTAGTCCTCAGGTCTCCAGATAGGATGTTCTATAATATCAGGGCCAAATATGAGAAGGCCTCCTTCAGGGTTTTGGACTGTCTTACTCCTAGGATCCATACAATCATTAATGATTAGTTTCCGGTAATCCTCTTACCTCCAGGGATCTTGAGTTTGCCTTTCAGGTAAGCTGGCGGTCCTATGTGATGTAGGCCATTTTAGAGTGTAGTCTAGCATCTTGAGGCAGCCAGTGGAAATCTATTAGTGTGGAGTGATGTGCGTGTATTTATTTGCACATTGGCAAGGCCCGTGGTCTCGTGTAACATATCCCTGAGAGAGGCAAGGTTAGCTTTAGGGAGGCATGTCTGGAAGGCATTGCAGCCGTCATTGTATGATAGCACCAGGGCTTGCATTGCGGTCCTGAACTCTTCAGGTGGAATGGAGGGTTTGCTTTTCTTAATGAGGTGGAGATACGATGAGGCACTTTTGTTAGTTTGGAAATCTGTATGCTCATGGATAAGTTATGGTCAAGGGTGAATCCTCAGAATGTAGCATAGGGAGCCAGTAATTGTGTAAAGTCATGGTTGATAAGGCTTTGTAGCCAATGATGCACTAGGTGAGGTGTGTTTTGTGAGTGTAGAACGAGGAATTAAGTTTGAGAGGGTTGTGTTGAAGAGAGAATGGGTTCATTCATTTTACCAGGCTTTTCATGTGCAATCAGAGGGCAGTGATGTCTGATGGGTTTGACGCTTTGAGGTATATTTGGATGTCGGCTCACTGTTGGATTTTCCCCTTCATGTGACTCAAAGGACCAACAGGATCCATGTAGAGGTTGAAAAAAAGGGGTGATAGCATTGAGCCATGAAGAATGTCATATGAAAGTGGAAGATGGTGTGATTGGAATTTGTCTGTTTCAACAAACTGTAATCTTGACTTGATGTAGGGTTGAAAACTATTTCAGGACTTTGCCCTCTTTTCTGATTCTTGAGGAGGTGAAGCAACAGCATTAAACCAACTCTTCTCTGAGTGCTAACCTTAATTCAGCAGTCTCACCTTCCTTCCAGCTCGGATGTGGCACTGAAAGGGGCATGTAACTCACACCCTGTTGTTCGGACAAGACTCCCAAATCAAGCCACTGGTTCACCACCTGCTTGACCGAAGTTGCTAACTGGATGAAAGCCAACTGTCTCTAGACCAACACTGACAAGACAGAATTAGTGATCTTTGGCAAGAACATCTCGCTATGGGACTCCAACTGGTGGCCAGCCAAACTCGGACCCACACCCAGCACCCATGCCAGGAACCTCATAAATACCATCAACAGCAAACTGGACATGACCGCACAAGTTAACTCCATCACTACATCTGGCTTCCACACTCTAAAGATGCAGAGGAAGATCTTCAAAAGCCCCCTAAGCAACACCAGAAAACATTATTCATGCCCTAGTTACCAGCAAGCTAGACTACTGGAACACCCTATGCGCCAGGATCACCAAGCAACTCACCTGAAGACTACAAACATCCAAAACTTGGCAGCCAGACTTGTCTTCAACCTCCCACACAGAACTCACACCACACCACACCTCAGGGAACTCCACTGGCTTCCGGAAAAAAAAACATCAAACTCCTCACACACACATTCAAGGCACTACACAACTTACCTACCTGAACAGACACATCTCCTTCAACCAACCACCCAGTCACCTCTGCTCAGACTTTCACACATCCCACACATACATAGAAACAGATCAGGAGGACTGGCGTTCTCTTACATCAACCCTAAAGCATGGAATCACTGCCTACTCCACATGAGAGCCTCCTCCTCTTTTCTTGAATTCCACAAGAAGCTGAATCCCTGGATTTTCAATTAATCAAACTAACCTAGGCAGGGTCAGACTCACATACCTGCTAAACGACAACATACCCTTGCGTGTTATGTGCACTTTACACATAACATAACAAAGGGTTCCCTTTGGAAAGAACAGTGCCCATCTTGTGGTCCCCTACATTTGTTTATTAAGGGAGGGCAAAGTTTAAATTGCCCACAGCTACATACTCGGCTGAGTTCCTGTTGCAGGATGTACTACCCGAGAATAGTAGAATATCCTGCCACTTGAAATGGCATAAAAAGTATTGTGGGGGAGCATTATGGGGTCGATTGTTGAGACTGTGGTATGAGCGGGGTGGGGCTCTGTGAAGTGTATAAGGGCGATCTTCAAGAAAGGGACTTTGCCACGGCAGAAGGGGGCATAACGAGTAAGAAAGGGTTTGAATGGTGAGCCAAGGGATATTCTACTGCTGAGAGAAGTTTCGCAGTTCACTCGCTGCACTCTGTAGAAGACGAAGAAGTTGGTCGCTCTTGGCAAAGAATGCAAAGTTTAAATAAAATGTGAATTTACAGGTCTTCCAACTTACAATTTCACACTCTCCTAGAGTACAAATTTCTTTAAAAGTGCCCATTTTTTCATTTTCTAAAAGTATAACTTTGCCATTTCTCTTGCTAACCTTGGGAGTCTTATGTCTCACTTAATTCTTGCAGGCATTAATCCTTGCCCTTCCTTCATGCAAATTCTGCTTATCCCCTTGTTCAAAAGGTGTCTGAAGCTGCCTAAGCTGCAAAGCCCTTTCTAGGAACAAGATGAATAAATCCATTGACAGCCCTTTAGCAGGAAGCCACCTCTCCTCCTCTCTTTACTCCCTTTCCACCACTGCCTCATCCTGTCTCTCTTTCATCCTCTACTTCTTCATAATGTCCTCGTTCATCGCTTCCTGCCCTTATTTTCACTCTTCAGTAAATCTCCTTCCCCCACATTTCCCATTCCTTCCACCTCCTCTGCCTTACATTTACATACTTTCTGATCTTTTTGTATGTGTTTCTTAATAATAAATTCAATTAGCCTCAGCTTTGAAAAGCATCCTGATAATTACAGTAGTTGTTCTGCCTCCTCTGCCTCTCTGGTCCCCTCTTGTGACTTTCTCTGCCCACTTACCTCTCCTTTTTCCTACCGGCCTCTCGCTCTTCCCGCCTACCCTCAAATTCTCTGTACACACCACGTTTGTTTTCCTGGTCTCATCTGACCTCTCTCTCTTGCTCCTTTCTTTGGTTTCCTCTCTTTTTTCTACCCCGATCCTTGAACCACACTAACTCGGCTTGCTCAGCATGCTAAACGTCTCTGCCTCCCCTGCCTAAACTTCTTCCCTGCAGGGGGGGCTCCTCCGCTAAGGCCCCACTGCCCTTTGCAAAAACAACAATTGATGGACAGAATGCAGAACAATGTCGTACATTCACCCCAGTACAGAGATCTGGGCCTAAATCCATCGTTTTTTTGCTCACCATGCCATTCCAGTTTGGACCCAGCCATATGCAAATCAGTCTTGACCCTGCCCCCAATGGGAACAGCCCAGCCCGAACTGCCAGGCCAGGTCCTCCCTGGACTGGAAACAAGCATCCTAGGACCGGTTTCGGGCTTTCAGCCCTCATCAGTCAGGATAGCTTGACTCCAGTGGCATGGAGAGCACGGGACCCACGTCTGGGAATACCCATCCCACTCGGGGTGACAAATGCAAAAACAACAATTGATGGAAAGAATTCAGAACAATGTCGTACATTCACCCCAGTACAGAGATTTGGGTCTAAATCCATCGTTTTTTTGCTCACCATGCCATTCCAGTTTGGACCCAGCCATATGCAAATCAGTCTTGACCCTGCCCCCAATGGGAACAGTTCAGCCCGAACTGCCAGGCCAGGTCCTCCCTGGACTGGAAACAAGCATCCTAGGACCGGTTTTGGGCTTTCAGCCCTCATCAGCCAGGATAGCTTGACTCCAGTGGCATGGAGAGCACGGGACCCACGTCTGGGCATACCCGTCCCACTCGGGGTGACAAATGCAAAAACAACAATTGATGGACAGAATGCAGAACAATGTCGTACATTCACCCCAGTACAGAGATCTGGGCCTAAATCCATCGTTTTTTTGCTCACCATGCCATTCCAGTTTGGACCCAGCCATATGCAAATCAGTCTTGACCCTGCCCCCAATGGGAGCAGTCCAGCCCGAACTGCCAGGCCAGGTCCTCCCTGGACTGGAAACAAGCATCCCAGGACCGGTTTCGGGCTTTCAGCCCTCATCAGCCAGGATAGCTTGACTACAGTGGCATGGAGAGCACGGGACCCACGTCTGGGCATACACGTCCCACTCGAGGTGACAAATGCAAAAACAATTGATGGACAGAATGCAGAACAATGTCGTACATTCACCCCAGTACAGAGATCTGGGCCTAAATCCATCGTTTTTTTGCTCACCATGCCATTCCAGTTTGGACCCAGCCATATGCAAATCAGTCTTGACCCTGCCCCCAATGGGAACAGTCCAGCCCGAACTGCCAGGCCAGGTCCTCCCTGGACTGGAAACAAGCATCCTAGGACCGGTTTCGGGCTTTCAGCCCTCATCAGCCAGGATAGCTCGACTCCAGTGGCATGGAGAGCACGGGACCCACGTCTGGGCATACCCGTCCCACTCGGGGTGACAAATGCAAAAACAACAATTGATGGACAGAATGCAGAACAATGTCGTACATTCACCCCAGTACAGAGATCTGGGCCTAAATCCATCGTTTTTTTGCTCACCATGCCATTCCAGTTTGGACCCAGCCATATGCAAATCAGTCTTGACCCTGCCCCCAATGGGAACAGTCCAGCCCGAACTGCCAGGCCAGGTCCTCCCTGGACTGGAAACAAGCATCCTAGGACCGGTTTCGGGCTTTCACCCCTCATCAGCCAGGATAGCTTGACTCCAGTGGCATGGAAAAATAAAATGATAATAACATAGCTATTATCATTTTATTTTTCTCCAGTTCGGGGCTGGGTTAGGGTGGGGCGGGGCTGGGGCACAGGGGGACGAGTGGTTTGCACACTCCAAGTGCCCATGACTGCTTGGCCGGCTGTCTTGGCCTGGCCAAACAGTCATGCACACTTTGCATGTTCCCCACCAGGCTGTATTACAAAGGCCGATGGGGAACATGCCCAGGCCCCCAGTCCCCATCCGAGCTCTGAACCACAATGCTCAGACCAATCACAACGCTGCATTGCAGCGCTGAAATTGGCTATGGGGAGCCTGGGTGCTTCCTGGTTCCGGGAATCGAGAAGTGGAGGAGAGACACAGACGGCAGAACAGGTAAGTGTTATTTATTTTTTATTTTTTGTCCCCCACCAGCCCCTCTCCCCACGCCCTCCACCCTCATTCCCTGCCAGCCGCTAATGCTTGCCTGGCTTCCTACGCTGGCCAGTGCTGGAAATGAAAAGAATTTACTCCTGGCGCCCACAACTTGGGGCAGGGGATGGTACTAGAAAGAGGGTTCTGTCATGAGGGCTTGTGCAATGACAGTCAGCTTAATCATTGTTTTCAAACTTCTGTCCTCAAATTAGCAAAATGGATCTCTTTGACAGAAAAGCAGTTTGGGCTTACTTAACTATTCATTTACAGACACCGGTCAAGGCACCTGCTCTGGAGATTTATGCGTATCCAGTACGTTTCCGGGTATGATATGGGTAAAGTAACTTGGTGGGTAATGCACCAGTTTCAAAGGTATGCGTGGTGTGTGCATGCGTAAACTCTGTATTTGAGCCATCATAAAATAGATCAGGCATAAAGCATCTCCTTCAAAGCACTGAAGGTAACATGCAGGTAACAGATTTCTATATTCATAAGATAGGTCTGTGGGTTAATGTTATTGTTGCATAGATCCCCTTGTAACCTGTAGGTCATAAATTACAATCCTGGTAAAATGGCTCAGTGAGGTGAACACGCTCTACAAACAGTTACTGGTAACGTCCAAGGAATACGTTTAAAACCTTGCTGATTTCAACTCAGTCTTTCTTTATTGTAAGGTTGATAAAAAGGAGTAATGTTGAACGGTAAAAATCATTACTATTGCGGGCCAAAAAATTCAGGCCCCTATTTATCAGTGTTGTGTCACCCTTGCACCAAGCAAGGGGGTACAAGGATGACGCAACACTAAAGTCAGGTTTATCAAGCCCCGCAAGGCCAGCCTGCAGTGCCCTGCATGGCTTGATAAATCTGGAGGAACTCAAGGCAGTGCAAATCGCTGCCTTGCGTTACTCTGCCCCATGTAGGAGTTCCAAGCGTGGAGCATGGGTGATCCCACACATCCGCCCATGGATTTTGGCCCTTTCCCAGATTACCATTAGTGGTAGACCTGGGAATGCTTCAAAATGCTATGCCTCCTCCAGGCCATAATGAGAAGATATATCTGTATTTCTCCTTTTTTTCCTCTTTCTACTTGTGCCGCATTCTGCAGCACAAGTAGAAAGAAGAAAATGCCTCTGAGGATTGTTTTTGTGCACAAAAACAATCCTGCCTACAATACAGGCACCCTTGCACCATGGTGTTGGCACAAAGCATCACATTTGCGCCAGCGCAAGAAAGGGCAGGAATACGCCGTATATTGATAAACACTGTGCAATCCTGCCCTTTCAGTGTTGTGCTGCATGAAAGTATGATAAATCTGGGCCTCAGTTTGTCTGGTGTGCTATATAAATGGTTCTTACTGTAATAACACGCATATCTGTAGACCACAGGTAGGTGTACATGTGTTACAAACATACACGTGTGAAGCAAATTAAAACCTACCTCGTATGAATCACACTTTAAACCTGGGCAATTTGTGAAGAGATGCGCAGGGTATTTCTTTCTTTGAACCATGGTGTCTGGTGGCAATGCTTTGCACTGAGAGGCACCAGGCCCGGCTTTAGCACTGGTGGCGCCCGGTGCAACAATTTCTTTGGGCCCCCCCCCCCATCCATGGTGGAGGTGGTGACCACCTCCACCACGGATTCCCTCACCACCACCCTTTAACAGTGCCCCACAAGTATCAATAATCACTCTCTCTCAGATGCATTTAATTCGTTATATAGCGCCACTCATACCAGTGTAGAGGGTCAGAGCACTTTGCATCACACACACTTTACACAGAGACAATCAATCATACATGTGTAAATCAGCGTATAGGAAATGTTACATAAGCCAGAGGACTACAAGGTGTAGGAGTCACATGTCATCCATACTGGTAAGCAGTATAGTTTAAGAGTGCTTGGTCTGGAGAAGCACAAACTCCTAATAGAAAACGGAACCTCATAGTTGGGGGTAGTCTCTAATAATAAGAATCGATTTCTACCCAATTGGACCTTTTTTGCAACATTAATCTATGCTCTAATCTATGCTATTTTGCAGTGTGCATGCAGCTCTTTGATGGTAGTTACTAATTCACTGTTCTATGTTAGGATTTTAAATTATAAACTGCAAGTAACAAAAGGATGTCTCCTACAAAAGCAGTATCCCTCTAACCTATTAACATTACATGCACTTTGTGATCTGCACGGTATACGTTCTTTGCAGGAGGCATATTAACCCTCTGGCTATTTTATGATGAGTCAAAACCACATTAATCATCGGAGTTATCCTGACATTTTTACTGTTGCCTGGAAATTGCTGGAGGCAAGGAACGCGCAGCAGGTGCTTTTAAAACCATAATAAACTTGCAAACACAGCGCATCCTGAAGTCAGCGTCCGGTGTGGTGGCACTGGTCGCACCGCCCTAGAGCAACCCCCTGGGAAGCACACAGTGAGTGTCAGGGTGCAATGATGCATGTATCCCGGTATCAGCACACTGTCCCGAGAGACAGTAAGGGTGATTTACAGAGACTGTCCTAGATTCTGGTTTCCTACCCAAGAATAGATGCCACAACCAGATTCGAAATGGTTACTGTTTTATCCTGGCAACATGCATGTCATCGGTAACCTAGCGATGCTGAGCCTTCCATTGTTCTGGAATCTTGGCAGAGCTGGGACAGTTGCTGTCTGGAAAGGAGTCTTCAGGGGTTGTTTCTGTACTCTTAATAAACCACTTCCAAACATATATTACGTGTTCTCTTCCTTAAAAATGGTGACGAGGATGGGATGGAGATGGTTGTGAGGGGAAGGTGACCACCGCAAGAAACGACGTTGAATTCAACCCCTGAATTCCTATTGTCTGCATTGGAGATCCTGAACTCTGATTGCCAGCTGGTCGAAGAACCTTGTGGGAGCGGGGGCGTTTGTTACGCTCTGAAATCTACGAAGGCTAAAGCCGGTAAGGCACCAAAGCACCGGAGTGCTGATGTGTGGCAATAACTGTGGGGAAGATTAGCACAGCGTTGCGTGCTATAGTGAGCAGTGCAGAGAAGATAAATTTGCGTGTGGTTGAAGGGGAGCTGCTGCGTGTAATTGAGCAGATTGCCGTGATCGCCGGTTATTATTTATTCATCCACTGGAAGCAAGCGGGGCTATGGCGATCAACATCAACAACAGTGTTGTTATTGTTTAACTACTCACGGTTGTTGAGCCAACGGCCAGTGCACGGGAGCTGTGTGCGTGCCTGGAGAATGCGGCTGCTTGGAGCGTGGGCTCCCATTGTTCTGTGGAGTGCAGCAGCGACGAGTGGCGGTCTCTCAGGCAACAGGAAGCAGCGTCAGTGGATGAAGCGTCGCGTACCTGTGACGTGCCTGTTTGACGGCTACAGTGCGGCGCCTTCTTTTGCGGCAACTAAGGCATGCGCAATACTGTGTACGTCTGCTCAAGGAGGTACGGTTAGCAGCGCGATCACCAGCAAGCGGCACCACATTGAAGTAAGGAGCGTTTGGTACAATTGTGGGGAGCAGTGTCAGTAGCGCGCAGAACAGCAACCGGGAGTACATTAAAACGAGGAGCGCGTGGCACATTTGTGGGCAGCAGTGTCAGCACAGCAAAGCGAGGTTTACCCTTAAAGTTTGATTAACTTTGTTGAGAATTTCCATCTTGATAACTTTTGCAACGGTGACAACTTCTTTTATTTTGACATATTGTGTTTATAACTACTGTGTACTGGGTGTTGTGATCACGCGCAGCACATGACCCACATTGACAATTTCACTTATGTTAATGTATTATTTATTGTGCAGTGTTATTATTGCATACAAAACAACAATAGGTGTTATTATTGCGCAGTATTTCTATTGGTACTCAAAACATCAGTAAGTGTCAAGGCACCTATCAACAGTTTCTTTTTAGGTTAGCAGTAATCCCTGTGTGCGCAATTGTGCACCAAGAATGGATTTATCAACCATTCTAGCTCCACCTAAATTTCTACAGAGTCCAGGTGAGCCCATAATGCCTTGGGAAGATTGGTTGGAGTCTTTTGAGACTTATCTCGAAGCAATAGGTGAAGAAGATTTTGTAGCTTCCCGCAAGGTTGCTTTATTAAAACACAATCTAGGGATTGAGGGCAGGAAGGTGTTAAAAACGCTACCAATACCTTCTAGAGTCCCCAGTAACCACGAAGGCGGGGAGGGTGATACAGTTGAAGACACACGGGAAGACAATGCTGACAAATACTTAGAGGTAATAAAAGCTTTAGAGGAGAATTTTGGCAAAAAGTTTGCATAGTTGTTGAAAGACATACATTTTTCTCAAGAGCACAGCAACCCGGTGAATCAGTTGAACAATATATCTCAGTACTTAGAACTTTTGCATCAACTTGTAGGTTTAAGGAACTACGTGAAGAAATAATTAGGGACCAGTTTATTAACAGAACCAGTAGCGTTAAAATTCAAGAAAGATTATTAGAATTAAAGGACCCCTCATTACAAAGGACAATAGAAATTGCCAGGCAAATAGAAAACACTTCCAGATATGTCAAAGAATTGAAATCTGACCAAAGTTCTGATAAAAGTATTAAGAATGATATCCCCAGAGTGTGTGCACTAGAGAAAAGCAATGTTAAGAAAGATGATAAAAATGTGAAAAGTTATTCCAAGCGCAGTCTCGTTTGTTTCAGGTGCGGCAGTACAAGACATACTGCAAATTTTGACAACTGTGTTGCACTCAAGGAAAAGTGCTATAAATGTAAGAGGGTGGGTCATTTTGCACGCATGTGTAAAGCTGGTACTCCAAACAGTTGGAAATCTTCTGTACATACCCTAACAGAACACAGTGATGCTAGCTCATCAAATGAGGTTGAGATATTGGTAGTTGGTGTTGATACTGTCAACGAGATCCAGGAAGGTTACAACCCACCTAAGTGCACATTAGGTTTTAATGGCGTTATGGTTTCAGTCTGGGCTGATTCATGTTCACCCTATACCATAATTAATAAGGACAATTGGGAAAAAATTGGCAAGTATGAGTTGGATGTTCCTGACGTTCAACCGGATGGGTATTGTGGTGTTAAGTTGCCACTATTAGGCTTTTTCAAGTGCAAAGTGTCACATAAGGCCAAAGAAGTCACAGGCAAAGTTTATGTAGTGGAAAAAGGCAGATCTCTGTTGGGGTGGTGTGAGCAGAAAATGTTGGGTATAGTGTTAAACCCTAACCATCCTCAACAAGTAACTGAAGATGCCGAAAAAACCAAATGGAGTACCAAGTATCCAAAACTATTCAGGGAAGAACTTGGTTGTTTAGACAAATTTGAACATCGCATTGTATTAAAAACTAATAATGTGCCTTGTGTACATAAAGCCAGTAATGTTCCTTTTGCCCTGAAAGAACAATTGAAGAAAGAACTGCAAAGACTTTGTGATGCAAAAGTTTTTGAACCAATTGAATCGTCTGATTGGCTTAGTCCTATTGTTTTGGCGCGCAAATCGGACGAAATTTGCGCATGTGCATCGATTTAAGAGACCTCAACCGTAATATCTTAGTCGACCGTTACCCACTACCACACATCAACGAAATGGTTTCATCTGTGATTGATGCTGAATGTTTCTCGTTAATCGATTTATCTAGCGCAAATCATCAAATCTGATTGCACCCCACTTCTAAACACCTTACCTCCTTCATAACACCGGAAGGTGCTTTCCGCTTTCTACAAATGCCTTTTGGTTTGGCTTCCGCCTCCGCGGTGTTTCAGAGAGTAATGTGCAAAATTCTAAAGGGGATGGCTAAAGTCATGGTATTTCAAGACGATGTACTTGTGTGGGGCTCAAACCGCGAGGAACATGACAGGAGAGGTAGGAAAAGTAGGGAGTCACTGTTCCTATTAGGAAGGAGAGGTAGGAAAAATAGAAGTCACTCAAGTCGTTCTACTACTCTGCGAGTGGGGGACAGTGTGTCCTTATCATGATGCCCTCACACACCCCGAAGGATGTCATGCTTCATCATTGGGCTGGTGCTCCTCATCGGGCCGGCGCTGCAATGCCCTACGGGTCCCCCAAAGGGTCACTTTTTCGGAGATCATTTGATAAAGCCGTGTGGGTGCGTGGGGGTAAGTGGCCGTGAAGTCCTAGTTGTGTGGTTTAAAAAATGACTGGAGGGAGTATGAGAGATTTTTATTAGAAAAGTGATCCCTCTGTCATTGTTAAAAATGTAAAGAAAGTGGTGCTGCTGTGAGGGATATTATGTCCCTCTGTAGCTAGTTGTGTGGTATACCCCTAATGGATATACTTCAGGTCAACATGTTTCGCGCTATCTCACGGTCTCTGGAGGAGATCCAGAGCGCTTCGTCACGACCAATCAATAAAGTTTAATAGAGAGAAGGGAATCCAATGGCCTAAATTGATCCAGTGCCACTAGAAAATAAAGAAATAAGGAGTAGTGCTCCCTTAGTAACGGGGAAAATGCCCCATGAGAAATCGGTCTATGGGTCACTCGAGATTGTTACTCAAGATGTTAGGAGCTGCTACACCAGTTGACCTCACGCCGTCTCCGCTGGGAGAGAGTAGCCATGGATATTTGTGGCCCTTTTTCTGCCAAAGGCATTTCTAATAAGTTTGCCATCGTTATGATTGATTACTATTCCAAATGGCCTGAAGTAGCATTTTCTAATGAAGTCAAAGCTGCCAATGTGATTGAGTTTTGTGACAAAGTTTTCCGCAGAGACGGATGCCCCAGTTCATTAATAACTGACAATAGTCCTCAGTTTGTGGCTGAAGATTTTAAAAATTATCTCTCTAAGATGGGTATTGTGCACCACACCACTGCGGTTTATAATCCCAGGGAGAATGGCCTTGTCGAGAGGTATAACCGCGTTCTGAAGGAGTGCGTGCAATTGAATGACAGCAGCGGGTGTGATTGCAAGGAAGCTATTAAAGAAATGCTTTGGAGCTACCGCACCACGCCTCATTCGGTCACATTAGAAACTCCTTTCATGCTTCTGAAAGGCAGGCAGCCAGGCTCCAAAGTGTCGCCTGCGTGCATGCACAAGGGACACACTCGTCCTTTAGACAAGGAGAGTCTGCAACAAAGAGGTCATAAACATCAAACTAAATATGTGAGCAGACACAATGACAAGATAAGGAAAGGCAAAATAATTTTTAGGGTGGGAGATTGGGTTAGAACTAACAGTCTAGGAACTCAAAAAATGTAAAAATGGTCAATACCTAAATGTGTAACCAAGGTGGTTAGCAACAACGTGTGGTTGTTTGATGGTAAAAAGTGGAATGTGTGCAGAGTCACCTTATGCAATGCCCTGGAGCGGGAGGTCTGGGTCAAAAAATGGTGTGATAATTCAAAGGAGGTGGTGGTTGATGATACGTCAGCCACCAAGTCGTCAGCCACCAAGTCATACAATAAGTCAGCCAACAAATCTGCCAGTAAGTTTGCCTGTAATGGCAGGTTAGTGGATGAACCTCGTGTTAGGAGGAGACCTGTGTGGCACAATGATTACTTATGTAAATGATTCTGCATTTGTTTCCATTATATTTTTTTTATTGTTGTATTCACTGTTCTATGTTTCATTATTTTTGTTGTCATATTTTATTAGAAATGGAGATGTGTTGTATCCTGGCAACATGCATGTCATCGGTAACCTAGCGATGCTGAGCCTTCCATTGTTCTGGAGGCTTGGCAGAGCTGGGACAGTTGCTGTCTGGAAAGGAGTCTTCAGAGGTTGTTCTTGTACTCTTAATAAACCACCTCCAACCATATATTACGTGTTCTCTTCCTTAAAAGTTACCACATAGTGCCAGCACTGGTGCCTCCCCTTGCCTGCGCCTCTCATTATCTTTGTATTCCTTTGTCTCCCTGTGCACTGTTTACTCCTCTTCTGTGTTTTATTCTGCTTGCACAGCATTCTCCTCCCTGTGGCTTAGTTAGTTTGCATGCCTTCTTCTCTCTCCTGCATTTTCTGATGATTTCACACACTGCTTCTCTCCCCTGTATTGTGTCTCAAGATGGAACACGCATAGCACAGTGAATGGCTTTGAAGGCACTCACTCGAGCACAGAAAGAGTAGATACTCACTGTGTTTCCTTGGTCCACTGTGCACCAAGAACATTCCAGTGCTGGACAGATTTATTTCTATGTTTGGACTTTTTGTTTCCATCAGAGTGTGCAGGTTTAACACATATTCTACATTGTGGTTCAGCTTTCAAAGAGTGCATAAGAGACTCAGCAAAAGAAAAGGATCTTTGAATTCGTAATACACCGGGGGGGGCCTGATTCACAAATAGTATTTTGTAGTATATATGGTAGTAGTAGACTAGTGCTACTCACATACTACAAGTGCTATTCACTAACCTACGTGTGGAGATCTTCACCTCCACCACTTCTATCTTTTCTGTGCGGAAATCTCTACCCTTTGTGTGGTGATCTACACGCATGTAGGCATATTTTTTGCTAGGAAATATTAGAGTGATGGGTAAGTTGTTGGGAAATGGGGAACACTTACTCCTAAATGGGTGGAGATTAGGGAGTGCCATGGGGGTTTGGGGAGGGACATACAAATACAAACACCATACACAAAAGAGTGAGCCCCTTGCTTTTCACAAACTACACTTCTAAAGTTACTACAGCCAAAAAGGTCAACCAAATGCCACATCATTTTATGTAACATTCAAACACTTCATTAATAACATTTAAGTAGAAGCTCTTACTTAGTACTCTCATGTTACCACACATATTTTCTGAAAAACGTCTGTTTGACACATAAATAATGTACATAAACACTCTAATTTCCAATTTTTGTGATCCTTTACATTTTTTGGGTTTCTCCAATGCAAGGGTCTCCCTCCTGCCTGCAGGGGTTTGCCTCTGATTGCAGAGGGTTCCATCTGGCATTCAGAGATTCTCTAACCCACATGTGTACATCTCTAAGATCTCCACGTCGAGACAGAGATCTCCGCCTACCGTAATAATTAGGAAATTAAATATGGGAAGAGGAGTCAGCCATTGTCTAGTCATTCTGAGCCAACCTTTCACCATCATAGCATCCTCCTCCGTCCTGCTTTTACTTTTTTTTTAAAACTCAGCATGGCGGAGGAACAAAATTATAGGGTCCCCAATTCAGTGATAAAAACTGGAGTTTATTTGTGAGGAGTTCCTTCAAAGACACCCTCAGCTTTACGGGGGTCCTAAGACCTAGCTGAAGAAGTATTGAAGGCCCACATTTGAATGGAATTCGTACAAGCTGCAGGTCAGTGGGTGTTCACACCTTGCAGGTGAAGCTATGCCAGAAACTCTGGGAGGATCTTCATCGTTGGGCCCGGATTTTAGGCCCAGGACATTCTGGGTTTGTCCTCCCAGTCATGTTCACAGTACCGCTGCATGACACCACTGTATGGGAGGGTCTTGAGAGAAGCCACAGCATGAAGATTTTGAGCAGCAGACAAGCAGTAAATGTATTATTCGTATATTCGCTTAATGATATATGACTTTTGAGAGTGGTGTCCAGTCATGTGTGTTCAGTCTGAGCTTTTTTATAACATTTAATGTTGCATATAACTTGTGTTATTCGTGTGTTATAAAAGTAATGAAAGTTTACAAATACTACATGCATTTATTTGTTTTAATTTTGGATAGATTTACTAATCGTCTTTTAGACATAATGGAAATGTTTTCAAATTCTATATTTTGTGACAACATACGAGTTAAAATACCACTTCAACATATAGGATCTATAACATTTCACTTTTTTCAAACTTTATTTGCGTGACGATACACTTTTAATAAGAATCTTAATATAGCTTTTAATCAGTCTCATTGCACAGTAGCACTTTTACAATCCTGGACACCGGCACTCTTGAAGCTCTTTCTAAAAATATGGTTCCAAGATTAAGCTTTGATCTGGACGTAGAGCATTGTATACAATTAAAACACTATAAAGAATACGCAAAATCTATAGTCTATAAATCCTCAGAGAAATATACAAATTTCTCATTAGATCATAGGGTCCGGCGTTGTATTCTTCTACTGAGGCTGGAAATCCTCCCTTTGAAAGTGTATGTAGTAAAGTGGAACAAATCTGAAAATACAACTGGGCTCTGTGATTTGTGTAAGGGAGGAATACAAGATCTAACTCATGTTCTATCTGTCTGTCCTAACCCAACCCTAGTTGAAGCCAGGAGGAGGTATTTAAGGCCTATGAGTATTAGATGCAATGCTACGTCTATACAAACCTAATTAAGCTTTGTAAATCACCACCGGATGAACCCGCTTGTTACCAATTGTATACATTTTTAAAGAGCCTTCTAAAGTTATTTTAAAATTCATGAAGATAATGCTTTAAAATTTATAAATATTTAAAGTTGATATTATGAAATAATACTTTTAAGTACAACCTGTCTTTTCAACTGATCTATTTAAGCTTTGGGAAACCTACCGGACTTGGGGGATTGGCACTGGATTGGTTTAGATCTTTCTTAGAGGGCCGCAAACAATCGGTGTGGCTTTCCCCCTACAAGTCCAATACTGTAGAAATGAGCTGTGGTGTCCCGCAGGGCTCCTCTCTTTCGCCGATCCTTTTTAATGTATACATACGTCCCCTTATTTCCAGTCTCCGGCAGATGGGGGTAAAGATTTTTAATTATGCTGATGACATGCAGCTAATTTTTACTCTGGAGAATTCAACTGAATCCAAAGACTTTGTTAGGAACTCTATGATGTATGTCAAGAATTGGATGAACAATAACCAATTAAAATTAAACTCGGAAAAGGCTGAGATAATCATACCCAGTAACAAACTCACACACTGGACACCCTCTTACTGGCCCCCTGAGTTAGGTGCGGCTCCACTTCCCAAACCAGTGATAAAGAGTCTGGGCTTCCATATTGACTCGGATCTTTCTATGAGGGCCCAAATTGGCTCAGTCACATCCGCCTGTTTTGTTCAACTCCGCAAGCTGCGTAAGATTAGACGTTTTTTCAGCAAAGAGGCCAGTATCCAAATCGTGATTGCTCTCATTCTATCAAAAATTTATTATGGAAATGCGCTTTACTTTGGCCTTCCACAAAATCAGAAACATCGTCTACAGATGATCCAAAATCAAGCAGCGAGAATCATCTATCTTAAGGATAGACAATGCCATATTAGCCCGCTGCTCAAAGATCTCCACTGGCTCCCAGTGGAGCAGAGAGCTATGTTTAAAACTGGAACATAACATAACATAACATGCATTCTTTTCAGAGCCTTTCAGGGAACTGGTCCTAGCTTCATTTCCTCGCGAATCAGCAAGTACCTACCCCAGCGTACTTTGAGATCTATGCATCTGAATCTTTTGGCAGTGCCCAAATTCAGACGCAAACGCATCGGGGGGACTCGGTTCTCCTTTCTGGGTCCGAAGCTCTGGAACTCACTACCTATATCCCTCAGGCTTGAGGTTGATTACGTGCATTTCAGGAAACAGCTTAAGACATGGTTGTTCACCTTGGCTTATAACTAGATGTCTCCCTGTTTGATCTCTCTCTGTTCAGATTTTCAGCGCCAAGAGACCAGTTGGTGAACGTGCGCTCCTATAAATACCCATGTAACATAACATAACATAACAATTCATCTGTTATTAACCTTATAAATATCTAATGAATTTTATTTTAAATATGTCGCAAAAATTTTGGTGAAATGTTTTAACCTTTGAAATGCTAAAAGTTGATGTTATGGCTATCACTATAAATGTTTTAAAATTATGTTTGTGTATTTGTTGACCTCAGTGGAGGTCTATATCAAATTTAAATAAACAGTAAATAGCGTGATGCTGACATTATGTACCGTTTCCTAAGTTTAAAACCACCATATTTTTTCATAAAAGAATATCTAAATTCATCCAAGTAATAAAAATGTGTTAAAAAACATACATAAAATTCACCAATAATACATAATTCTTTAGAATGTTTTTTGTAGTGTCAAAATACACTCACTTTTAAGACAGGGATTATGTTGAAAATGTCATCACAGGGTGTTGACAAAAAAGCCAACCCACTTTCCACAAACATTTTTGTCTCCTTTGCATGCCTCATTCTTTTTTAAAATGACCAAAAAATTATCAATTTTAAATAAAGAATGTTTGATAGAAGTATTGAGCACATGAATTCAAAATGTCTTTCGTTTTTTCACTTTCTTTTACAGTGAACTAGACAAGCAATTAGTCTTTATTCGATATTTTCCAATCATAAAAGACACAAATACAACATACAATATCATAATTTCATAAAATACTATAAAAAAAATACCGTAAGAACATAGTACTCATTACAGTTTAAAATACCCTTTAAGAATCTTTATAAAGGGATTTCCCATTGAAATTATGCAATTCTTTGTAAGAAAAATAAGACCATATGATAATGATAAAAGTGGTAATTAAAAAGGAGAATTTTTAAAACAACGCTTATAAAACGAAATTTCTAAAAGATTACAGTACACAGAGGGTAGATCACTCTAAATATATAAAAGTTAATTAGTGAGGAGTAATAACAACCGTAACCACCAAACTGGTTCTTCTAAGAGCCCATGTCCAGCCTAGAAATTTCGCCATGGCTATAGCAATATCTTCACGTGTGTCTGTTTTTAAAACACGCAGAGCTGTTTGGTATGATCTTGTGCCAAGATTTAAACAGATCGGCTTAAGCCATTTATGTCGAGGGCCCTTATATGCAGGGCACACAAACAGTACATGAGCTATTGACTCTTCCATTGTTAAGCACATAGGGCATTTAGTATCTAAAACATTATTCCATTTTGACATAAAGGATTTTATGGGAAGGGTGCCCACTCTGAATTGATGATATAATTTCCTATCGGAGGGTCTCGCAATAAAATCCCAATATGCTTCAGGTCTGGATTCTGACTTATGTTCTAGAAAGATACCTGTCAGGGATGTTCTGCTCACCAATGACATGGACTTATAACTAACCATGTCCCTGTATAGTGATTTATAGTCACTTTTGTTTGGAAACCGGTTCCCTACTGGGTCATCCCACAGATGGCTAAGCCCCATATCAATCAAAGTGCCCTTAATCTTTTGTAGCCAGGTAATTTTAGAAGATAGATCAGCTTCTCTAATATGCTTTACTGCATTAGCATATGGTGCTAACTCTGGAGTAGTCCATAATTCATCTGTTATTAACCTTATAAATATCTAATTAATTTTATTTTAAATATGTCGCAAAAATTTTGGTGAAATGTTTTAACCTTTGAAATGCTAAAAGTTGATGTTATGGCTGTCACTATAAATGTTTTAAAATTATGTTTGTGTATTTGTTGACCTCAGTGGAGGTCTATATCAAATTTAAATAAACAGTAAACAGCGTGATGCTGACATTATGTACCATTTCCTAAGTTTAAAACCACCATATTTTTTTCATAAAAGGATATCTAAATTCATCCAAGTAATAAAAATGTGTTAAAAAACATACATAAAATTCAACAATAATACATAATTCTTTAGAATGTTTTTGTAGTGTCAAAATACACTCACTTTTAAGACAGGGATTATGTTGAAAATGTCATCACAGGGTGTTGACAAAAAAACCAACCCACTTTCCACAAACATTTTTGTCTCCTTTGCATGCCTCATTCTTTTTTTAAATGACCAAAAAATTATCAATTTTAAATAAAGAATGTTTGATAGAAGTATTGAGCACATGAATTCAAAATGTCTTTCGTTTTTCACTTTCTTTTACAGTGAACTAGACTCGCCAAGCATCATCGAAGTAGGACCCGGAGCAAAGAGAAAGATCCTCGACTGATAGGAGGGCACAACAGCTATTCTCCACCAGTGGGGAGTAGGAAACCCACACAAGCAGGGCAAGTGTACCCACCCAGAGACAAAAATGATCTGTCATGAACAGACTCTGGGCAAAGGTTGTATTGTCAACTGTGAGGAAGGGGGGTAGTGACACCATCATCCAGGAGGGGCAGCTACCCCAGGCCTTGAGAAAAGAACAACAGTGGTGTCCAAAGAGCACGCCCCACATCCATCTAGGTCTGCACCTACCCAGGGGCGTAACTTCAAATGGTGTAGCATGTACAGTATCACTGAGACCCAGAGGCCCGAGAGTCCCAATGAACACTGACTATTGCTATATTTCAAAGCTCAAACAACAGCCAGGCAGCCCTTTCCTTCCTTATACTAGGGACCATGATGCACTGCCTACGCCACTGCGCCCATCCCCTTTTTAAATCTAGAGGTTCCCAGACTACTGGGGCCTCCAGCTGCACTACTTGCACCGACTCCATCTCCTCCACCAATTGCCCACTCAGAACAACACCAGCAGTCAAGGGATACCCTAGCCCCTGACACCCCACTTTATAACCCATACACTTTTCCTAAGTTATGTGTCCGTGGCTACTCCCAAGGAGGTCTGTGGCAATTGAAGAGGTTCATGGAGTGATCTCTTGGGATCCAGGATTTAGTTGGAGAGGTTAGGATAATCCCAAAGTTTATGTGGCCACATGAATTACTTGATATCAGGTCTAATGTTACATCTGCTTCCCCAGCCTTTCCACCTCCTGTTGTGCTGTCTCCCAGTTTTTCTGTCATCCCTGTTTCTCCTGCTACTTCCTGATTTACTTCTTCCCGTCAGGTGTCTGGTCCTGTCATGGCCAGCCATTTAACATGCACATCGGAGAAGTACTTTACCATCATTATTGGGAAGAGTGAGACCGAGAATGGCCAATAACTTGTACCGCCAAGCCAGGAACATCCTTCAGACATCCCCTCTGGCTTGGGGATAGGACTTTAATATAGTATAGACAGGAGTCTTTGTTTCAGAAATTGGAGTTTTTCTATAAAATTAATAATTATTTTTATAGACTGATTTGTTTTACTCTTAATGGCCATTTATTTAATTGGTCCCCATTGTATCCAGACTTCTTGCTTTGACATTAACTGACATGCTTTTATTATTTGCCCCCCCCCCCCCTCCTAGTCTGCATTTTCCCTCGGAAGTAAGACTCCATTTTATTTAATTTTGCTCATTCCCAAAGAACATTTATATTTTCCAAAAATACTATTTTTGCAAAAAAACTACTTTTTTCAGTTGTATATCCATATAAAATAAAATTTAAATCTTTAATGTTTCTCCTAATTTTTAAAGTATTTGCACATGAATGCATTGCATGTCAGCTAAAAGATCACATTTTTAAATACCATGCACTTGAAAGGTAAACAAAGAACAGAACATAAATAACACTTTCATGTGCAGCAACTTCAACAACAGACACTCTACACAGATGTAAAACTAGACAAAGGTTTTTAATGAAAAACATATACAGTACTTTATTTTTCCAAAAGATTTTTCAGTGAGTATTTTAGAGATGGAGTTGAGAATTGTAACAAACACAAATCTTTGGGGGATTACCCTACTACTCCACCTACATAATAATAGTGCAGCGGAAATTGTTTGACATTGTTCTTGTCTTATGTGTCATTGAGTTGATGGTGGTGGGGGTTAGGTGGTAGAGGTGGAGCTGGTGGAGCAGGAGGTGGTGCAAGTGGTTGTGGCAGAGGTGGGAGATAGGCAGGTGGTGTGTCCCTCTTAGTTTGAGGGGCCTCTATAGAATTGTGTGCATGCAGTGGCTGTGAAGAATGACAGAATATTTTTTCTTGTTGCCTTTATCATCTTTATGGCCATGGCATGTTACCTTGCACTTTTTTCCCTTAAACTTCGAAGATGTTTTGGTGCATCTTTGCAAAGTCTTAGTGACATTTTGCAATGTTATCTAAGGTATAGGTTGCCCGTCAATCATCTGAGGAAGTCCTTTAAGCGTGAAAGCTATCTCATGGAGAGTATACCCTTTGCATAAATATCCTCCTACACATTAGACTGTTGTTAGAAAAAATGATACTGTCAGAGATCAGCATTAAACTACCCCTACCAGCATGAATGGCTATCTGACATGGCCAGTAGGTTGACCATCACAGATAGAGGTGCCATTGTCGTGATTGTTGGAGGAAAATGATGAATGGGGGATACCTGTTTCAAACTAGGTGTTTTCTTTCCCTCCGATGAATGAGAGAAGACCAGAGATGCACCTTCGTGGGTGGAGTGTGTAGGAGATTGTAAAGAGGTACCTGTTAGTTAAAGGTTGTGTGGAGATCTTGTGTAGGTGGAACAAGCATCCATGGCCACTTAACTAACATCTTAGAACTGATTTTGGAGGAAGACTGCTTCTCCACCGTGAAGTGTTTTTCTTGGAGATGTTCTGTGTCACCTCAGGGGTACCACAGGGCTCATCACTCAGCCCCTTACTATTTATCATCTACATGGCCTCCCTGATCTCGTTGATCACCTCTTTTGGAATTGAAACTACATCTTATGCTGATGATACACAGCAGACCTTGGCATTGGTTAAAGCATCCATTGGCTCTGGGCTCAACTTTAAAAACTGCCTAAACGAAGTGATCCGGTGGATGCAGTCCAATCACTTAAAATGTAACACCGATAAAACGGAGATTGTGCTGCTTGGTAAGTCCAATTCCTTTCACCCTGCTTTAGGGTGGCCTGATTCGACGCCCCCTCCACCTGCACGGTCGAGGTTGTAAAAAACCTCAGAGTAAAAGTTGATGCCTCTCTGTCTTTCCGCCCACAAGCTCTTGCAGTGGTGGGAGTGTGTTTTAGTTTAATAAAATCACTAAAACATTTTTGGGATTACCTTCCACTAGCTGCAAGAAAGACAGTAGCCTTCGCACTGATAACGTCCAGATTGGACTATTGTAATAGTTTGTATGCAGGCTCCTCGAAACAAACTATCCAGAAACTACAGGTGGTACAACACGCTGCTGCTAGATTTGTTTTGAACCTCCATCATCAATCTTCCGCCTCGACAACACTAAAAGTTCTACACTGGCTGCCAGAGCATAAAAGGGCCCTTTTCAAAATTCTGTTATTCATGTTCAGAGCCTAAAGAGTGCTGGGGCCAAAATATCTCATTACCAGATTTAGCCACTACACTACTAAAAGGACTCTGAGGTCTTCACATGCCAATCTTTTGATGCCCCCTACTTTCAGGGCAAAACTCGAGGAAGTAAATCCTTTGTAGTTCTGGGCTCGAAGGCCTGGAACCAACTTCCTAGTCATTTGTGATTCATTGAATCGGAAGCCATCTTTAGAAAGTAGCTTAAGACCTGGCTCTTTGCTGTCCCCGATGCTCAATGTTACTCGTTGATTCTTTGATATACACCCCCTTCTGGTCATTTTGTGTTATGAGGTCATTCTTGTTTGCCGCTTAGCGCCAGGATGCTTCTTTGGTAGTGGCAGTGTGCTCTACAAGCACACTATTCATTCATTGTAGGGAAAACAATGTCCTCCTCTTATCTAGGTCTTCCTCCTTCTGAATTAGCTCCAGTTCCTCCTTTTCCTCCTCTTCTTTTTGAAGAGTGTTGGCCATATAAGATATTGCTTGGCGAAGGATTGGATTCTGTCCTTGGATTACCTACCATCCTCAGTTTGTAGATGGTTCAGCATAATCATCCGGTGCAATATCCTGAGTACCTGCAGGATGAAGATGTGAACAGTTGAATTACATCGAATACAGTTTTATGTCTAAAGTTCAGACTTCTTTAATTGACATTATACTGAAAAAAAATTACAAATGTTAGCACCATGTGATCATAACAAAACATATAAAGCAATGGCACTCTACCAGCTCAAGCCATGATGTTTCATTTCTGTATGACCCTCCATGATGTCATCTGTTGAATCAGTGTCCTCTTAGCTGTTTTTGCCAAAGTATCTTCTGCTGCAGCACTTCTATGGACAAGAATTACGTTCAATGATTATTTGCAAACCATACACATGATCTTCCCACACATACTGACACATTAAAGATAAATACTTGAAATGAAGACAATCAACACTAATAACATTTTAAACATTTTATACAAAAACACAGTATGAAAAATAAGTTAGTGAAAGTTCTATTGATGAGATGCTAAGGCTAGATCAAAGGCTCCTAAACATACATGACCGATGGGTTGTATCGGTTCTATAAGAAATTAGGTTAGTGGTTAAGGGAGTGAAACCCTATTCAAGTAGTAACCACAGTCCTTGTCAGGGTGAACTCACAAGCAAACCCCAGATTAACCCGTGCTCAAACCTCTGGTAGCTTGACCCAGAGCAGTCAGGCTTAACTTAGGGGAAATGTGCAAAGTATTTATGCAACACTTCAAACAGTAATAAGGTGAAAACACAAGAAAAATCCCAAACCAATGTAGAAAAATAGAGTAAAATGTAATAAATAATTTGACATCTAAACAACAAAAATCCAATTTGTAGAACTGGAGATATACAATTTTAAAGATTTAAGAGAAAATAGCACTAAAAAGCACAAAGCGCCACTTGCTGCTATCTGGTCATGCAAGACACGGTGAAAGTCACAAGTTCAGGCCAACCACGATGGAGCACAGGTCGTATACAAGGACCAGGTTAGTCCGAGTTCCATTCACGATGAACAGGGCCGCAAGGAGCAGGGGGAGCATCATGGATGGTCGTCAATGTAGCATGACGAACATGTGGGATGTCGCGGATGGTTATCGATGTAGCGAGAAGTTCCTGTTGGCATAGGAGACGGGCCTTTCTGGAGCGTTGCATTGGCAGCCATTGTGAACTGTCGATGCTGTGGCCTCAAGTGCAGGTGTCGTTGACAGCTGACAGACAATTGGTGAAGGTGTCCTATTTACACGATTTTCCTCATAGATTTTGGTCACCTCAACTCGTGTGTATGTCTTAGAACTATTTCATTGGATCATGAGTTCTTCTGATTCCTGTATTTTCAAATCATGTTTACAGGGGGGTCATGGATCTTCATGTTAATTTTCAGTCCTGAAGATGGTCTCACAGATTTATTACAACATAGACCGAAACATTGACGCTTAACCCAACTTTAAATTTGGTTTCAGAGTTTTAGTTCCGATCTTTAGGACAGATTCCGTATATGTTTTGTTAGGAAGTGGGTATATATGCATTGATAACAAGAAAACCTTCATGGATGATAACCATCATTTACTTGTTAGTCCCTAATAAATGGTAATAAATGTACCCAGGTTCTGTCAATTAAATGCTAGTAGTGAGCAGCACTACTCATTGTGGCTCCCACAAAAGTAGCCTTTTAAAACATTGTCAGGCTCTGACTCCCACTGACCCTGAAACTAAGGAGGAAGATGAGACTCTGCCTCACTGTCCCACACCTGTGTTTCCTTTCCAGCCCCCAGATTCGCCATATGATGTACACTACACCCAGGAGGATCCTGAATATGTGTGCTACGGGCCCTTTAAATCAGCTGAGTCGGCAGCGAGAGTAACGGTGCTGCAACCCTGAGGAGGAACGACATGTGAGGACAACCTGTCGAACCGGGATTCAGGCCGTGACCCCCGCGCAGGAGTGCCAGGTGGCCAACGACCCTGCGAGCCGCCCAGCCACGTTCCCGGAGGAGCGTGGCTCGCACAGGTGCGTGCATGGTTCTTGGGGAGCGGGTGGTGGGTGGGAGAAACGCCCCGGGGTACAAAGAAGGGAAACCCCTTGTCAGCTCATTAGAGCAACAGCTTGTGTGTTTTCATTTCCACAGTGGCGGTCTCTCACTCCTATGCACCTCTTTTTAAGGCATAAATGGGTGTATTATCTCTCCCACTCCTTCTCCCATATGTAAGCCTTAGCGCGTTGCACAGATCTTTGTTTTTTGTTTGTTTGCTTCCTTGTGCCTCCCCCTCCTGTCCGGGACGACAAGACTTTGGTGACCAAAAGTTGGAACCCTAAGGAGAAGAGAACTCCCCACCCCCCAGAAGAATCGGAACATTTTTTTTTGTGTTTCACAGTGTCAAGCAGCAATAAAACCACTTACCCCATCTGAATGGTCACGTGATTCCTGCGATGCCTAACATATGGTGGAGAATGCGGGCATAATTTCCATTGGTGAGCCGAAATGGAAGCCCTGATACATCACCTGGTGGATGGGCAGAAGAAACTGGAGTGGGCCATTGAACACCAGATGACGTCAGCCCAAGCAGACTGAAACACCTTTAATGACATCATTAAATCCCAAGTGGATGCCATACAAAGAGTGGCTGAAGACCAGTAACAGACTACTGCCAGACAACAGGGCTCTCCGACAGGTGCCCCGATTAACCCGAACATTGCCTTGCAGAAATACATAGCCGGTGAGGACCCGGATGCAATTCTGCTCAACTTTGAAAGAGCGGCCAAGGCCTCAGGATGGCCGGTTGGAAAGTGGCCATTTTTCTTGGCTCCCCTCCTGACTGGGGAGGCCCAAGCAGCGTACCATGTCGCTAATGCCGGGTGTTCTACCCCTTACGAGGAAGTAAAATCCATCATTCTGGACCATTTGGGTATGGATTCCGAGTCGTACAGAGTCCGGTTCAGGAAAGAAAAGTGGGCCCCTGGAGATAACCCAAAGACACTCTTCTTTAAATTGAAGTTACCCGCGGATAAGTGGCTGAAACCCACGGAAAGAACAAAAGAGGAAATAATGGACCAGATATATCTAGAGCAGTACCTTGAAGCCTTGCCGTTTCCAACTCAAAGATGGCTTCGCCAACACTCCCACCTCACCGTCGAGCAGGCGGTGGAAATGGCCACCTCCTTCTCACGGGCACAACCAAGTGTCTCTCCCTGGGAGACGGAAAATGGACCACGAGGGAATCCAGCACCTAAGAAGAACATACGACTTGTCAGTGACCCCCCCAAGACCCGGTTCTCCAAACCCGAGGCTCCCCCTTACCGAGGTCCCCAATGTTTCAACTGTGGAGAGTGGGGCCACATTGCGCGGACCTGTCCCCACAACAAACTGAAGGATCAAGCTATGGTCGTCAGCTGCGTTCCAAAAACCCTTCTGTACACAGAGGAAATGGGTGCTTGTTTTTATGTGAGTGTTCTGGTTAATCAAACTTGGGTAACCGCTCTCCTGGATTCCGGATGCCGTCAGTCAGTGATCCAAAAGGAATGGGTTGGGGCGACGCAGATGCTCCCGGGGAAGCAGGTACAGATCTGATGTGTCCATGGGGATGCCAAGTCCTACCCTGTAGCTCGTATCCCCATTCAACCACTGGATGGGCCCCAAACAATGGTGACGGTGGGGGTTCTACCGAATCTACCTGAGGAGCTGATACTCGGAACGGACAACCCCAGTTTCCTGTCCTTAGTCATGGATAACATTCGGGAGAAAAGGGACCCGCTGCTAAAAACCAAGACCATTATCCCCCGCGCCCTCATCACCCAAGAACCCTGGCAGACAGACAAAAACTTCCGAGTGGCCCAAATCAACGACACAACCCTGTACAATGCTTGGCAGGGTGCGCGAAAACCACAAACCCTGGCTTCCCCCGCATATCCCTTGTTCCGGGTGACCAACGGGCTCCTATATCGGGTGGGAGGACGGAACGAATCCCCTCAGCTTGTGGTACCAAGGGACTTTCGTGAACAGATACTGTTTTTTTGCCCACTCCCATTTGCTAGCAGGATGCTCAGGGGCCCTAAAGACCACCCAGAACATTCTGCGTCACTTCTATTGGCCTGGCATTTACGCCCACATAAAATAATATTGCCAGGAGTGTCCTGTTTGTCAAAGGAAAAACCCATATAAACCCCTCCCGTGCCTCTCCAGCCATTGACCATCATAGACAAACCGTTTGAAAGGATAGGTATGGACCTGATAGGCCCCCTACCCAAATCTAGAAAGGGGTTTCAATACGTCCTTATGTTAGTGGACTATTCCACCCGATTCCCAGAGGCCTTTCCCTTACCGTCCCCTAATACCACCAATATTGCAGATAAATTGGTCGAGTATTTTTCTCGGGTTGGGTTCCCTCACCAGATCCTTACCGATCAGGGGACCCCCTTTGTGTCCAAACTAATGTCACAAGTATGCCGCATGTTAAACGTTAAACATATCAGAACGTCCGTCTACCATCCCCAAACTGACGGATTGGTGGAGAGGTATAACGGTAGTCTCAAGTTGACCCTCAAAAAGATGCTTACTGGGGAAGGAAAGAACTGGGATCAGCTCCTCCCCCTCGCCCTATTCGTCATCCGAGGACATGTTCAAAGCAGTCTGGGATGTTCTTCATTCGAACTGTTATACGGCCGACAGCCAAGAACCCTATTATTGATGACGAAGGAGGCTTGGGAGAAGGGGGAAGATGATGCCGGTGAACTCCTTGAGTATGCTAGACAACTCAGATCTAGGATAGGTAAATTAAGGGACCTAGCCCATTCCAATCTGGAAAAAAGCCACAAAAAAACAGCAAGCTTTTTATAACAGAGGAAAAAAATGGAGAACCCTACAGGTAAATGACTGGGTCCTCATTCTTCAGCCATCCTCCCTTACCAAGGTTAGAGCCTATTGGGAGGGTCCATTCAAAGTGGTGGCCAAGATAGGCAAAACCACTTATTGTATTCAAGTCACCCCTAGGAAACAACAGAGCTACCACATCAACCTCTTAAAGAAATGGTTAGGGCCAATACCCCAGAACAATCAACTAGCCCTAACTCCTCAGACAGACCCTTGCACCTTAGAACATCTAGTGGTAAACGAGGAACTGACGGGTGAGCAACGTTCCGGTCTGTTGGACATCCTGGAACCCTTCTCATATTTGTTTTACGATCTACCCAGAAAGACCACCCTGGTAGAGCATGCCTTCGAGTCGGTTCCTGGGCGGGTGATAAAACAGAGGCCCTATAGGGTACCTGCTGCCCGAAGACAGGCCATTTCAGAGGAGGTCAGGAAAATGTTACAGATGGGAGTGATAAGACCTTCCCAGAGCAACTGGTCCTCACCCATCGTTATGGTCCCAAAACCGGACGGTTCCGTCCGGTTTTGCATCGACTTCCGGCAAGTCAATGCCATCTCCAAGTTTGATGCATACCCCTTACCGCGGGTTGATGAACTCATAGAAAAGCTAGGGGACGCTATGTTCATAACCACGCTAGACCTCACAAAAGGGTACTGGCAAGTACCCTTATGTAAAAGAGGTCAAGAGAAGACCACCTTTTCCACGCCAGATGGGCTGTTTGAGTTCACGGTCCTTCCTTTTGGTCTACATGGAGCACTCGCAATGTTTCAGAGGCAGATGAATACAGTCCTTCAAACCACCAAAAGTACTCTTCGGCGTATCTGGACGACATTGTTATATTCAGTCCATCTTGGAAGACACACCTCGTACGTTGTCACCAGATACTCCAAGAGTTACAAAAAGCGGGCCTGCATATCAACGCAAGGAATTCCCGATTCGGATTTCAAAAGGTACGATACCTGGGGTATCTATTAGGTAACGGGTGTATAGAACCCCAAGAAGAGAAAATAAAAGCCATTGTCAATACACCCCTTCCGACAACCAAAAGAGAGGTGAGAGCCTTCTTAGGCCTTTTGGGCTATTACAGGCGGTTCATATCTCGGTACTCCGAGATAGCAGGCCCTCTTACAGATCTGCTAAAGAAGGACGTAACAAAGAAAGACCTCCTGACTCCATCAGAACCAGTCCTAAAGGCATTCCATCGCCTAAAAGAAGCCATAACCAGCAGTCCAATCCTAACCTCCCCTGTTTTCTCTAGACCCTTTATTTTACAAACTGATGCTTCTGACGTAGGAATAGGGGCGGTTCTATCTCAGGAGTCTGACATCGGCCTGGAGTGGCCTGTTTTGTTTATCAGCCGTAAACTCTTCCAGAGAGAGAAAAACTACCCCGTGATTGAAAAGGAATGCCTGGCAATCAAATGGGCGATAGAAAAACTCAGGTACTATTTAGAAGGAAAACCTTTCGTCCTTTACACTGATCACACCCCGTTGCTATGGATGAGCAGGAACAAAGGAAACAACCCTAGAGTATTACGGTGGTTCCTGTCCCTCCAACCGTATGCCTTTGAGGTCAGACACAAGAAGGGCACCCATAACACTAATGCGGACTTCCTGTCTCGCATCCCTTACCTCCCCGATCGGGAAGACTCTAGGGGTGGGGTGTGTCAGGCTCTGACTCCCACTGACCCTGAAACTAAGGAGGAAGATGAGACTCTGCCTCACTGGCCCACACCTGTGTTTCCTTTCCAGCCCCCGGATTCGCCATATGATGTACACTACACCCAGGAGGATCCTGAATATGTGTGCTACGAGCCCTTTAAATCAGGAAACCCTGAGACCAAGGGACAACCAAGCCACGCCTTTTGGAGGAGGGATCTTGCCACGCCGGAGGATGAAGAGCGGCCCGGACAGGAGGAAGAGTGCGCGTTGACCTGGGAAGGAGGATCAGCTGAGTCGGCGGCGAGAGTAACGGTGCTGCAACCCCGAGGAGGAACGACAAGTGAGGACGACCTGTCGAACCGGGATTCAGGCCGTGACCCCCGCGCAGGAGCGCCAGGAGGCCAACGACCCTGCGAGCCGCCCAGCCGCGTTCCCGGAAGAGCGTGGCTTGCAGAGGTGCGGGCACGGTTCTTGGGGAGCGGGTGGCGGGTGGCGGGTGGGAGTAACGCCCCGGGGTACAAAGAAGGGTAACCCCTCATCAGCTCATTAGAGCAACAGCTTGTGTGTTTTCATTTCCACGGTGGCGGTCTGTCACTCCTATGCACCTCTTTTTAAGGCAGAAAACGGGTGTATTATCTCCCCCACTCCTTCTCCCATATATGAGCCTTAGCGCGTCACGCTGATCTTTGTTTTCTTTTTGCTTGCTTCCTTGTGCCTCCCCCTCTGACCGGGACGACGAAACTTTGGTGACGAAAAGTTGGAACCCTAAGGAGAAGAGAACTCCCCACCCCCCAGAAGAACCGGGACAATTTTTTTTGTGTGTTTCACAGTGTCAAGCAGCAATAAAACCACTTACTCCATCTGAATGGTCGCGTGATTCCTGTGATGCCTAACATATGGTGGAGAATGCGGGCATAATTTCCATTGGTGAGCCGAAATGGAAGCCCTGATACATCACCTGGTGGATGGCCAGCAGAAACTGGAGTGGGCCATTGAACACCAGATGACGTCAGCCCAAGCAGACCGAAACACCTTTAATGACATCATTAAATCCCAAGTGGATGCCATACAAAGAGTGGCTGAAGACCAGGAACAGACTACTGCCAGACAACAGGGCTCTCGGACAGGCGCACCGATTAACCCGAACATTGCCTTGCAGAAATACATACCCGGTGAGGACCCGGATGCCTTTCTGCTCAACTTTGAAAGAGCGGCCAAGGCCCCAGGATGGCCGGTTGGAAAGTGGCCGTTTTTCTTGGCTCCCCTCCTGACTGGGAAGGCCCAAGCGGCGAACCAGGTCGCTAATGCCGGGGGTACTACCCCTTACGAGGAAGTAAAATCCATCATTCTGGACCATTTGGGTATGGATTCCGAGTCGTACAGGGTCCGGTTCAGGAGAGAAAAGGGAATAGGAGATAACCCAAAGACACTCTTCTTTAAATTGAAGTTACCAGCGGATAAGTGGCTGAAACCCACGGGAAGAACAAAAGAGGAAATAATGGACCAGATATATCTAGAGCAATACCTTGAACCCTTGCCGTTTCCAACTCAAAGATGGCTTCGCCAACATTCCCACCTCACCGTCGAGCAAGCGGTGGAATTGGCCACCTCCTTCTCACGGGCACAACCACGTGTCTCTCCCTGGGAGACGGAAAAAGGACCACGAGGGAATCCAGCACCTAAGAAGAACATACAACTTGTCAGTGACCCCCCCCAAGACCCGGTTCTCCAAGCCCGAGGCTCCCCCTTACCGAGGTCCCCAATGTTTCGACTGTGGAGAGTGGGGCTACATTGCGCGAACCTGTCCCCACAAGAAACTGAATGATGAACCTATGGACGTCAGCTGCGTTCCAAAAACCCTTCTGTACACAGAGGAAATGGGTGCTTGTTTTTATGTGAGTATTCTGGTTAATCAAACTTGGGTAACCGCTCTCCTGGATTCCGGGTGCCGATAGTCAGTGATCCAAAAGAAATGGGTTGGGGCGACGCAGATGCTCCCGGGGAAGCAGGTACAGATCCGATGTGTCCATGGGGATGTCAAGTCCTACCCCGTAGCTCGTATCCCCATTCAACCACTGGATGGGCCCCAAACAATGGTGACGGTGGGGGTTCTACCGAACCTACCTGAGGAGCTGATACTCGGAACTGACAACCCCAGTTTCCTGTCCTTAGTAATGGATAACATTCGGGAGAAAAGGGACCCGCTGCTAAAAACCAAGACCATTATCCCCCGCGCCCTCATCACCCAAGAACCCTGGCAGACAGACAAAAACTTCCGAGTGGCCCAAATCAACGACACAACCCTGCACAATGCTTGGCAGGGTGCGCGAAAACCACAAACCCTGGCTTCCCCCGCATATCCCTAGTTCCGGGTGACCAACGGGTCCTATATCGGGTGGGAGGACGTAACGAATCCCCTCAGCTTGTGGTACCAAGGGACTTTCGTGAACAGATACTGTTTTTTGCCCACTCCCATTTGCTAGCAGGACGCTCAGGGGCCCTAAAGACCACCCAGAACATTCTGCGTCACTTCTATTGGCCTGACATTTACGCCCACATAAAAAAATATCGCCAGGAGTGTCCTGTTTGTCAAAGGAAAAACCCATGCCTCTCCAGTCATTGCCCATCATAGGCAAACCATTTGAAAGGATAGGTATGGACCTGATAGGCCCCCTACCCAAATCTAGAAAGGGGTTTCAATACGTCCTTATGTTAGTGGACTATTCCACCCGATTCCCAGAGGCCTTTCCCTTACCGTCCCCTAATACCACCAATATTGCAGATAAATTGGTCGAGTATTTTTCTCGGGTTGGGTTCCCTCACCAGATCATTACCGATCAGGGGACCCCCTTTGTGTCCAAACTAATGTCACAAGTATGCCGCATGTTAGACGTTAAACATATCAGAACGTCCGTCTACCATCCCCAAACTGACGGATTGGTGGAGAGGTATAACGGTAGTCTCAAGTTGACCCTCAAAAAGATGCATACCGGGGAAGGAAAGAACTGGGATTAGCTCCTCCCCCTCGCCCTATTCGTCATCCGAGGACAGGTTCAAAGCAGTCTGGGATGTTCTTCATTCGAACTGTTATACGGCCGGCAGCCAAGAACCCTGTTAGAGATGACGAAGGAGGCTTGGGAGAAGGGGGAAGACTCCCACTGACCCTGAAACTAAGGAGGAAGATGAGACTCTGCCTCACTGGCCCACACCTGTGTTTCCTTTCCAGTCCCCGGATTCGCCATATGATGTACACTACACCCAGGAGGATCCTGAATATGTGTGCTACGAGCCCTTTACTTCAGGAAACCCTGAGACCAAGGGACAACCAAGCCACACCTTTTGGAGAAGGGATCTTGCCATGCCGGAGGAGGGAGAGTGGCCCGGACAGGAGGAAGAGCGCGCGTTGACCTGGGAAGGAGGATCAGCTGAGTCGGCGGCGAGAGTAACAGTGCTGCAACCCCGAGGAGGAACGACACGTGACGATGACCTGTCGAACCAGGATTCAGGCCGTGACCCCTGCGCAGGAGCGCCAGGAGGCCAATGACCCTGCGAGCCGCCCAGCCGCATTCCCGGAGGAGCGTGGCTTGCACAGGTGTGGACACAGTTCTTGGGGAGCGGGTGGCGGGTGGGAGTAATGCCCCGGGGTACAAAGAAGGGAAACCCCTCGTCAGCTCATTAGAGCAACAGCTTGTGTGTTTTCATTTCCACTGTGGCGGTCTCTCACTCCTATGCACCTCTTTTTAAGGCAGAAAACGGGTGTATTATCTCTCCCACTCCTTCTCCCATATATGAGCCTTAGCGCGTCGCGCTGATCTTTGTTTTCTTTTTGTTTGCTTCCTTGTGCCTCCCCCTCCTGACCGGGACAACGAGACTTTGGTGATGAAAAGTTGGAACCCTAAGGAGAAGAGAACTCCCCACCCCCCAGAAGAACCGGGACATTTTTTTTGTGTGTTTCACAGTGTCAAGCAGCAATAAAACCACTTACCCCATCTGAATCGTCGCGTGATTCCTGCGATACCTAACAAACATGTTGAGATTTTTTGATTTTTCTTTTGTTGTGTTTTCACTTCATTACTTATGTGTGTGCTGCATAAATACTTTACACATTGCCTCTAGCTTAAACCTGAAAGTTTTTGTGTCTAGCTACCACACGGTTAAGCACAGGCTAATTTAGTATCTTTTGTGGTTTGTCTTGACAAGGACTGTGGTTGTTGCTTTAATGCAGCTTTCACCCTTCCCAACCAATAGCCCAATTTCTTATTCTCTTCTGTCATTGGTGTTGATGTTTGCAAGCTGGACACCAGGGGCTGCTGTATGATGGAGACTGAAGGGAGAGAGAGATATACATTGGGGAGTAAGTCATCCTAAATGATACATGAAGATAACATTTTGATGGTTTGAATACCAAGTTTGAGACCCACAAAGATTCCTTTCCTGCAAGTTAAGACAAGGCTTAACATATCTCTATAGTGCCTCTCTTACAATTCCAGGTCTTAGGGCAATTGCATTACATATTGACCAGGGTACAAATAGGGATGTATTACAATGGACATACAGTTATCCTGTCAGTAATAAATAAAGATGTTAGAACCAAACCCAAAAGAGCAGACATTTAACGTACCAGTCTCTATCATCCGTGTGCTCTGTGGTGCCATTTCAGGTTTAGGTAGAGTGCAAGGGCAGAAGTAGATGTTGTGCAGGTGCTGTTTGGGATAACAAGACAAGACCTTTAAAGTAAAAAAAAGAAAGTGTATGAGCATATGATAGTTTAATATTATAAATGTCAAGGCCAGATTTGACTACAAATATAAGTCATTAGTCAAAACACATTGTAAAATATAGTGTTAGGGTTTAACAAGCCAAGTCCTAAAAATCCCCTATAGTAGTACATTATTAGCATAAGGACATACCTCTACTTGTAGTTGTGTTGCGTTGAGAGACCTTCCCTGTGTATTGCCCTGTTGCACTTACAATGACTCACCCCTGAGCAACCAATCTACTTGAAAAAGTGAAGGGGTGAATGTCACATATGGGTGAGTGATTGTATGTTTGAGAGAGGGGTTTAGAAACTTCCCTGGCACCACATTAGGGTTGTCGGAAAGAAACAGCACATATAGCAGGTATGTGTGCATTGTGGAGAGGAGAGTATTCTCGAGAGTGGTGAGATGGAGACGGGATCCAAGTTGCCTCTCCAAGAACTGCCTATGCCAGCTAAATCCTGATGAACTTCTCTTTCACCCACCTCTTCTCATCTTGCCACCTCTTTTGAATATTCCCCACAGTGTGTGCCTTCTTTCCCATTGCTTGTCATCTCCTGCTATAAGGCTGCCTTCAGTGTTCCTGAGGATGAATGGAGGCAGCCCATTTAATTTTTTTTAGTGTTTTACCACACATTTAACTACAAGGGCTATCTTCTCCTCAGGGAAGTTTCTCTTGCTCTTCATAAATTGGGTCTGCATCAATAAGGCAGAATGTGTTTTCTGCAGGATCTGAAAGAGAAAGAGGAAAACAGCAAATCATATACTATGGGCAGTTTTCAGGTTGTTGCAAGGGAGTTATTATCAGGCATGTATGATTTATTTCAGGTATATGTAATTCCTCAATTCACATCAAGCTGGAGGTCTCCCACTCACACGTGGATGTCTCCGCTCCGGATGCAGAGGTTTCTGCCGCGAGTGCAACGATCTCTGCCTCTGGTGCGGAGGACTCTGCCAAGTGTGTGGAAATTAAAATACAGTCATAAAGTTACTTGTCGGGGGCGTGGCTTGACTGTGGACCAAGATGGCCGCAGAGTAGTGGAGCTACGGTCCAAGCCCAAAAATCCGTAAATATCCTGGCCCCTAGAGACCATATTCTCACAGAGGAACCGTATCGGGTCCTGGCGTCACGATCGGCGATCCGATCCCCCCCCAAATCCGGGGGAACAAGACAAAAAGATCGCTTTGGCCTTGGGCGGTGGCCGTGGGGAGCGCAGCCTGACTCTGCATGAATCTCCTGTGCGAATACTGGGACCCATGCGGCAGGCTGGCGCGCAGTGGTGATAAGTCCGGGACGGTAACCGAACCAGAACGGAGCCGGGAAGAGGCTGGAGCCTGCCGCCCAATGCACAGATCGGCGTGGACCGGCATTAGTGAGAGACGGTGGCCGCGAGGCAAAGCAGCGGCTATGCCCACTACAAAGGCCTTGAGGGAGAGGCCCCGTGGAGACGGTGAGGAAGGGCGCCAGGGGGCTCCACAACCCACATCCTGAAAGCTGGGCCCTGAGATGGGAGGGCCACGGGAGATTGACACGGCCCCGTTGAAGGAGGCGGAATAAGGACAATGCGCTGGGTCATCGCCTGCGATCCCTTCCCCCCCGGAGTAAGACGGGAGGCATACCCCAGCTGGATCTGAAAGAAGACCCGTGGAGGGGGGAATGAACGGCGAGGCTGGACTGGTAACGAAAAGTCCTGATGGTGAATAGGCCGGCAGAGCACCACGGGGAGATGACTACTGCAAAGTTCCATAGCAGTAAACAATAAATCTGCTGAGAAACAGAGGCCCCACAGAGGAGGAGAGCGGATACACCGGGTGCTTGTTAAGGCACATCCGTAATTGATCCCGGAGGAAGGAGTGGTCACGGAGGAACCGAGGTGGCCCCACAATAGATGGGGCTGCGGGCCCAGTACGGAGGGTAACATCCAAGTCTCCCGCCCCTCGGAGTAAAGATGCGCAGCATATAGCCTCAAATTTACATAGAATCCATAGGTAGGACCCTGGAAGCATCTCACGGTCTGCGATATGGGCATGGACTAACCCATAGAGTCAAGAAAGGTATTTTATATTAGCACAAGCAATCGGGGTCCAGGTGTGGATCTACAGTGGGCCAGAACAACCAACATCACAGTGAGGGAACCTGCGCAAGGGGCGCCAAACGGGCCATAAAACCTGACTAGGGAGTGAGAAAGGCCCTACCAAATGAAGAGCACAAAGAAGGGGGAGGTGGGCCCCCACTGCGAAAGCTTGGCAGTAACTAAAGGGAAGATGGGAAAGCCCAGAGGAGCAGGCCCAGTCCAATCCAACAAAATGGACAACTATGCCGTCACAAGGCACGCAACGATGGCAGAAGAGGAAGGGGAGGCGGAAGAGCCTTCGCTGACCGCGATAATGGCGGTTATTCGAGATGTCAAGGGCTCACTAGAACCAAAAATAGACTTGGTGTCCACGGTGGTCACTCTAATCAGGGCGGACCTTTCCAAATCAACTTATAAAAAGTGTCTAAGGCCGAGACCAATATTGCCCAACTTCAGTCAAAGACAAAGCGCCTCAAGGAACAGGTACATACTCTAACACAGCAGGTAACACATATGGCGGCGTGGCTGGAAGACCAGGAAGGGAGAGCGAGAAGGAACAATATATGGGTAGTTGGGGTGCCCGAAGAAGCAGAGGGACCAAGTGTCGACTTGTTCCTAGACAATCTTATCGTCAACAAGTTGCAGCCCACACGCTTATCAAAGTTCTTTTCTATTTAGAGAGCGCATAGAGCACTGGTACTTCCTCCTAGACCTGGAGCCCCGCCTTGCACAATAATTGCCAGAATATTTAATCACCGAGACAGAGATGCGATATTGCAGACCGCCAGAGTGAAAGGGGACTTACCGTTCGAAAATACGATGATCAGGTTCTTTCCGGATTACACTCTACAGTGACAAAGAAAGAGCTTCGAGCCTGTGAAAAAGGAACTACGATCCAGAGATTTGAAATATATGATGCTCTTCCCGGCTCGACTGAGCATGATAGCCGAAGGGAAGACCTGGCACTTCGCAACTCCAGAGGAAGCCCGGGAGTGGCTGGAGAGATGGCGCACAGTTGGCAATGGACAAGGCAAAGACCCAAATCAGAGAAGTGGACTTAATAAAGGGAACAGCGAGTCAGGAGTTGGGCGAGGTCAGAGGCCCCCATCCACAAGACCCGATAGCCCATCCGACACAGGAGCGGCTCAAGAAGAGTGAATGGTGAAATCGGGGTGGAGGTAAGACTGAAACAATTTTGACTCTGCTTCTGATGGCAGTCCAGAGAGGCGCAAGGGAGTAACAAGACTTTGAGACTGGCCCGACTGGAACACTCGGCAATGATTACTCTGCTGAGACTTATAAAGGCTATCAGCCGGGAATGGACTTGGACAGGAGGGAGTGGAGTAACGTTCATTGACCGTGGGTCCCACTGGATTGACCACCCCCTCAATCTATTAGTTAGAACTGTTATGCAAGTTCAGGGGTGACAGGCGCTCTGCGGGTTGGAGAGTTGGGGTTTCCTTAACCTTAAAAGCAGGGTAGCGGGGTCGGGGGATTTAGGGGGGGTGAATTTGTAGTTAGGTATGACATCACAGATCTATATAAAAGGAGCGAGCGTAGGTCTGCAACTGAATGGAGGGCCAACATGGGGAGGGAGACTCCGACAGTGAACACACATATAGATGGCGGCCCATAGACGAACCCAGTCCTCGGTGAAGATATGGTCCTAGAATGTTAATGGCCTCAACGGCAAATTGAAAAGGTCGACAGTGTTGCAATTTATTAAACGACATGCACCAGATGTGGTTCTCTTGCAAGAGACACACCTTAAGGGTAATTATTGCAAGGCACTAGACAATTACGGTCACACTCTGATAGCACATGCAGGGCACACTTACGGTTCCGGAGGAGTGGGAATTCTGATCAAATATGCATTCCCCTTCATCCAGAGCATTGTATGGACAGATGATCTGGGGGGATATACAGCTGTGAGCGGCATATGGGAAGGTGACAGACTCAATCTGTGTTCAGTATATTCCTCCCCCCGCCCCGGTCTCCAGTAGGCCACACTTGAGCCATTGGGTCCTTTATTACTGCAGCTACCAGAGGGCAGGCTGGTCCTGGGAGGTGATATGAATGATATTGTGTCAACGGAACTGGATGTGGCGGGCAGCGGTCCCCTGGAGACAAGCACTACAAGACCGGGAGGTCAGTTGAAGGGACTCCTGGAGGCGATGGGTCTGGGCGACATTTGGAGACACCAGCACCCAAGCATGAAGCAATATACACACTTGTCAGCTGTGACCGGAAGCCTCTCAAGGATTGACTACCTTATTACACAGGGCCCTGGACTGGGGGAATTTAGGGATGCCACATATGTGGCACGTGGGATATCCGACCACTCCCCAGTGGAGGCACAGCTAGCTGGCCCAATGAGGGACCACACATTGCCACAGAGAATTGATCCATGGTCCTTCAAGGATGAAGAATCCAGAGAGGACATGCGGGAGGGGACGGAGCTATACTTTGAGGAAAACGCAGGAACAGTTGAATCTGCAGTGACCCTCTGGGAAGATTCAAAACGGTCCTCAGAGGTCAAACACAGGCAAAAATAGGCACCATTAAGAAAAAAAACATCTCAAATGTATCACCCTCAAAAAAGAAATATTACGTTTGGAGGCCCGAGCACTAGGAGCCAACCCCCAAGCAGTCAAAGATAGGCAGCTCTTACGGGTGCTATAAAAAGAACTCAGAGATTTATGGGAAGACAGTGCCAGGGCACAAGCACTGGCCACACAACATAGACTCTATGACGTAGGGGACATGGCCAATAAGCTGCTGGCCTTGTTGGACAAGAGACAAACGAAAGGAAGCTGGTTTCCAGGACTGCAAGACGCGAAAGGGGACAAGTATAAAACAGGGGCGGAAATAGCCGAGGAGTTTGCTAAATACTATGAAGGGATCTATACATCTCACTCGAAACACACAATGGAGGACTGTAGGGACCTTCTGCGCGACACCTCCCTGCTGCGACTCACGGAGGAAGACAGGGAGCGGTTAGAGGGAAATTAGATCAGCATCTCGAGACCTACAATCAGGGAAAGCAGCAGGCCCCAAAGGCCTACCAGTAGAGATTTAAGGCCATGCTGGACGTAACAGCTGAACACCTGCTGAATATGTTCAACCAGGCAACTCAGGAGGGTATATTACCGCCGGACCAAAGGACGGCGGTGATAACGGTAATCCAAAAGCAAGGTAAACAACCCACCGAGTGCGGGCATATAGACCAATCTCACTACTTAAGTGCGAGGTGAAAGTGCTAGCCAAGTGTAGGAAAGTAAGATCTGCTTCTTATGGTTACCTCCACTTTTTGCTGAATGTAATACTGTTTTTTGACTAGTCTGACTGGGATCCTGCTAATCAGGACCCCAGTCTATCTTCTTTCTCCCTAAACTGTTATATTATGTACTTAGGTACACTCCAGATTGGATACTGGGGTACCCTTGTCAGTCCCTACTATATGGTACCCATGTACCCAGGGCATAGGTACCCCAGAGGCCTCCCATGGGCTGAAGCATGTATTATGCCATCCATGAGAGGCCATGCAAAATGGAACTACAGGCCTGCCATTGCAGCCTGTGTAAGTTGGTGCATGCATCACTTACATAAGATATAGGTTTACTATATCTAAGGGTCACTACACATCAGTCACCCCTATAGCAGGCCTTAACAATCCTGAAGGCAGGGTGCTTGGTTCTTAGTGAGAGGGTGCCACTGCATGAGCAGAATACCCCTGCAGCCTACGGAGTCCATTCTCCCGGGTTGTTAGTGAAGCAGCCACTTACGACATATAGAGTGGCATTAAGCGACCGCGTGATAACCAACTCTAAAACGGCTGAAACAAATCCTATCGTGTTTGGTGTCAAACATGTTGGAATCATACCCCCACACTGGTAACCGGTGTGGGTGGTATGATTCCACCCCTCAGAAGCGAGCTTCATGAGGTCCCTGGTGTTCCCGGTACCAGCCTTCTAGTCCCGGACAGCACAAAATGGTTGCTGCCGACTAGAGACACATTTCTGCCCTCCTGCTGCTGAGCCAAGCTCGAGCAGGGGAAGGCAGAACAATAGGCATCCTGTCACAGGGAAGTGTGACCACCTCCCATACAGGATTTAGTGTATTAGGGCTGGGTGGGTGCGCTTGGAAGCGACTGAAAGTCTGCATGAGGGGCACATTTGGTGTCCCTGTGCATAGTCCAGTTCAAAAGAAACAATTGATGGACGGACTGCTGGGCAATGCAAACATTCACCCCCAGTCACAAGGATCTGGGTTTAATCCATCATTCTTTTGCTCACCGCACCACCCCAGTTTGGACACAGCCATATGCAAATCAGTCTTAACCCTGTTCCTTATGGGAACAGTCCAGCCCGAACTGCCACGCCAGGTCCTCCCTGGACCGGAAACAAGCATCCTGGGACCGGTTTCAGGGCATCACCCTTCATCAGCCAGGCTAGCTTGAATCCAGTGGTGTAGGGAGCACGGGACCCACGTCTAGGCATACCCTTCCCACTTAGGGCGACATATGCAAAAGAAACAATTAATGAACGGACTGCTGGGCAATGCAAACATTCACCCCCAGTCACAAGGATCTCGGTTTAATCCATCATACTTTTGCTCACCACACCACCCCAGTTTGGACACAGCCATATGCAAATCAGTCTTAACCCTGTTCCTTATGGGAACAGTCCAGCCCGAACTGCCTAGCCAGGTCTTCCCTGGACCGGAAACAAGCATCCTGGGACCGGTTTCAGTGCATCACCCTTCATCAGCCAGGCTAGCTTGAATCCAGTGGTGTAGTGAGCACGGGACCCAGGCCTGGGCATACCCTTCCCACTTAGGGCGACATATGCAAAAGAAACAATTGATGGACGGTATGCTGGACAATGCAAACATTCACCCCCAGTCACAAGGATCTGGGTTTAATCCATCATTCTTTTGCTCACCACACCACCCCAGTTTGGACACAGCCATGTGCAAATCAGTATTAACCCTGTTCCTTATGGGAACAGTCCAGCCCGAACTGCCACGCCAGGTCCTCCCTGGACCGGAAACAAGCATCCTGGGACCGGTTTCAGGGCATCACCCTTCATCAGCCAGGCTAGCTTGAATCCAGTGGTGTAGGGAGCACGGGACCCACGTCTAGGCATACCCTTCCCACTTAGGGCGACATATGCAAAAGAAACAATTAATGAACGGACTGCTGGGCAATGCAAACATTCACCCCCAGTCACAAGGATCTCGGTTTAATCCATCATACTTTTGCTCACCACACCACCCCAGTTTGGACACAGCCATATGCAAATCAGTCTTAACCCTGTTCCTTATGGGAACAGTCCAGCCCGAACTGCCTAGCCAGGTCTTCCCTGGACCGGAAACAAGCATCCTGGGACCGGTTTCAGTGCATCACCCTTCATCAGCCAGGCTAGCTTGAATCCAGTGGTGTAGTGAGCACGGGACCCAGGTCTGGGCATACCCTTCCCACTTAGGGCGACATATGCAAAAGAAACAATTGATGGACGGTATGCTGGACAATGCAAACATTCACCCCCAGTCACAAGGATCTGGGTTTAATCCATCATTCTTTTGCTCACCACACCACCCCAGTTTGGACACAGCCATGTGCAAATCAGTATTAACCCTGTTCATTATGGGAACAGTCCAGCCCGAACTGCCAAGCCAGGTCCTCCCTGGACCGCAAACAAGCATCCTGGGACCGGTTTCAGGGCATCACCCTTTATCAGCCAGGCTAGCTTGAATTCAGTGGCGTAGTGAGCACGGGACCCACGTCTGGCCATACCCATCCCACTTTGGGTGACATATGCAAAAGAAACAATTGATGGACGGAATGCTGGACAATGCAAACATTCACCCCCAGTCACAAGGATCTGGGTTTAATCCATCATTCTTTTGCTCACCACAACACCCCAGTTTGGACACAGCCATGTGCAAATCAGTCTTAACCCTGTTCCTTATTGGAACAGTCCAGCCAGAACCTCCAAGCCAGGTCCTCCCTGGACCAGAAACAAGCATCATGGGACCGGTTTCAGTGCATCACCCTGTCTAACTTGAATCCAGTGGTGTGGTGAGCATGGGACTCATGTCTGGGCATACCCTTCCCACTTAGGGCAACATATGCAAAAGAAACAATTGATGGACAGAATGCTGGACAATGCAAACATTCACCTCCAGTCACAAGGATCTGGGTTTAATCCATCATTCTTTTGCTCACCACACCACCCCAGTTTGGACACAGCCAAATGCAAATCAGTCTTAACCAGTCCAGTTCAGACCAGTCCTGGGAGCCGTTGGCTCCTGCTCTGGCGCGAAACTGGACAAAGGACAGGGGATTAACCTCCCCACTGTCCAGACCCTCCCCTGGGAGGGTCCCCTGAATCTGTCCAACCCTCTCCCGTGGGTACAAAAGAGCTTACCAGGCTGTAGGACCCTAGATTTGACGTGGACAAGATTCTGAACCAGAAACCACTGAACTTCGACCGTATGGACACGCTGGACTTCGAGGGACTTTGTTTTGGCCTGACTTCGTAACCATCTCAGTCTGAAGCATCGTCTGTGCCCGTGCACCATACAGGCTCCGTGCAGGACCTGTGGAGCATCAAGGACAACTGAAGATATCTCCCTTGGAGTGAAGGAGTCCAGTCTGCTGTCCCTGAGCTCCTACGGACTTCGAAGTCTTCAGCAACACAGGAGGTGGGTTTCTATGTCCCTCGAGGTCCAAGCTGCCCTCTCACCAAGTTTGAGGTCAGAATCCCTTGTGGGGGCTGCAATACCCGAACCCCTGTGCACCGCGTACATTTGCAAGTGCATACGCTTGTTGGCATTTCACGAACAAGTGTCTTGGGCTCCGAGTAGCCCCAACCTTTGCGCCCATTTCCTATCAGGAACTCCGGCCTCCTCGCATCGTGTGCACCGTGGGCTGGTGTTTGGTGAAATCGCTCGAGGTCCTCTAGCGACTCCTGTGCCTCCGGCCTGAGGGTCCATTTGAGGGTCAACTTTGCTTTTCTTGGGCTCCCCTGATTGCTCCAGGCCTGCCCTGACTCTCCTTGCTTTGGTGAGTCTCCTGGACCTTGCTGGTCCGAACCGTACCGATCCTAGACCTTCTGCGTGGGTTGCCGTTGCCAAGGCTTGTTGGTGCTCCCACCAGACACCGACCCCTCAGCACTCGACATCCTTTGTGGGACAGCTCGTATCCGGGTCCTGGTTGTGAAGCACCCGACATCGGTGGGCATTCGTCTACTGAGCCCCTGGTCACTCCTGAGTGACCCAGACTCTGTCCCCTCTGCTTTCAGGTACTCTTCAACAAGAATCCACCTTTGCATTCCAATGGACACTTTTCTTCCTTCCTTCGAAGTCCTCCATTGGGTTCAACGGCGGTTTCTGACGCCACTTCAGACCTATGCAACCGGCTTCCCTGGAATAGGTAACTTGGGTACCTCAGTATCCACGGGTGGGGTGGCTCTCCAACTTCCTAACTTCCACAGGGTTTCTTCGAAGTCCACTGGGAAGGGTCCTGAAACACTAAAACTTCAACCGCGACTTTCCCATAGAATTGTATGGAGCACGCGGTTGTGTTCCCACACTGCCCCCTTCTTCCGTGGGGTCATTACTTACTCACCTTCTGTGGTTCCTGTGGGTCCCAGCGATTCTACGTACTCTAGACACTGTCTTGACTCGAGTCGTGGTTCTTATACCACTATTTTAGTATATGGTTTGGTCCCCCCCTGGGGCCCACTGTGTAATAGTGCTATTTACTATCATTTCTGTGCTTAAGTATTGTGTGCTTTGTGATTATCTCCGTGTAGGAGATACTGTGTCGTTCTAGAGAGTGTTATATTAATAAATACATATTTTCATAACTACTGTGTGGTTCTCCTTTCGTTTATCCAATACTATAAGGTTGCATTCTGGTAAAACAAGCTGCTTAACATTCCTTCAAGACTAAGCCTGAAGGCTGCTCTCCAAAGCTACCACTTGGATAGCTTTCTAAGTTTATCTTTGACCTCTTAAATCACAATAAGGGTTGTTTGGACTGGTGCAAAGGTTACCACTTTAATTAGTGGACAGCATATACCAGGCCAACTTCTCACACCAAGCTCTTATCCATGCGCTTAGCCGGAGTGAGCACTACCCTTATCCACCCAGATCAATCTGGGTTCATGCCCCATAGGAGCACTAGGAATACTACACATAACGGACAAATGCCCAAAAGAGCAATCAGCCCTTCTGTCCCTTGATGTTAGCATGGCATTTGACAGCGTGGAATTGAATCACCTCTTCGCAGTCTTGGAACGATTCGGCTTAGGTCCCAAATTTATCGGATGGATTAAGCTCTTGTTAGAAATGGGATTTCTGGTTGGCTAGGGCATGCGCCTAAGCCAGGCAGAAACCACCACTCTAGTTAGGGCAAGGGAGTTACACGCTGAAGATAACCCCTGCTCACCCCCTTGGTAGCTTGGCACGAGCAGTCAGGCTTATCCCAGAGGCGATGTGTAAAGCGTTTGCGCAACACACACACAACAGCAGCAACACACTAGGCACACTACAAAAGAAACTCCACACAAGGTTATATAAAAAATAGCCTTTGTATTATCCAAAACACATTAGATCATAACCACACATATACACTGTGCCAACTGGCACCAGGTAGTACTTTACAGGGGATTATATACATGACAGGGCCAATCAGGCCCCTGTCAGAACCATCACAAAGCACAAGTAGCAAATATAAAACACAACCAGTAACTACTGGCAAAATACTGTACTCAGCATTATCACTTTAGGCATAAAACACATTATGCATAAACATCATAAGCCTAAATCACATTTAGGAGTGCACCGTAGTAACACTCCCCAGGTGCATACATCACCCTCAGCATAAACACATTATGCCCTCCTTTAGGGCCTTGCGCCCTCCTAGTACACACAGGTACCAACCATGACCCCAGGCCAACTGGCCTTCCGTGGGGCTCAAATGCCCTTTGTCCCGAAAGTCAGGGCGCTAAGCTGACACTTGCAGCCGGGTGCAGGCCCACCAGGCCAGCACCAGCAATGAGGGTAACGCACTGGGGCAGGGGGGTGCAACTCACCCCTTCCTCATCATCTAAAAAGAAATGGCACCACGTTGCAGCTGCCCGCGCTCTCGCGGTGCAGCTGTAAAGATCAACAAGCACTGGCACAAACAGTGCCTTAGAGAGCCCCGTTCACTGTGCTCCTCCCGGTGCACTTCACTCGGCACCAAATTGCCCCCAATGCTGTGAGAGTCTCCTTTACCGGGACTCTCCTGGTGCCACTCAGACGGCACCAACAATGCGCCATTCCAGCCCTACTCACCGGGCTCTCCTTCTTCCCCGAGCCACTCTGGGGATTAGGGCGGGTGCATGTTGCGCCGTCCTGCGGCTTCTCCGCTCTCTTCTCTGTGCGCCTGGGACCCGCGCCGGACTTTAGCTGGGAGCCCGCGAGGCTCCGGTCCCAACTACACCATCAGGCACACGGGGGCTCTCTTCGTCCACGGGAGCCCCGCCTACAACCAGGCAACAACTCTGCCTGTCTTTTGGCGGCCTTTCCACTGGATTGGCAGCGCACAGCACGTCTCTGCACAGCAGCAGGTCCCGCCCACAGTCAGGCACGGGCGCCTGACTTCCGTTTTTCGGCACTCCTCTTCTCCGGACAAATGCGGGGTGGGCTCCCACTCCTCCTCACAGCACGGGGGAATCCCCACGCCGGGGTTCCCTCGGAATGCAGGGCAACACAGCAGGGCACACAACAGCGGGGTGGGCTCCCGCTTCACTCCTGCATTTACCGCACTACGGGGTAGGCTCCCGCTTCCTGGAAGCACGGGGGAATCCCCACGCAGGGCTTCCCTCCAGACACGTCGCAGCCACGCGCTGCAGGCCGCCCACGCTTCCTGGAATTAAGATATAGCGCTCACGAGGTGCTTGATCCCAAAAGTTTTTCAGGGCAAAGGCTGCGCCCAGGCAGGCCAGCTCACAGGGCCCTACAGCAGGGAGGTAGTCCCTCGTGGCGGTTCCTCCTGGGGCCCAGCAGCAGCAAGTCCCCAAGTAGCACAAGGAAGCAAACTTACATGGGGTCACAGCCCCAATATTTATACCACATTTTCCCTTTGTCTGCCCTGGCACAGGGCTTGGGGGAACCAGCCTCAACTGGTTCTGGGGGGTGTTGAAGCACTCTGTTTACCAGGCTTCCACCCTCCTTTGTCAGATGGGGCTCGGTCCTTAGACACACCACAGGGGGGCGGAGCCAGCATTCACCTAGGCAGGCACAGACCTATTCAGGGTCAGGGGACTACTCCTCCCACTACTCCAAATGCAGCTCTCCTATTCAGCCTAGCGCTGACTCACCCTGCCCTCCCTGGAGCCACACACCTCACCAGCCCCTGTCACTCCAGAGCCAGACATGCAATACACATCAGACAGGCAGACACATAGCACACAGAAATGGCAACTTTTAAAAGTGGCATTTCTAAAACAGTGATAATAAATCTGCGCACACCATTGCGCAGCATTTATTATTACTATTCCAAACATACCAAACTTGACCACGCTGCTCCTCTCATATCAGGAATTACCACTGAAACACTTAAAAGGGAATCCCCAATGCATTCCTATGAGAGGGCAGCCTCACAGCAGTGAGAAACCAAAATGGCTGTTTGTCACTACCAGGACATGTCACGCACTTAAGGTACATGTCCTACCTTTCACCTACAATGCACCCTGCCCATAGGGCTAGCTAGGGCCTACCTTAGGGGTGACTGACATGCAGTAAAAGGGGGGGTCACAGACGTGGCACACACTTTAGGTGTCACGTCACAGCGGCAGTAACACTGCGTGCACAGGCCCTGCAATGGCAGAGGCCTGAGACAGGTTGGAAAGGCTACTTTGGTGGGTGGCGCAATCAGCGCTGCAAGCCCACCAGTAGTATTTAATTTACTGGCCCCGGGTATATTAGATACCACATTACTGGGGACTGACAGGTAAATTAAATATGCCAAACAGGTGTTGACCAATCTTACCATGTTTACCACAGAGAGCACACGTACTTTACACTGGACAGCAGTGCTAAAGTGCCCAGAGTCCTAAAACCACCAACACCATGTCGGAAAAAAGGCTTGGAGGAAGGCAAAAAGTTCAGGGATGACCCTGAAAAAAGGGCCAAGTCCAACAGCTCTTATGTGAACAACCACTAACCAGAGTGCGGGTTAACGCCACTGTGACTCGCGTGTTCGCCCTACAGAGAGGCACTAGACAGGGATGCGCACTGTCTCCAATTTTGTTCATGCTGGCCCTGGAACCGCTCGCTGCATGGGTACGGCAGGACTCCGTGATCTGGGGGATACCAATAGGGGAAGAGTGGGAAGACCGAATATCACTCTACGCAGACGATATTCTGCTATACATGAGAAAGCCGAGACATTCAGTTGACCGCATCCTACAGATCTGTTCCATATACGGGGAATACTCAGGATACCGAATCAACTGGGATAAGTCACTGTTATATCCACTAGCCGGGGAAGCCCCCTCCCTGACATCCAGATGTGTAGTACCCATACAAAAGCAAGGTTTTAAGTATCTCGGGATCCACATAACCCGGGATCCTCAAGAGTTCCATCGACAGAACGCGGGTCTACAACTCAACAGACTTATAGCTGACGCAAAACCCTGGTGCACGCTCCCCCTGACGTTGATAGGCCGGGTGGCATTGTTCATAATGATGGCTCTCCCATGGCTGCTATATACTTTGCAAAACTTGCCATATGAAGTGCCCCTCTCCTTTTTCCAACGGGTGAATTCGGAACTCCGTGCATTATTGTGGTATGGGGCGGCCCTGTGTATTGCCTTGAGCAAACTCCAAAGAGGGGTCTACGACGGAGGCCTAGCAGTACTTGACATCCGTAGTTATTACTGGGCCGCTCAGCTCGTGACTGTGAATGGATGGATGTTTGAAGATAGGGTGGATCCAGCATACAGGGTGGATAGATCGGCAATGGGAGTGAGAGGCCCACAGGAAATACTGTACACGAAACAAGTAGGTAGGAACCTCCCGGCACATACTAAAACCGTGGTCAAGTCATGACAGGCAGCGACTAAATACTTGGGTTGGGAGGGAAAACTCTCAGGAATGACACCTCTATGGGCAGGCGGCCCTCTGAAGGAAGTAAGCAAGCTGGGGAGGTTTCGCCAAATGGGAGTTACTGGGGATGGAATTGTTGGAGGGGACGGGCATACATTACGTTTGCGGACTTACAAGTGGAATATGAAATGGGGAAAGGGGAAAGGGGAAAGGGTCAAATGCATTCAATTGGGACATGCCCTGCGAAGATATATTAGGGGAGGAGAGACCCTAGAAACTGCCCCACCATTAGAAGACTGGATACTGACAGAGCGATTGCAGGACAAAACCATATACTTGCTCTACAAAAAGATAATTAATAATGCCCCGGACCCCATGGGTGCCCTACGGACGGCCTGGGAACATAATGTAGGCACAATGGAAGATGAGGAATGGGTAGAGGTAGAGGTGCTCCAAGGCCGGGGAGAAGTGGCGATACGAGCTAGGTTCCGACTTATACAGCTTAAAGTGCTACACAGGGTATATTACCCCAGGTCAGTGCTACACAGAATGGGACGTAGTGAGAATGTGCTGTGCCATAGGGGGTGTGAGTCCGAGGGGGTCTTTCTATCATCTACTTTGGGAATGCCCTGTCCTGCAGGTGTAGTGACAGAAAATAGCTGAGGCAATGGCGGAAGTGGTGGGCATGGAAGTTCCGTTAAAACCTAAATGGCTCCTCCTGATAACTGCGGGAAACGACGATTGGCCAAGACATGTAAAGAAATGGCTGGCACTGGCTGCAGTAGTAGCAAAACGAAATGTGGCAAAGAAATGGGGGGCGACCGCCATCCTCACAGTGGAGGAATGGGGAAATGATTTGGACTGGTGCTGGCAAGCGGAACTGACCATTTATAAGAGCAGAGGGTGCCCCAAGAAAGGGGAGAAAATTTGGGGGGCATGGCAGACATACCGAGGCTTGTAGCATGGACACTGTGATGAAACATGTTCACTGTTAGTTAAGATTGAAATAAGTATATAATGCATAAGATTTAGACCTAAAAGGGAATGATGATACAATATAAGTGCTCTATGTATGTACAGTCATCAAACCACTTTATTTCGGTTACTAAAAACCATAAAAGTACACCACATAGTACAATATATTAAAACACTTAAAAAAAACACAGATCCAATTCATCAAAATAAAAACAATCTAATAAAAAAGGGAGATTCACATAAAATCAAACTTCAACCAATTACATATAAATCAGGGCTACCATACACAAGCAAATCAAAAAATCGACACAGGAAAAACACAATAATTTCAGGTAATAAAAACTAAGTAATAACTCTGTAGGGTATCGGGTGGAACCGCGCTTTTTTCAATCTCACAGCAGCAACTAGAAAACTGGCAATATAAAAAGTTTCCTGCGGATTGTTCAGCAGCTGGAGATAAAACAAGGCGGTACAGTCATTGTTTACGTACTAATAAAAAGAGTTTAAAGAAAAAAAGTTACGAGTCATAGATTACATTTATGCAGATTCCATCCCCGAAACTGACATGTAAGTCTACACTTTGGAGTAATTTTACACTAAAAATCCATAAATAACCAAAAGTAGTAAAGTTACTGCAAAGAGTAAGAGTAAATTTACACTTAAGTAAATATACACATGTAAATTTACCTTTGTGAACAGGGCCCATAATCTTTAAAAGGCCCAGATTCTGCTACTCCTGCTTGTCGGAAGAAGGCAACATTGTGAACAGGGTTTTGTGCCTCAATCCCCTCTCGTGCTCACAATGGCTATGAAAGGTAGAAGAGAATGGACGACTGCTGCAACATCCATTTCTGTGAATGCAAGGACATCCTGTTCTAATATTTTTAGGCTTTCCATCTACAGCACCTATGTAGGTCCAAGGAAATAGAAGCCTTACGGGTCATCAAGAGGGACACAAGATGTCAATGTCCCTTTGAACTCACACATTATTAGCGATGATGACCAAAGACAGTGGAGGTGCACTAAGCCCTCTGGACGCCAGTTACCTCAAGTGTGACTTGAACAGCACGCCTGTTGCTTCAGGCATGGAGCGCACAAAAAGAGAAATCATTGCGAGAGTTTCCAAGCACCGCTCTGCAGCCCCGCGTGCTAGGGCGGGATCACGGTGCACCGAAGTGAGCGAGTTAGCCGCATGGTGGGGGGTGGCTTGGCGCTTCAAGTGATCGTGGTGGTAACTACGGAAATAGACCTCAACACTTCACCCTGGTAACCAGGGCACGAGTCGGGGGTACACGCGGGTGGACGGCGTCCACCCACTTTTTTCACAGGGTGGACACCGTCCACCCTGCCACCCCACTGAAAAATAGGCTGAATTTGTCCCGGTGTAATTTGCAAGCACCTGGACACATTCAGCAGCGCCTGCACGTTGTTGTCTGCTTTCGATCGCAACAACGTGCAGGCGGGGACGGGGCTTTCTTAGTTCGGACTCCCGCTGGGCCCATAACAAAGCGATACAAAAGGGGGATGATGGACGGAACGTTTGAGCCAATCAAACACTCACCCCCAGTCAACTGATCTGGGTTTAATCCATCATCATTCTTTAGCTCACTACACCACCCCAGTTCAGACATGGCCATATGCAAATCAGTCTGACCCTGTGCCTCATGGGAACAGTCCAGCCCGAACTGCCAAGCCATGTCTTCCCTGGACCGGAAACAAGCATCCTAGGACCGGTTTCTGGCATTCCAGCCGTCATCAGCTAGGCTTGCTTGAATCCAGTGGCAAAGTGAGCAAGGGACCCACGTCTGGGCATACCCCCGCCAACTTAGGGCGAACAAAGCGATACAAAAGGGGATGATGGACGGAACGTTTGAGCCAATCAAACACTCACCCCCAGTCAACTGATCTGGGTTTAATCCATCATCATTCTTTAGCTCACTACACCACCCCAGTTCAGACATGGCCATATGCAAATCAATCTGACCCTGTGCCTCATGGGAACAGTCCAGCCCGAACTGCCAAGCCATGTCTTCCCTGGACCGGAAACAAGCATCCTAGGACCGGTTTCTGGCATTCCAGCCGTCATCAGCTAGGCTTGCTTGAATCCAGTGGCAAAGTGAGCAAGGGACCCACGTCTGGGCATACCCCCGCCAACTTAGGGCGAACAAAGCGATACAAAAGGGGATGATGGACGGAACGTTTGAGCCAATCAAACACTCACCCCCAGTCAACTGATCTGGGTTTAATCCATCATCATTCTTTAGCTCACTACACCACCCCAGTTCAGACATGGCCATATGCAAATCAGTCTGACCCTGTGCCTCATGGGAACAGTCCAGCCCGAACTGCCAAGCCATGTCTTCCCTGGACCGGAAACAAGCATCCTAGGACCGGTTTCTGGCATTCCAGCCGTCATCAGCTAGGCTTGCTTGAATCCAGTGGCAAAGTGAGCAAGGGACCCACGTCTGGGCATACCCCCGCCAACTTAGGGCGAACAAAGCGATACAAAAGGGGATGATGGACGGAGCGTTTGAGCCAATCAAACACTCACCCCCAGTCAACTGATCTGGGTTTAATCCATCATCATTCTTTAGCTCACTACACCACCCCAGTTCAGACATGGCCATATGCAAATCAGTCTGACCCTGTGCCTCATGGGAACAGTCCAGCCCGAACTGCCAAGCCATGTCTTCCCTGGACCGGAAACAAGCATCCTAGGACCGGTTTCTGGCATTCCAGCCGTCATCAGCTAGGCTTGCTTGAATCCAGTGGCAAAGTGAGCAAGGGACCCACGTCTGGGCATACCCCGCCAACTTAGGGCGAGCAAGCGATACAAAGGGGATGATGGACGGAACGTTTGAGCCAATCAAACACTCACCCCCAGTCAACTGATCTGGGTTTAATCCATCATCATTCTTTAGCTCACTACACCACCCCAGTTCAGACATGGCCATTTGCAAATCAGTCTGACCCTGTGCCTCATGGGAACAGTCCAGCCCGAACTGCCAAGCCATGTCTTCCCTGGACCGGAAACAAGCATCCTAGGACCGGTTTCTGGCATTCCAGCCGTCATCAGCTAGGCTTGCTTGAATCCAGTGGCAAAGTGAGCAAGGGACCCACGTCTGGGCATACCCCAGCCAACTTAGGGCGAACAAAGCGATACAAAAGGGGATGATGGACGGAACGTTTGAGCCAATCAAACACTCACCCCCAGTCAACTGATCTGGGTTTAATCCATCATCATTCTTTAGCTCACTACACCACCCCAGTTCAGACATGGCCATATGCAAATCAGTCTGACCCTGTGCCTCATGGGAACAGTCCACCCCGAACTGCCAAGCCATGTCTTCCCTGGACCGGAAACAAGCCTTCTAGGACCGGTTTCTGGCATTCCAGCCGTCATCAGCTAGGCTTGCTTGAATCCAGTGGCAAAGTGAGCAAGGGACCCACGTCTGGGCATACCCCCGCCAACTTAGGGCGAACAAAGCGATACAAAGGGGATGATGGACGGAGCGTTTGAGCCAATCAAACACTCACCCCCAGTCAACTGATCTGGGTTTAATCCATCATCATTCTTTAGCTCACTACACCACCCCAGTTCAGACATGGCCATATGCAAATCAGTCTGACCCTGTGCCTCATGGGAACAGTCCAGCCCGAACTGCCAAGCCATGTCTTCCCTGGACCGGAAACAAGCATCCTAGGACCGGTTTCTGGCATTCCAGCCGTCATCAGCTAGGCTTGCTTGAATCCAGTGGCAAAGTGAGCAAGGGACCCACGTCTGGGCATACCCCGCCAACTTAGGGCAAACAAAGCGATACAAAAGGGATGATGGACGGAACGTTTGAGCCAATCAAACACTCACCCCCAGTCAACTGATCTGGGTTTAATCCATCATCATTCTTTAGCTCACTCCACCACCCCAGTTCAGACATGGCCATATGCAAATCAGTCTGACCCTGTGCCTCATGGGAACAGTCCAGCCCGAACTGCCAAGCCATGTCTTCCCTGGACCGGAAACAAGCATCCTAGGACCGGTTTCTGGCATTCCAGCCGTCATCAGCTAGGCTTGCTTGAATCCAGTGGCAAAGTGAGCAAGGGACCCACGTCTGAGCATGCCCCCGCCAACTTAGGGCGAACAAAGCGATACAAAAGGGGATGATGGACGGAGCGTTTGAGCCAATCAAACACTCACCCCCAGTCAACTGATCTGGGTTTAATCCATCATCATTCTTTAGCTCACTACACCACCCCAGTTCAGACATGGCCATATGCAAATCAGTCTGACCCTGTGCCTCATGGGAACAGTCCAGCCCGAACTGCCAAGCCATGTCTTCCCTGGACCGGATACAAGCATCCTAGGACCGGTTTCTGGCATTCCAGCTGTCATCAGCTAGGCTTGCTTGAATCCAGTGGCAAAGTGAGCAAGGGACCCACGTCTGGGCATACCCCGCCAACTTAGGGCGAACAAAGCGATACAAAAGGGGATGATGGACGGAACGTTTGAGCCAATCAAACACTCACCCCCAGTCAACTGATCTGGGTTTAATCCATCATCATTCTTTAGCTCACTACACCACCCCAGTTCAGACATGGCCATATGCAAATCAGTCTGACCCTGTGCCTCCATGGGAACAGTCAGCCCGAACTGCCAAGCCGTGTCTTCCCTGGACCGGAAACAAGCATCCTAGGACCGGTTTCTGGCATTCCAGCCGTCATCAGCTAGGCTTGCTTGAATCCAGTTGCAAAGTGAGCAAGGGACCCACGTCTGGGCATACCCCGTCAACTTAGAGGCGAACAAGCGATACAAAGGGGATGATGGACGGAACGTTTGAGCCAATCAAACACTCACCCCCAGTCAACTGATCTGGGTTTAATCCATCATCATTCTTTAGCTCACTACACCACCCCAGTTCAGACATGGCCATATGCAAATCAGTCTGACCCTGTGCCTCATGGGAACAGTCCAGCCCGAACTGCCAAGCCATGTCTTCCCTGGACCGGAAACAAGCATCCTAGGACCGGTTTCTGGCATTCCAGCCGTCATCAGCTAGGCTTGCTTGAATCCAGTGGCAAAGTGAGCAAGGGACCCACGTCTGGGCATACCCCGCCAACTTAGGGCGAACAAAGCGATACAAAGGGGATGATGGACGGAACGTTTGAGCCAATCAAACACTCACCCCCAGTCAACTGATCTGGGTTTAATCCATCATCATTCTTTAGCTCACTACACCACCCCAGTTCAGACATGGCCATATGCAAATCAGTCTGACCCTGTGCCTCATGGGAACAGTCCAGCCCGAACTGCCAAGCCATGTCTTCCCTGGACCGGAAACAAGCATCCTAGGACCGGTTTCTGGCATTCCAGCCGTCATCAGCTAGGCTTGCTTTTGTATCGCTTTGTTCGCCCTAAGTTGGCGGGGGTATGCCCAGACGTGGGTCCCTTGCTCACTTTGCCACTGGATTCAAGCAAGCCTGGCTGATGACGGCTGGAATGCCAGAAACCGGTCCTAGGATGCTTGTTTCCGGTTCAGGGAAGACATGGCTTGGCAGTTTGGGCTGGACTGTTCCCATGAGGCACAGGGTCAGACTGATTTGCATATGGCCATGTCTGAACTGGGGTGGTGGAGTGAGCTAAAGAATGATGATGGATTAAACCCAGATCAGTTGACTGGGGGTGAGTGTTTGATTGGCTCAAGCGCTCCGTCCATCATCTCCTTTTGTATCGCTTTGTTACGCCCTAAGTTGACGGGGTATGCCCAGACATGGGTCCCTTGCTCACTTTGCCACTGGATTCAAGCAAGCCTGGCTGATGACGGCTGGAATGCCAGAAACTGGTCCTAGGATGCTTGTTTCGGTCCAGGGAAGACATGGCTTGGCAGTTCGGGCTGGACTGTTCCCATGAGGCACAGGGTCAGACTGATTTGCATATGGCCATGTCTGAACTGGGGTGGTGGAGTGAGCTAAAGAATGATGATGGATTAAACCCAGATCAGTTGACTGGAGGTGAGTGTTCTATTGGCTCAAGCGTTCCGTCCATCATCCCCTTTTGTATCGCTTGTTCGCCCTAAGTTGGCGGGGTATGCCCAGACGTGGGTCCCTTGCTCACTTTGCCACTGGATTCAAGCAAGCCTGGCTGATGACGGCTGGAATGCCAGAAACCGGTCCTAGGATGCTTGTTTCGGTCCAGGGAAGACATGGCTTGGCAGTTCGGGCTGGACTGTTCCCATGAGGCACAGGGTCAGACTGATTTGCATATGGCCATGTCTGAACTGGGGTGGTGGAGTGAGCTAAAGAATGATGATGGATTAAACCCAGATCAGTTGACTGGGGGTGAGTGTTTGATTGGCTCAAGCGTTCCGTCCATCAGCCCCTTTTGTATAGCTTTGTTCGCCCTAAGTTGGCGGGGTATGCCCAGACGTGGGTCCCTTGCTCACTTTGCCACTGGATTCAAGCAAGCCTGGCTGATGACGGCTGGAATGCCAGAAACCGGTCCTAGGATGCTTGTTTCCGGTCCAGGAAGACATGGCTTGGCAGTTCGGGCTGGACTGTTCCCATGAGGCACAGGGTCAGACTGATTTGCATATGGCCATGTCTGAACTGGGGTGGTGGAGTGAGCTAAAGAATGATGATGGATTAAACCCAGATCAGTTGACTGGGGGTGAGTGTTTGATTGGCTCAAGCGTTCCGTCCATCATCCCCTTTGTATCGCTTTGTTACGCCCTAAGTTGGCGGGGTATGCCCAGACGTGGGTCCCTTGCTCACTTTGCCACTGGATTCAAGCAAGCCTGGCTGATGACGGCTGGAATGCCAGAAACCGGTCCTAGGATGCTTGTTTCGGTCCAGGGAAGACATGTCTTGGCAGTTCGGGCTGGACTGTTCCCATGAGGCACAGGGTCAGACTGATTTGCATATGGCCATGTCTGAACTGGGGTGGTGGAGTGAGCTAAAGAATGATGATGGATTAAACCCAGATCAGTTGACTGGGGTGAGTGTTTGATTGGCTCAAGCGTTCCGTCCATCATCCCCTTTGTATCGCTCTGTTCGCCCTAAGTTGGCGGGGGTATGCCCAGACGTGGGTCCCTTGCTCATTTTGCCACTGGATTCAAGCAAGCCTGGCTGATGACGGCTGGAATGCCAGAAACCGGTCCTAGGATGCTTGTTTCCGGTCCAGGGAAGACATGGCTTGGCAGTTCGGGCTGGACTGTTCCCATGAGGCACAGGGTCAGACTGATTTGCATATGGCCATGTCTGAACTGGGGTGGTGGAGTGAGCTAAAGAATGATGATGGATTAAACCCAGATCAGTTGACTGGGGGTGAGTGTTTGATTGGCTCAAGCGCTCCGTCCATCACCCCTTTGTATACGCTTGTTCGCCCTAAGTTGGCGAGGGTATGCCCAGACGTGGGTCCCTTGCTCACTTTGCCACTGGATTCAAGCAAGCCTGGCTGATGACGGCTGGAATGCCAGAAACCGGTCCTAGGATGCTTGTTTCCGGTCCAGGGAAGACATGGCTTGGCAGTTCGGGCTGGACTGTTCCCATGAGGCACAGAGTCAGACTGATTTGCATATGGCCATGTCTGAACTGGGGTGGTGGAGTGAGCTAAAGAATGATGATGGATTAAACCCAGATCAGTTGACTGGGGGTGAGTGTTTGATTGGCTCAGCTGTTCCGTCCATCACCCCCTTTGTATCGGTTTGTTCGCCCTAAGTTGGCGGGGTATGCCCAGACGTGGGTCCCTTGCTCACTTTGCCACTGGATTCAAGCAAGCCTGGCTGATGACGGCTGGAATGCCAGAAACCGGTCCTAGGATGCTTGTTTCCGGTCCAGGGAAGACATGGCTTGGCAGTTCGGGCTGGACTGTTCCCATGAGGCACAGGGTCAGACTGATTTGCATATGGCCATGTCTGAACTGGGGTGGTGGAGTGAGCTAAAGAATGATGATGGATTAAACCCAGATCAGTTGACTGAGGGTGAGTGTTTGATTGGCTCAAGCGTTCCGTCCATCATCCCCTTTGTATCGCTTTGTTCGCCCTAAGTTGGCGGGGTATGCCCAGACGTGGGTCCCTTGCTCATTTTGCCACTGGATTCAAGCAAGCCTGGCTGATGACGGCTGGAATGCCAGAAACCGGTCCTAGGATGCTTGTTTCTGGTCCAGGGAAGACATGGCTTGGCAGTCCGGGCTGGACTGTTCCCATGAGGCACAGGGTCAGACTGATTTGCATATGGCCATGTCTGAACTGGGGTGGTGGAGTGAGCTAAAGAATGATGATGGATTAAACCCAGATCAGTTGACTGGGGGTGAGTGTTTGATTGGCTCAAGCGTTCCGTCCATCATCCCCTTTGTATCGCTTTGTTCGCCCTAAGTTGGCGGGGTATGCCCAGACGTGGGTCCCTTGCTCACTTTGCCATTGGATTCAAGCAAGCCTGGCTGATGACGGCTGGAATGCCAGAAACCGGTCCTAGGATGCTTGTTTCCGGTCCAGGGAAGACATGGCTTGGCAGTTCGGGCTGGACTGTTCCCATGAGGCACTGGGTCAGACTGATTTGCATATGGCCATGTCTGAACTGGGGTGGTGGAGTGAGCTAAAGAATGATGATGGATTAAACCCAGATCAGTTGACTGGGGGTGAGTGTTTGATTGGCTCAAGCGTTCCGTCCATCATCCCCTTTTGTAGGGCCCATAACAAAGGGCCAATTTGAGAGGTCATCAGGCCTCCTTTTGTTCGAGTCTCCTGGCTGGGAGTGGTCAGGAGCCTCACACCTAGATGCCAATGAAGCGGAGGGGAAACAAATGCTCACACCTTGTTAGCACTTCACACATACTTATGAGAAGCAGCTTTTCACTTTGTTCAGTCCCTGTTTAGGAGCTATGCATGCACTGTAAGAATGTCAGATGCGTTGGTCTTTTCCTGTATTTAGCAAATGTAATTCATATAGTGCTTACTACCCCTGAGGAGGCTTTGAAATAATTTATTTTTCATGTAAAGCACTATGGGTAGAGGACGTTTACACTGACAAAAGGCAACATTGTTTTATGTGTAGCTTTCAAAAGTGTGAATCATCTGCCTAAATCAGGAGGGTTTTCCTGTGTACTCGAAATGTGCTCCAATGTACTCATGATAGACCTGCTAAACATACATGTGAGGTCTTAAGATCTGATGTCACTTCTTATGATGCCACTTCCTGTGATGTCACGCGCCGTGATGTCACGTGCCGTGATGTCACACACCGTGATGTCATGCGTCGTGATGCCGCTTGCATTCTGATTAACTAGGTTAGTCCCCCCACTTCTTTTTTTAGGACTAGTGCCCTGCTGGTAACAGCTGCCTCCTCTTGCTTGTATGCTGCTCTCCCTTTATTCCTTCATTCATTTACCTCCCATTGCTTACCCCGTTCCCAAGGTTTCCTCTGCCATCATCTTTCCTGCATCATCTCCTCTGGCTTCTCATTGCATTTTTGCCTGACTCCCTTGCCTGGTTTCCTACGCCGCCGGTCTGCCCTGGATCCCTCCACCCGCTCCTGTGGTTTACTCTTCTTCTCTCTCTACAGCCTGATCCTTTCCTCTGAGTTTTGCTGCCTCCCACCTCTTTTTCTTCTCTTTTTATTTCTTTTTTGCCTCCTGGGGCCGGCTCTCTTCCGGCGGTTTGTGATGCCTTGACCGGCATTGCAATAGTTTTTTGTGTTCCTCTCCTCTACCTTCCTCAACCTACCCCCCCCCTAAATTTTCTCTTCCATGGTCTCCTCTGCCGCCTTTTGGCTTCCCTTCTTCAGGCTTGCTATCCCCCAGCTAGGTCGTCTCTTGCTTCATCTGACTCTTCCTGGCTGCAGTGCTTAATTTGAGCCGGTGGTTTCCGGTGCTCCACACCAACACTCAATTGACAACACCAGCGCTTGACAGTCTGCCACAAGATGGTGCTGTCTGTCTAATTTAGACAGTACCACAACAAGTCTATTGATAAATCAATCTAGATTTAAATTACTATCACGTGCCGCCCAAGCCATTCTTATAGCTTTGGGGGCATGAAATTGTCCGAATTGTCACGCTTGTAGGCGTGAGATGATTAGTAGTTGTGTTGGTACTATCATTGGCAGCTCTGGGAGGGGCAATGTCTGGTGCAAGCTACGGTGGCCTCTGACCAGAGCCCTGGCATTTACTTTTTTTTTTTTTTTTTTACAAATTAAGCACTGCCTGGCTGCTTCTATCCTATGGCAGTCTTTGACCACCTCGATCCACCTCCCCCTTATACACCCCCCTCCCCAACAGATTCTCTTCTCCAGTCTATCCTGCGTTCCACTGTCTACTTCCGCTCCTCCTCCTATCTGGTTTACCTGTTATCGACCTTCCCATCTCCTTTTCCTGTTATAGACCTTCCCATGTCCGCTCCTCCTTTCATCCGATTGCCACTGCTTCCCACCCTCCACGGTCGTTCGGATGCACTTTTAGATGCCAGGAAATGTGCTTAGCCAAACTTCCGCTACAGCAAAATCATTTAACGGCAAGTTAGAGCTGGGGTTCATCGTCTACATGCACTGCTGCCGACTTGTCATAAAAAATCTATTTTCAAATCACGACCCCGGGGTCGGATGAAAAACTGGAGGAGATGCTACTCACGCTCCTTAATAAAATAGAAGGATAGCGTGTGGCATTTGAGGCTTCTGTTGGTGGGTTAGTCCTTTGGGTCAAATAGGGGGGCTTCCGTCATTGCTGGGGCATGACAATGAAATGTGCAGCGTCGTTCATCATGGCAGCTTGAGAACAATCTATGAATTCATAATTCAGTTTCCTTTAATCTTCTGAGTGCTCGTGACACCGGGCGCGCGGGCTGTAAAGAAACACCGGTGAAGGGCATGTAGATAGTGACAAGGGGAGACCAGAGCGCCGCTTACTCTTCGGTTGCTGTCTGGGCAGCCATTACTGCGTGTTATGTCATATTCCTGCACCTGTGCTGCATAAGCTGTTAATGCATCCCTTACCGTGCTGCATAAACTGTCCGTCCAGCCACTATTGTGCAGTGGGACTTGACCCTGCTTCACGTACGGTGTGACATAATCTGCCCCGCTAGTCATTTCTGAGCAGTATCCATTATTATGCAGCATAAACTGCCAGTGCACACCTTACTTTGCTCCATAAGCAATCTGTGCAGCCAGCACTGTTCAGTATAGCACGCCTTTGCTCATGTAACATTTCATTTTATCACTTCCTTGCTGCATAAACTTGCTGAGCAGCTATTACTATGCAGTATTATATGTCTATGCACTCCTCCACAGGTCTGCCTTATCGTACACGATACCTCTTCACCCTTTACTATGCTTTATAAGCTGTCTGTGAGGCCATTGTTGTATGGCATAATATAGACGAATCCCTATCTCACTGCATAAAGATTGTGCAGCCATTACTGTGTAGTATTATATCTTCCTACATCTCATTCTGCGCTGTATAATCTGTACGAGTAGCAATGACTGTGCGGTAAATCATTTGCATACGTCCCTCACTGTGCACTAAAATATGTCCTTGCATTCCTTACTGTGCTGCATTAGCTGACTGGGCAGCCATTGGCGCGCAGAATGCAGTGTTTTAAGTGAAATGACAAAGGTTCGAGCGGAGGTCTCTAAAAGGGGCGTCAAAAGACGCATAACTGGGAATCTTTCCAAGTGACATGATCTATGTAATTTACGGTGTGGCTTTAAATATGTAAATTAATATTCTATGCTTCACACAGCGTGATACCTTAACGGTATTTGAGTGCCTCTCTGAGTTTTCTATTGCCAGACATATAGCACAACAGACATATGTTTAATACGAGTCACACGAATTGGCTTTGCCAATATTTGTTTGCAGTATAATTGTATTGTATTGTATTGTAATGTAATTGCATTTATATAGCGCTTACTACCCCTGACGAGGCGTCGAAGCGCTTTTTAGGCGAGTAGCACGCTACTCCGGAACCCAAGAAGGATTAGTGTTGCATTAGTATAGTGAAATATGAAAGTAATTTGAGTGGTGGATAGGTTAGTCAGTTATTTGGATTCAGAAGGATAGCAGAGGGATAGAAGAGGGAAAAAGGTTTGCATTTATATAGCGCTTGTTACCCCTAATGGGGTGTTGAAGCTCTTTTTTTTGGCGAGTAGCACGCTACTCCGGAACCCATAGAGGATTAGTGGTGAATTAGTATAGTGAAATATGAAAGTAATTTCAGTGGTGGATATTAATCAGTTATTTGGATTGAGAAGGATAGCGGAGGGATAGAGGAGGGAAAAAAGGTTTGCATTTATATAGCGCTCGTTACCCCTGTTGGGGTGTTGAAGTGCTTTTTTGGCGAGTAGCACGCTACTCCGGAACCCATTAAAGGATTAGTGTTGAATTAGTATAGTGAAATATGAAAGTAATTTGAGTGGTGGATGACATGTTAGTCGGTTATTTGGATTGAGAAGGGTAGCAGAGGGATAGAAGAGGGAAAGAGGTTTGCATAAATATATAGCACTTGTTAACCCTGATGGGGTGTTGAAGCGCTTTTTCGGCGAGTAGCACGGTACTCCGGAACCCATAAAGGATTAGTGGTGAATTAGTATGTTGAAATATGAAAGTAATTTGAGTGGTGGATATTAGTCAGTTATTTGGACAGTATAAGATAAAAGAATAACCAAACGATTTTCTTAGGAATAATTAGGATCGAAAATGTTTCAATTCTGAAAGTAGGAAGGAGGTTGTGAACTAAACATTACTAAGGTCTGTAGAAGGGGCAGTGGGCTTCGGAGTGTATCAATCACTCCCATTCTCCCCTTCAAATCAATGTTCTCTGCAGTTTTAATCCTTCAGAAACACGGGGGCATATTTATCAATGTGTTGCGTCGCCCTTGCGACACGCAAGGGGGCGCAAGGGTGACACAACACTAAAGTAAGATTTATCAAGCTACGCAAGGCCACCTTGTCTCATGGCTCGATAAATCTAGAGCACAAATTGCTGCTTTGCGTTACTCTGCCGCAGGGTAGGCCTGGGCGGAAAACTACGCTACGCTCGCGTAGTTTGCGCAACTACGCGCTACGCGAATTGCACGTAGCACAGTGTAAAAACGTGTAGCGTAGCGGGCATTTTTTGCTTGCTCGCGGTCCTCAACGTCAAGTTGGCGACCGCGAGCGAGCAAAATGACATCCCGGCGAGACTTTTTCCTCATTCGCAATCAGCAACATCAAGTTGCCGATCGCGAGCGTGGAAAATAAACCTCCCGGCGAGATTCTCAATGCGGGGAGGTCAGGTTTCTCATTGCGAGTGGTCACGTATGCTCGCGACCGCTTGCGATGAGAAACTACCAGTCCGCGTTGAGAAAACTGCTGCTCGAGTACAAATCTACTCGAGAGGCAGAAAACGACCGCTTGCACTGTGCAAGATGCCGTTTGCAATGATTGCACAGTGCGGACAAACATCCGGCACTGTGCAATCATTGTGAACAGCATTTCCTACCACACTACACAGTTCGCGTAGCTACGCGTAGCTCGCGTAGTGCAACGTGCACTTCGCATAGCTACGCGTAGCGCTACTACGCAAACTACGCCCAGGGTTACCCCAGGGACGCTTTCCATGGGTAGAGCATTGGTGTTCCCAAGCATCCACCCATGGATTTTGCCACATTCTCAGATTTATCATTACTGGTAGACCTGGGAATGCGTCAAAATGCTACGCCTCCCCGGGTTAGGTGTAACTCTGGAAAATATCTTTGTTTCTCCGCTTTATTTCCTCTTTCTATGTGTGCTGTATTCTGCAGGACACATAGTAAGAGGAAAATGCCTCAGAGGATTGATTTTGTGCAGGAAGTGATCCTTTTTGCACAAAAATAATCCTGTTTCCACCGCAGGCACCCTTGCACCATGGCGAAAGGGTGCCTGGTTTGACTAGGCAGCAGTTTGTGCGCCAGCAAAAGGAAAGGGCAGGAATGCACTGTATAATATTAAATATGACGCATTCCTGCCCTTTCACACAGCACAGCAAGGTGGCTTGCTGCGCTGCGTGAAAGTTTGACAGATTAGTCCCACAATATCTGGAAAAAGCAAATACGCTTAGGTCATGAAAAGTGAAGTAAAATGCAAAATGAAAACCGGTACTGCATCGTCCGTATGCAGTACCTTAAGGGTTTTTATTGTCATTATTCAAAATGGCATAAATATAGAACCTGAAAGGGACTCGTTTCTAAATCTATTTTTAGTTAGTGCCTAGTCTGAGACCCAGTGGGCTCACCCCACTTAAAACCCTGGCAGTATGTCAATGCACCTCTTACTGCAATGCATAAGCTGTGTTTACCATCATTAATGTGCTGTATTACATGATCCGTTTCCTGAAAAGGGGAGTGATTCGGTTAAGGACTTCGGAGGCTGGAATCAGAATAACGTCTCTATAGAAATGTGCCTCCTAGACCATTAATTAATATGATTCAAAAATAAAGGATCCAAAATTTTATCCTTTACGGTTTTCTTTCTTTAACCTTATTTTTCTCTCATGCTGATTTTTAAGAACACTCTTAGTTTTTGAAAGACCCCACTTTTACCTTGTTATTTTGCAGTACCATACAATTAATAAACATTCTTACACTAGAATTCATTACCAATTTTTTCTTTACCAATTTTTTGTTGTATGACAAAAACAGACATTTCTATGTACAAATCACATCATTATGTGAACATTTGATCAAACGACATGACAAGTGACATTTAACTAAGAAATCATAAAGAAATTAATCAACATATTCTCTACTGACTTACAACATGAAAATGATAACACTTAATTGCAAATACATATGAAACATAACACATTCGCCTTTATGTTAGCACATAATGTAAACCATATCTTTACAACAGATTCCTGTGTCCAGTTTATTTAATACTGGGACAAACCACCGTGATGTCCTCTAGTGTTTTTATATGTTGATCTTATTCAACGGTCCTTGTAAGGTCAGAGATACTAGTATGTGATTTTTTGAGGGAAACGCCTTCCTGCGCTTACTGTTTAGTGCCTCCTGTGCACTATTCAATCGTTCTAATGGGCTCTTGACCTTTAAAAATAGTACGCCGACGCGTTTCGACCTTCAAGTTTGGACCGCAAAAAATATTTGTGGAAGGTCTTCTTCAGGGCTAGGTGTTCTTTAAAGGGATACGTGTTGTCTTGGAAGTTCACTATGGGTTTGGAAGATGTATCGTTTGATGTAAGGAAATCCCCATAATGTATCTTAAAGGGCCTTGCGCCTCTTCTTTCTTCTTTCTTTTTCAATTGCTCGCAGCGGTTTGGCAAAATGTCCTTGTCAGTCTCTTAGCAGCTTTCACAAGTTCCCTTTCAGTACGCCCTAAGCTGTCTGTAACCTTCATTCCTTAGTGCATTAAGGTTAACCTATCCTTGCATCCCTAATTGTGTGGTATAATTTTCCCTGTATACCTTACTGAACACCATATCAGCTTATCTCTACATGTGCAATATAGGCTGAACCAGCATCCTTTAGTGTATCGAATAATATGTTCTTATTCGATACACTATAAGCTATCTGATCTCCCATGTCTGTGTAACATAACCTGTCCTTGCATCCATTACTGTGTTGCATAACCTATCTATGCATTTCTTATTGTGTGATGTGAGATGTCACTCTGTCTTTTCCTGTGTTTCAAAAGTTGCCTGTGTAGGCATTATTTTACAGTATACCACATCCTTTGCTTCACTATCTGTGGATTATAACCAATCCATGTATCCCTTACTGTGCTGCTTAAGCTGTCCACGTCACTTACTGTGTTTTACAAACTTCTTGTGCACCACATAGCAAGTGGTTTCACATGGTCCTGCAGTCCACAATTTTCTCTATAAGCTGTTTGTTCAACCATTATTGTTCTCCATACCCTGTCCCAGATGGCATCCTTTACTATGCAATACGGCATATCTCCGCCTCCTTTGCTGTGGTGCATAAACTGACTGTGCATCGCTTGCTGTCTAGTATGATCCCCGTACATCTCTTGATTAAACTGAGCGTTCATTGAGATGGGAAGGACCCCAGCGTGATTTTGAGAGCATGCACTCCTTCCCGGAGTTACGCAACTTCAAGAATCTGCTATAGTTTTGAGGTTAGTGCACTGTATGCACTGAGTGAACTGCCTCAAACTGGTTCAAGAACAGTGACAGTGGCATCAACATTCGCTTCTGGAAAAAGACTATTAGAGAGGTGTTGGAACTGGCACTTTCTGGTTGGCTGAGGCGATACCCTAGCCAGGCAGAACCTACCACTCCCATCAGGTGCGTGTGATTACATACTCTGTGTAACCTGCTCTCACCCTTGGGTAGCTTGGCACTGAATAGACAAGTTTATCACAGAGGCAACGTGTAAAGCATTGGCATAGCAGTCACTCACGATAAATACACTGAGCGTCACAAAAGAGACTTCAGACGTGATGTATGTAAATAATGTTTGTATTCAACGCACACAATAATCAACACAAAATTAAGATCATGGGGCTTTTTTACAAGCCCCTTGTGCCACAGATGCATCACTTTTAAAATGGGAAAAAGTGACGCACCGGAGGTGCAAGGGACTTTTAAATAAGCCCCCATGTCTTTCTTGGCATAAATCAGGCTTGGAAATATTACTAGCAGTACTAGGCCCGCCCGGGTTAAAATGACATCAATAATGTGTACACTTGGGACAGATCCTATGCTAACTTCCCCCCACCCCCCTTATCCGGTGTAACACGTTATCAACCCCAGGCCCATCCTAGCAATTCCTATAATTCAATACCACACAGTTATAAGGTGCACCCCGGGTCACAATATCAGAAGTATGTACATTCAAAGAATTATAACACTTTTTAGCAGCACCACTGGCGGAGGCCGTATGGGTAAAACCAATGTCAAACGTAGTGTTCTTTTGGCAAGAAATCAACATGTAAAGCAACACCACTGGCCAGTGTCATGAATCACAGGTGGTCCGCAGATTGTCACTCCCACACACACCCTCCCTCCGCACTGATACACGGTGCAAAGGATATCAGGCAGATCCGTACCGAGCGCGCTAGCACACATACGAACTCAGCACCCTAATGCTGTGCAACTGATCAGGGGTGTAGCTTGGTCAATAAAACTGGGGGGGGGGGGTGAGAGCTTCAGATTTCCCAACAGTCTCGCTAGGATATCTTGTTAAATTACATTATAGGAGAAGCAGGATATGAGGGATGCTTAGGAGGAGATGGAAAGATAGAGGAGGGCAGATTGTTAGGGGCATTCAAAACACCACATATTTCAAAATAATCCACATTTATTATGGCATTTAAAACTGAGATGAGAGAGTGTGTGTGTGTGTGTGTCTTTGTCAGTGTGGGCATAAACAAATCTCGATGAAATCAGACAAACACTTTATCATACCCAACTGAAAGCCCTTTTACCCAACTACTAAGTACAGAATACATTTTTTAGGGGGGTGTAACACCCCAAACACCCCCCCTGAAGATACACCCCTGCAACTGATACCCAGCAGGTCAGTTGATATCACACTGCAGACCCCGTGGCCCAAGACTCCCTCTACCCCCAGCTCACCCCAACTGTCCTACGCTCACAGATAAAAGATAACCAGCCCTCCCCACCCCCCAGAATACTAGGCAGCACACGGCCGAAGTCACTCTTAGTCAGAGTCCCAGGGAAGCAGGTGGGGTAGATTGCAGGACTAATTAGGAGGTAGTCGTCAAAGGGGGGTTTGGCCACCACTTGAGAAGTTCATCCACAGGATGCATAGCAGAAGTGGGTTGAGGGCAATAGTCAGTCACTCAAAAGGGTTCTACAAGGGCCTTCCGGCACCAGCCCAGTTTTGCGAAGCACAGAGGGGGTCAAGCAGTCTCTTGACCTGCTTCCAATTGCTCTCGGAAGTGTTCCTCAAGCCCAGTCAATCACTTGCACCATCCAAGCCCGCGCCAGACAATATTACCTGGCAAAACAATGTCGCCGGGGACCAGGTGAGGAGAGGGCAGTTGGCCCGCCGGACTGAGGGCCAAAAGGGAACAATCAATGAATGGAGAATGAAGCAGAGGAGCCCCTCAGAAGAAGGGGGAACTCCGTCAGGAACACGTTGATCAGAGTCGCACCCAGGCAATCTGGGCACAATTTTTGGTAAGCGTTGATACGGGTCGCACCAGACCGTTCCGGTCACACACAATGAAGAGTTGCAAGTTCCCTACCTCCCTGGAAATGAGGCACAACATCCATTGTGGATTGATTTGGGTCGCACCAAACAATTCCGGTCACACACAAGAAAGAGTTGCAATTTCCGTACCTTTCTGGAAATGAGGCACAACGTCTGGTGCGCATTGATATGGGTCTCACCAGAGAATTCGGTCACATACATAGGCGCATGTTCAGCAATGCCTCGTGTGGTAGAATGAGGCACTACTACAGTTACACCCCCACCTCTGAGGGTGTCAACCGGTGAATCAGACACCACAGGCAATGAGCATGCAGTGGGCGTGTCGCACAAGAGTGATGCAGCACAATCGACGAAGCGGGCCACGCGGGTTCCAGCAACCGGTGAACCTGCTCACCACCAACAAGACACTTATGAATGCTGAGGTCCCCACGATGCAGAGGCCACATGCCTTAGACGCGGCAAGATGTCTAGGGCTCTGCACAAGGCAATCCGGTCTCCAGGTACAATTCTTAGTTCCACGCTCCAGGATTCACATGTAGATTGTGTGGGTCCCTCTTAGGAGATCTTTGATGTCCCTGAGCCCTCCGAAAGAACAGGGGGCAAGCCAACAAGCTCTTGGAGAGCACACTTCAGGGTGCCACACAGCAGCAGGCAGTCAGCCCAGGCCAGCCACTATTCAAGAAGGGTGCATGGTCCCTTTCAATGGCAGTAATCCTCCTTGTGCACAACAGATTCCTCTGGCAGTGTGCACCACACAGTTCCAGGTTCTCCAGACCCACGTCCCCACAAGTGTATCTCCACCCTGCTGAAGCATGGCACCAGTAGTTATACTATAGTGTGCTTTTGAAGTTGGTGGTGGTTCAAATGGCCTCCCTTTGAACCACAGATGCCTCCCCTAAATTTCAATCCTGTCTGCAATGAGGCCACAGAATGTAGATCTTAGTCTTCAGTGGGGCAATGATCTGGTTCCGAAGGCCAAGTGTCAAAACCTCTTCCTCCAATCTATCCAGCCAGGCCTGCAAATGGCAGAGGCCTGTCATTCCAGGTGCATGCCCAATATTTTATAGCTGTCGCTGGGGAATGCCCAGATTTGCTCCCCCAGTCTCTAGTGTGGACTGGAGCCAAGCAAAAAGGTACACAAAGAGTTTTTGCGCAGAGAAACGCCTACTTTCTAGAAGTGGCATTTTGAAGCTAGTACTGGCAAAACCACCTTTACCACTGGAAAGGGTTTGTCAATGTGAATCCAATGATAGGAAACATTGTGAGGCTGCTCCACTGCACTCCACTATTGCAGCCTGAAGTAATAATAAACATTCTCTCCATTTTAGCCTATGTGAGGAGCAAACCTCATAGGTTGTGAAAACACATGAGTATTTTTCACCACCTGGGCAGGGAACACATGTGTGTATCTGCCCTGCCTTTTACTTGCCACTCGCTTCTCTCCTTAAGGTGTACCCTAGGGGTGCTCTGTTGGTATTAAAAGGTCCTCTCAGGATGGCTAGGGATTTAGGAAGGCCAGCCTGAGTATAAACACAATTGCACACAAACAGACCTGCAATGGCAGGTTGGACACATGTTTAGAAACACAATAGGTGCAGAGGCGCACACCTGCCTGCAATGGCAGGCTGGACACGTGTAGAAACACCATTGGTGCAAGTGCGCGCACCGGCCTGCAATGGCAGGCTGGACACACGTTTAGAAATACCATAGGTTCAAAGCATACACAGACAAATGTTCGCGCACATCATTGGTGCAAATCTGCAGACCGGCCTGCAATGGCAGGCTGGTCCCAAGTTTTAAAACATCATAGGTGCAAGTGCACACACCGGCCTGCAATAGCAGGCTGGATACTGGTTTACAACCACCATAGCTGCGAGTGGGCACACAAAGGCCGGCAGTAGCAGGCCTGACCTATGTTTAGAAACCTCAGGTAAGCACCACTTCCTAACGTGTGTAGGAAGGGCATGTGCACTTTCACACAACATTTACAGTAAGAAAGTGCCCCAGGTCCTAAGGCCACAACAAGAGAATCAGCCACCACCAGGAGGTATCCCATGTGGAGAGTCGACCTGCTAGGTAGGGAAAACACACATGGGGATTCTTCCCTACCAGGCAGCAAACACGCAGGTGTACCTACCCAGCCACTCACCCACCCCAAACTCCACCCTTCAGGACTTACCCTAGGGCCGCTCTGTGGGTAGTTCAAGGCCCCGTCAGGGTTGGCTAATGAGTGAGAAAGGCCAGCCTGTGCATGATGCATGTTTGACAGGCTATTCCGGTGGGCGACACAATCAGTGCTGCGTCCCACTACTAGCCAGTGCTGTACCAGCCCTGGGTATGTGGTGTACCTTTTTACAGGGCACTCACAGGTACGACACCTAAATCAATCAAGTAATCACCCATATCCTGGCATGTGTAGGAAAGGCGCGCACACTTTTCCACTGCAGTACAGTAGGAAAGTGCCCAGAGTCCTAAGGTTACGAAAAGAGAGCCAGCAAAAACCAGGAGGACAAAAAGCAAAACGTTTTGGGGAAATGCCCATAAGAAGGGCCATGTTCAACAAGAAAGCTTAAAACGTCCTCACAGGGTTCTAGGATTCCTCATTGACTGAAGAGTAGATCCTTTGCAGCCTGTCAGGGAAACTCTTGAGATTCAAGGCTAGTGATGGAGCAGGGTTTTCGCGAAATAAAACCTGCTCAGATTGAACTCCTCAATGTGTAACTTATTAACCGAGTGTTGTGAAAATGAACTGTGCAAGACTAAAAGGGGAAAGATGAAAACTGCGCAAGCACGTGCTGGGAGTGTTAAGAGTAGGCCGCAAATGCACATGACTAACGTAGAAAAGAAGACAAAAGTCGAGAGTTTATTTTTCACTAACAATTAGAAAATAATAAGCAGCGCGTAAGAAAAGGGAGCAAATGAAAGCATTCATAGAGCGTTTAATAGTGGAATTTTATAAAATGATAAATAACATTTGTATTTGCTTTCTTTAGAAGTGTACTCACTGCCCTGCAGAAAAGGCCCAAGAGTTATTTTTAGAATTAACATGGCATAATAGAAATGTAAAAGGGAGAAAGAAAATGTGATCTGTCCTTCGCAAGTCAAAAGAAAAGAAGGCAGCTGGGTTAGAGAGGACTGCACCGCCTAGTCTAGTCACGTCGGTTCAGGATATTGCCCGCCCCAAATGGTCAGCTGCCACTTGACCACAAAATTTGAACATGCACAGGAGGGATATGAGAGGCAATATATTTCGAGAGCAAATAGGTACGTGGTATATGCAAATTGCAAAAACAATGAATAAACGTTGTCGTTGTGGCTTGTGTGTTTCTTTATTTTCAATTATGCTTGGTTTTCAGATTTAAACAGCCAACGCGTTTCGCGCAAACATGGGCTTCTTCAGGGCATGGGTAGAGTTGCTGAAATCTTGCCAAGTAAGAAAGAAGTTTTATCAATGCTGATTGTCCGTGCCTAGACGTGTTGTTTGATAGATGGCCTCAGTGTGAGGGGACCACCTATGTGTCCATATAGTTTGTGTCCCAGGCCAGTACTGTGGTTGTACCTGAACGTGTCCTCAGTGTACAAGTGTTTGTGAGCAAAGTGCTGCCTCGTTAGGGGAGGCCGTGTCCGTGGCGTCTAGTCTCGGCGAGAGTTTGGGCGAAACGCGTTGGCTGTTTAAATCTGAAAACCAAGCATAATTGAAAATAAAGAAACACACAAGCCACAACGACAACGTTTATTCATTGTTTTTGCAATATGCATATACCACGTCACCTATTTGCTCTCAAAATATATGGCCTCTCATATCCCTCCTGTGCCATCCTTCGCAAGTTCCTGATGATGGCCAAGGTTGCGCAGAGAGGAAAAGAGATAAAAAGAATGGAACTTCCTTGCCGAGCGGAGCATGAGGACATTTGTGCTACAAATTGATACATGAGTGAGATGGAGAGACGTACAAAACACGGTAGCCTGATACTAGAGTTTCCTCTGTTGGAAGTGATTACAGTGTGCGAAGTTAGAACAAAGAGACCCTTGAGAGTTAGGCACATCGAGAGTGGTGTGATTGAACACCCCTTGTTCTGGACCAATCAAAATACGTAATTCCATGTGAGATGATACAATGAGGGTTGGACCTTTAGTGAATTTAGGGTATAACTAGATGTAGTAAGAGGGAGGGGCGGGGGAGCGTGTTTTCCTTACTTTGCGAGAGGAGAGAGCTGTGTTGCTGTTTCCTAAATTCTATGGGCTAGCTGTTGTTCTGCTGATCCTGACTCTTTGGTTTTGCTCCTCAACTCTTCTTGAGGTGTCCAGCTTACTCTCATGGCCAGAGGGTAGCTTTTCAGATTTCTAGACCCACGTAAGATTGGTTAGTATGATATTCTGAATTTGCATAAAACTATTTGCAAATGTCTTTATTCTTTTATCTCTACGCCTATCCACTCACTCATTTCGCTGACACTTGAGATGTACAATTGGTGTTGATTTGCTAATGTTTCCTTGTGTGGTGACTTATGATTCGAGCTGTATTGTATTTGATGAACAATTCACATTTATTTGGATAAAGCATTTTTAACTTTGAAAAAGGTGTTCGTCATTATTAGCGTCATATTCTTGGCTAAATGTAATGACTATTTATGGTGATATTTTAGAAATTATAGTATTATTTTGCCAAATCCCTGATTAACCAAATAAAGATTCATCGCCAAGGAAAGGATAAATAGGATGGACAAATTGGTAAGTTTGGTTTAAACTCACCCAGCGTGATAGGGACTGTAGGGTATTGAATTGGGTCCATATCATTAAAATTTGTCAGTTCCTGAACGCTGGATCACTAGCTATGTTTGACAGATAGTCTATCAGAGGTGAAGGAACATCACCTGAAAATTTGCAACTACTTCCTGAAGGAAGGCTGTTGGAATGCCTTGAAAAGTAGTCCAACTATCCTGCAGAGACGGGGGGAGTGAAAGGAATCCCTGGAAGGAGACGTCTGCTCAGGGGAAAAGCCCAGCCGCAGAGACCTAAAAGAGAGAATTGCCCAGAAAAGCAGACCAGCAGGAAGGATGTCTCTGGAGCCGGCTCAAGTGCTGTAGTGGGTCGCGCTACACCCCCCCTGTCGAGCCTTGGATGCTGCATTGAAAACTCCAAGCATTACTACTGCTTATGGTCATATTCAAGCCGGAGGGACATCTCAGGAGATGACCTGAGTGCTGGAGAGGGTCAGCCTGCATCCTATTGTTTGAGCCTGGCATGCTGCATTGAAAACTCCACATGTGACTGCTTCCTGTGGTCACCTCTAAATAGGAGGGAAGATTGCAGGACCTGACCAGAGGGCTGGGGTGGGTCTCCTTGCTACATCCTTTTAAACTTGGCACACTCCACCAACAAAGAGATTCATGACCGCCTCCAGTAGTCTTACTCATCCAGTGCCCCTGAGAACTGTGATGGGCATTGGTGTCACCTATGACTTTTTACTAGCCGTGCTCCAGACTCACCGGTGACTTGGAGGTGGCCTCACATCACTGTTTCTGAGGTCTGTGTTTGGGCCTGAACTACGCAAAACCAAAGGGGATGATGGACGGAGTGTTGAAATAATATTGCAGCCGACCCTGCTGAATGTCTGTGGCATCTGCAACTTTGCCGGCATTGCACAGAGAGAAGGCAAGGCCAATTGATCTACATACAGTGAGTTCCTCGCATTTGAGTCCTGCTACACTGAACAAGATAAACACTAACTGAACACAGCCCACTGAGACTATGGGTCTAATTTCTAATTGCTAAGGAACCGGGTGCTGTTAAGAGACTGACCTTTGAGTCATAGACTCAGTAAGCTTCTCGCACTTCCCACTGTGAGCGTGCACCAGTCATTTGCCTATTTATATAATGATTGCCTTACCAGTGGCACCTCGTTAGAACCCTGTGTTCCCTTACATATTCTATTTGGTTTGTATATGTAGTTGGTATAATGAAGCACTTTTCCATTTTTCCATAAAGCGAAAGCACTAGACTGGACATTCATTAATGGGTTTTGTTATGTGATTGCTGGGATCTGATTATGTACCAAAAATACATCCCGGATGTTAGACCTGGCATCATTTGCATGGCTTCCCCTAACTTTTTCCCTTCAGACCTCCTTTTTTTACTGACTTGGTTTTGCTGGCCTTAGGATTCTATGCACTTTACCACTGCTAACCAGTGCTAAAGTGTTTGTGCTCTTTCCCTAACACATGACAAATAAATAAATTATTTAATTGGCTTATATTCAATAGGCATATAAAGTTCACTTATTAATCCCTAGTAAAGTGCACTACATGTGCCCAGAGCCTGTAAATTGAGTGCTTGTAGAGGGCCTGGAGCATGGATTGTGCCATCCACTTAAGTAGCCCTTTAGACATGTCTCAGACCTGCCATTGCAGAGCCTGTGTGGCCAGTTTAACCCGCAATTCAACCTGGCAAAATAAAAAAAATTCCAGGCTCAAACCTTCCTTGTTAATACACATAAGTCTGCTGCATGAATTGGACCAGTCGCAAAAGACTCACATTGCCGCCCGCATCTTGGGACCGGCGCATCGCCTTTGGAATAGCCACTGCAGAACACTTATCCCAGTGGAAGCTCTTAGCATCCCTTGTCGACGGCAACCTTGACGACGATGGCAAAACTCCCTATCGCAGCTTCACTGCTCGCATCCTCTTTACCGGATGTCACATCTCAAGCCCCGTCGACATTATCCTCAACGTCGATGCATCATGACCTCGCACCTCACCGCCTCGGCTGCGTGGCACTTCTTCGACCCGGATCCACGCAACGCTTCGCAAACAGGATTTAAGGTACTTTGTTCAAAGGGCCCAACTGGATTTCTGCAGCCTGCCCGCACTCCATCGCAGTCCGCCTGAACTTGTGACTTTGTCCTGGCCCAGTGCGACCAGATATCCCTTATTGGCACTTTGTGCTTTTAGGCTCTATTTCAACGTAAAACTTTAAAATTCAATATCTCTGAGCAACTGATTGGATTTTGTAGCTTTGGTCTTATTTTATTTATCAAAAATCACTCTATTGTTCTAAACCTGGTGTGGGATCTTTTTGTGTGGTGTTTTCACTGTTTTACTGTTTGAAGTGTTGCACAAATACTGTACACATAGGGGCATATTCTCAAGGACTCATCGCCGAGTTAACGGCACTTTAGCGCAGCAAAAATGGCGAAAGAATTATCGCCCCGTTCACAAGCTGGTGCAAACTCCCCACATCGCCCGTATACCAGCGATAGCTGCCGCAAAAAACATCGCCACGGATGAGAGAGACAACTAACGCTAATGATATGCAGAGTAGGCGTTCCCGTGCAAAAACTCTCGAAAACTCCACTTTGCGATATTCACAACGACCAGCCAGATCTGCGATGCAATCCAAAAACAGGCAATAAGGCGCGTTAGCAGCAGGCATTTAACACCTGCCTTCTACTGGTGTTAAGCAGGACAACAAACTGCAGTATAAAAGGGAGCCCAGCCCAGAGCCACATCGGCAGACCAACACATGTCATGGAGCTACTGATCATGCAGCTCGGAGCCCCAAGAGGCCCACAACACCCACCGCCACCCCCCCCCCAGGACCCTCAACCCCCCGCCGGGCCCACCCCCCAGGACTAACACCGAGGCAGCGCAGAATGAGACAGCGGTCCTTCCGAAAACGCACCAGCCTCGGAGACTTAACGCCAGAGGAAGTCATAGCCCACTACAGGCTCAAAAAGCCGACCATCCTCCGCATCCTGACCCACATTGCCCACAGGCTGTCGGTACCAGCACAGCGGAGAACCAACATCCCTCCGCAGACAAAGCTGCTGGCTGTGCTGCACCTGTTGGCCTCTGGTACCTTCCAACCAACAACTGCCTGAGTCGGAGGAGTCTCACAGCCAGCCCTATCAAAGTTCCTCACACCTGTCTTGGATGCCATCATCAGCTTGGTACCCCAGTACCTTCACTTCCCCCACACTGCGCAGGAACAGCTGGAGACCAAGCAAGGCTTCTACGCCATAGCTGGCTTCCCGCACGTGTTGGGGGCAATTGACTGCACACCTGTCCTACTTGTGCCCCCTGCCGACACTGCACACAATTACCCCAACAGGAAGCACACGCATTCCATCAATGTGCAGGCAATAGTGGACCACCGGGGACTCTTCACCAACGTCGTCGCCAACTACCCAGGCAGTGTGCATGATTCCTACATCTTCCGACAGTCCATCATCAACCAGCGCTTCGAGGATGGCACCTACGGAAATGCACTGCTCGTTGGTAAGTACCAACGGAACACACCACACACCTCAACTCCACAATCATGCAACTCGCAACTGTGGGAATGCACATGTTACAACATCACATACGACATGCCAAACAACATGCCCACCTACCAGACACGACAACACATGGAACTGTAGTAACAGGGGCCAGACATGTAGACAAGCCATCCACGTCATGGCACCTCTGCCACACAATAGCAGGATGTGGTGAGAGGCGGGAACCAAGTATGTGCGAGGGAGGCAAGTGACCCATGAATCAGAATGTACACAATGCCAAGTGTGGCGGGGATGTGCTGGACAGACTCAAGTATGCAGAGCACAGACATGTCCATGTGGACATATACTGCTGGTGTATGTAGTGTCGTAGACAGTGTGCGCTACCATGTTACCTCAGGCAGTGGGGTAGACCCTGGACATGTAGCCATGTAGTCATCCCCTGTAAGCGTAAGCGGAGTGGGCTGGGCCAGCGTAGGAGTGGGAATCAATAGCCCGGGGCTCAGGGCGTGGTTCACTTCCGGGATGGCCACCAAGGCAACTACTGCGTGTTTCTCTGTTCCTGCCATATCCTGACCATAGGCCTACACACACGTGGCAGACCACCTTCAACGGCCAATATCACAGTGTCGTTGTCTGGCTTGTAGACATGCGCAGACAGTCATGACAATGGTGTGTCCTAGGAGTGCAAGTGTTGCAACCGCGCAGCGCACACAAGTAAATAGGCTCGGGGGGAGTGAGGAGCAGCTGTGAGGCAACGTACTACACATGGATGCCGCTCATTTGCCACATGCAAGACATGTCAGACATGTATCCCAAAGTCCCACACATCACACACCAATATATAATAAGCCTGCCAACACAGAATGCCGAACCACCGATTGACACATCTTTCTCCCCTGTCACAGGTGATCAAGGATATGCACTCTGCCCGTGGATGATGACACCCCTCCGAGCCCCGAACACCCAGGCCCAGAGGCAGTACAATGCTGCCCACATACGCACCAGGGGCATTGTGGAGCGCTCATTTGGCGTGTTGAAGTCACGTTTCAGGTGCCTGGACATCACAGGTGGAAGACTCCTGTACAGCCCGCAAATAGTGTGCAAGATGATCATTGCATGTTGTGTGTTGCACAACATAAGTGTATGCACCAATGCCCCATGGATCCAAGTGCCAGATGCACCAGACGATGATGATGAAGATGAGGCAGGTGGACCACACCCCAGTGCAGCAGCAGCTGGAATAGCCCGAAGGGACACTATCATTCACAATTTCTTCACATAGGCACGTCACATGGGGACTGTCCTTAGCAATCATGGGACAGGGCAAAATGACCACAGGCACAGCATGTGCAAATAAATTCATTCCTAGACACATTCCCTGTGTGCATGTCACTCCTCTGCATTGGCACATCGCTCGGACAGGTGTATGTGCAACATTTAGTGCTGTCAATTTCACCAATGGCAATTGTATGGTGGGAGTGTCACCTCCGTTATCGGGATCCTGTTTTCCTGCGGTCTGAACCGCGTCTTCCTCTTCTTCTTCTCCTTGCCCTTCCCTGGCCCCGAGGTCCCAGGCTGGTCCTCCGTGGGGCTTGTGGGGTTTGGGTTGTCCTCTGTACTTGCTCCAGCTCCCTCCATTGTGCTTCACAGTTGTTAAGTACTTTTTATTTCTTTCAGTTTTTTTTGCTGCTTTTATGGTGATTTTTCCCGCCTGATGTGGGAATTGCAAGCCTGCCGCTGCTTGTCGCCGATTTTTCTATCGCGGTTGGGCCCATCGCAACTTTTTTCACGTTCGGGTTTCCTTTTTTGTCGCGGTAGTTGTATCGCGGACATTTGACGCGTTATCGGGAAATTATCGCATGTTACCGCCGTGTTGGTAATACGACGTTAACACGGAGTTATTTTCCCGCGATAGACAGCGATATGAAAACGTGCGTTAGCATTTTTTGGCGATGATTATCGCACATTCTTGAGAATATCCCCCATTGTCTTCAAGTTAAGCCTCACTGTTCAGTGCCAAGCTACCAGAGGGTGAACACAGGTTAATTTGGGGTTTACTTGTGCCTTACCCTGACTAGGATTGTGGTTCCTGCTTGACCAGGGCTCACACCCCAGCCACCAGGAACCCAATTTCTAACACTGGAGAAGTCTTAAACTCCTTGCCTTGCTACCCTGACAAGCGATAAAAAAAGTGTACTTGGCACTCATTTTTTAGTAACCAGAGTTAGGCTGGCCCGCATGTCAGTGTTAAAACTCCTAAAACACCTTAATTGTGGCCCGGTAATCCCTGTGTGCACTAGGAACCCCTAAATGGTTCTGACAGTATTGCTTAGTTAGAGGATTAACTCAAAACTGCACCCCTTACTGAGCTGCACCATCTGTCACTGAATCACATGGTGGGTAGTGTAAAATGTTCCTTACTGCATTGTATACATTGTTTACACAGATGGTAATGTGTGATAAAACCTGCCACAGCATCCAGTACTGTGTTGTTCAAGATATCTTTATTGTTTGGTTAAATAAAACCGTTATAAAGACAGCAGTTAAAGTTTAAAATCGCATCACAATAATAAAAACCATAGCAGCTAGAGTTTAAAATCGCGTCACAATAGTAAAAACCATACACTAATAGTGAGGATAAAATGTTAAGGTTAGCCGTGGTGGTGTTTTTAGTCAGTTAAAGTGACGGGGCCTGCTTAACACCATCTAAGTGCTTAGGCCGGACCAATTGTCACTTCGCTTAATGTGGCGTAAATTGTAATTCGATGAAGGTGGAGCTGTCCTGCACGATTGTGTGTGTCTCACCTCAAGGTGATCACTCAAAGTTCGATATGCCACAGTGACCTCGCCTGTAGCCTTTCATAAGCTGAGTGGTTTCAGTAGCTGGGTTGGTCCCCCAGCAACTCTGCTCCGACTGTAACCCCTGGCTGGTTTGACCTTGTACGCTTTTGAGCAACCTAAGTGGGTATGATTTTAATTTTGGGTTCCTTTACATATGCCGTGGCGGGACTGTCGAAATCCTCACTCTACTCCAGCTGTGTTTGTAGCAGTTTATTTACTATCTGGAGGAACCTTGTTGCCCTGCAAGTGAGCTGCAGTGACTGGCTATTCAAAAGTGTCATCACAGCTGGTCGGCAGGATCTTAGCTGAAGAGACCGGAGTGCCGGTAATAAGAATTGTTGTCTCAGCGGACCAACAGCGGGGCAAATGCACAAAAGATGTAATATTGCCACATAGCCTGCAGAGGAGGTTCGGCCATGTTTGTTTCCAAGCTGGTGATCCAGCGCGATATTAGCAAACAGCATTCATACACCATATACTCACTTGGGCCCATACATTCACACTACGCTAATACTTACGCTGGGTTTATCAGTTGTTACTCTTATCAAAAATCCCTGCTACCAATTACCTTCTGATTGAAGAGTAATGACTTACCGATGAATCCTTTGCTAATTGGGAAGTTTAAAATGAGTGACATTCATTATAATCCAAAATCCTGAAATAACCACTGAGTCAGGAAGTTTTAAAATGTTTATCTAAAGATTTAGCAGAGTAAAATACAAAGCCACATGGTACTTAATCGAAATACCCAAGATTAAGCATAGAAATGATTATTGCTAATCAATGACGGTATTTAAAGAAGAGAAGAAGATAGAGATAGCAGCGCAACTAAAGGTTGCATTATATTTACCTAAGTGCGAGAACCAAACCCCTTAGCCAAGGAGTTGAAAAGATAGGACCCAGGAAGGATGAAGAGCAAAGACTTCCTCCGGGATCAGGACAGGACCGGTGACCTCTCTACAACGACGCCTGCGTCGTTCCCCTCTCTGATACTCGGCTTCTCCTCGATTCTCCCGTGCCTTCCTTCTAATGGACTCCGCCGCCCCCTCCTCAGGACCTCTTCTGGACAGGGATTCAGTCTGCAATCGATCAGCTTAGCGGTCTGGAGCTCTTCCTGTCAGCATCTCCGCTCTCCTGTCCTCTGGAATCTAGCTCTCTAATTAACTAATGCTATATTCTATTATACCCTTCTACGCCCATGTACCTCCCCTTAATGTTGCTAAAATATGGGACCACTATTTCTGATTGGCCAGGGACAGGGGGTGGATTGTCGCACCATATTGATTTGTCCTAAATTGTAAAGCCTATTGTCCTTTACGTTCCCACCCCTTCAATTTAATACATTTGCTTTATTTCCCACCCGTCTCACGACAAATGTTATACATTTTACAGGGAAAAAGTATCATTTTGTCCACAGGAAACATAAAGTACAGCATCTTCGGCCAATGGGTCATGGCCTTGGGAGACGTCCAAGTTGACTTCACTTGGCAGGCACACAGGATACATGCGCAGAACCATCGTCTCTCGAGTTACAAGTCACCAACCCAGGCACAAGTTTACGAACTAATAAAAGTGCAAGAAGAGAATATTAAAATCACAAATAAAATGTTTCACTGTATACCCACTATTTCTATTCTATTCCCATTTTAATTATATATACTATCCCGCATTAGTAGCGTTAAGAAAACGATAACTTAAAATGACACAAGAGCAAGCTGAAGCATGTGAAAACATTAAGCAGCCATTTTATGCACACTGCGCAGAAGCAGAAGTTTCCCACCAAGCAAAGAAAGACGTCACACCATGTGATCAGGTTGTGACATGCGCAGATAGTTTCCCACGCTTTAGCGGCCATTTTAGATTACAGACAAGCGTTATTCGTTAGTAAAAACACATAGGCAAGCTTCCTTACTATTCGTGTAGTGTATGCAAAGGTTAGTATTAACAATACAATTTTAATAAATTAATACTATGAGGAGGATTGCGTACAAGCAAGTTTCATTTATGAAACCTTGCTCCATCAATCCCCTCTCTGATGGCGTTTCTGAGCCATCAAAACACTACCCTCAATCAGATGCCAACTTCTTGCAAATTACTTCATTCTCATCTTTACACTTTCCATTTTTACATTCTCCTTTTAATTTCTTGTATAATTCACTCCTCCACTCTTCAAGTTCTATTTCATCTAGTTTTCTCTTCTTTCCTTTTTCTGTCACTTTGTATGTTCCATTCTTTCTACAGCATTTGCACCATATCGTTATTGCCAATATTATTATTGCTATCCCTGCTAAGGGTACTAATATTTGACCTATAAGTCCTTTTCCTACATTAGCAAACCAGGTTCCAATTGACGAGATACTATTTGTCAATCTTTCCCATACACTATCAACTTCCAGTGGTTTAAGTTCTTTCTCAAGTTTAGTTATATTCTGTATATACGTTCCAATCTCTGCACTCTTATCAGGAATATAAGTGCAACAATGTTTCGTCTTCAATAATTTACAGACTCCGCCCTCTTTTGCCAATATAATATCAAGAGCAAGTCGATTTTGCATCACCATAGATCTAATCGCAACCATTTCTGCATTAATCATTAGAAATCCTCCAGCAGTGTCAGTTGATAAACGATCAACCACTGTAGACAATTTACATATTTTCCTTGAGTTCAGAATTATTCCCACTGAAGGTATCAATGCACCAAATATATCACCTACAATTTCTGAAAAACTAGCTCTTTTACTACGTATTAATTCGCTATTGTTTTCATTGCTCCCAGTGTTTCTTTTACGTGGTATATCTTTGGAAATACTATTCCAAAATAACAACTTCCATACCACCGTGCAGGAAGCCTAAAGTAAGCCTTATTCCCACATACATAATAGATTCCAGGGAAAACTGAATCTGTTCCTCCCTTAAGTCCCCAACCTCCAATAATTAAGAAATTGTGTTCACATTCACTGGTACCGATGAAAACATTGTTATAATCAGTCTTTAACCTATGAAGACAAATTTTTCCTGTCTTTACGAAATCCAGAGCCATAGCAGCTTGAGCCTTTCCAGGTGTGTAACTCCCTTCTTTCTCTGCCCAAGGTGGTAAATGAGCCTTATGCTCAGAAGCTTTCTTTTGAAAATCTTGTCTTCTATCTTCTACTAAATTCAAAAAGATCTTTTCTTCTTCATGTAAGGAACATGTTAAATTGTGTCTATGTGCATGTGTTATGTCTATTGATTTCATTGTTAAGAAAAATTCTCCCATAAACTGTGCGTCTTGACTACTAAGCACTGGGTTCATACTCTTGCGAACCGGAACCTCTGAAAATATCACATCTAAGTTTGAATAATAATACTGAAGTCTCCCTGTTCTATAAAATAAACTAGACAAAACACTACCTGATATGCCATATGTCAGTGGTAAGTGATGGTATGTTAATCCTTCTGCTACTGATTCAGGTAACTTCATACAGACGTAACAATTACTAACTTCCATTGTGTCTACATATTGAAATAATAATTTTGTGAAAACATTCAAACTAGTGTCGTTATCAGCTATTTCATGATGAATTTCTGGTTCATTCTCTGCCATTAGTTCTACTCTATTGCCCTTCATGTTTGCTGTCCTTCCTTTAGTTTCGTTGTTAATCTTTTTATCCATTATCATAAGGTAAGGAACTGCTACTATCAGAACTAACCATACTATAAGCACCATTACTAGACTACATATGCATATTGCACAGCATCTTCTACAACATTTCTGTTTTGGTCTCCCAGTAACTCTATCGTCAGGCATTTTTCGACAATGAAGATTGCTCTTCTTATCTTTTCTTCTTTTCTTTATCTTATTCTTTTGCTTAGTCAGGGTGGTCTTGTTTCTTCCTCGTATGTTAATTCTGCACTTGTTCCTTCGCCACCACTGTCACTTGACTCTGAGCTTTCAAACTCTTCAAGGATAATATAAGTCCAGTCAGGACCTTTGAATTTGTTATTCACAAGTTTCAGTCTTTTACTTCTTCTTTTCTCAGTTTTATTTTCTTGTTCAGTTTGGCTTGTTACTTCATTCACTTGATCTGGATCTTCACTTCTGGTTGTTATGTGGTACTTCACTCTTTTAATGACACTTGGCCAATGATCTCCTTTTCTTGTTTTCTTTGTTGGCACTGCTTCCTTGTTTTTGTCTTCAGAGATCTTGTTAATTTCACTGCTTAGCACTGTTTCGTGTTCTTCAATTACTGTGTTTCATGTTTGCTCCTTTTCAGGTCTAATTTGTTTCTCTGTAACAACTCTGTTGTGAGTTTCCAATAACTGACCTTGTTCTTTATTTATTTCTTCAAGTTCATGTTTTTCAAGGTTTTCTTCCTCTGAGCATTCTTCTTGATCTAACTTGTTCTGATCAGGGCTTATTGCACTGTGAACGTCTGCAGCCTGACCGGATTCTTCTAAACCTGTCTGTCCCTGTTCTAAGTCTATTAGGTCTTCACTGTTTTGAGTCCAGTTTCCTTTCCCTATCTGACCTTGTTCAGGATTTCTTAGTGTCTTTTCTTCTTGTTCCTGAACTGCTTCTTCTTCACCTATCTGATCTTCTTCAATTTCTTCCAATTTTGTTTGACTTCTTGTTCTGTGGTATATTTCAGGAACCTCTACAACGGGTATCCAATCCTGACTTGTGCTCGGTTGTTCTTCTTCAGCTTCTCTTGAATCTCTAGCTTGAGATTCCTCCGCTGGGCAACCTTCAGCTTCTTCAGTGATTGGCGTTGTCTGAATATTTTCTTCTTCAGGATCTGGCACTCTTTTGGTGTGGCTCACGTGAATCCAATTAGGAAATCCGGCACACTTCACTGCTGTATTCGTTGTCAGTATGACTTGACACGGTCTGCCCCATCTAGGTGATAGACACGTTTCTCTGGTGTGATTCTTCACTACCACCCAGTCACCAGGATTCAGATCATGTTCTTGCTCGGGCTGCCTGGAAACTGCGTCTTCTCCAACCTGATGAGAGACAGAACGCACTAGGTCAGCCAATCCCTTGCAATAGTCCAGAACCATATCATCAGATATATTCACCAGTTTGTTTGTGGGAACATGTGTTTGTCTCATTGCTCTTCCCATCATTATTTCATGTGGGCTCAATCCTGTGGTTCTGTCAGGTATACTTCTGAGTCCCATTAAAACGAGTGGCAATGCATCTGGCCACTCTAATGATGTTGATGCACACATTTTTCCCAGTCTTGACTTTATAGTGCCATTCAATTGTTCAACCACTCCAGAAGCCTCTGGGCGATATGCACAATGCAGTTTCTGTTTGATTTGGAATGCTCACAGATTATTTGAATCACTTCGCTGTTAAAATGTTTTCCTCTATCTGATTCCAAAGTTACTGGAAAACCAAATCTAGGAATGAGTTCTCGTAGCAACAGTTTTGCAACTGTAATGCTGTCATTTCTCCTAGTAGGGTAAGCCTCCACCCACTTTGAAAACAGACACACTATGACTAGTACATATTTCAGCCCTCTACATGGTGGTAACTGTATGAAATCAAACTGAAGTCTCATAAATGGACCCTCTGCCTTTCCAATTTTTCCAAATCCAATTACTGTCTTCCTCCCTGGATTATGCATCTGGCAAGTTAGACATCTCTGGCAAAGACTCTCTGCAACAGCTCTGAATTTGGGATTGTACCAATTTTGTCTGAACAGCCTAATCATTGCATCTCTCCCTATGTGTGTGTCTCCATGATGCATTCTAGCCATTTGTGAGAGTAAACAGTCTGGCATGACTGGTCTGCCATCAGCACTGATCCACACTTCATCATCTTCTCTTTGAGAACAACCCACTTTGATCCACAAATTCTTCTCACTTTCATCAACCTCATCTTGCAATTTCTTCACCTCATTCCAAGTTTCAGGTGGCATATACAGCATAAGTTGGCAGCTGATTCCCATTCTTTCCACCCTCTTATTGACTGACATTCTGGTTTTGGCACAATGTTGAGCCACCAGATCCGCATATCTGTTGCCGACTACCACCCAGTCATCTCCTGACTGGTGTGCGGCACATTTCACCACAGCCAATTCTTTTGGTGATTGTATTGCTTCTAGCAATTCCCTTACAAATTGTCCATTTTTAATGGGGGATCCTGAAGAAGTCATGAAATCCCTCTGCATCCATAGTTGGCCAAAATCATGCACAACCCCGTAACCATATTGGCTATCTGTAAATATGGTCACTCTCTGATTCCTCCCAATTTTGCATGCTTTTATCAAAGCAATCAATTCAGCTACTTGTGCAGATTTTACTCCTGGTAAATAGGATGCTTCAACTATTCCAGTTAATTCACATACCGCATAGGCAGCAGTTAGTTTACCATCTTCATGTCTTTGACATGAACCATCGACAAACAGCTCCCTGTCTGGCTTTTTAAGAGGCTGTTCCTCTATATCTGGACGTGGTTTTGTGCATAATTCTGTAATTTGTATACAATCATGTTCATCGTCTTCATCGTCTTTAATTCTTTCATGACATGGGTCTGGTAGTAAGGTTGCTGGATTTATTATAGTACACCTTACCATGTTCACATTTTCAGCACCCATTATTATTCTTTCATATTTAGTCAGCCGACTAGGAGTAAGATGCTGAGTTCGGGTTCTTGTCAACAGAATGACAACTGCATGTGGAACATACACTTTTACAGGGTGTCCCATCACAATTGACTCACTTTGTTCAATGCTCAAACAAGTAGCCGCTACTGCTTTTAAGCATCCTGGCAACGCGGCTGCTACTGGGTCCAATGTAGCAGAAAAATATGCTATAGGACGTCTTTCCAGTCCATGTCTTTGAGTTAGGACAGAAAGTGCACAATTTTCTCTCTCATGACAGAACAATGCAAATTCTCTTTTATAATCAGGCATGCCTAAGGCAGGTGCTGAACATAGGGCATTTCTCAATTTTACAAAAGCTTCTACACTTTCGTCCTCCCACTCCACAGGGTCCTTTGCTTTCTTTTTTGTCATGTTAATTAAGGGCTTAGCTAACATGGAAAATCCTGGTATCCATTGTCGACAGTAACCTACTATTCCTAGGAACATTCTCACTTGTCTTTGTGTTACAGGCATTTGCATTTTCTTTATTAAAGCTACTCTTTCAGCTGTTACTCTTCTTTTTCCTCTCTCAATTTGGTGTCCCAGATATTTAACAGCTGTTGTACAGAATTGCAATTTTTCAGGTGAGACCTTATGCCCTTCTTCTGCCAAAAGATTTAATAACGCTATGGAATCAACAACACAGTCCTCTCTGGTGTTCGATGCCACCAATAAGTCGTCTATATATTGGACTAAAACTGAGCTTCCTGGCATCACTAGTTTTTCAAGGCACTTTTTCAGTATCTGGTTGAAAATAGAAGGATTTTCTGTGTACCCCTGAGGAACACGATTCCACACATAAACTTTGTTCTCAAATTTAAATGAGAAGAGATACTGGCTGTCTGGATGTAATGGTATTGAAAAGAATGCTTGACACAAATCAATTACTGTGAACCATCCTGCACTCCATGGAATCTGGTATAGAATTACTGCAGGATTTGGTACTATAGGACAACATGGTTCTACAATCTTATTTATTTTCCTCAGGTCCTGAACAATCCTATATTTTCCACTAGGTTTCTTTAATCCCATTATTGGTGAATTACATGGGCTACTCATTACTTCTTTTAGTATGTTTTGTTCTACCATTCGATTTATTTCTTCAATGACTCCTGCTTTTACTTCTGCACTCATTTTGTACTGTCTGGTATTTGGGAAAATTGCACCTTCTTTTACAGTAATTTTGACTGGATCTATTTTAGCCATAAGTCCTACTTCCTTTCCGGTGAAATCCCATACTACGGGGTTTACTGTACCTTTTAATTCTTCTGGCAACTCATCTTTTGTTATTAACGAAAACATTTCATCCACTTCTGTACCTTGTTTTGCAATCATAATTTTATATACATGGTCTTCATCTGGTGTCTGAACTGCCACACCATCCGGTGTGCAGAAAATTGTACAATTCATCTTGCACAATAAATCCCTACCTAATAAGTTTACTGGACTAGAATCACACACTACAAATTGATGCATTTCTCTGAAGTTTCCAATTTTAACTTCCATTGGTTCGGTAAGAGGTGTCCTAATCCGCTGATTAGCTACCCCCACTACTTGGATATTTTCACCAGAGAGAGGAAGGTCTGGAATGTCTGCTGTTCTCACAGTAGACCGGGTAGCACCAGTGTCCAAAAGGAAAGTAATATTATTACCTTTCACATTCCCTTCAACATATGGACCTGACTGATCTACCTGTAAGGATGCGCCAAGTATGCACTCCTTCTTCCCCTCTCCTAGGCACCGTCATGGACTGAATTGACAGAAATCGTCCTGCAAAAGAAATTGTGATGTCATATAATCATTCTTACCACTTCCTCCTTGATATCCGATGTCGGTACCATGCTTTGCTCTGCTTACATTACCCTGAATAGGAGCAGGTGGCAACTGACTCTGAGGATTTACACCCTGCTGTGAGTCATTCTGCGTCTGTGGATTTAAATTTTGATTTGGGCCATTATTATTCCGAATCTTTTTACATTCATCCTTCCAATGCCCCAATTTTCCGCATCCATGACAAGGAAATTTCTTTTTAGCTTCTTCTCTACTCATTCGTCCTCTAAATTTTCCACCATTCCCAGTATCACCATTCGTTCCAGAATCTTTTCCTGGATTTTCACTTGGATTTTCCAAATTAATTCCCTGTTTCTCAGCCATTTTCACCTGTGCCCACATCACTTTTTCCTGCAATTTCTTGTGTCTATCCTCAATATCATCTCCACAATATTTTGCATACTTCAGAATCTCATCTATGGGCTTTCCCTGCCAACACAGCATGTGTTGTTTAATCATCTGGCAAATCTCTGGCTTCAAACCGTAAACAAACCGATACACAAACTGACTCATGTTCTTGTCTCCAATGTCCTCAAATCCACTATACTGTTTAAATACCTGCAATAAACGCTCATAGTAGGAATGCACTGATTCATTAGCTTCTTGGGTAGTTCGATCTATTTTTACCCAATCTGTTTCTTTCGGTGGTATTTTCCCCTTCAGGTAAGTTATCACCTGCTGATACTTTTTCATCACATCATTTGACGGGGCACCTGTCTTCGGATCTCTAGGATATTCATCACTAGGCCAATCCACTGTGATTTTGAAATCTGTCCATAAATCGGCAGGTACCACTATGTCAAACAAACCATCCAAATCCTTCAACAATACCTTCGACACCTTCACAAACCTGTCAACCTGCTTGTACCATTCAATAGGTTTTTCTCTCAATTTTGGAAAATCATTCGTAAATGATAAAATATCTTGTCTGCTCCATGGGACATGTACATATCCTCCTCCCGCAACTTCTCGCATTGGATACATTTGGTCTGTTTTTCCTGAGTCCTTCATCACATATTCTGATGCTGTTCTACTTGTACGTGCTTCTTCCTTTTTCTTGGCCCACCTAGTTTTCCATTTATCTAGGTCTCCCTATTTTTGCAAAACTAACATTAATTCTCTTATTTGTAATCTTCTTCCAGAGGCATTCATATTTTCTAAATCTTTGTCTGAAAATTCTGATCTATAGGGTTTCTGTAGTACCTTTGATCTCCCTATTTCTATGCCCATCTGTAGTGCTAAATTGGACAATTTTTCATGGAATATCTTTACATTTCTGGTGATACTCCTGCACAGGAATAATAATTCTTCTTCATCATAGGTATTTAAGCGTTCTGGTCCTATATTTCCTGCTATTATTTCTTCTAATTCGACTTTCAATTTATGAATGTCTATTATTTTTGGAGACGTACACTGTTTAACTGACCCTTGCACCCATCTTTCCAGATCTTCAGGTGTTACTATGGTAGCACTTTTTGCTCCCGATGAAGTTATTAAACTTACATCTTTTGAACCTCCAGGTACCTCTTTTCTGGGAGTACTATTTACAGAATCTCGAATAGGCAAGTCCATGAGTGATATTGTGGATTCACAGTCACTAAATTGATCCTCAATTATAACTGGAGCTTCAGGTTTGGGATTATTCACAGCAGTAGGTGTAAGTATCTGTGGAGGACAGCTTCCCTGAGTACCATATAATGGAACTACTGGACCAATTGTTACTGGTATGGTCAACGAATCAGGATGCACTTTTATCTGGGTTATTTTCTGTATTAATTCTGCTCTGGTCTTTTCTAGAGCTTCTTTTTCTTTGTCATGAAGTATTCTACTCGTGGTGAATTCATGCATTACCTGTGGCACTAATGGAGTTTTCGGTGGTGCACTTGGGGTGCATCCACTTGTCCCTTCCTGATATGGTGGGGGATTTCTTAACATTTCCTCCATAAATTTGTCTTCAGACTCCTCATTTCTCATTAAATGTTTTGTCTTTTCTGTGCACTTACTTCCTAATTTTTCCTCTGCTGAGAACAATGGATATAATCCTTCTGTAATCATTGCCCTTCTCCATTGTTTCATCTGACCATCCCTAGACTCACGTTGATATCTGGGAAAAAATCCTGGATAACTCCTATTACTCCGAGGTCGATCACGCTCAAATGCCTCAGTTTCCCATTCTTCTAGAGCTTCGTACTGAGTTAATCTAGGTCTGGGTTCTAAGTCATTCATCCTCAATCTCAAGTTTTGAAGAATTCTTCCATTGAAGGTACCATTCTCAGGAAATGCTAATACTCCATCATTTTTGGTGTATTCTATCCAATTCTCCATCCATACACAAGTATGATAACCTCTTTCCATCATCATAAATGAAGCAGGCGTTTTAGCTGGTGGAATAATAATTCCTTCTCTAGTTTTGATTGGTTTGTCCTTTTTAAAATAATTCTTAATCTTTTGTAAAAATGACATTTTTCTCCTTTCTCCGTACATTCTATCTAATCTTCGGTGTACAAAATTATATTCTGCAAAACCTAGGAATCTCCTATCCGGACGAGTTCCTGTTAAAGTCGGATCGCGTTTTAACATGCAATCTTTATCCACTAAGAATTTTGCTTCTAAATTCTTGACCAATCAAATGTCTGCTACCTTTTATTTCCGAACCAATCCTTGCGCGGCCTTTTGGTGACGTTTATCTGTCAACCCCTCCTTTACAATCTGTTCTTTTCTGTCCTTGCTGGTTTAACCAATCCCAGCGCGACACTTGTGACGTCAGTATTACTCCTGACTACTAACCCCTCCTTTACAAGGGTTTTTCCACACCCGCTGATTCAACCAATCCCAGCGCGGCGTTTAGTGACGTCAGCTCCCTCTCCGGCAACTGACCCTCCCTTTATAAAATTTACGCAAACTTATTTTCTCTATAAATCTTAATTAAATTTCAGTAACAACATAAAACATTCGCTATCGTGCCAGTTTCTTCTAAATTCGAAAAAATAGTTTCTTCCACACTTTAGTAAAACCTTTCCGTTTACTAAACATACACTACGAGTAAAACACTTCCGTCTACTCTTCACACAAGCTCCAGAAGTACCTGTTACTTCTCCAATGTTACCCTTTCTAGGTGATATAACATCAAATTTTTACCAGCGTACTCTTTTGCTATTACTCACACGCATAGAATCCCTAACGAGTACTGAAAGTCCTGCTTAACTTTTCAGTACTAATTCTGCCTGGCAGATAACCTCACTGCAGTATGGCTTCCACTTACCACCCGCTATTCCATTTACCCCGGGGTATTCTGGACAACATAAAACAAAACTCAAAAATTTAAGCGGATGTTAGTTCATAAAAATACAAATAAAATTCTCATTACCCAATTAACAAAGAGTAACCATAACCGTCCTCTGCTTACCAGAAAACTGATCCAGCGCGATATTAGCAAACAGCATTCATACACCATATACTCACTTGGGCCCATACATTCACACTACGCTAATACTTACGCTGGGTTTATCAGTTGTTACTCTTATCAAAAATCCCTGCTACCAATTACCTTCTGATTGAAGAGTAATGACTTACCGATGAATCCTTTGCTAATTGGGAAGTTTAAAATGAGTGACATTCATTATAATACAAAATCCTGAAATAACCACTGAGTCAGGAAGTTTTAAAATGTTTATCTAAAGATTTAGCAGAGTAAAATACAAAGCCACATGGTACTTAATTGAAATACCCAAGATTAAGCATAGAAATGATTATTGCTAATCAATGACGGTGTTTAAAGAAGAGAAGAAGATAGAGAAAGCAGCGTAACTAAAGGTTGCATTATATTTACCTAAGTGCGAGAACCAAACCCCTTAGCCAAGGAGTTGAAAAGATAGGACCCAGGAAGGATGAAGAGCAAAGACTTCCACCGGGATCAGGACAGGACCGGTGACCTCTCTACAACGACGCCTGCGTCGTTCCCTCTCTGATACTCGGCTTCTCCTCGATTCTCCCGTGCCTTCCTTCTAATGGACTCCGCCGCCCCTCCTCAGGACCTCTTCTGGACAGGGATTCAGTCTGCAATCGATCAGCTTAGCGGTCTGGAGCTCTTCCTGTCAGCATCTCCGCTCTCCTGTCCTCTGGAATCTAGCTCTCTAATTAACTAATGCTATATTCTATTATACCCTTCTACGCCCATGTACCTCCCCTTAATGTTGCTAAAATATGGGACCACTATTTCTGATTGGCCAGGGACAGGGGGTGGATTGTCGCACCATATTGATTTGTCCTAAATTGTAAAGCCTATTGTCCTTTACGTTCCCACCCCTTCAAATTAATACATTTGCTTTATTTCCCACTCCGTCTCACGACAAATGTTATACATTTTACAGGGAAAAGTATCATTTTGTCCACAGGAAACATAAAGTACAGGATTTTCGGCCAATGGGTCATGGCCTTGGGAGACGTCCAAGTTGACTTCACTTGGCAGGCACACAGGATACATGCGCAGAACCATCGTCTCTCGAGTTACAAGTCACCAACCCAGGCCCAAGTTTACGAACTAATAAAAGTGCAAGAAGAGAATATTAAAATCACAAATAAAATGTTTCACTGTATACCCACTATTTCTATTCTATTCCCATTTTAATTATATATACTATCCCGCATTAGTAGCGTTAAGAAAACGATAACTTAAAATGACACAAGAGCAAGCTGAAGCATGTGAAAACATTAAGCAGCCATTTTATGCACACTGCGCAGAAGCAGAAGTTTCCCACCAAGCAAAGAAAGACGTCACACCATGTGATCAGGTTGCGACATGCGCAGATAGTTTCCCACGCTTTAGCGGCCATTTTAGATTACAGACAAGCGTTATTCGTTAGTAAAAACACATAGGCAAGCTTCCTTGCTATTCGTGTAGTGTATGCAAAGGTTAGTATTAACAATACAATTTTAATAAATTAATACTATGAGGAGGATTGCGTACAAGCAAGTTTCATTTATGAAACCTTGCTCCATCACTGGAACCTGGTCTTTTGTTAAAAAAGCTCCCAGATTAATGAGGAGAAGAGAATACTGTATTGATGGGTGTTAGAAATGGGGATCCCTAGTTGGCCGCGGCTGGTGCAGAGTCCCAAATAGGGTTCCTTCTTCCTAAGTCAGAGTAAGGGGGCTACACCCTTTGATAACCCCTGCTCAACCCTGTGGTAACGTAGCACGAGCAGACAGGCCTATCTCAGAGGCAGTGTGTGAAGCATTTATGACCATACACAATAACACAGGAGAGACGCTACAAACGGACACCACAAGTAGTTTTAGAAAAATAGTTATCTTTATATAGACTGAACACGAGGCTAAAAGCACTCAAGGAGCCACAATGCACACAATTCCAGATTCACTTCAAAAGCAATAAAGGCACTCGAAACGGGGTGGAACGGACTTAGTTCGGGGCCCGGGGTCCACGCGACCCGGTGATGCACAATGTACCTGAGATGTAAAGGGGCACGGCACACAGCCTCACAAGGAAGCCGCGGTGATGACAGGCGGACTCGCAACGGCCACAGCTCCCGGCTGTAGCGGTCCGCGGCGTGCACTCACGATAATCCCTGGACGGGGCTTAAAGGCGGGCACCCAGCAGTACCCGCAGGTGGTAACAAGATCCTGGAAGTGGTGACTAGTGCAGGCACTCAGCGGCACAGCTTTCAGCCCGCGGTCCCCGCAGTAGAACCAGAGGCTCTGGAATTCTCAACAGAGGCCTCACCTGCGGGTAGAATCCCCCTCAAATAGGAATCCAGACGGCTGATGGGTGGAGTCTAATGTCCCTGAGACTTCAGCAGGAGGCGAGCTCAAATCAGGCCCTTGGGTAGTTGCTTCAGCAAGATGGATGAAAGTTTCAAAGTCCTTTCCCTCTAGTTACATGGACAGAGGTTCGTCTTGGCATCCAGAAGTAACACACTCGTGGGGGTTTTCGCGCACATCTTTATACCCCCTCGCCTTTGTTCTCTCAAAAGTCACAAGTCACTGAACCCAGTCAGAACCAGTTCTGGGAGGTCCTGGGGGCACGTTGTTTACGAGGCGGCATCCTGCCCTTTTAGAGAGGGGGGTCTGCCATCAGACGCACCGTGGGAGGGGGAGCCATCATTCACCTTGCCAGGCGCAGCCCTGCTCAGATCAAAGGGTCACCCCTCCCCATACTCCAGCTGCAGATCTCTCTACTCGACCCAGGTCGGGTTCAACCTACCCTGTCCCTCCAAAACCAGACGGCCAATGCACATAACAGCAGAGCACAATGGAAGACTTAGGCAAGAAAATACCCACTTTCCCAAAGTGGTATTTTCAGACACAGAATATAGAAACACCCTCACTAAAAGCTGTACTTTAATATTCTGAGCTCAGGCATACTAAATTCGACTTTCCACTTTACAAGCTGCTTCTGTGGGTGGCGCAATCAGCGCTGCAGGCCCACCAGCAGCATTCGGTCTACCAGCCCTGGGCACGCACGGTGCACTATACTAGAGACTAACAGGTAAATCAAATGAGCCAATTATGGGAACATCAATTCATACAGTCAATTTACCATAGGGAGCATTCGCGCTGTGGCACGGAATGGCCGTGGCACAGCGCCCAGAGCATCTAACACCAGCAAACACAGAGGAGACAAAAGCGAGAAATGGAGGGGAGACCCACGCCAATGGTGCCAGGTCTAACATGTGTCCCTCCAGCTGAAATGTGGGGAGAACTACCCACCCACTTGGGAGTTCTCATCACTAAGGCGGAAAAATCTGGACAGACCATCAGCATTGGCGTGCTCTGTACCAGGGCGGTGTTCCACCGTAAAGTCCATACCCTGTAGGGAAATGGACCACCTCAACAGCTTTGGATTCTCTCCCCTCATCTGCATCAACCATCTGAGGGGCCTGTGGTCTGTCTGAACCCGGAAGTGAGTCCCAAACAGGTATGGTCTCAGCTTCTTCAGTGCCCAGATCACAGCAAATGCCTCACGCTCAATTGCACTCCACCTCTGTTCCCGTGGAAGTAACTTCCTACTAATGAAGGCTGCAGGTTGGTCTAGGCCCTCCTCATTGATCTGTGACAGAACGGCCCCCACACCATGCTCGGAAGCGTCTGTCTGGACAACAAATTTTTTTGAAAGTTGGGCGCCTGAAGTACAGGTGCTGTGCACATGGCAGTCTTCAGGGCGTCAAAAGCTGCTCTGACAGGTGTCAGTCCAGTTCACCATCTTGGGCTGCTTCTTAGAAGTCAGCTCAGTCAAGGGTGCAACAATGTTGCCATACCCCTTGACAAACCTCCTGTAATAACCCGTGAGTCCTAAAAAGGCTCTCACCTGTGTCTGGGTCTTGGGGGCTCCCAAACCAGGATGGTTTCAATCTTGGGCTGTAGGGGCGCCACCTGGCCGCTCCCCACCTGGTGTCCCAGGCACACCACAGAACCCTGCCCAATCTGGCACTTACTTGCCTTGATTGTGAGGCCTGCCCTTCGCAGTGCCATCAACACTTCCCAGAGGTGGCGCAGGTGGTCCTCCCATGAGGAACTAAACACTGAAATGTCATCCAGGTAGGCAGCACTGAAATCTTCCAGCCCATCCAACACCCTGTTGACCAACCTCTGAAAGGTGGCAGGGGCATTCTTCATCCCAAAGGGCATCACCCTGAACTGGTAGTGCCCATCTGGTGTGGAGAATGTGGACCTCTCCTTTGCCCCATCAGTTAAGGCGATCTGCCAATACCCAGACGTCAAATCAAACATGCTGAGGTACTGTGCAGCCCCTAGCCGATCTATGAGCTCATCAGCTCTGGGGATGGGGTGCGCGTCAGTCTTTGTGACTGAATTGAGACCTTGGTAGTCCACGCAGAACCGAAGTTCTGGGGAGGCACCAGGCGCTGCAGCTTTTTGTACCAAGACCACTGGGCTGGACCAAGGGCTGCTAGAGGACTCAATCACCCCTAAAGCAAACATTTTGGAAACCTCTTCCTTAATGGATGCCATAACCCGGTCAGTCACTCGGTAAGCCTTGTGCTCAACAGGAGGACTGTCCCCAGTGTCCACTTCGTGGACACACCAATCAGTGGCACTAGGCACCAGGGAGAACAGATCACTGAATTGTCCCAACAGTTGGCGACAATCACTCTGTTGCTCAGGGGTCAGTGTGGCAGAGAGGACCACACCCTCCACTGACCCATCTTGCTCCTTTGCACACAGGAGGTCAGGAAGAGGCTCACTCTCCTCCTCCATCCCAGCATCTGTGGCCAGGAGCATGCCCACTTCGGACCTCTCAAAGTGGGGCTTCAGGCGGTTGACATGCAGGACCCGCAAGGGGTTCCGGGGAGACCGCAAGTCCACCAAGTAGGTAACAGGACTCTTGCGCTCCACCACCTCAAATGGTCCGGTCCACTTATCTTGGAGCGCACAAGGCTCCACTGGGGCCATGACCCAAACCTTTTGACCAGGCTGAAACTCAATCAGAGTGGCATTCTGATCGTGCCAACGTTTCATCTCTTCCTGGCTGGCTTCCAGATTTGCCTCAGCAAGCTTTCTGAAACGCCGAGTCTGTTTCCTGAAGGCCAGCATGTAACTAAACACATCCTGGGAAGGTTTCTTGGGAGATTGCTCCCAGCCTTCCTTGACCAGATTCAGAGGCCCTCTTACCGGGTGACCATAGAGCAGTTCAAAGGGGCTGAACCCTAGGGCTTCTGTGGCACCTCACGGTAAGCAAACAACAGGCATGGCAAGAGGACGTCCCACTTACGCCTCATGGTCTCTTCTAGGCCCATAATCATGCCTTTGAGGGTCCGGTTGAATCTCTCAACCAGCCCATTCCCTTGGGGGTGGTAAGGGGTGGCAAACTTATAAGTTACCCCACACTCCTCCCACAGAGACTTCATATATTTGGAAATGAAGTTAGTACCCCTATCGGACACCACCTCTCTGGGGAACCCCACACGGGAGAAAATCCCCATCAGTGCACGTCCCACCACGGAGGCCGTCACTGTCCGGAGTGGGATGGCTTCAGGGTACCGGGTGGCATGGTCCACCAAGACCAGGATGAACCTGTTGCCCATGGCTGTCTTGGGGTCCAGAGGCCCCACAATGTCAATGTCCACTCGCTCGAACGGGGTACTGACAACTGGAAAGGGCTGGAGTGGGGCTTTGATCTTCCCCCACTCTTCCCACTTGCCTGGCAAGTCTCACATGTCCTGCAGTGAGCATCTGAGCTCCTGCGCATCTGGGGCCAAAAAAGTGGGTGACCAGCCTCTCGAAGGTCTTGGTCTGCCCCAGATGTCCTGCCAATGGCACATCATGAGCCAACCCCAGTAGGAAGGCTCTGAAGCACTGGGGAACCACCAGCACACGGGCTAACCTAGGCTCAGCAACCTTAGGCTCGCTGTAAAGGAGGTCATTCTCCCAATAGATCAGTTGTGACCCTGACTGATCACCTGCTGCCTGGGCTGCAGCCTGTCGCCGCAGCCCTTCGAGAGAAGGGCACATTTTCTGCTGTTCACAAAATTCCTCCCTGGTGGGCCCTCCTTCCCGCTGCCAATGGGTCAGCTCAGGCAGGTCCCCCAGTTCGGCTACCTGTTCCCCTGTAGGCTCCAGGGCATCCCCCTCAAGGTCTACTCCTTCCTGGACCGTGGAAACTATGGGGGCCGGTTTCCCGCGCCCCCTACCCCTTCTCTGTAAGGCAGGGGCCTGGGCCATACTTTCAGGCTCCAGGTCCTTCTGAACGTCCTTACTGACTGCCATGGACCGAGTGGTCGCACACGCCCACTCAGGCAGACCCAACATTTCCAAGTGAGATTTCCTCTCCACCGTAGCCCACGGGGAGTTTTCTAAATCGTTGCCCAACAGACAGTCTACCGGCATGGCTGGCCTCACAACTACTTGAAGAGTTCCTGAGACCCCCCCCCACTCAAAGGGAACGTGAGCCACCTCACACTGGCTCTCAGAGTTGTCTGCTGACACTACTGGGCAGAATGTATGGGGGACAACCTGCTCTTTGGACACCAACCGGGAGCTGACAGCAGTCACACTAGCTCCGGTGTCCCTCCGAGCCTCCACCCTATGGCCATTGATGGTCACCCACTGCCTGTACTTCTTAGTGTTATCAGGCAGCGTGGGGTTAGGGACCTTCTCAAAGTCTCCTAGCGAGACAAGGGTCAATTCCCCGGGATCCCACCCACCTTGGGCACCCATCTCCTCCCCTCCCAGGGCTACACTAGCAAGCTGACGGGGTGGTGCGCGGGGTGGGGCATTGAGGTCCCTCTGGGGACACTGGGGATCATAATACCGGTTGGCCACTTGAACACATTTAAAACAAGTAAGGGGCCCCCTATGAACAGGCCTACCTGTTGGGGGCACTGGCTTCTTCTCAGGGGGAGACTGGGACACCACTCCTTGGTTCCCTTGGGAATTACTTTGGGGCCCTCTCTGGAACTCCCCCGGTTTACCCCTGTCCCCCCCACTTCTCTGCTGGGGACCCTGCCCACCTTTGGCGAAGTCTCCCACAGGACCCTTGCGAACCCGAGTGCTCACCCAGCGGTCCGCCTCCTCAGCAAGCTTCCTAGGGTTAGTTAGCTTGCAATCAACAAGGTGCTGGCGTAGCTCTGGAAAACAGTTACTAGATAAATGCTCCCATGCAAACAAATCATACAGTTGCTCAAAAGTTTCCACTTTGCTACCCTTTACCCAGCGATCTATTGCTCTGCAAAAAAAAGACCCATATTCGACCCAAGTGGTACCCTCTAACTTCTTACAGGTTCTAAATCTCCGCCTGTACATTTCGGGAGTCAAACCATATCGCGTCATCAAGGCCTCTTTCATATGGGCATACACCATCCTGCTCTCTTCAGGCAGATCCAACAGGGTATCCCTCCCATCACTCACAAAGCATCCCCACAACCCCGCTCCCCAATCCTTCTCAGGGACCCGGTGGGACACCATGGCTATCTCATATGCGGCAAACCATTGCCCAATATCCTCACTCTTATGGAAATCCTTGATGACATCCTTGGGCATATACACTCTACTCTCGGTAGGTACTAACGGTATGCTGCCACCAGAGGGGAGATCTCTAAGCTCTTAGCCTTGATCTCCAGCTCCTTCAATACTCTCTCATGCTCCAGTTTCATTTTCTCAAGTTCAAATGCCAACCTGTTATTCTCAATATCCAATTTTTTACTCTCTATGTCCTTCTAATCTCTAATTTGGCCATCTCCAAACTATGCCTCCTATCTCTCTCCCTGTCCTCCATCTCTTCTGGAGACAGACCCTTTGAGGACACACTAGTACCTGGATTGGAAGGTGCTTTACCTCCCACTAAATCCACTTCGTCATCCTGCTGCCCTCCAGCATTCTCTCCCTCATTCCTAGCGGACTCTCTCGCTTCTAACCAGGCCTTAAGGGCCTTCTGATACTCCTCCTTCCTAGAGAGACCCGCAACAGGGACTGTGAATCGCTTGCATAAAGACTTTAGCTGTTTGGCAGTGTAGGTTTGTAACCTCTCTTCCTCAAAGATGAGATCTTCCGAAGCATTGGACGTTGGCCTACCCGTTGTAGACATAACTGGCAATTACAATCGACAATAGAACAAAATCAAACCGTACGTGGTTGCGCCTAGGCCTACACTCACTAGTAGCGTACACTGGTTATTGTATGTGAATCACAAATGCAAGTCCTGATCCTCACCGCTGAGCACCAATGTTAGAAATGGGGATCTCTAGTTGGCCGCGCTTGGCGCCGAGGTCCAAATAGGGATCCTTCTTCCTAAGTCAGAGTAAGGGGGCTACACCCTTTGATAACCCCTGCTCAACCCTGTGGTAACGTAGCACGAGCAGACAGGCCTATCTCAGAGGCAGTGTGTGAAGCATTTATGACCATACACAATAACACTGGAGAGACGCTACAAACGGACACCACAAGTAGTTTTAGAAAAATAGTTATCTTTATATAGACTGAACACGAGGCTAAAAGCACTCAAGGAGCCACAATGCACACAATTCCAGATTCACTTCAAAAGCAATAAAGGCACTCGAAACGGGGGTGGAACGGACTTAGTTCGGGGCCCGGGGTCCACGCGACCCGGTGATGCACAATGTACCTGAGATGTAAAGGGGCACGGCACACAGCCTCACAAGGAAGCCGCGGTGATGACAGGCGGACTCGCAGCGGCCACAGCTCCCGGCTGTAGCGGTCCACGGCGTGCACTCACGATAATCCTGGGACGGGGCTTAAAGGCGGGCACCCAGCGGTACCCGCAGGTGGTAACAAGATCCTGGAAGTGGTGACTAGTGCGGGCACTCAGCGGCACAGCTCCTCAGCTGCAGCGGCCCACAATAGCGATAGCGATGATTCTCGTAGGACGGCAAATGCGGGCACTCAGCAGCACAGCTCCTCAGCTGCAGCGGCCCCCA